>CM075425.1:13652023-14852023 GCA_037832385.1 Rhizophora apiculata | reverse complement strand
TGATGCCTAATTAAAATTAACGACGCACAAACAGAAAACCGTGAACAAGAAGCAGCAGGCAGAACACGAAAGGCAACAAACAAGAAGGCAAAGCAGAACATGGGAGGAAGTGATGGGATCTTGGGGATCAAAGAAGGAGAAAAAAGGGTCAAATCAGAGACACCCAGAAGGCAAAAATGGTTAAAGAGAAGAGAGAAATGGCTAGTGATACTGGGCGTGATCCTTCACTCCGTGTATATGCTAAGCATCTTCGATATCTATTTCAAGACCCCAATTGTCCACGGTATGGATCCCGTCGCTCCCCGCTTCCGTGGTCCCGCAAAACGCCTCGTTCTCCTCGTGGGTACGGCTCTTTTTTGTTGGATGCCTTTTTTTTTTTTTTTTTTGATAACTTTTTCTGCCAAAGATTGCATCTTTACTTGTATAAATGGGTTATTTTAATGTGTTTATAGTGAATGATGAGAAGTGGTGCATGCTTATTTTATCTTTTTTCTCAAATGCTAAATGTTTGCTATCTTGATTCTGCCAAAGATGGTATCTTTACTTGTGTAAATGGGTTCTTTTGATGTGTTTTTGGTGACTGATGAGAAATGATGCTTGCTCGTTTGAACTTAAAGGTTTTTGCTGGAGTGTGTGTGAGAAAGAAGTTGTTATTCGTTTTTGCTTTGGTTTTCTGAATTCTGGTTTGGTTGTGCTTTGGTACTTGAAATGGGCCTTACTCATTTAAGCACTAGGACGAAAGTTTCATTGTGAAAAAGTTACAGCGTTGTGAGATAGTTTTTATGCAGATTTCAGTATGAGCAGAATGCCAAGCTTGCTGCTTTTTTTGGGATTAAAATGGCCACCTTTGGCCCAAGTCATGAATATGGACAATGCTCATGTATATAATATTTTGGTCATACTTTCTTTTTGTCTTGAAATCTTTTAAGCTCCTTACACATTCTGTTTAAATCTTTTGGTGGAAAATATGAATGCAGCGGATGGTTTACGCGCTGATAAATTTTTTGAGCCGGATTTAGAGGGAAATTACAGAGCACCATTTTTGAGAAGTATAATTAAAGGTAGAGGTAGATGGGGAGTATCTCATGCTCGGCCACCGACAGAATCAAGGCCTGGGCATGTTGCTATAATTGCTGGTTTCTACGAGGATCCTAGCGCTGTCACAAAAGGTAGGTGTTATATTTTCTCAAGGAACTTTGATGCAATCAATTATTATTGGTACTTTATATTCTTGATCTCTCTTCTAGGCTCCAACCAAGCAAAATACTGTGGAGGAGAAGAAAAAATAAGTGCTTCATTCTGTTAGTTAATGATATTTAATTTCGTTTGCAGGATGGAAAGCTAATCCAGTTGAGTTTGATTCAGTCTTTAATCAAAGCAGGCATACATTTTCCTATGGTAGCCCAGATATCGTTCCAATATTTTGCAGTGCTTTGTCACACAGCACATGGAAGACCTATCCTCATGAATATGAAGATTTTGCAACTGGTTTGTTTTGTCATGTAGACAGAAATTACTTTGTTATGAGAAGCTTTTTTCAGCACAAAAGAATCACATTCTTTTTTAGTCATTAGATTGCCAAGTGAACAAGAAGTCCTTTAGGAATATATGAGGAATAATTGCATGATACTCTAGTAAGAGCTACACTGCAATTTTTATTAATCTACACACAGATAACTTTGTCTTTTCTCTTCAATGCTATATCAATTGAATAGTGTTAATGCAGATGCTTCCTTTTTGGATGAGTGGTCTTTTGATCAATTTCAGAGCCTTCTGGATAGGTCCAAAGAGGACCAGGAGTTGAAGGAGTTACTTTTACAGGATAATCTTCTTGTATTTCTGCATCTACTTGGCTGTGACTCTAATGGACATGCCCATCGTCCTTATTCATCCATCTATCTCAATAATGTCAAAGTTGTGGACCACATTGCAGAACGTGTTTATGCTCTTCTTGAAGATTATTACAAGGACAATCGTACAGCATATGTCTTCACTGCTGATCACGGCATGAGTGACAAAGGTTGTACAATTATCATGTGCTTCCACTTGAGATTTTTTTTTGTTCTTTGCATGCCATCAATTTTCCTTTTTGAGTAATGTCTATGTTGACATGCTGAGAAGGATTGAATATCAATGTAGTTTTAGAATGTGATGGGCTGTTGGCTTAATCTGTTACCTTCATCAATACTTGCCATGATGGCCTCAAGTTGTCACCTGGTTTTTATAGTTAGTAGTTGGGATCCCTTGGTGATCTGTGCTTCTTGCAAATTTGCTTCGCATCTCAATAACATTGTTTTTTGGTCTTATTTGAGCTTGAATAGTGATGCTGGCTTGTTTGTTTCTCTATTGATAGGTAGTCATGGAGATGGGCATCATTCAAACACTGATACTCCCCTTGTTGTTTGGGGAGCAGGTGTCAAGTATCCCAGGACAACCTCCAGTGGCAACCACCATGATCACAGTTCTCGTTTTGTTGATGAACATGAGCATGACATGCCAACTCCTGCTGATTGGGGCTTGAACGACATTGAAAGGGTGGATGTGAATCAAGCTGATATTGCATCACTCATGGTCATATATTTTTTTAGTTTAGATTCTGATCTTGATTTTGTACTTTATCAGATTTTGTACTTTTATTTGTCCATAACAGTTATGTGCTTCTATGCTAATTGATTATATTTTTGGCAGTCAGCGCTGCTTGGTTTGCCATGTCCTGTTAACTCAGTAGGAAACCTACCGCTTGGTTACATTGATATGGCTGAGGTCAGTCCAATAGACACCCTTGGTGGGAGTAAAACTACACAGTGAAAGTATTCTCCTGTGAACATTTGGATCAATTTTTTTAGAAACTTTGATGTGTTGATAGAGTTAATACTTTTTGAAGTAAGTAATTAGAGAAATGAAGGATTATATTAATATGTTCTTATCATAATTTGATGTACAGGTAAAAGATTGCAAGATTATATATGATAATCCTAAGTTTATAATTTCTACAAGTCAACGTAAATTTACATGGTGGACTAACTGAGATTTTTATTGTATTTTGGATATCCTCAGGCAGATGAAGTCGAAGCTGTGCTAGCCAATACAAAGCAAATCCTGAATCAGTTTCTTCGCAAGTCACGTATCCTTTTGCTTTTGTCAACTTTACTATTGTGAGGCACTTTCTTGAAGCATGAGCCATCCTAGCATCAAGTCCTTTGCTTATTTAAATGTCAGGTTTATCATATTTTATTTGCTTTTATCATTTGCTATTGGAATCTATGTTCTTTTTGTCCACAGGAAAATTTCATGGTTCATAGGATCCATAAGATCTTTAATTTATGGCTTTGATGTTTGCGAAGATATTTTTCTTGCATGTAGTTGGTTTTGCCAATCTTTTTTTCTTTTCCCCTTAACAAACTTAGATATAAAACAGTCAAACTCATTGTATTTCAAGCCTTTTAAACAGCTGGCTAATCATTCCTCTTCACTGGAACGCATTGAATATCTAATTTCTGTTAGGGACTTCAAAACTGCGATGATGCTTTCTGAAAATCTCAGAAGCTTGGCTCTGCAAGGACTTCACTATTTTCAAACCTATGACTGGCTAATGTTGATGTTCGTGGTTACTCTTGGATACATTGGTTGGATGGTCTATCTTCTTCTCCATGTGTTGCAATCATACACTTCATTACCAGAAAACATATTTATGAAGAAGCAAGCTGTACAGGGGAGAAAAAACACCAGAAAAGTAATGTCTGAGTAAGCTTAAGCTCATATAAGCTGCATGTTGCATCACTAACATGATGGATAAGATGAGTGAAAAGAAAAAATGAGGAAAGATTTTTGTGAATGATCTGGTATTTTCTGGTTCAATTGCTAATATGAAGAGGCCAACAAGCTAAGTCAATGGTTTTTTACTGACCTGTTTCCTTAAGAATGTAATGACCACTGGGCTTCCCACATGGGTTCCTGGGATATTTGGTACGACTGTGCCAATGAAACCTCTTTTTATTTGAGGGATGTGTGCATTCCAAACATGGAAAAGTAAAGATATCTTTTTTGTTGGCAGGTTCATCTGTTGGGTGCTTTATTGATGGGAGTGACCTCTACTTTATTATTTATGGAGCACTCTCCTCCTCTATACCATGCATACATTGCAATGACAATATTCCTCTGGACCAAGATACTTGGTGAATATCAGTTTGTAAAAGCATTGTGGAGACACTCAAGTGGCAAAAAAATTGACTATATGATTAACCTTTTAGCTGTTTGTGTTGTATCAACAATCATAGTCGAATTCTTGGTATGACTTCTAACCTGCCATAGTTTTTGAGCTCATTTGGAAAATTTCAAGCCATCAGCAATGTTAATTATATCTTTTGCAGGTGAATAGCTTCACAGAAAGAAAGCTTTACACATGGTGTTTCTTAATTGTTGGGGCCTTAGCATCTTTTTATCTTTTCAACTCAATACCGTGGAGATCTGGAATACCACTTTTTGTTTGCATTGCTTGTTGGTTTCTCTCTGTCTTCACTTTGATGCCTGCAGAAATTCCTGACAATAACAAAATGGTGTAAGTTATTTTTGAGTCTGTTTAGTTGGAGAGTCATTTAGTGGTTAAGAAGTCATGATTTGGTCAGAATATGGAAGTAAAAGTTTGTGGTTAACAGAACAGACACATGCTTATGATATGAAATCTTTCCTAAGTAGATGGTGTTTTTGGCTGAACTAAAGTTTCTTTTTATTAAAGTTGAGTTTATAGCTGAGGTGGAATACCTGATTATGATTCATGTTGCACATAATAAGGATGCTGTTATTCAGCTGAACAAGAGTTTTTGATAAGAAGGCTTTCTTCTCTGCCCAAGATGAGCAATATAATATTAATTTTGTTGTCCTAGCAATTGTCTATACTGTCAACTGTAATATCTGGTTAATTATTTTTATATGGTTAATTACTTTCCCTATGTTACTGATGTTTTATGAATGTTACCATTTGTAGAGTTGCGAGTGGAGCTATTATTGTCATAATAGGAATAGCTGCAAGGTGGCTTGATCTACATTCAGAAGGGAATAAGCACTGGCTAAACATCTGTTACCGCAAAATGGATAGACCTAGATTCTCCATGCTATTCTGCTTTCAGGTAGAGCATGACCTGAAATTCTGTTTCTGTTGGAAGTTCACAATTTGACAGAAATGTAAATCTGATTCTTTTGATGAAATATAGGTCTTTTTGGTCGGACTTTCTTCTGTCATGGTGTCATTATCAACAGCTCACAGAACAGAAAAGCAAGAACTACATGTATTGCACCAGATAATAAACTGGTCTATTGCTGGTATAATTTAAGAACCTTTATTCTTCCCCTTTTTATTTGTACTATGTATAGCTTTTCTCTGGCAATATTTTGATGATTATGTGCATAACTTCACCGTAAATGTTATGTGTACTTATTACCAATGTCTATGTGCTGTCCTCTGCTTGTCCTGGAGCAGGCAATGGTCTTAGATCATCCAACCTATTTTCCTGATTGATTGAAAATTCCTTACACATCTGATTGCCATTCCTTGACCTTGTATAATATCATCACATCCTATATTAAAGCATTTAAATGGCACGCTTGTCTAATAATACTTGTTGAATTGTCTTGTCTTAGGTTTCTCAATGGTTCTTCCACTTCTTTCAGAGAATGGCCTCTTGTCACGGCTTACCTCTATATTTCTTGGTTTTGCACCCACATTTCTCCTTCTATCTATTGGGTAAATATGTTTTTCTTTAGCTCTAGTTGTTTGACAACTAATTGGGCATGCATGGTGTTAATATTCTTTTCTTTCTATTTTCTTGTGAGCTTTATAATTTGCTTGCAGATATGAAGCTCTCTTCTATGGGGCACTTGGTCTTGTACTTATGGCATGGATACTTTTTGAGAACACAATTCTCTACCTGACAAAGGTGTCAAAGTCACCTTATGTGAGAAATCTGGAGGATCATATTACTCTTCAAAATGATGATCGATATTTACAGCTATCGGATGTGAGAATTCCATTGACTTTTGTAAGTCTTTTCCTCTTTATCTCATTTTCTTACTATATGTAGAGATTGGACAGATTCTCAGGTAGGCAAGAAGTAGCCATTTTTGAGACAAGTCATATTGCATGTATAATTATTCCAAATGCTTCGGAATAGCATGAGTTCATTCTTATTGTACTTGAAAGTTTTTTAAATTTTCAATAGTCCTCACCATTCTGCATCATATGTTTGAAGCCAAATGCATTTTTTATGGTTCTGATGTTGTGTGTTTTTCAGATGGTTTTATTTAATGTTGCTTTCTTTGGAACGGGGAATTTTGCAAGTATTGCAAGTTTTGAGATTTCTTCTGTTTACCGGTTCATCACTGTCTTCAGCGTAAGGAAGTTTAAAACCCCTGATAGCATTCAATGGGTTTCTTGTTTACACTGTGTTAACTAATTTGTTCTTCTTATAATTGTAGCCTTTTCTAATGGCAGCACTTCTTATCTTCAAGCTATTCATACCATTTATGCTGGTTATGTAAGTACAGTTATTTTGTTACTCACATCTGTGCAAAGATAAAGAAAAATTGTTCACTGAACACCAGTACTGTGATTTGCATTGCATATGAAGAAGATAACAATACTCTTGTGGCACATTACTAGCATAAATGCTTTGGGGCTGATTGTGGTGTGATGCTGTACCTTTGCTGGCATTGATGTGTTGCCACCTTGCTTGTTTGTTTATCCATTTTCCTTTTCCTGTCCTAAATAAGGCACAAGGTCTCTTTACTTAATCAATCTCTAAGAGCTAATGAACTAGCTAGCAACACAACAATTATACGCTTAAATTTTTGATTAATGCCTCTTGAGGAGTTACAGATTATGACATAGCATGTTAGTGCAATCATAATTCACAACCTTTGTATTGGCCTACCTGGAGCCATGCATGTGATTCTTTCTTTGTCTTTTCAACCATTCTCCACAATTGAATTAGGAGGGGATTCTCTTCTCCTCTTTTTCTGTCCTGTTGATGAGAGTATTATATCAAGACTGTAATTCAACATTTGCTACGTTATTATGGGCTATTTTTTCTTGGCATGCAGATGTGTGTTCAGTGCAATAACCAAGTTGCATCGTGTTCCACGATTGGGATGCTATTTTCTTGTCATATTATTTTCAGATGTGATGACCATCCACTTTTTCTTCCTGGTATGATCATTTTATGACTTCCGTAGCTTTCTTCTTGAGCTGATGTGGTTGTTTTACCTTTAGGAGTTCATGCAAAGTACTGTAGTGACATTGAACAATCATAATATTCCGTTAGATCACTAGGCATTGTGTAAACAAAACCTCAGTTTTTGATCTGTGTCTAGAATACTAACTGGCCTGTTATTCACTTGAGAAACAGGTGCGGAATACAGGAAGTTGGATGGAAATTGGTAACAGCATCAGCCACTTTGGAATTATGAGTGCCCAGGTTGTTTTTGTGCTTTTACTTTTTGCCCTCACAAATTTGTACACCAGAAGCATTCAAATTGGGTTACCTGGCTCATACTCTAGGAAAGCAGTGTAATTAGCTAGAAAATAATCTAACATTAAGTGCAAGATTTTGTGAGAGTTTGCATTCTTGCGGCAGCCTTGATGGATGTGAGAGAGCAGCTTTGCATTGTAAGTTCTTTTGGTCATACATAGAGGTCCTAAAAGCTGGTGAGCTTTTCCAAGCTATTTCCAATTCAATTTGCAAGGTGCTGCTGAATTTTGACCAGTTTCTCTTGACTGTCTAACGCGTAACACGTTAAATGGACTTTCGATGGAAAATTTTGAAAATGCTTCCGGAGGCTTGTTCCTCCAAGGTAGCGAGGCTTCGTAAGCATTAGTATTGATAGTTGATTTGAAGCTGTGATCTTTACTTCACAAAATCCTCTTTTAAGCAAAAATGTAGTCAGTATGTGAAACTATTCTGCGGAATCCAATTGGAATGCCCCTTTACGTAGGCAGGGAACCTTAGTTATGGAGATCTTGAACCCTCTAACCTGCTTTGATGCTGACTGCAGGGAAGAAAATCTACCTTCCCTTTACAGCGCGTTTCAAATGCACAGCACTGATTTTTCTCAGGTAATGGTTAGCAGGAAAACAAATAAAAGGCCGCTACTGGTCACTGTTGAAGCAGGTTTCAATTAATGATAGCCAAAGAAACAACCAATATAACAAGGGTATCAAGAACATTGCTTGGTCTTAACGAAGCATACGCAAGGCAGGGAAGGCCATATGCGGCCTTTTCTTGTTTCTGACCAGCCAATGGGACATGTTAATCCAATTGACCACAGGATTGTCACAGCTGAGTTTTAAAATATTCGACAAGAGGAATGCCTATTTGGCCGCTAATTTTTGCTGTTTTCTCCACGCGAAATACCAGTGAATTCCCCGTAAAATGAAAGGATACGTCTCTTCTTGCTTTATAAAGTCTGGGGCATCAATTCTATTTGCTGCATATCTAAGCTAAGCGACGTGCTTCTCAGCCAACAGAACGAAGTCACAAATAACGTGGATAATTGGTCAACTCAAGAAATTTCCAACCACCGTCAGAGAAATTTCCAGGAAAAAATATTGACATTGAACCGTTGACCTACTATACACACAATATTCTGTAAAACCAACAAGTTTACTCTCCTTTTAACAATCTTCAAAATGCATTCATGATCAGAGTAGCACAAGCTCAAAACAAATGGCCCAACCCGTCTTGTAAGTAAAATGCCCTTATTTGTATCTGAAAAATTCTTAAAAGGTTCTTCACACTGTATAGATCGAGATAAAGATATAGTCTTTACATCCCTCACGGCCATTTTTTTTCCTCTGTTGCAGATTTAGCAGTGGGACAGAACAAGCAAATCTAGTGGTGAGCTCGGGATTGCTTCACCATTCATGGTCTGCAATATTGGGTCTTTATGCAGAAGTCAACGCACCCCAACAACAGGATGTGAGATGGAGTGTCATCAAGCAACCAAACTGTACCATCATAGCTTTTGTCACCTTGCCAAGCTGGAGTATACAGCATCATCTTCTACAAGGAGGAGAGTTGGTTTCATCAGCAACTTTCAAGCAGCACAACCTTCCTCAATTTGATTTCTTGACCCCCAAAGGCAACCCATCTTTCTCCATTCACAGAGAAGCAATTTCCCTTTTTGCCTCTTGTTGTCACGAGCTCTCTCAACTTAGATCCCTGGTACTTACGGAAATTTCTCTTCCTTTACCCTTTCTTTTGTTATGTGTGTATCTGTACAAAATAGAGATCTAGCCATGAAGTCAGTTTAACTGGGTCAAAGCCATTTCTATAAAGACATGTTTTATTGTAGAATGGCCTAATAATTCTCTATTGATGTTCTTGTTTACTGAATTATTCTTTATAAAGCGATCATCGTTCACTGGAGAATTCTCATATTTTCTTTTGCTTTGGTTTTATGTTATGTTCAGTTACTTGATCTGAATACCGGTAAATTGTTACAGGAGGCTCCACTGATTATTACCGGACATTCTCTTGGAGGGTCCGTTGCCTCTCTTTTCACCTTGTGGCTACTAGACTCATTTGATCGACCATCTCCCAAGCGCCCTCTTCTCTGTATCACTTTTGGTTGCCCCTTGCTTGGCGACAAAGGCCTCCAGCAAGCAATTTCAGAATCCTCGCAATGGAGTGGTTGCTTTCTGCACATTGCTGCTGCCAAAGACCCCATTCCAAGTCTCTTCACTACACCCAGTAATCTTCCCATTAGTCCTTACAAGCCTTTTGGTACATTTCTTTTGTGTTCTGAGTTGGGATGTACCTGTGTTGAGGACCCTGAAGCAGTTTCAGAATTGTTAAAGGCAATAGGATTGGAAAGGACTAGAAGTCAGGTTTCTAATGGGGAATTGCCAATTGATTATTATGGGAAGATGGTGAAGTATCTGGAGTCTGGACTTATTTTCAAGGGAAATTCACAGCTTGTGCAATCGGTTGAAGATTCCATTTCTGCAGGGATAATCTTACAACTGGAAGCAATTGGAGATTCAAGAATCCTGGTAACTCAATCTCATTATCCCTACTAAACTCCACTTCCACACATTCTGTGTGCAGAACTTAATGGACAACTTTAGCAAGCAAATACGTGCTTTTCTGGAATTGCCAATTAGTGTACAAAGAATGCAGGACAGTGTGCATGCAGCAGTGCTCTTTTTTACTCCTTTGGTAAGTTACTTGTATCATATGGTTGATCATAACCCACTTAATTGCTAAACTTGTTGACAGCAACAGCTGCAAGTCAATGACAAGCACAATCTGATCAAGTTCCTGGAAGAAAGGGAGAAAATCACCTGCTGGCTAAAAAAGAGAAAGGCTATGGATCCACGCAAAAAACTAAATGAAGTAAAGATAAAAATGGCGTACCTGGAATGGTACAAGAAGGACTGCAAGGCTAAGGGAATAGGCTACTATGACAGTTACAAGAATCTGCTGTCCAGCATGGACATGGATGTTGCCAAGTATAAAAAATATCTCACGCATTACTGGAAACAAGAGGTGGAGGAAGTTGAGAGAAGACCCCAGAAAGAAGGGCCAAATGCACGGATGACGGCGTGGCTTTATGGTGGAACGAATTACAGAAGAATGGTTGAGCCACTTGACATAGCTGAATACTACCAAGAAATTGACAGAAGAGACTACCAACAACATGGAAGGTCTAAACATTACATTCTCTTGGAACAATGGCAAAATGAGGAGGCAGGGAGACGTCCAGGCACACCAAATCCAAGTAACAAAAAGAAACAAAATGTGGAAGGATATTTAACAGAGGATTCCTGCTTTTGGGCTAAGGTGGAGGAGGCTCTCATTTCATGCAGTTTGTTTAGTAATCCAGCATGCAGCAGAGAAGACAAGCAATCATCAGAACACAATCTGATTCAATTTGAGCAGTATGTGATGAACCAAATCAACAATTATGCAGTCTCTCCCGAGATTTTCTTGGGTCAAAGCAGTTTCATGAAATGGTGTAAAGAGTTTCAGGAAATTATAGGAACATCCTATAATTCTCCACTAGTTGACTTCATGAAGAATGGCAGATATGATCAGTATGCTAGGGGTCGCTTCTAGCATTGAAACTCAGACAAAAATTGTACTTTACTTCTCTGAATGATGAGTAGCAACAACAAAATTTATGTCCATGCTCCCTGAATTGCACTACACATGTTCCAAGTTCATTCCACTGAATTATAGCTGGAACAAGTTATTTCTCTTTCTTTCTTTGAAGTTCTTTTCCTTTTGCTTTTCCTTCAAACCAAACTAACATTATATAATCCATTTTCGTGTTCCTAGCCAGAACATAATGCTTCACCACCACGACCCCATAATTAGTAATTAATAGTGTATGCTTAATGAATATGGAGAGTGCCTTTGCGCTGTAGGCTTTCAGAATAAAAATCATCCAAAAGCTGAACAAACATCCAAAAAAATAATAATAATAATAAAAAAAAAACAGAGAGAGAGAGAGGGAGAGAAACAAGAAAATAATACATAAAATAGACAGAGGAGCAAGACGAGGCCCACCCCATGTGCTATTCTTAGACGGCTTGAATTAAAATGTGATCGCTCCAACTGGGTACAGGGAATTTGTGGGCCATCTTTTTACACCAGAATCTGTGGTCGTGACGTGTGTCTGGGTTTCCACGGAAATGAATGGATCCAACAGTGAGCTGTTAATTTGGATGCACAACCCACAATGCAAAAGCTTTGAATGGGACCGGCAAGGCACATGGCCCTTTGTCCCTTACCCTTAAGTCTTTTGTCTTTAAAATCGAGGCCACGGTTTTTATCTGTCTTAAGGTTAAGAGTGATTGCTTATGACGAGGGACAGAGATAAACAAAAGATAATTCGGTCCCAATAATTCGAAATTTATAAATTCAATTCATATTTATAGTGATTAAAAAACAAAATCAATTACCTAAAATTTAAACAATTCAAAATTTAATTAAACTAAGATTCAATAATTCACATCAAAATCTAATATATATATATATATATATATATATATGTATATATAAAATCTGAGTAATCTAAAATTAAATACACTCAAGATTTGATGTATCTAAAGTTTGATAAATATAAAATCCAATCCACTTGTAACTTAAATGACTTAAAATTCAAAACAAACTTCACTTGAACAGCCTGGCCTGGCCAGCTCAAAATCTGGCCACTTTGTGTTTGCTTCCACAGAGGCACCAGGCTAAATCAAAATTTCTTTTCACCGACACTTTTCCATGATTTCATGAACGGGACAACGAGGATATTTATTTACTCTAGAAAGACTTCAGTTCCCTGCACGCCACGTAATACCGCGCTAAATCGGCAGTTGTAGTTTTGTAATCACAAGAAGATTAAATACCGCAGCCGAAGAGCATAGGTCTTATTCATTTATTTATTTATCTTTTTTAGAAAAAATGCTGCTTTTACTTAAACAAAGCTATGAAAATAAATATTTATTTATCGTTAATATCATGGGAGCAAGTTGCAAAGGCTGAATTGAGTAAGGAAAAAGGCTTCTGCTTTTGTTTTAATGGAGGCAACTCTAATAACACAAATAACCCATTAATTAATTAATTAGTTAAAACTTTTTAAGACCGCTTCACGCGGTGGGCCCCAGTTGTTCCAGCTTGCTTTCCCGTGATTGGTGGTGAAAATGACTGTGGCCCACTCGTCCTCCTCTCCTAGTTGTCTTCAACAAACACCACTGTTGTCTCTCGCACATCTCCAGTCCACTTTCCCCTTTATTGTTTATTTATTTATTTATTTATTTTTGCTCTCAAGCAGTCTCCCTCTCCGGTCACCCCACCACCGTTGCCGCCGCCGCGTCATGGCCAGGCCACCGCCGTTAGCATTGCTTATTTTCTTCCTCTTCCTCTCGTACTTCACATTTCTTTCGGAGGCGAGACTGGCCTATGACTACTACGCCAAGTCCTGTCCAAGATTCGAAGAAATCATCCGAGAAACGGTAACAAACAAGCAAATCGCCAGCCCCACCACCGCCGCCGGTACCCTCCGCCTGTTCTTCCACGACTGCCTCCTTAACGGCTGCGACGGCTCCATCCTTCTCTCTTCCACCGCCTTCAATTCCGCCGAGCGCGACGCCGACATCAATCTCTCCCTCCCCGGGGATGCATTTGACCTCGTAGTTCGTGCCAAGACCGCCCTCGAACTCGCCTGTCCAAACACTGTCTCCTGCTCGGACATCCTCGCACTCGCTACCCGCGATCTCGTCACCATGGTCGGCGGCCCTTACTACAGCGTCTTCCTCGGAAGAAAAGATTATCGAATCTCTAAATCCTCTTCCGTGGAAGGCAATCTCCCAAGACCTACAATGTCTTTTTCTAATATCATTAACTTGTTCACTTCCAGAGGGTTCACTGTCCAAGAAATGGTGGCTTTGAGTGGGGCACACACCATAGGCTTCTCCCATTGCAAGGAATTTATCAGCTCTGTGTCCAATAACACCCATTACAATCCAAGGTTTGCTCAGGCATTGCAGAAAGGCTGTGCTAATTATCCAAAGAATCCAACTTTATCAGTTTTCAATGATATCATGACACCCAACAAGTTTGATAACATGTATTTTCAAAATCTGCCAAAAGGGTTGGGAATTTTGCAGTCAGATCATGCATTGTACGATGATCCAAGGACCAGGCCTTTTGTGGAAATGTATGGCAAGGATCAGAACAAGTTCTTTCAGGACTTTGCAAAAGCCATGGAGAAGCTCAGTTTACATGGAATCAAGACTGGGAGGAGAGGTGAGATAAGGCACAGGTGCGATGCTGTTAACTGAAAGATGCTGAATGTTTCCTTCCCTGAAAGTTTTTCTGGTGATTGCAAGAAGAAAAATCGGGTGTTGTTTTGAAAAAAAATTTTCTTTTGGTTTGTGGAGAACTGAGGGTATATTTATACCATATTTGTATCCAACGTCATATTAAGCGTCAATTATACAGAAATTTATTTACTTCTTCTTCTCCGTCTCAATCTTTTTGTTAATCTTTGAGGCTGTTTTGGGATTTTGATTCAGCTGAACTTAGTGTTTAGAGTCTCTACTCGAGGCTGGCGAAGATTATTACCGTGGAAGTTGAATGCGATACTTTGGAGGGGCTTAATTACCCTTTTCTGTTAGTTAAACAATAGCTTTGTTGGTAAAATCGATGTACGCTCTGCAGGGCAGGATTATAGATTGGTTATTACGCGTTCGTGTTCCTTCCACAACGGTTGAACCAAAATTTCCAGAGTAGAATTGGCAGAGTCGCAGGGAGAGGGCAGAGGATGTTTTTGGAGGTGGTGATGATTGATAGAAAGTGGGACACTGGCATGGGGGGCTCAATTCCTTGGGCCGGTTCTGCTAAAGCAGATGCCTTTTCTTTTGTGATTATTTTAATAACTCTTGTTGGAAAATGGAAAAGCAAAGCTAGCCAAGGTGGCCCAACCTGTATCCAACACAGCGCATAAGCCATTGAAGCTGGTTCAGGGCCCATGTTCTTTTCTTGTGGATTGGACGGATCACAAGATGGGTTATGGCAGCCAGGCATGACCCAGTTTTCATGTCAATGCATGATGCATTACAAATAAATTCTCAAGGATCCTTCAAAGTTCAAGCCACGACAAAGGGAACGGTCTATCATTTAAAAAAAAAAACAGTGAAATGACAGAAGGAAAAGGACTAGAAGTCCAGAAATTGTTTAAAGTGTGTATCAAAAGTTCAAATCATATAAATGTGCTTTGCAGAGGTGTCCAAATGTTGAGCAGGGTGAAGTCGCGCAAGATCGAAAGCTTCTGGCCTAATCTTTGTGTATACAATAATTGAAATAAAGGTTGTCTGCTTCATAGTGTTTCAATCATAAAAATTGGTTGGTTTGCATTTTTCTTTGTTCCACATTGCGAATGCATCCTTACAAAAACAATTATAATGACAATTCAAAGATCAACATCACCGATGCAACACCTACCAGGGGCAACTCAAAGCAATGAGCATCATCCTCATCAATCAATGGTATGGATAGGTTCATGGTTGTTAGTACTGATGTAACTGAACAATAGAATAAATCAGGCTTAAGAACATAAAGGCATCGTCATTCATCATTTAGCATCCCCCCATCAGACATATAAGGGTGTTTGGGGTTCCATACAAGGAAGAAATGGAACTCCGCAGCTTTCGATTTCCAACAACAGAAATTTCTGCTAAGCTGCAGTGTTCTTGGCCTACAGGTCTTCTTCCAATTAACTATAGAAGATTTTGACATACATTCTAAGCTAGTGCAAACTTTGTGTACTAATGACAAATTGTAAGAACATTCTAACCGACCAATCCAGTTTTTATTTTATATCTACATTGCACACTATACTCCAAAGTCTCAACAAGCTGCTTGGAATCCAACTTTTGAAGCATAATTTACACCTTTGCTGCCTATGGCCTTTCCTTGAGAAAAAAAGAGTAAAAAAGAAAAGTGATGCGAAGGCAAAGAAAAGTTAAAATGACCATACAGACATCCCCCAATAATTACAACCATAAAGTCCAAAAAACGAAAATAAAGAATCAAGAAAATCCCTAGAAAACCTTAAGACGAGTTCGCACTTGATTCACTCTTGCCACCAGTGGCTCGATACTGAGTCATAGACGTTGAATCCGAGTCAAGCAATGCCTCCCAATCCACCTCCTCCGCCGCCTCCTCCGCCCTTCCTTTGATCATCTCCAACATGCTCCTTGCTTTCTTCTTAAACCTTTCGCTGCCGAACTTCTCCAATTGTTCCAACACGTCGGTCGCCCCGGCGGCATACGCCAGCCCCTTAAACCTCAAACCACCGTGACTCAGCCCATAAAACGCGGACAAACAACTCCCCCGAGTCGACTCAGAATCCAACTCGCCAGCTCTCAACAGGCCCACCAAACACTCAACCCCACCCGAATCCAACATTGCAGCTCGCCCATTCACGCAAGAAGCCAAGTTACCCAAAATGAGCAAGACCCGGGTCCTCAAATGACCCGATTTGACCATACCCAAAAGAACAGGAACCGACCCAAGTTTAATAAGCTTAGTCCTGTTATTATGGAGTAATGTTAGATGGTACAAGGCCAAGGCCGAGTCATGTTGAGTCCGCTCACTCTCGGATCGGAGTAAGTTTAACAGTGGAGGTATTGCACCCAAAACCCCAATTGCGGTCTTGTTATGATCATCGACGGCTAGACTGAATACTGCACCACAAGCATGTTCCTGTGCCTCTGGGAATCCCCCCTTTAACACATCAATCAGTGGAGGGACAAAACCTAATCTTACAATCTTAACTTTGTTCTCTTTCTCTAAAGACAAATTAACCAAGCATGCGACAGAGTTCACTTGAATTTTTGTGTACCTCGAAGTGATCAAGGGTCGTAGGGCAGAGAGTAACAGAGGGGTGCAGAACTGTGCTCTTTTGTCTTCTTTGGTTCTCGTAACCTTTCTAAGTGAAATGAGAGCTTCCTCCATGTCTAGGACTCGTGGGCTTGTCAGCTTCGTCACATATTCTTCTTCTTCAGGGCTTGAGATTTCCGTGTCTGAAGAGGAAGAGGTAGAAGAAAGGCACCGCGAACTGGTCGCCGGCGGCTGCAGTGGCGGAGTCGCAAGGGTGGTTTCGAGCGATTCATCGGAGCTCGAGTAAAAGTGTTGAAATTTTAATAAAGGTTTCTGCTTTACCCTTCGAATCAAATCTCTTCCTGTAAGAAGAGCATCTTGGTGTTCAATCTTTATGTGTGGGTTTGGTTTTTGTTGCTTTTGAGCTGCCATTTTTGTACGGACGTGATTCTCTGCGGAGAAGAAATCAAGGGCTCTTGGTGGGTCTAAAGAATGCTTCTTGCACCAGTTGAGAATGGCAGTTTTGAGAGCCAGATTGGGGATCACAGTGGAGATGTCAGGGACTTTACCAGCATCAAGTTCAGGAATGAAACCAAGAGTATTGCAGGCGTGGACACAAGCACGTTCAAAGGTGTGGCCAGAGGATACAATGACAGGATCGTTCATTAGAGAACCAGAAATGGGGCAGAGAAACTCTAGTGGAGTTTCCAATTTCTTTGGATGCCGTGGCTTTGATTCCACCGTGGAGGAATTTCTCTTTTGAAATGAGATTCTCCATTTGCGCTTCTCTACTTCTGTTGCTTTGTCTTTGCAGGGAAACCCCTTTTCTCTGGGCTTTTCAATCACAAACCTCGTAAGAGCTTCTTGAAACTCCATAGTTTTACTCCTCGTTACTTGTCAGTCAGTGATACTATAAACCAAAATGGCTTCTTAAAAATTGAAAAGTTGACATTATTGCAAAATCATATAAGAGTATGACAGACATTTGGTAGACAAGGATTTTTGGACTCCCTTGAGCGGTTTGAGAGCTTGATCACATACTATCCATATAATGGTGGGGCGGCGTGTCTGTTGACAAACCTCAGACCCAGTAAGTCTGGAAAGAGAGTGGCAGAGAGGGAGAAAAGGAGGGAGAGATAAACGTTGTTGGGTTTGGACGATGATCGACCGTGTGATATCCTGGAGTTTGTTGGTTGGATGTTGATTCCTTTACTTTCGGAGAATTCGGCCCGCCTGAAAATACAAACTACAAAGATTCCGACGCCAACAACAACACTCTCTAAACATTCGGCCAATTTATAAAAAAAAAAAATTAAAAAGCAAAAATCATTTGAGATCTTCTGTCAGCATCTGGCAGGGTGAATGGATTTGCTTTCTCGATATGGTCTTCGGTAAGATTGTCCAGGTTTTTAAAACCTGCTATTGGAATATTCGTTTTATCGATAATCAGTTGGCTTCGAAGTGCCACGACCCACGAGGACAAGGTGGAGCCGGAGCTTGCATGCATTGGCTCATCTCTTTGACAGCCCCTCCAGAATCTACAGTGGGAGGAGCCAATTAACCTGTCACCTCAACCCGTGTACATGATTGTTGTACAAGATTGTTCTCGTACACGACATACGATAGAGATTGTTTTAGCTTTTTATTTTTTATTTTTTTTTGAACTTAACTGAGTAGCAACATGGTAACAATACAGTGAGAACTTTAGCTTTCGTGAGATTACGGAACACTAACACTAACATATGTTTACCATATGTTTCTGATTTTCCGAGGGCAATGACACTGCCACGGAATCATCCTTAAAAAAAAAAAGAAGGCTTCTTATGATACTGAGCGTCAAAGTGAAGCTTCCAAGACCTTGGATGCAGGTTTTGTCACTTTTGGGTCAGACCCAAAAAGGATTTAAATAAAAAAAAGGGCCACGAATTTCTAAATTTTCTCCTCTTGGGGAAAGGGTTAAATTGATTAATAGACCTATAAACAATTTTTGTGTTTTTATATATATAATTGAAGAAAAAACAAACAAAAAGAAAAAAAAAAAAGGTTGGCCGGTCTTTTATTTATTTATTTATTTATAACTTCCCAAGAACCCATCCATCCCAACTAAAATTATAGCTTAAAGACGTGAAATTTCAATCATAAATTGTTTTGTCAAAAATGCAAATTAACTCAAAAAGTCCGAAATCGATGTTCTGTCAAAGTTCACCACAGCATCATCGCCGCCGCTTCACCCTCACCGTGTCTCTCCAGACCTCTCGCCGTCGAGTTGGACTCAACGACCACAACTTGCTCGCTCGCCCATGTGGAAGTTAGTAGTTTTCTTCGGTTTCTCTTTGTGGGGGTTGGGGTGGGAACACGTGTACGGTAAATGGCAGAGAAAAGACGCTTTGGGACCCATTTGGAGGAATAGATTACAAAATTGTTTTTTATTTATTGACCTTGAAATGATAAAAAGAGAAAATAAAGGTCTTTTACACAGAGGGAGACAGACGATAAAGTCACCACTCAGTTGGGACCATTACATGCTTAATCGCTAAGTCTTTAGAAGCATGGTTAGTGTTGACTTTATGTGTGTGTTCTAGGCTGGTTAGTTCTCCCCCTTTTTTTTTTATTTTTTAACACAATAATATTTGATAGTTATCTTAATTAAATGTAATATTTTTAAAATTATATTGAATGGATGTATTGATTTAATGAAATTTAAAATTAAATGTTAAATTAGTTTGATTTATTTTAAAATTTATTAATTTTAAAAATTAATAATTAAATTAATAAATTTAAATTATAAATAAAAATTACCGTGTTAATTATAATTTTTTAATTTAATTATATTTAAAAATTTATAAAAAATTAGAGTTATAATAAATTTTAAATTTAAATTAAAAAAATATAAATAAAATTTTATAAGATATATAAAATAATATATTATATTATGTTAATATTTATTTTTTAATATAAATAAGGCCTTTAAGAGCCGGTGGCAGGTAAAATATCTCGGGCGTGCCATGAGGGGAATTGTTTGGCAGACTGGATGACCAAGTTTGCTTCCGCGGTTGACTGGGGTTTCTACTTTGTGACAGAGCCGCCTCCTGAAGCAACTCCAATTCTACGACAGGATGTCCGTCGAGGTGCATTGACCTGTGACTTTTGTTTTTAATACATGCTCTTAGGCTCTAAGGCTCCATCGTGACCCGAAAATATAAAAAATTAAAAAAAAAGAAAAAAAAAAAAAACAACTAAGGCTCAATGGAATGATCCAACCGAGTTTTTAGCCTGGATTCGCATTTTAAAATCATCATATCCCCTTTCTATTTATGTATCTTAAGTCACAGTTTCATTGTTAATTGTTCTAAATACATAGTTACTAGCTCGACAGATTTAATTCTTTTGATTATTTTTAAGGAATCGTACCTGTTAGTTTTCTGGTTTGTGGATTTCCCATTTCTTGAAAGAGCGATTGATACGTATCAAAAGCAAATTCCAGGCAAAAACTTCAAGCGCATATTTTCTATACAACTTCTAAAAAAGAAGACAACCATTGAGATGTTCTACAACGAAGATTTCAAATCCATAGCTGAACACAGCTTTTTTCTCAATGCTCCTTTCTATTCGATTCACCTCTGGACGCCAGTATCAACCGAGCAAACAAGCATCTATCTTTCCATTGAAGAAATTGTCAGGTTGTACAATCATACATTCTCACATCAACTTCCGAAAAGAAAAACCGTGTTAGCTAACTACACAAAATGAAAACATGGGAAATCCTTTGCTGCATAAGAATCATCAGCGTTGCAGTCCTGATGTTTGACGCTTTTGATAAGGTAAGAGAGCTAGGAGAATTTTCTTCCTTGGTCCCTGCAAATCAAGCAACCCTTGTAAGTCAAAGCGAAACGTTGAGATCAAGTACATAGAAAGAAAAATGATCATTATATAAAAAATAAATCAGACTCAATTAAGTCAGCACCATTGGTATCCCCATTTCCTTAAGGTCTTTGTCTCCCATCTGCTTCAATACGGTCATATCTACCTGCAGGATCAACAAAATTAGGTGTAAAAGAAATTGATGTGTTATAAAGAAAGCAGCTCACAACCACTAAAGAATGCATGTCATGGCTGAAGATTAGACCAGAAAAGGAACCACAAGGTCGCATGTTGGAAGGCACATTTTCTTTTGAGGAACAAAGCTATTGAAGTATTTACATAAAACATTTGATTGGTTGCAGATACCATTCTAGCTGCATCCAATAAGTAGTAACTACAAAGGGAGATATCATTGCTATGGGCTCTCAGACTCCTAACAACCATTATCCTCCTGACAAGTCCAGCACTCAAGCAGGATTTGGAATGTTCTGGAGACTCACCTTTAGAAGTCTACAAAAATAAACCCTGCCCACCCCCATGCTCAGAGGCATCTTCCACTCTCCATCCCCAAGCCACCTCAACACACATTATTATTATGATTGGAATCGTGGAAGACCAACACATTTTTCAGCAAAGAATCTAAGAGCTTAAACTGCATGGACTGAATTTCTCCAGGGCCTTTCTTTATTTTCTTCTTTATTTTGCTTTTTTACCTTTTTCATAAGCACATATCATAGGACTTTAAACACACAATCCGAACTTAAAACAACCTCTTTCACTTTCTCTGTATGATGATTAACAAAGGCAAATAAATTGCCACTATCCAAGAAACTTTCTGCAAAAACAATGATGAATCAGTTACTTACTTCTTCTGCCTGAAAACTGACAGCATATTTCCCCAAACCAAGAGAATGCAAGAAGCCGCCAACAGTTAGAGGTTCCTCTCCCTATAAAGAAGCAAAATTGCTAAAAGAATATGACGATAGATCATAGTGGTAACCCAAACACAAATTATGGATGGAGCCAAATTCATAAACTAGCACTAAATAAAGTTCTTACCATGTATGAAACATTTTTCACAATCCCACTTGGTGGTGGAGCTCGTGTAACCAGACTGGCAGACTGAGAGGTCGGTTTCATGACAATAGATGCAGAGCTTGTCGGCCTAGGAGCATTGGGAACTTCATTGCTGAAAAAGTGTCCACTTCTGGGAATATCAGCTGCCCTCATCACTGGTACTTGGTGTACTTCACCATAGATTCTTGGTGGTACAAATCCACTAGAACTTTTCCAAGTCCTATCTGGAGATCTAGCTCTTGATCCTCCCATTGATTGAGAAGTGTAAATCATCCCCAACGAATTATCATGACGCATATCATTTGTGATTTCCCTGGGAATGTTACTTCTGTTTGGTTTAAAGCTCTGTGCTAGCATGTGAGAGCTGGCAGCAGGCTGAATTGATTTTGAGAGTTTATTGTGTTGGCCCAGCATCTCACGCTCTTCAACGGCATTCTGAACATGCTTGGATAACCTTTTGCGCATCAACTTCAACCGAAGATCATTACGAGCCATTTTTGAACCTACAATTGACTCAAATCTCAATAAATCAGTGTTATGGCATACATGATAGAAAATAATGTACAGTACACAAAGCATAATCCATTACCATTTGGTCCATCAAGACCAGGACTCCAGTTAATGCCATCTCCTCTATTCCTGGACAATGAAAAGCAACCTAATCTGTTGAATAATGCATATTGCATTACATACAAGGACAAAAATAACTAATTAAAATGATACAGTGTTTCCAATTATCCTCCAATAACTGGGCATATCCTTCTGAAGATAGAGGTTTTGCTTTTATTTTTTTTATTTTTTTTAAATTTTTGACTGTTCGGGTCATATCTCCTGAGATCATCTTAATAGAGCTACACTTGAAGGATAACTTCTCTAAAGTTCAAGATTTAGATGAGGAACCAAACAAATTCATATATATATATATTGTTTCCCTTTCCCCATTTCCTTCTCATTTTCACAGAAAAATCCACATCAGTATTCACATCGGCAAGAATACAACCAAGACATGTACATAGAGTAAATCCCCTCTCCCCCCTACCCCCCACCCTCCCCAACCCAATAACTTGGAACACAATGCCATAAAGAAATTCAAGAAATTCCAAAAGAGTAGCACAGAAAACACACCGTTTGTTAGCTGAAAACAACAAGCTATCATCACCGCCATCAAATCTCTCTCCCCGGGCATGCTTCCTTCCCCTGGTCACCACCTGCAACCCATTAAAACCACCGTACAAGAGGCACAAATGAATTCATTCAATACATCAAAACACCACCCCAATTCAGTAAACCAAAACTTACAATCGAGTCCATCATCAGACCAAACTAAACCAAATTTCATAAACCATCCAAAAACGGAAGACGAAAAAAAAGAAAAAAAAAAACAAAAGCAGAACAGCCACAAAATCAACTATAACTCGAAACCCAATAATCCCAACAAATCAAAAAAACCCATGAATTACATATCTTGAGTCCATTTTCACCAGCAATCACTCCGTGCAAAACCCAAACCCAGGAAAGAAAACAAGAAAGAAAATAAGAAAGTTGGCTACTTTTGTGAAGCGCGCAAAAAGCAAATGTTCATTGTCTCAGATTAGGAACATAAAGCTACCTGGCCGGTCCGCCCGAGGGTGATGGTGACGTCAGGCCCGGACATTTTCAGTGAGAGAAAGAGGAGAGAGAAGAGGCAATGGAGCTCCAGGTGATCTGTCTCTCTTTAGGGAAGAGAAGACTCTTGTTTGTCACCAATAATAATTCTTTATTAAAAAAATGATAAAAGAATAATAATATTATTAATAATGAGCTTTAATCCAAAAAAGCCAATTATTGCTTTGATCGTATGGCAACGTGACGTTAGAACGGTTAAAAAGCGTGAGATGGAGGGAGAGGGGAAGAAAATTAGAGAGGTCAGATAAAGGTCGGTGGCGTTGTGGGTTTGTGGGACTTGCTGTTCTGGTCGGGTCAAAGCGTTCACATCAAATTTAATGGGCCTGGCTGGCCTCTTTTATCTTGTTTCATTTCATGTTTTCTTTTTTTTATTTTTGTCCGAATGCCTACTTACAAACATGGGATAAAAGGGGTACTAGGTCTGAGGTATTTAAAATAATGACTGCCATTTGGTGTGATTTTTAATATATATATATATATATATATGCCTACTTACAAACATGGGATAAAAGGGGTACTAGCTCTGAGGTATTTAAAATAATGACTGCCATTTGGTGTGATTTTTAATATATATATATATATATATATTTTTTTTTTAAAGTTGAAACACGAAAGTACTTAGTTTGATTCTTAGAGCTAGACTAAAAGAATCTAATTTAGATTTAGTATATTGCCCACAAAATGGTAATGTAATATTCAAAATGGGAAATATTAAAAAGAAAAAGAAAAGAAATAAAAAAACAATAATAACATGGAACCACCAGCCAAAACCCCTTGAATTGATAGTAAACAGGGTATTTTAAAGGGAGATTGCAAGTATCAAGACGATTTTGGTTAATAGGTTCTTGTATTGAAGTCTAATGAAACGAAGACTGCAACCTTTGTTGGATGAACAAGATCTCACTTTGATGTCATGCGTAATCTGTGTATCTTTCTTTCTTGTTTACAAATCAACATGATCACGTTGTGTCATGCAGTACTGCCGAGAAAGCTGCAAAAGACTCCTTTCTGGACTGTTATACATGGATTATTACATACACTGATACACAAGATGGTGTGACAAATATTGGTCGAATACAAAGTGATTAATAGTAGCACTAATTCCTATAAGAAGTAAACCCGATCCACTGAAACATCACATCTTTCCTGTTGATTCCTTGATCTCCTCCGAGGAGATTGTCTGCATGGCAAGCGACCACCATGATTGCATTAGAGGAAAAAGGAATGTTCTACTCACCATTGCTTTATGCTAGGCTATGTGAAGATCATGGCAAGTTTGGTCCACCGAAGAAGGGGTATAGAGTTACCTGATCCTGGCCGGCGAAATCATTTTCCGGCGTAAGAAAGAGCATGCAGTGGCACTCCTTCCTGCCAGGACAACCTTATACTTAAGATATGAAATACTAGATGCATAAAAATTTCATCAATTGACTGGTGAACTGGCAACAGATGGCAAACCAAATATAATACACAAGAACTATGAATAAGAAGCTGCCCTTTTTGAAGCAGACAGTGCAATGTATTTCTCTGGAAAACCATATTAAAAGATATATATATATATATCCTTGGAAAGATTTTCTAATTATTTTCTAACAATGATCAAACACATAGAATATCACTAAAAAGTGAAATGGAGTCTTTAGCAAAGACAAAAAAGGATATAGCTATCGGACCATAACATACAATTTAGTCCTAATTCAGGAATTGAAGTCTTTATGCACCTTAGTGACAAAATACAACCATTCCTAGAGCAATGGTTGACTGGAAAAGCAAAGGGAAACTAGAGCAATGACTACATGTTGACACTGCTAGGGATAATATCAAGTCCATGCCAAGGGTTAGGACCACCTGTAACTGCTGCACCCAAATATAGAAGAGCTAATCAATATTAAAGTAAACATGACAAACAAGAGGCTAGAAGTTGAGGCCCAAGCCTTCTGTCGTTCAAATCCAACTGATCTCTTCCCAACAGACACCCAAGGTAGAGTGAAAAATGGCAGAAATCAAGGCAACAAATCCTGTATCTCAAGAAACATTTGTATTACTCCTCAAATAACCATATTTCATGCTTCCTCCTAGCCAATTCAAGTGCTATCAAAATAATTTCCTCTCAGATGCTTCTCATTTTCATGCAATGAGGTTCTTTTCTGACAAACAAGACAGCAGAGGAAGGACAAAAGGCAAAAAGAAAGAGTAAATAAAGGACAGAAGCAAAAGGTTCACCATAACCCTTCAATTTTTCTACCAACCATACGTTGAAGCACTAATCTATGGAGATGAAGATATATTTACGGATGTACCTCTCTCTCATTGGAACACATGGACAGTTCCAGAAGCCCTGCCCTACCTCAGCAGCTTTGTCATCATAATGCCTGTAAGCACCAATACAGTAGCGAGTCATTGAAGCAATTATTTGACTTTCTAGAACCTAATGGAAGTACAAAACAGAGAGTCTATAATTCAGGAGAAAAAAGCACCACATAGATATTTTACCGGCAAGGACACAGAGGTGCACCCAATTGATCTTTATGGTCAGCCAATCCCTGTTTAAATTCCAACATGAGTTGCACATAGCAGTTATACAAGAATTAGTTTAGAAACAACAACAACAAAGCTTTAATCCCAAATTTGATTGGAGTTGATCATATGAATTTTTTCTTTTGAAGATTTAGTTTAGAAACAACCAAACAAAAATTTATGATGAACGAAACAGAGAAAGAAGAATATGGCGAGATGCAGGGTTCCCTACAACAGTATCTTATTAAAGTGAAACTGCTGGACATAATCACAGGATACATTCATTAACGGAGAAAGAAGCAATCATGATTTTATAGATCAGTAGGATTGGGAACAGGGAGGTTACCTTAATAACAACAGCAGTGACTCCTTTGTCAGCACAAAAATATGTTCCGGATTTACGTGCATACTGTTCTGAAAACTTCCTCATTATTTCCACCGACTTCTCCGATGGTTCCACTGAAACACCACACATAATTCAATTATCTTCCCCTTTTGTTTCCATGTTTTAAAGAGAGAGAAGCGGAGGAAAAAGAGTTCCAGCCCATAATTCCTCCACCACACAGCGCTTGACCAAAGCAACACCATATAATCGAATATACATCAAGATATTATTACATCCGCCACAGAAAAAAGATCAAAACTTGGACTAGAAATGTGAGGATTTTGGACAAATCGCACCCATAATTCCCCACTTAAGCACACTCCCGAACATTGAACAACGGTCTCAAGGGCATATAATCGAATACTTCGGTTATACCAATATAAAAATTGAACAACGAGGAGCAAGCACGCACATTAATATCCAGAACAGGAAAAAGATTAAACATTGGATTGGAAACGTGGAAATTTCCACAAATTCACACCACCCCATGTCAAGAAAGCAATGGAATTTTCGAAGAATCCAAAAAAGAGATAAGAATTCACTTAAAAGTTAGTCACCTTTGGCTCGGACTACAGTGCGACGAGCAGCGCTGTGACGGGAGGTTCTGGGAGGGGGCGGCGCCAAGGAGGAAATGTCCGCAATGAAGCCGCAGGAACTGGCTTGAAGGGCCATCATGTACAAAGAGCAATTCAATGTTGTCTGTCCGAAACAAGAGGCAATCTCCGTATGAGACACTATCCTGTTGTGTTTTGTGTAGTTCGGTTTTGTCGATGCGGTCGATGCCTTTATCGTTTCGATCAAGTCATAGAATTAGCGGCTGTTCCTTCGTGGGGTGTATGGTTTTGGCTGTTAAGAGGGTGCCCGCCACACGTTCCGAATATCGGCCACCGAGTTGCTGCCCCCACAAATCCACTCTCAAGTGTCCATCGCTACGGCCCTCCTCTGATCTTGGGCTTGAGCTTAGATTATATGCCAATGGCCCATAGTGGTGGAACGAAGCCTCCGAAATTGGACACATAGCCGATGTAGCTTTGGATACTTGGATCTACCATCACATCAAGTGGAGTGTGTTTTTTTTTTTCATTTTTGGACCCATATGAATTGTCCAACCCATTTCTATGTATCGACATGAGCATTTTGTTTTTTTTTTTTTTGTTTTGTTTTTTTTTTTTATATTAAATGAGTGAACTTTTGGGTCGTCCAACTGGCCATGGATAGAATATTAATGGCATCCAACTTTTGAGAATTTTGTAACAACAATGGAAGTTGACAAAGTCTTTCTCCGTTTATTTATCTTCTTCTTTTTGGTCTTTTGGGACTTTTAGCCTCGGCCATTGAACTAATGAATATTTGAAATATTATGACCCAATACATTATTCCCCGGAATCCGGATCTAGTGTATATCAGGATCGTTGAATTTGCTGCTTATTCGATAACTAATCAATGTTATTAGTAAGAGCAGTCAAATCCAAATGCTAAACATTATATTGGTGCAATGAGCACAAACTAAGCAATCAAAAAGTAGAAAAAAAAAAGAAAAAACGCAATAAAAAAAAAAAGCCCCCCACGGCGTTTTCGTACATGGATGCAAGCAAGGAACTAGATGCTAAACACTGACTAACACCCAAACCTTGTGGGAAAAAAAAAAAAGGAAAACTAACCTTTGAACTTTGAAGGGGGTAAGGATTGTAAGTCCATCATATTGCTTATTGTCAAATCACAAACATCGAGAGTATAAACTTTCCATGCTCTCGAGGAAAACATCAACGTTGGAGAATCTAAACTTGATCTTCTCCTCCGCTATAGCGATAGCTAGGACGTACAGGACATAACAATCATGAAAATGATGGCCAAAGATAGAGAGAAAAAAAACAGTAAAAAAAAAGGAGAGAGAGAGAGAGCAACGCATAATTATGTGAATCTTTTATACAGTAGTTGCGGAAAACCTGAGAGAGAAAATGTCAAATTGTCAAGTGTTATAAAGAAAGTGGTACTGATTCCAAGGTCAGTAGTTCAAATGACAATCATTACCGTTTGCCAACCTAGCATGGAATTGCAATTGGCACCTTACCTAGCCTTATTCTCATGATCACAATGATCCTCACCTGGCAGTGTCCCAGTCCAGAATTAGAGAAGAAAATATCAAGAAGCAGGTTGTGGCTGCATTTCTATTCTATGAGATCCCTGGAAGGCATTCATCTCTGTATCCTACTGAGTATGGAAAGATTATTCAATTAGAAAATAAAAGGGGAATCTAATCAACCTAAACTCTTGCCCCTTTTTTTTTAGCTGTATCTCACCTGAGAGGCTTGCTGTACAGTAAGATTACACTGCATATGTCTGGTCTTTCCCGGATCTCACAATATGCTCATACACACACTTACACATATGTAGCTGCTTACCTATTTAACAGCGACATAGCCAGAACATCGCATGAGAGTTTTGCATGGCTGCAGGCCAAGCGTGGTAGGTAAATGCATACAAGGTATTGACTATGAGAAACAGTCTAAAAGATGCAGTCCAAAAGAGGAAAACAACAAGTCTACGAATACGCACAGAAATGCAGGAACGCAAACCCTAATTGCTTGAATGATGCTTTTTACAGATGAATCTCGCGGATCTCCTTGCAAAAAGCCATTACTGATCTAGAAAAACTAAAGTTCAACAAACACTTTAGACTGCAACAATTGATTGTCCAGAACGAGGGCCCTTTTCGAGTTGAAGATCGAGTTTAAATTAGAAACACAAAACAACACTTTCTAAGTTCAAACGAACAAGAAGCAAAAACCATAAAAAGAGGCACATCAGGTACAGTACTCTTAACAAACATCACAGACCCTTACAAGATCTACACTATCCACATGACAAAAACAGAAGGGTAAGGGGGTGCGTTGAAATGATACCCCTTTAAAGTGAAAAGGCAATATATAGTTGAAGTAATTTGCTTGATGAATCTATCTAGCAAATTAATGATCGGACCAAGTTGCTTGATTCCCCAAAAGGAAAAAGTCCTTTTTCCAAGTCTTTGAAAAGGTGAAGCGAAACTTCACTCGTCAAAGGCCAAAGAACACCACACAAGGCTCACACAACTGGAAAGCTAGAAAAGCCAGGATGCCCTTGATGAGCTTCCACTTGTACTTGATTTCCTGCAGTAAAACACACGTAAGCCACTTGTTTTCTTGACTTCTTTGTTGGAGTCGGAGCCTTGGGGATAAAGATAATGATGATGCTTTTGTGGGTTTTTCTGGGGAGTTGGTGATGTTGATCATGAAAGTAGGGGGATGGCGTGTGGGTACAATTATGATGCGATGGAGATGGGTGAGGTAAAGGCTGAGGACATGATGATTGCTCTCTGGGTTCTGGCGTTGAAAGAAAGGTAGAAGTTTCAAGATTTTTGTGTGTTCTCTCTCCTCTCCCTCTCTCCCTCAGAGAGAGAGAGAAAGAGAGAGAGAGCGACAGTCATTCATGAAACCCAATGACTTTCTCAAGAACAAAGAGTAAAATAGATGCAGACCGCGGTCCTAACTACACCATGGCGCGTGCAATTACACGCCAATATTGAAAACTTTGTGCAGTGCTATTCATCAGAATTGCAGGCTTTGAAAGTTGAACTCAGGGGGCATTTGACAGAGGTGAGTATAATCCAGAATTCGCCACCTGCATTGCATTATCATATGAAGATATTATGTTCTTGATTGTTAATTAGAATTCGCCATTATGTATTAAAAGACAAAATATATATTATTAATCATAATGTGATATATGAACACACATCAATAGGAAAATCATTTCTTTGTAAATTCTTAGTAGTAAATACACTTGTACAAGTATATTTTAAAATTCCTTTTGCCACGGTTTGTTTTAAAAGTTACTTCATGAATGTTATACGATAATTCCACCAGTTCAAAGAAAAAAACAAAAAAAAAAAAAGTACATACTTTATACTAAGTGAATAATATAACTTATATGCTAAATTTCATTTTTAATACCGTGTCAATATATTTTAAAATATATTTTTAATACCATATTAATATGAAAAAGAAAAATATAAAATTTTTTTAAAAAAATTAAAAATAATATTTTATATTATATATTATGATATGAGCTTTTTAAAAAAAAAATATATGTTTTATTCAATATGTACAATTTATTTGAGAGAGGAAAAAAAAAAAAAAGAGAGAGAGAGAGGGAACCTAGTATTTCCTTTTTTCAAAATAGTTATAATGTGGATGAGCTCCTTAGATTGGCGAGCCTGAATCCCGATTCGAATCCTGATTCATTATCCAAGAAAGAGATTACCCTTGGACTCACCTCGGTAAAGAAACAAAGAAGAACATAGAGAAAAAGGAACGAGAGAATTATATCTTTTCCTGTCCTTCAATAGTCCAACACTACAGAAAAAAGGATGATTTTTTTTTTTCTTTTTGTTAATATGAAAATGAAGTTAAGGAACCACAAAAAGCAATTAAAAGCAAATGAGTTTAAATTTTATATTTCGTGAGTGACCATAGGAATGTAGAGATTTTCTTTTAGGGAATTGTTATGGTTTGACTTGAATGCACGCAAACTTGCAAGCGATATTGAGTAACCAATTAGTCTTTAGTTCGGTTGGAGACAAAAACGAAATCTTAGAGGAAGTTGAGATTCGAACCTCACGCCTGCTAAATTTCTGCAAAATGTTTAATTTAATTTCGATAAAGAAAAATATACATTCACCAAGAGATGTGCGTAGGCCGAAGCTTGCAAATGTGGCACACATTTTGGTTCCACTGGCCTGATGCATAGGCGTGTTACAGATCACTTACCGGGGCTTCCCATCGGTGGAAGTCGAATGTTCATCGGTTTGGGACAATCTATTCTCCCCCACTCGGCGTCATGTCGATTCTCTTTTTTAGACAAAGATCACACTAATGATGAGAATCTGCCACAATAAGCTAGGTCACCCATATGCTGGTGGGTCTCTACACACAATTAAAGGGGGACATTCCATGACCAATCATTATATAGTTCTATTACAATCCATTAGAGATAAAATATAGTACTATCTCACTCAGATTGTGCTGGATTTTTTCAGATTTGAATCCTCACGTTTCAATCTTTAGATTCCATGCTGCTCCATTTAGTCATTACAAATTTAAAATGAACCAGGGCATAACTGTACTTTGCTTGGATTAACTTAGTGCCTTGTTATTGATCATAAATTAAATGACTATAAATATGCAACTAATCATGACAGTATGACATGATATAGATATATGTTTTTTTTTTTTCAAAAAAAAAAAAAAATGAATCTGATCCCCATCGGCATACATGCAAATGTTAAGAATGAGGTAAAATGGTTTTGAGCATCCAGACTTGTCCGTTTTGCCACCCCCACTTAGTGGACGGATGAGATCGAGAGACTCCTAAAAATCCCATAAAATGTGAGATTTGAGAGCTTACATCCTTGCGTGCAGTACACTTTCTACGGTTCCTTTGAATCAACTTCTTTTTTTTTCCCCCCCCCCCCTTAACACTTAACAGATTAATCACTGACTACAAATGTATTAAAAAATGAAGTAAATTGAATAAAATGAAAAAAATAATAAAATATAAAATAAAAACATGCAGTGGGTGGCTGGTTAACGGAGCCAAGGAGGATATTAGTAAGAGATCGTTCACGTTTCTCTGTTCACGGATGTTGGAGCCCCAGATAATGATTATTAATATTTATTTTATTTTTTTGGTGGAAAGAGTTAGATGGCGAAGGGAGAGAGGGTTTTGGGCTGTGTATTGAAATTGGGTATGAAGCTCCGAATTTGGAACTTGGAGTAGTGGGCTTCGAGGAAGAGGGCTTTTTCTGGGTAGTTGAAAAGAGGATTTTAGGAGGCGGGCCCGGGCGACAGTGAGGGATAATGGCGGCCAGTGTTAAGACCCAAGACAGCAAGCCAGCAAACATTTCAAGGGTAAAGACACAAGGGGAAGTATCTATAAAGAGTAGATGTTACAACAAGTGCCATCTCATTTTCAGTTCATTCAGGGAAGCGATCAGAAATAAATGACAACATGAACAATGTTTTGTAGGTCAGAAAAAGTCCGACCTTGTGTGCATGATTCTCTTCAGACGATAGGAGGATCATGCAGAATTGCTAGAAGGAATAAACGTTGTTACAAGAAACGCCCATCCAACTTGCAATTGATTCATTGGCATACAATTTACATCCACGGTCAGTATGCAAGACCAAAGGGTATCAGAACTGAATCCACAGCAAGGCAGTAAAGATTGTTCTCCTTTCATTCTTTGATTGGTAACAAGCACACGGGTTCCCTCTTTGAATATTCATAGTTTAGGATTAAGGTACTGATCTACCGTGTGTGGTTTAGGGCCACCAAACCAATTGATCAGAAATATTTCTTCAATTTGTACTTTGAAAAACTGGAAGCTGTGATCCTTTGGCTAACATGTCAACATCCCAAAGACGAAAACAGGAATTTAGAGAGCAAAAAATGGAAGAGAAAGAACAGGTACCCACCGGTTATTACTAGACAACAAGAGTTTCTAAGTTATCAACTCAAATTTCCTAGTAGTTACTCTCCATCTCTGGATGTTTGTAAACACTGCATTTTGAGCGAATTCTGCTTCCTTGGCATTCACCAATTTCAACTAACGTCCAACAGTGCAATAATAGTTTATGAATTTCAAAGAAATTAAGTATACATTTAATCAGGACAAGAAATTAAAAAAAAAAAAAAAAGACAGAAGAACAATGGTTTGTTTCTGGTCCCATCAAAACTCGGTAACACCTTGCATCAACTACTTGCCAAAAAAAAGTGTAGGCAAAAAGGAATGCACTGTAATACAATACAGCATATGAGCGGTTAATTTATGTAAATTGCTATAAGCTGATCCCTCCTATCATCGCCTTCTGCTCTTTGGTATGCTCTGAGGCAGAAGAGGAGGAGGAGAGGGCACAGAAAGACATTCAAAGTACAATAACAACGCTTCGATCTTCCTCAGGAACATACTCAAGAAAATAGGTGGCAAGCACAGCCCAGAATCACTTGTCAGAGATTACAGAATGTAGTTGATGAATCCAAATGAAAAAGGGGTCCTCTCAGGCCATTAGAAATTGAGCCATGAGTAGTTATCGGCTGTTCCTATTTTGCTAATGCATAAGCCCCATAGTCAAGTGGTGAATAGATACTGAAGACTAACATAAAATTGAAAAATAGTTACCATGCATGATTAAACAAAATAACAAAATAGAACTAATTAACAAATTAACCAGTTTCTTCAATAAAATTTGCCAAGCAACAACTAAGGTCCCTAATTTATGTGCAATTTTCCATTGTGCTCATGCAACAATTGATTAAAATCACTAAGTATAAAGAACTGTATAATATCACACAAATTTATTTGTATGTCTATTTCAAAGTTCATATATTCATATATTTAGTACACATCAATCTCAATACAACCCAAACTTTACTTTTATGGTGATCATATATAAAATTATCAATAAATATTAAAATAAATAAATAAAACTATAATTTTCATTAAATAACTTAATAAATTCAAAAAAAAAACATTAAAATTCAAATAAATCAATTCTCAAAATAAATTACATCTTTTTACTCCACTTAAAATTTTAGCTAGTTATAACAGGGATTTCAAAAAAATAAGAATTCAACGTCTCTGTACCATAATAAAAAGGAAGAAAGAGGTTAAGAAAACTCTGTTAGAAGATGTTGACGTTTTCAATTGTGGTACTGCGCCGCCTAAATCCTCTTTTTGCCTTTTTCTCTCTGCCAGAAACTCCTCTTTGGGTCATTTTTCCTCGTGATGACCAAAATATCCTCTACCAGTAATCGATTCACCGACCCGCCCATGAACCGGTGCCGGTCGGACACTTCCTTAGCAAATCAATCCGCTGACCAATTTTATGATCAGTCCAGGCCATCTCTTTTGTATTTCAGACTTTGCCTAATTCACTATATCTATGAAATTGTTGTTTTCATTTTTCGTCTACAAAATAAAAAGAATTGTAATCAAAGTAAAACTTATCAAAACTAATTATAATAATACAAATTGACTGTATATCAAATTTAAAATTTAATATAAAATTTATATTATTATTCAACCTATCAAATTTTAGAAATGAAGATTTCTCAATCATACCTTTCCTTTAAGTGTAATTTTTGCGCAGTTGGGGTTCTCAGGGTCAGTCTTGCCACAGGGTCCTGTAGGGTACTCGCTGACTGTGAGCGAAGCCCTCTTATCTTTTAATGCATTTTTTGGCGGTTGGATCAAGAGTAGTCAAATAGAAATACGGGACGCCAATACCTTCATTAGGTACCCCATCACCATACGAAACAACATTCCTAAAATGCAATGGAATTCATGAGGAAAGTGAGAATAGAAAAAGAAAGCAGGTCGCTGGATCTAAATGCAAAGCTTCAATGTCTGAGATTCAGACCACCGTCAATCCGTAATTCAGTATCATAACTTTCAATGGTTTCCCAAACTATGCTCTTAGAATATCCACAGATCAATTACAGGGAAAGGTCTTGCAGTTGAAATAATGCAAAGACTCATCCAAAGGGTCCTCCTGCCAAATCAGCCTGATAGGGTGCTGCAAAATTGTAACAATAAAAGGCTCAGGGCTTCTCCAAATGCCAAATTAAAATCAATATCCAATCTTCCAAAAATCCAAAGTATAAGATTCATCACAGAAGTCCAAAAGTAGTACAGACCATAAGCTCCAAAAATAAAGAATCTATAATGCAGTAATTTGCTCAACAAATCAGCAACGCAGATGTACCAATTTCCGATCAATTATTGAATAATGAGATGAAAATCACCCGCTAAACATGAAAACAGTTTCTTTAAGTGTTTATTATTATTTTTTTTTTTTTTAAATGACCAAAGAACCAAAGCAAGAATCAAACAATTGAAGCAACAGAAAGGGATGTGATAGATGAAGAAAGATTCGCACTTTAAGACCCCCTAAGAATTCTGAGATATCAATCGACGAGCCAAAGCAGCAACATGATTTGGGTCAGGTTTCTTGACCGACAATAACCTCGTGTGGACAAGGAAGAAGACAACGTACAGACCATGGAAACGGCTAACAAGGCTGGCAACCATGTTACTGTCTTTGTGCCGCGTGTGAAGAAGCACCCTTCTAAAGACCAAAGCGCGTGTCCATGCGAAGACTTGAATAGCTGGTCCATTTATCCCTCTATTTAATCACAAATCACATACTTGTCAAAGATATTATAGAAGCTAAGCTTTCTCCAATAGAACGAGGGAAGGTAAAATCCCCTGCAATGCGATCTACAAAATATATGCATCTATTGGCTGATTGGTTGTGATGGGGAATAAGGGATCTTGAAAGGTCGAGTTTTGACCAAAAGGTTGACATGTTGAGTATATTAAGTCGGTCATATAAACATACAGAGAAAAGTTGACTAATTATCTTTTTTATAAATAAAATATAATTTAAAAGTATAATAAAAATTAAATTTCAAAAATTTTTGATTTATCATTTACTTATGAAAGAAATTTTTTTTTTTTTTACTAATATTTATTTTTACTTTTGATTTAAACTTAAATTAAATTATATAAATTTAATATTTTTTTATTTTTAATTATTTTTTATATTTTATTGATATATCTTGTATTAAGTATTTTTACTTAAGACTTTATTTTATTCTTATTATTAAAAATTATTAGGTATAGGATATGATAAAATACATAATAATTGACATTTAATACACACATTATCTGTTGAAAACACACACATTATTTGTTCTCACTCTTGGTAAAAGAATGGGCTGCCATTCTTTTCTATGAATTCCGGAAAAGAATTCCAATTTTCGTTGAAGACAGAGAATGAAATGGAAAATATCATCAACAAGGAAACCCGAAGTGCATTGAAGACAACAAGAAATACAGGAAGCGAAATAAAGATAAAATTTTAAGTCAAGAAGGAGGTTGGCGAAGGGCTTAGGTTGGAAGGCGAGCATGAGAACTGAAATTAGAGACATCTCGGAAAGCGCAGGATAATTTGTCATATCAAGTGAGGTACTGTAATTCGCATATTAAATATTGGACTAAATTAAAAATCACTGTCAAATGATTTTTATTAAAATATATGTTATACATGACAAAAAAAAAAAAAACAAAAAACAAAAAGAAGAAAGCATCGTGCTGTGGACCTTATTTCTCCCTGATTAGTCACCATCATCGGCAAGTCACCCAAAGCCTGAAATGTTGTGTCTCTCTAAATTTCTAAAATACCGAATTTCATCGAATTAGCAATAGGTTCAAACTCCATATAAGGCCTGAATGCCTTGGATGTCATCGCTATGCAAACCCATGGTCACTCCAGCCGGGATTGTGGGGTACATAATGGCCCCTTGAACTGAGCTATGCCCAAGTCCCAGAAGGTGCCCAATTTCATGCAAAGCAACCGTCTCCAAGTCATGTGCACCAGGGACTGCACCCACGGACCACTGTTCATCAGCATCATAGTGGAAGCGCCCGTCCGTTGGGGGAAAAGCATGAGCCAAAGTCCCGCCGCGGCCATCAAAAGGAGCGCTATCTCCATGGTCACGTCTATGAAAGCCGATCTTGAGATCAGCATTTCTGTAATCTTGAACCCTGGTGAAACTGAAATGCGTATTGGCGGCCCACGTTCTGAAAGCTCTCTCAACTGGGTCAATGGCTTCGGACGGCATACTCTCGAACCCGTAAGTGAGACTGTACTTATTACTTGGCCATCTGGGGCTTCGTGAGAAGAATGAGTAGTGAGCCACTGCGTGGAAATGGGTGAGGCCATGGTGATGATGGTGGTGATTTTGATGATTTCTGTTTTGCATCCAATTGGTACCGTTTGCGATATCCGCCACCCCACATCGTGGCATCATCATTGCGGATACCGTATCAGAATCTAGAAATCCGGACGCATTCAAATGGAAATTGTGTTGGTAGGTTTTGATTGCAGACTCTAAAGGATCATCAAAATCATCATCGTTAATATTGCCACAGGAATGATTTTTGGTATTTTCGCTATAGCTCAAGTAACCAAAGTTGTGGAGATACTTCTTGAGCTTGTGGATGTCTTTCAGCTTTTCACCCTTATGACATCCTCTAAGATGCTCAAGGAACTCAAGTGGAGATGCTTTTGTGGGATTTCTTCTCCCCGAAACGACATCAGGTAGGAGGAGAAGGAGAACTAGGAAGTTAAATGAGAAGAGAAGAAAAGCTTTGAACACCATATTAACTACTGTATACGATTAACCAAAAGAAGAACTTTGTTGCTTTGAGGTATGGGCCTATACCTCGTGTTCTAAGGTCTATTTATAGATTTACAGCATAATATGAAATGGGAGGTTTAAGGCATAACATTCCATTTCGTTACCCAGGTTGAGCACGTTGCTTGACTTGGAATGGAAATTGGAGGTCAGATACCAACCACTTTTTTTATAGGAAGATGAACGTTTCCACACTTCTTGGATTTATTTTGTAGGGTTACGTGAACTAATTCTGTGGTAGACTTGGTCTATGCATGTGAAGTTCTCTCATACGAAATGAGTTTTATAGGGATGATCAAGTAACAGAGTTCAAGACAAGAGCCTTACGTACTCTCATGGGGAACCCATACTGGCTAGTCCATACCGTCTTAATGTTATCATAAAAAATAAAGCTAGCACCTCGACAATTCTCTCTATGTATATAAACCAGGTTGTATATAATTTCCTAAGGTTGTCAAGATGTGGAATCACCTCACCTGTATAACCATGGGCCTTCACTTTTTTTATTTTTTTGAAATTCTATTAAGAATTCTAGTGGGTCATGGACCGTATCTAACACGGCAGGTTGAATTGAAGCCCTAGCTTCGGTTCAGAATTTTCCTGGAACTGGAATGAAGGAACAAGACCCTTTAACCGTACAAGTTTGCAAAATGTTGTGAAACCGCGGATCACTCAATCATTATAACCTCGGCCCCCCTCTTTTCCTATTGAAAATCCGATAGTCGCCAAGGGAGACGATTCGAAGTCTTACGTTTCAATATTGTGAGCAATTTTTCGCAAGGGAACCGTTTTCCCTGGTGCACCTTGGTCATATCCTTGACAATTTGATAATGACCTATAAAATACGGCAAAGATTATTATTACCTTGTAGAAAATTGACTTCCACGAATAAATAAGTATGGCTTTTATAGTGGCAGTTGACCGTCATCCGATACAAGGCAAGGTGACTCTTATGGCAGGCCATGAGTCACTCTGTTTTGTTCTTTAAGTAATATTCTTCGAAAAATTTTTAATTGAACTTACTTAAAATTTAAATAAAATTAACTTAATGTTATATATATCTGAAAAAAATAACAAATTTAAATAAAATTTAATTAAAATAAGAAATACATCATATAAAATAATAAATTGTTATACTTAAAAAAAAATAAACAAGTGAATAAATATATTAAATACTTATTATTTATTATTTAAAATCAAATCCAACAAAAAAAAAAAAGAATGTATGCCAAGAAGGAAGTATAACTTTTTATTTAGTATCATATTAATTTATCAAATTTCTTAAATGTTAACAAGAAATAAGAATTTTATTATAATCTGTTATCATGTCTGTACTTTATGGTTTTTGAGAGAATAATGTTTATGAGTTAAAAGTCATCAACTTGGATGCTAGCAAAGAAAAATCAAAATGGTGACCATATTGTTATTGCAGGAAAAGAATTAAAAATTCAAGTATATTTTACAGCACAATAATTTATTGAACAATTCAAAAAAAAAAAAAAAACCAAAATTTTCTAAGGGGTTGATTGATTTTTCAAATCAAGAAAAAAGAAACAGAAAATCAAGATTTGCAACGGCTACGAATCTACCCACATGGAAATAATAATCCCTATCCCTAGTGCAGAAGGATTCCAATTTTTTCCCGTTATTATTATTATTTTTTTCTTCGTGGGAAGCAACAGCAGCGGAGCAATATCCAATTCGACTGTTTAAAATGCAAAAAGAAATAAAGAAAAGGCAGATTGTTCGGCCTACTTTTGATTTGGGCTTCTGGAAATCCAGCGACTTTCTTTTAGTTTGGTGGGCTTAACGGCCCTCCGCTTTGTGGAGCCGTCCTCGGTCTCCATTCCACTGTCTTGATCGGCCACACCTGTGTATATTTCTCTATATTCAGGGGCTCCCTGGACTTGGGTGCGCCTGTTCTGGATACGCGGCTGCATGCTTTGGATGAGACTGATCCATAGAGCTCGTCGACGTGTGTTTATTTTTTCTAGGTTTGCCTACAAAGTTTACTAACTCACATCCGCTGTGATGATGCTCACCCCGTTCCCCCACCTGCGCAGGAGCCCAGCCTAAGCCTAATGCCCTTGTAGAAAATGCTTATTTGTAGTAATTCTATTTTCAAGTTTTATCCAATATCGTTAAAGTAAATAAATATTTGACCTTTTAACTTAAAATAAAAAAAAAAAAAGAAAAAAGGGTAGAAGCTCGTAAATGATTGCACTTCACATAAGTGAGAAGATTATATTAATTTATATCTAAGAATTGCAAGTTTCCAGTGGAAGTCCAGATAGCAAAAACCATGCTAATAATACAAGATTTGTCAATAAACGAAACAAAAAGTTGCATTGGACAATCACAATGAGTGATCCCCATTTTTCTTTGGTGGGATTTTCAATAAATGTGGCAGAGACTTGCCCATGAACTTCAAGTTTATTCTTGACAACAGGGTACTTGATTTGTATGAAAATCTTTTAATCCATCATCTTTGTTTATTGCAATTACATTGCAACCACAAATCTTTTTTCTCTTCCAGGGAATGAATTACATACGCCAATGATGGACAGTGAAACAGCACAGCTGAACGTTAACTTCAAAGACAACATTGAGAAAAATAAAATGAAAATAAAAAAGAAGAAGAAGAAGAAGAAGTGTACAGACCAAACGACAATGCATACACCAAAACTTACCATATTGGCGTCCTTAACTTAATAATAGATAATTTTACCCAAAGTCCACATCTTTGGCCAAATAAACAGCTTCCAGTTTGTATCTCTTAGGAGCCTGATAAAATTTATTAATGGAATCCGAAGGTAATAAGATAGACCTTGGAAGCCAACGGCTAGCGTAGAGAATTATTTCTTTTTGTTTCATAAGCATACGGAATTAAACAGAATATCATGCATAAAACATGACCCTTTAAGCCTGTGATTTCGCACATAAATAGCTTAAAATGCTAACATAAAATGGGATCACCAAAAGGGCCATTCAGAGCACTTGCAATGGTCCCAGAATTGGGCTGCCTTGTTGCTGCAACTCTCATCCTCTTCTCTGTCCAACCCTTTGTAGTACAGTCTAGAAATTTGGAATCCTAGGAGCATTCCTTCAAGTTCCTTGGAAGTCTAGAGGGTGCACAAAAGGGCCAAATTGTGAATGGGGTTATAGAGCTTAAACAATTCCTCAAGACTTTTGGATACTACTAAACTTGCAGCAGCAAACTTACCAATGCTTTTGATCATGACTTGGAGTCGGCTCTAATAACTTACCAAAAATACTATCATCTCAACGTTAGTGGAAGTGTGACTGCCCAAACCATCAAGTCAATGATGATGCCACGATGTGGAATGCCAGATATCATCAACCAAACATCTGGTAGTGAGGTAAAATATGGTCGCAAGCATAACCAATTTCATGTGGTGTCCCGTCATTGTTTCTTCAATGGAAGTCCAAGGTGGTCTAGTTCCAAGTATGATCCCACCTACAAGTTCCATTCCGGTGTCAAAGTCGTAGGCTTGAAAACAACGATGCACGCTATTTCGCATGCTTTTCAAACATGGGCAAATGTTTCTCCCTACACGTTTTGTTGGGTGCCTATTCATGCGCATGCAGACATTATTTTAGGATTTGAGTGAGGTTATCATGGAGATCAAGCCCCTTTTGATGGTCCTGGTAGGGTAGCAGCTCATGCTTATGCTCCAACAAAAGGGGTTTTACACTTGGATGCAGATGAGCGCTGGAGTACTAACCCCATCATGAAGCAGGTGGACTTGGATCACTGGCAGTTCATGAAATAGGACACTTGCACTGTCAGGAACCAAATTCCATTATGTATCCAGTTTTTGCTGAAGGCAGCATTAAGAGGAACATCTACAAGGATGATGTTAATGGTATACAGGCTCTGTACGCTAATTGATTGGGAAAACTCTGCATCAGAAGACTGCAAGACTAACCTAGTACGAAGAGAGCTTTCCCATTTGCTACCTCATTTTTAGGCTTGTGGCTGTTAAGTATGAAGACTAAAGGAGCAATCTAGTTCTGCATTTCTTACAAAATTCTTTGAATATGCATTATGTGCCATGTCTAATTCGCCTTAAAAGGAACATATTTCCAAGATCATTAACTCCTGAGAAAGGTGGAAGAATGTATGTGACTCCAGATAGAATGCACTGGACTTCATAAATAAAGTTCAATATGCGATGTATTTTAAGTCTCATTCAACAACTCAAGCTTTTGAGTTGAGAACTGTGCTTTTTTAGTTCTTTCAATCCAATGGGCTTATGAGGAGTTTACTTGGACCTCACCCAACAATTTAAGCATTTTGATTGACTAGTTTCATATGATAAAGATGAATTTTATTCCATATGCTGAGGGCTGATTTCAAATTTTGCATTGTCAAGCATGCCAACTCGCCAAGCCCAGAGTAGGGAATCCAGAGGTATCTGATTCCTGTTGCTAAATAGAGGCAGGGCATTCATATGACTAAAGTAGGCCTGTTAGCCCCATCAGAAGATACTTAAACTTGTCATGTAAGTCTCTTAAGCACAACTCTTAGAACAAGGAAAATTTACACAGCGAAGGTTTCTACACAAAACTGAATGAAATTAGTGCGGGAATTTATCATTGACAGCTCTCATTATCCAATTCACTCCTGCTTCTATAAAATTTGCACAAAATGACATAAAACAGCAAGCTTAATGTACTTAAAGATGCAATAAGCCAATAATACTTGTCCAGGCGGGCTTCTCTCATGTCATCTGTGAACCAGCTCTGGCCCCCTCTCAATTTTGTGTACATTTCTATGAGTGTGATCAGCAAGGCACTCAGGAAACTCCCAACCCCAAATACGCTAGTATATAGTGCAATGCCCATTGTTCTCATCCTTGTAGGAACTTCGCTGTAAAAAAACTCCTGCATCCCAACGACAGTGAAGATGTCTGAAATTCCCAAGAGGATGTACTGAGGTAGCAGTAGGAATATGCTCAGTGGTACTGTCTCAGATTGCGGTTCAAGAACTTCCATTTTATGGCTGATTTCAAGCCTTTTCGTTTCAATTATTGCTGCAATGACCATGGCTATTATGGACAGAACCATTCCAATTCCCATCCTTTGCATCACATTGATACCTTTATCATCACGAGTAATAATCCGCATCATTGGGATAAACAATGCATCGTAAAAAGGCATCAGGAGGATTATAGATACTGTAATGGCACTTTGCAACGTTGCTGGTGGTATCTTGAAATTGCTGCCAATGCTTCTCCTCATGGTCATGCCTTGTTTAGTGAAAAATGTGGCTGGTTGTTGAAAGATAACCGCAAACATTAAGAGCATGGACCACATGGGCAAAAGCCTTAGTACTGCTTTTGCATTGTCGAGTAAACGGATGCTACTTCTGGAGTTCACATTCACATTCACGCCCTTGATGCTCTCTTTATTCTGAGGACAGAGGGGCTTCTCCTGAAGCCTAGAAACAAGTTAAGAAAAAGTAAAACGTTGTCATCAAAAGGAAATGCACTTGAAAGCCAAGATGACTTGACTCCCAGCAAGAAAACTTACTCTAGCTCAACAGCTTCAGATCTCTCACTTGATAAGATGATTCTTCCATTCGTTAATCTTGATACCGTCTCCTTAATTGCTTGAATAGAATTACAAAAAGGCTTGTTATCAGTCTCACCATCCTGCTTGTATATATAAATTCTGTTCCCACAACAGAATACTGCAATTGATGTTACCATTGCCATTGTGGGAATGGCGAAACCCAGAACCCAGCCGAATGTATCTTGGATATAGGACATGACTGTGACCCCTAAGAGGCTACCACCACAAATACCAAAATACCAACACTGAAAAAACAGTGTCTTTTTGTTTGATTTCTGCTCATCTTTACTGCAGGGCAACTCATCATCCATGTTTCTAAGTTGATCTGCTCCAAAGGCTTGTAAAGATGGGTTATATCCACCTTGGCCCAGTGAAATCAAACAGAGAGATAGATATAGGAATGAAGAGCTTATACTATTGTTTGGATAACTTGCCCAAGCCAATGCTGTTGACGTCAATGCCACAAGTCCCTTCAAAACAGAAACAACGGCCCAACAATATATAGGTTTACAAGGAAAAGCCATAAAACCTGATTGATAAGATGATCACTACAGGCCAACTTATATAAATAAGTTCATGATCATGCAGCCAAAAACATGTTGACATGATTGTGAAAACAAGTAGTGCTGCTGCATTCTGATTTATATCCACCTATCCCAGATGGTGAAGCATTACAATTTGTGGGTCCATTATGAAGAAGTGAAGAGATCAAACTCCAATTAGGTAAAAGGAATGAATTATTTGCAAGAGCACTGTTTTCTAATAGGAAGAAGTCTCTTTTAGTGGCTCCACGGGGTATAGTTATTAGTAGAAATGAAATCTTCAATAAGCACTTGGTTGTTAACACGAGAGAAGTTGTGGCTAAATACGATGAGAATAATATGGTGATATCTAAGTTAGGAAATAAAAGTTTTATAGTAATATTGTTTTGCAATTCGCTTATGGAATTGAACCTCTCTAAACCAGCACAGCAGTCTCGAAAGTGCATGGAATCACCAATATCTTCTGCAGTTCGTAGTTTGCTGGTTTTCAATTTGACAGGGGATCCAAACCATAGCAGCTTAAGCTTCGTGTGAAATGGAAGCCATCCGCGAATGTTTCGCATACAAAAGTGTTAAATCAGAGGCTACAAGCCAATGAGATGAATCCCGGATAATAGCTAAAAAAAAACGAAAGAGATCAATGAGAAAGTGTCACTTACCACAACATAAATGAAACAAGAGGCCAATATGGTAGAATATCTATCCCAATAAGAATCAGCAAGGGATGCTACTAGCAGTGGCAACATGGATGTGAATCCGCACCAGTTGTTCACTGTCTTCGCTGCAGCAGAGTTGCTCATCTTGACAATATCAGTTAGATACGTCACCAAATTTGATGCCACCCCTTTGAATGCGAACCTCTCTATACCAGCTATCACTGTTCTCCAAGCGGGAAATTAAAATGAAGCCAGTAAATTTGTCTAGCATATTAGTAACAAATAGGATACAAATCATTATCATCAATATCCAAAGCTAATGAACATAATGAATGTGGTCCCTTTCTAGCAGAATCTTCTTGCTTTAGACCCCCATCATCATCAATGAATTTTATCAAAGATTCTTTGATTAAAAAAAAAAAAAAACCCATTTTCTTGATTGTAATCAACTGGGGATAAAAAGAAAAGAGAGAAGAGCATGTGATTTACCTATGAGGAGGAAACATGACTTATTGAGACCTTTAGGCCTCTGCCCTCCGGCCATGAAGAAGATGGAGTATAGAGCCAAGGATATGGTCTACAAATTTCAGATGCCTTCAAGAACAAAGACTATTAGTACAGACGACTTCACCAAAATGCTTTATTTCATGGTTGAGTATAGTAGTGGGCAGACTCAGATAACCACCACTGCAATGCAAACCCAAGTTTGCCACCTTTGCATACGTTTTCAGAACAAAGCATGAAGCTATAAAGCATTAACAGCTTGGCTAGGGAGTGATGATGATGTTATCATTAAGTATAAATGTCGACATGAATCAATGCCTTGTACGTCAAATTCATTCTAACATGCAAATGCTCATAGGTGCCACGTCCGCCAACACGTGTCCACTTCCTTGCTAGCTACAATCTCCAAACTTGAAAGAAAGTATGAAAAGATAAGCAAATATGGTTGAGTATAGGAAATGAGTTTCTGGTACAGCAGCTAATGGAAATGATAGAAGGAACAAAATTTTCAACATTAGCAAAGAGTTCAACGCAATAACATAATGGGAAATCGTGGGGTAGATTGAATAGTCACGTATGTGACTTCTGTAAATAAAATTTTACCATCCAAAACTTTTCATAACTCAGAATGCATATAGATGCATAGAATGGAGAATAAATTAATGGTATTAAAAGTATATGAGCCATTATTAGGCCATAATGTTGGTGGTGGTGCACTCATGGGAATCAACCAATAAGGGAATCGTTGGCATCAAAATGACCCACTAGAAAGAAAAAATTCTTTGACAGTTTCCGTGTCAAAATCACCAGGAAGAGCATGTGAGAAAATTATTTTCTACCACTTCTCATGTCTCAATGCGAATAAGGGGGATAGAATCTTGACAATAATAAGAAGCATCGTTAAAGCTAAGTTAAGGTGGTGGTGATATGCTCTATGCTTTCATTATTTATCTAGCTTACCCTTCTGTAACGCAAAATCGATAGTTGTTACTAAACCTATATTCCAATGCTTTCAAGAACTTCCAAAACGTGTTGCGTTGGGTACTCCTGCTACGGGACACGCGAGAAAGCGCGAGCTATACCAGTTCTCAATCAGAGCAACACAAGGTTCACATGCAAACACTCAACAAAAACCGCATCCCCACTAACCCCGCATACACACACAAACGTAAAAGGCTTCTAGTTCAGATACATACATCAAAAACAATAGTTTTCAAACAGTATCTTGCTGAGAGCCGCCTTTTTACAATATTTGTTGAGAGAGTGGGGGGTTATATATACATGTAATTGGATGCAAAAGAAAAATCATATTCAAATGACTCCCATGTTAGTATATGCAAGATTGGCCCGCACGTCTACTTTGCCTTCTTTTAAAAAAGGGAATCAGGAAGTCATCCCCATATGCTTTAATGCAACAAAATAAGAACATGACTGCAATTGAAGTGGTTTAGTGAGATGGACATCACTTAAATATTTTCCCAAAACCTTTCCCACCACAAACTTGGGAAAATGTTCTTTCATTGTTATCTAATGCTTATTAGGTATGGTGGAAAAGGCAATCGGCATTCAGTGTTAGAGTTCTACCATTCTTGGAATTCTTTGAAGTTCAAACCATTCAATGTCTAGGATTTTTTTTTTTTAATATATATATATATATATATATAATAGGCATAAAAATGCATTATTTCCACAGTCCACGCACAGACTGCTAAGCTTTATGCCGACTTGGTCAAAGTTAATTGAAACATAGGCGGAAAACACAAAGCAAAAGCAGAAATGAGTGCGCTTTCCTTGGCCTACCTTGCAGATTGATATCCTATTAATATATGTTGAACTAAGGATATTGATATGGAGTGTCCTTTTGAAAAACCATCACAGGGTTCTGTCATTTAAATCGTGCAGTTTTCGAATGTTTCTAGTCGTTTCAAAGCACATTAATATGCATATTTTCTCAGTGACTGTAATGATTTGGTATAAACTTTGACAGTTTATTCTTATATTTTTAGTGATAGTAGTCTTAGTCCAGGAGCTGTGAACTTGTAGTTTATCATGGGAAAAATATAAAAAATTGAAGTTGTAACAGCTTCTTTAATCTATCCGCAGCTTACCTAAATGGTACACATATGATTCCATGATCTTTTATTTGTCCCACTATAATTGAAAAATTGTCTGGTGGGTGTTTCACCACTCTTGGAATTACCAGTCATTCCATTTATTGAAATAGTTTTCTCCTGGTGGAAGTCACTTTAAAGTTTGATTTGTGGCTTTGTATGCTTTTTGTGAATTAAAGGTATCGACCATTACAGCAGAGGTACGAGGCCACAAGAAAGCTTCAAGCCCTGCGTTCCAACTATATAATATTTTACACTTACTCAGGATATGGATGTTCTAAGTATATGATCCCGAGTGCCATTGAATAAGAATTTAAACTTTTAGATGAGAGGCGTTTAAGTTTAAGACATTTGGCGTGCGCTAAGAGTATTAATCTCCATGGTATAATAATAGACAGGCCAATAACTTTCATTGTAAACCAAAAACAATTAAACATGAACAGGCTAGAAATTTCCAAACCCATTTGTTTGGTTAAGATCAATGTATGGAAATTAATGCAGTCAGTATTACAAAGAGTACGATTGCATTGAAATTTTCCCAATTAGCGCGTCGACATCAAGCATCCGTAACTAGAAAGTTTTTTTTTTTTTTTTTAAGTCTGAAAACAAAAGAAACAGTTACAGGCTACTTTTGTCCTTTGGAGCAAAATACAGAGTGCTAACGTTGGCAATATGCAAGTAGGAAAGGAAATTGAATTACCTTCTATTTCCTTATAACAAGGACAACGTAGATGAAACTAGCTTTGCGATATGCAAAAGTCACCGGAATCTCGGTTCTTTAATGCCACCAACTCTTCAACGGCAAGATGCTTAATGGTTGGATAACAAAACAAAACAAAACATAAAAAAAAAAAAAAAGATGATCCATAGTTACAATTTCTTTTCCTTTTTTTTTTTTTTTTTTGGTGGGGTTGCTGGTGTTTGAGGGGTTTGTGGAGAGTGTGTCAGCTTATGAGGAGTTTGTTGGAGTATCTTCAGGGGAAGATAATAGCCATGCTTGAAGTTTTCAAACTTCAATTTCATTTCCCATTGGTCCCATTTCTTTCGATCAGCATTCCACGGGCAAAAAATTCAAAAAAGAAAAAAGTGGAACATGTTGAGGTGGCACGTACTTCTCCATGAAATAGCTGACATATGTCTTGCATATGTTCCAGTAAAAATCACTCAGTTCCACTACTGCTATTGACAGATTCTGCTCTTAATGGCCTTGCATATGCTTAGTGCATTAAGATTGCACGCTAATGGAAGTGGGATTGATTCTCCAATGATCTTGGACTCCCAGTTGTTATGATTGGAATATATGAATACGAGGATGACTGTTGATTAAAATCTGAAACATGTGGAGCAAGGAAAAGGAGCCCCATCTCTCAGATAATGGCATAACACCTCCTAATGATGATATTAACATAATCAATTCATCTTTTTTTATTTTTATTTTTATTTGCAATCATCGGCATCCACAGCTCTCAATGATTCAACTTGTGTTGTAAATATGTGCATCAATTCTCTCTATATGGGAGGGCTCTGTCCGAGGCCCGCCTGCCCCCTGGCTCAACTTGGGTCATGTGTTGTGCCTACAACGGACCGTCCAACTACAGATTCAGATCAGCCCACAAGCATCATACAGTCCAATTCAAAGGTCCATAATTAAATTATGGTCCCCACTGAATCCAGTATTGTGGTTGTTACTTTGACTCGGCCCGCCCAGCCGCCTCCAAGTCTTCTCCTGGACTGGCTGAGTAGCTCTAGATACAGAACCTGCCGGACGACGAAAACAGAGAGCCCCACCATGGCGGACGACCACCTGTGTCTGACACAATGGATTAGGGTCCATATCCGATAAAAGAAACCGGGGACCATCCAATAAAGCCCAACCCAAGCGGAAATTGGATTGTGCCGATGGGATTCGGATCAAACGACATCGTGTGATTTCGTCAGCTCGGTGTACAACAACGTATAGAATACCCGAACTCAAATGTCCTTGTCCAATCCAAAAACCCACGCGTAAAATTGTCTGAAAACAAGAGACCACTGTTTCTTTGTTTGCTTGGAGATTTATGTGAAGCTGTACGGCCTTTTTTTTTTTTTTTTTGAAAAAATTCTAAAGTTCTTTCTTCCTCTTTTTTTGAGTTGATTTATCATCGTTTCTGCAATATAAAGCAGTTTGGTAATTTGGGTTAAGTGTTAAGAGCACAAAGTTTGCGACTTTCCGAGGGTTTCTTGGGATGGAGAGCTCTGTGAAGGAGGAGGTGGTGGCTGTGATCATGGTTGGTGGACCCACCAAAGGTAGTCAAATTTTGGGAATTTTTTTTTTATTTTTTTGGTTATTTCTTTTTGGATTTTGCTGGTGATTACCCAGAAACAAGAAAATTAATGCAAAGTCACTCCTTTTTTTTTTTTTCCTTTTCTTTTCTTTCTGGGTTAAGGTACTAGATTTAGGCCTCTTTCATTCAATACTCCAAAACCTCTCTTTCCATTGGCTGGGCAGCCCATGATATACCATCACATCTCTGCTTGTAAAAAGGTTTGCTTTGCTTTGCCTTTTTTTTTTTTTTTTTTTTTGTTGATTATAGTAGAATCACTTGTTAGCGGGTCTATTAGATTTTGATGTGGCTGAGTTTATTTTTCTTGTTTCATTACAAAAGTAACCCATTCCACTGATGCTTTGTGTCTATTAGATACCAAATTTGGCTGGAATTTTTCTAATTGGATTCTACGAGGAGCGGGAATTCACTCTGTTTGTGTCCTCAATCTCTAATGAACTCAAAGTACCAGTGAGGTAACTTGGAAAAAAGACTAACTAGTGTTGTGTCCTGATTATAAGCATTTAGTGCACTGTTGCCTCTTAATTGCAGTTTGTTTTGCTCTCCATATGCCACTCTAGATACTTGAAGGAGGATAAACCCCGTGGTTCAGCTGGTGGACTTTCTTACTTTAGAGATATAATCATGGAGGACAATCCGGTCTCAGCTCTGCATTTTTTTGCTCTTAAATTTGATTCATATGTTTATCTTTTATGTTCTATGTTATAGTTGTGTATTTTTTGTGGTGCGAGGTTAGTGCATGTCACTCACATGTATTTCACATTTGATTTTTTTGGGCAGTCGCACATTTTTCTACTGAATTGTGATGTTTGCTGCAATTTTCCATTGCTCGAAATGCTTGGTAAATTTTGGACTTCTCACAACTAACAAATGACTTTAGCCCCTCTAATTATTGTGCTGACAGCATTTGACTGGTTGTATGGGGCATTGGTGGATTACTATTTGTTCACTAACAGGTTTGTTTGCAATTTTTTAGAAGCACATAAAGTGTACCATGGGATGGGAACATTGTTAGTAATAAAGGTTGGTGGGGGCCTGCAAATTTGTTATGATGATGATGATACCTATGCAATTATATGATCTTTCTGTTTGCTTCTTGTGCAGGTTTCTGCTGAATCGGCAAATCAGTTTGGTGAATTGGTTGCCGACCCAACAACCAAAGAAGTGTTGCATTACACAGAGAAACCTGAGACTTTTGTATGCGTGTGGTGTGCTTTTGCTATTCAGTTATTTGGTGACTAATAGGGAAAATATATCTAAATAAACTTGATACCTGACCGTGTATCTTCTGATTTTACCATCTTGAATGCAGGTAAGTAATTTGATAAACTGTGGTGTCTACATTTTTACCCCAGGGATATTTGTTGCCATCCAAGATGCCTCGAACAATGGGGAGGACAGGGGTCAGTTTTTAGTCTTTGGTTTTGTGCTGGTTTCAGAATTGATTTGTTGGTGTGCCGTAAAATATGCAGAGAGATATCTTTGCAGCCTGGGATGCTGACTTTTACTCTGTTAATGACAGGAACTTTGCATCATTTTTCCATCTTTGAAGCTCTCAAGTCTGGGTCAAGGTTGGTCTCTTCTTACTAATACTGTTTATTGTAATTTCAACATATTTTGGACAGAGAAGATGTACTAACCAGGTAGATAGTGTCAAACTTATCTTACCCTTTCGTGGAGCTGAAGTGGTCTGTCATGACAACAAATCATAATTTTTGTCGGTTTAGTATTCTCTTTTCTTTTTTTTTTTTTTTATTTTTAATTACTGTCATTCATCCAATACTCCTGTTTGATATCTCTCTCTCCAGAACCAGCCTTCCCACAGATTTTGTAAGGCTAGACCAAGATATACTGTCACCTCTTGCTGGAAAGAAGCAACTGTATACATATGAGACCATGGATTTCTGGGAACAAATTAAAACTCCAGGGTATGCCTAATTTTATCTAGGAAATTGTTTGATCTACTTTATGTATTATTATTTGGCTAACATTTGTTCCATCTAATCTGTTGCCAATGGTGCAGGATCTCTTTGAAATGTTCTCAATTGTACCTTGCCCAATACCGACATTGCTCCCCCATTCTTTTGGCCACTGGGGATGGAATCAAGAGTCCTAGCATTGTTGGTGATGTTTATATTCATCCATCAGCAAAGATGCATCCAACTGCAAAGGTGGTTATAGCTCGCTTCCAAAAAACAGTGACATACCAGAATCCGATGCCATTATGAAACTCCGTCAAATAACTTTTCAAAGCTAAAAAACGTGATGCCATTTGGGCTCCACAAGATGTTTTTTGGTAAACCGCCCAATAAAATTGCCTTTTATTAAAACAATGCCTGAATGCCTGACATCTCCTTCTCGTCAGCCATTTCCAACTGCATCTACTCAGCTATGCTCTTTATAGTCTCCCATGTCTATCATATTTGCTTGTAATTTGTGGGTTGCTTGTCTGTACAGATTGGTCCTAATGTCTCTGTTTCAGCAAATGTTCGTGTAGGAGCAGGAGTGAGACTCTTGAATTGCATAATATTAGATGATGTTGAAATTCAGGTATGGAACTGAATGCAGGTAATTTATAGTATGCGTGATGTTTGTATAGCACATAATGAGTTTTGCCTTTGTTTTTTGTTTCACAACGCATTGTATTTTCTCCTGACAGGCAAATGCAGTTGTTATGAATTCTATTGTTGGCTGGAAGTCATCCTTAGGAAGATGGTCAAGAGTCCAGGCAAGTCCTTCATGAAGCCCTTTTTTTCTTTATTCAAGCCTCCAAGGCTGTCAAAAAACTTGTGATTTTGTTCTTTCTCATATCATGGTAACAGAAATCAATCAAGATTGCAATAAGTAAGGAGAAGCTTTAGAAATAACTGAAAAATCACTGGCTGATCTCAAATTTGATTTAGTATGGAGAAGACCACTTTTTTCTTTTTGTTTTTATATTTAATTTGCAAGAATCCTATTATTACCCCAACCAAAATTTTCTAGAAAGCTATTCTATGGCCGACTAAAGCTAAATTGATTGATTAGGCTGAAGGAGACTACGATGCAAAGCTTGGAATAACCATCCTTGGTACCTCTTCTCACCCTCTTTTTAATGTTTCTCTACTTCAGCATAACTTCAATACATGAGCAAATCTTGAGTCCCTCTTTTCTCTTGCAGGAGAAGCTGTGACCGTCGAAGATGAAGTCGTTGTAACCAACTGCATTGTCCTTCCAAACAAGATCCTTAATGATAGTGTACAACAGGAAATCATATTATAAAAACTAAGACGGTTTCCATCAGTAGTTCTAATGCTTTTGCGTAGCAGTTTTTCCCTGGAGGATTGTGAGCCTTACAGAACATGAGTTTTTCCATGGCAATGAGGACCTAGTTTCCACGAACTCCAAGCTACAGGAAACAGGTTATCCTAACCATTAGGCATTTTGGATTAGCGTGCGGTAAGGAAATCAAGATATTCTATTACCATTTATGCAAGAAATGGTCTAACAATAAAGAATTTGTTTATTGTCATATCAAAAATCATAAATTTGAGTTTTCCCAATTTTTTTTAACGGAAAAGTTTTCTTATTTTTTACACTAAACAAAAAAAAAAAAAAAAAAAAGAAATTCCTTTACCATACATACGTAGTAATTCAAACAAACTTTTTTAAATATAGGCGACATATTCTTTTGAGAAGGCTTAGTGGATGGGTATTGGAAGTACATTTCCCTTTACCTTGTTAAAAGAGATGGGGGTCTAATGTCCTCGTCCGGAACTTCTTACAGGTCTATGCATGAGCTTCTGGCTTCCATAGGACCAAAAAAAAAAAAAAAAGGGACATCAAACTCAAATCAACATTCGAGCGAAAGTACTAATGCTTGCACAAATGAATCGCTTACCGTACGATTATATAATTATAAGAAAAATAAAGTGAAACACTTCATAGCAGCGGGGGATGGCTTACGAGTTCCCTTAAAAAAAAAAAGACAAAAAAATATAGTTTACGATTCTGTTTTCAATTTCTTTTTTGTATTAAAAAAAAAAGGAAAATTCTTTCGTAATAAATTTATATTCTGACTGACCGATGTTATCGTCTGACGCGGTCGACAATAAATCTCGCGTCCAAACACCCCCGCTAGCGTCCACGCCCGCCGTTGCACGATACAATTGGTAAAGTGTTTGTCCATCCTCTAAAAGCAAACACCTAGATAGAGTTAAAGGAGTTAGAAAGGGACTCTTCATTCTTCGGGGCTCTCTGATCCAGATTTCCTACTTGATCCGCTTCTAAGTGGTAAATCAATTTTTTTTTTTTTGTGAAAAAATATATATATATATATATTTACAGTATTTCTCTAAATTTTAATGATTGCCCACTATGTCTATCGATGTTTGTAAAATTTCATGGATGAATCACTTTTAGCTCTGATTTAGCTGCCTAGATCTGTCGTATTCTTTGTTTAAATTCTTTTATGATTGGGTTTCTTTGGAACAATTTAGCCTTGGATTTTCATATCTGGGTTATGTATAAATATGCCTGTGGATGCTTTTTTTGGGGGGTTGAAAGATCGAGATGGTGATAGTAAAAGTGGGTTTCTTATTTAATATCCTGATCATGTTAAAGATAGAATTTTTAAGCTTAGTTACTGAGTTTATTTTACTGTGAAATAAACCCAGTTCATTTTTTGGTTGGTTTGTGAGAAATTTTCGGTATGATTGTTGTTTTATGATTGAATGATGAATTTAGGTGACACTCGAATTCAGTGAGTAATTGGGTGGTCGGGAGAAGACGATGCCAGGACAAAAGATTGAAACTGGTCATGAAGACGCGGTCCATGATGCGGTCATGGATTATTATGGGAAGTGTATTGCAACAGCTTCATCTGATACCACTGTTAAGATAATTGGTATTAATAGCAATACTGGTTCGCAGCAACTTGCCACTTTGAGAGGTCATAAAGGTCCAGTCTGGCAAGTTGCCTGGGCACACCCAAAGTTTGGGCCAATACTTGCTTCTTGTTCGTATGATGGACAGGTGATAATATGGAAGGAAGTTAATCAAAATGACTGGATGCAGGCTCATGTTTTTAATGATCATATGTCATCTGTGAACTCTATTGCTTGGGCACCTCATGAGCTTGGCCTCTGCTTGGCTTGTGGATCTTCTGACGGGAATATATCTGTTCATGCTGCAAGGGCTGATGGTGGTTGGGACACCACTAGGATAGACCAAGCCCATCCAGTTGGGGTGACATCAGTGTCCTGGGCCCCAGCTATGGCTCCTGGTGCTCTAGTTGGATCTGGTCTGCTGGATCCAGTCCAGAAGCTGGCTTCTGGTGGATGTGATAACACTGTGAAGGTGTGGAAGCTATATAATGGAACTTGGAAACTGGATTGCTTTCCTGCCCTTCAGATGCATTCTGATTGGGTGAGGGATGTGGCTTGGGCACCAAACTTAGGGCTTCCAAAATCTACAATTGCGAGTGCATCACAGGATGGTACGGTTGTCATTTGGACGGTGGCCAAGGAAGGAGAGCAATGGGAGGGTAAGGTATTGAAGAATTTTAAGACCCCTGTTTGGAGGGTCTCATGGTCACTGACTGGAAACTTATTGGCTGTGACTGACGGAAATAACAATGTAACATTGTGGAAAGAAGCAGTGGATGGAGAGTGGCAACAAGTGACAACAGTTGAGCCCTAGATTTCAGGTCCTTATTACCTTTTGGACCTGTCAAGAGTTTAGCTTTTCTCCCTCTTCTTCAATTGCCTCTTGGTTTTGTTTGAATACATTGGTTGTTACAGATGCTTTTGGATCATTTGTTCTTTCTTAATCCTTCTTTGTCTTTCCTTTTTGCCATTCCCTTTTACTGTGATCATTATAAATCAGGTTTCCCTCCGGTGTTGGTCCAGATTCCCCACCCATACTAGTTTACACTATCTTGCATGCATACCAGGCATATACGGTGGTGATAAGTTTCGATAGCACATTGTCATACAAACATACTATTGCTGCTATGCTTACGCAAGTTCTGCTGCATAAATTTCGGACAATTGAAATGTCTCCTTTAGGAAGATTATTAGTTGCCTGGTGTTTCAATCTGGGAGCTTCGATCTTAATTTTGATGGTCCATTGATTTTGGTTCACAGGTTCATGTCATATCCTTCTCGTGCATTTTTCGTAAGCATCCGACCCATATGAACGTTCGCACACTTTTGCTCTATTCATTGATCTAGGTGAATTGTGTCAGGCCGGTCAAACTGCCTTGTAGCCTGAATTTCTTAAACCATTACGGTGCAGAAACACGTGTCTATGGTTTTCATTTGTAGTTCTCATGATTTTTCATGTCACTTGCAAATGCGAGTTGGCTGGAATTAAAACAATGTATGCGGTTTCTCATTTCCATATTGAACTCGCGGAGCTGCCACTATGAACAATAGTAACTCTCGGCTGCTCCTCCATAGGCAGTCATCTATCTCGGTTAGAGGAACCATATGCTCGATCCTTAGTTAGATGATGCAGCAACAGGATGATGAACAAAGGGTGTACAATGTAATGTTCTTTTTCCAAGAAATGAGGTATTTGATGCGTGCTCTGTGATTTGATCAGTGGAATTTAACATACTTAGCCTAAATAACAAATGAAACTAAGGTTTCCACACAGGGATCATCATTTTCTGTTTTTTAAATCCTTTCTCATGTATATATATTTTTATCCTTTTTCCAAAAAATTTCATTCTCGTAAATTTTACACTTTACTTGAAATTAAATCAAATAATAACTAAGAACTATTTTCTCTTGTTACATTGTTTTTTATGAGAAATGCGTTTAACTAGGTCCTATACGTATGCACAATGTCAACCACACGAGGACTTTGTTAACTAGGGTGACTATGGCCTGATTTATGGTGGCATTAATCTAAGTAAAATTTAAATAAGATAAACTTTATAAATTATATGTAACTTGAGGTAGGTGTGGCAAAAAAGAAAATGGAATATAATAGAATTGTCTCTGCAAATGAGGGAATTGGCTTCGAAACCTAGTTCCTGAATGCTGGTTGGAAAGGGGGACGCCAAGATGACAAGAATATCCTCCATTAACTCCCCGCTGGACCCCTCCCCCCCCCAGTTGGGGGCAAAACAGTAATTGCAGCTCAACCGCGCTCTGGATCATAATTTGAATTCCCGCGGCCACAAACTCTCCGACAGATCAGATCAGAAAACCCATTTTCGAATTACCAAACCTGCCATTGAACCATCTCCCTCCCTCTCTCTCTCTCTAAGAAGCATAAAGGTGGCTTCTTTTGTCAAAGCTGTTATGCGAGAAATGGCCGGCGCCGTCCCTGAAGTTTCTAGAGACTCTGAGACCGCCGGCAAACAATTCTACTGCCGGAAAGAGAAGTCTCTGGGAGTTTTGTGTTCCAAGTATGTGACCTTCTTCTTTTTCTTCTTCTACCTTTCTATGTTTTTCAGATCTTGGGAAAGTTACAAACTTGATTGTTCTGACATGGGTCTCTATCTCTCTCGCTCTGTCTCTTTTTTTCTTCCTTTTTCTTGGTTGTATAGTTTCTTGAAGTTGTATAACAGGGATGGTGTTGACTTGATCGGACTTGATGATGCCGCCATCAAATTGGGTATTTTTATTTGATTTTCTTCATACCCATTTGCTTCTGGTTTTTAAGTTTTTTATTTTAATCTTGGACCTCGTTTGGTTGCTAAGAAAATGGAAGAAAACAAAAGAAAAAGAGGATATTTGTGGATCTGTTTATTATTGGTAAAATCAACTTAGATAAGCCAAACGGCTGTGTTTATAATGAGTCAAAGGAGGGCTTTCTTTTTAAAGAACAAGATTTTGAATCGATCCAATTTTTAAATATCATATCAGCAAAAACACCGGTAAATTAGGTCTCTGAATTGAATCTGCCGAAACCCATTTGGAACTGCAGGAGTCGAGCGCCGCCGGATTTACGATGTGGTCAACATATTGGAGAGCGTTGGTGTAAGATTCTTGGATGGTTTTCCTTTAGACCTTTTGGTTACGGATTTACCGTTATGTCTTTTTTTCTTTTTTATGTGTCCATTTTAGAATTTTTGATTGTCTCAGCTGATTTGAGTTTCTGAGAGGTGTAGGTTGTTGCAAGAAAGCAAAAGAACCAATATTCATGGAAAGGTTTTGAAGCGATTCCTCAAGCTTTGAGGGAGCTCAAGGTATATGTTAAAAGCTTCTAACCTCACGTATCTTAGGAATACTGAGTTGAAAAGTCTGACTTGCAGTTGCTTTTCTTGTTTCAGGAAGAGAGCTTGAAAGAAAATTTTGGTGCTTCAGGTTTCTGCAGTTCAATGAAGGTACATGAGCATATAAATGCGAAGTGAAAGTGTTGCGTTCTACTTTGTTCATGCAGTGGAATTTGAAAGTCTGAGCTAACAGTTATTTGGGTTGAGCTCAACTTGATGGCTGCACTCATGGTCAATTGTTAAAGCATACCAACTGGAAGCCATTATTGTGCATCTCTTGTGCTCTTTCCAACAACATACAGTTTGTGGGTGTTTATAAAATTTTGTTGCCTTCTTAGTTCTACTTGTGAAATTTTCTTGTATCTAGGATCTGAATGAGAACGAAAATAAAGGATCTTCCCAAAATGCCAATGGGGAGGATAATTCTTCAATGTTGTCAAAGCTCGGTAATTCATTTGCTTCATTATCATTCCATTCTACTTTTCCAAAGTGATATGCTAAACAGTAACATCATCGTCCGTGCATTTATCAGTCATATGGTCCACATTGTACTTGATCTTTAATATTAAACAGCTAAATGTCAGACATTTTTGCTGTCCCTTTCAACTTAATAATCAGTCTTCTTGTTCATTTATACAGAGAGCAAAAGGGAAAAATCACTATGGCTTCTCACTCAGAACTTTGTCAAGCTTTTCCTTTGTTCAGATGTAAGTGGATTTCCTTGAGTTAGTTTTCTTCCCATGATGTTGTTGTTTCAGCTTTAGTTTGTTAACACTTTACTTTTTTCTCTATAGATGGACTTCATTACACTTGACAATGCTGCAGCTGCATTGCTGGGTGATGACCACAATTCAACAGCCATGAGAAGTAAACACCTTGATTCCTTTTTGCAATATAGACAATAAACACTGAAGCTGATCCTTTTTTGAACATTATTTTGCAGCAAAAGTAAGACGGCTGTATGACATAGCTAATGTGTTTTCATCCTTGAATCTGATTGAGAAGGTATATATCTTAAAATTACCTCCTGCCTAAATACAAATAAATATGGGCTTTGGAGGGAATATAGGATGTTAAATCTTCCATCAATTTTAAGTTTCTGATTTTCATGGATGGAAATGTAGACCCATCATCCAGAGAGTAGGAAGCCAGCATATAGGTGGCTGGGATGGACAGGAAAACCCAACAATGGATCTGTGACTACTTCAGATCTTCAGGTGCCAAAAAAGAGGATTTTTGGGACTGATATCACAAACACTAAGAGAAAAAGGGCAGATCCTTTGGTGGGTTTGAAGTCAAATCAGAAGGAAAATGTGACAGTGGGCATCAAACACAATGATTTGGAAAACGATAGTAGTGCGGACAAATTAAAGCAGCACTCAAGACATAGCTCTGCAGGTTTTGTATATGGCCCATTTACTCCTCGTAGTGAGGCTACAGTACGTGATTCTGCTGGACATAATTCAATTCAGGACCTGAAGATCCTGGCTTCTACTTATTATCCCCGGTATCAGAATCAAGGTATTCTATAGGATTTGCCATGAAAGGTGCTTTGGTAAGAACTCAAAATAACATGTTTGTGAGATTGCTCCCTCTAGCTGTCTACTTAAGCTGTTTCTTGTGGGTTGGCATTCTTGTTCTTTCATGGTTTGAAAGCTCACATACCTTCATTTAGGCATTAATTGCCTTAAACACTTGACCTTCACTTTTATATTTTATATCCTTATAAATTTGCTCCCCCTCTTCATTGAATCTGCATGGGGCATTTTTGTTTCCAAAAGGCTTAAATTTTGTTAAAATGATTAATCTACACATTGTATATTCAAGGATAAAGTGCTGCAGGCCACTGGATCATTCCACTAGTTTAGCATTGCTGCAAATGGTGAAGTTTCCTTTGCATCTTTTCAGATCAGTTGCATCCTTATGAAGCTTTCGTGTGTGTGTGTGTGCGTGTGCGTGTGCAACATATATTATTATGTGTTACTCATGTCCACTGTGTAATGCGCTTTTTATCGACTGGCAGCTCTCGGTGAACTTTTCGGCCATTATGTGGAGGCATGGAAATCTTGGCATGTTGAAGCAGCAGCAAAAGAAAGACTCAGCGAGGGTGCCGGGGCATCTGTCTGTGGCAATAATTCTGGACGACCAACTACAGAGAAATCAACTAATCAATAGAAATTCTGTCTTCTACGCCGTCTTCTTTCATCCTTGTTTCTTTTAGTGACCCGGAAATAGGGGCCAACTGTCGTTGGATGTATTTTCCTGATGCACTAACTGGCTAGCCAAACCGCTTATAACCCCAACATCAAACCCCAGATGATGTATATCTAATTCGTCAATGCAAGGGTTTGATTGTTGTGGAAACGCGAAAATCAAACAAAGACATGTTTTTTCATTCACAAGAGTGAATTAAACTTAATTCTTCAATTTCTATTATTGCTTGAGCTCTCGGCTGAAACGAATGCTCGAGTCCACCATTGCCAGTGGGCCTAGCCTGCATCTTGACCTGTGAGATTCTGCTCATTCGAGTGTGGTCTGCAACAAATCCGGATTCTGTCCTCGTTCTGAACAAGGGGCCCAACAAGTGTCCATGTTGTTCTGTTCAATGTACGGTCTACTTCCACTCAAGGTGTGCATTCAATGCAGGACATCAGGTGGAGACAAAAACAGATGAGTAGATATTTCATGTGGTACAGAAGCAACTAACCTAGGTGGAATCAAAATGACAATCTCTTCGTGGCCTGTTGCTGAAAACAGCCTACCTTATCTTATCCGCTACTGTCTTATTTTCCATACATTTAATATATCCATTTTCTGAAAATACCCTTAGTTTATTTCCCACATTTTTTCTTCCTTCTTAACAACGTGCACGCTTTGCCATAAAAATTGGACCGGACGGGTTGATTAGACCAGAAAAATTGGAAATCGCCTAAGGCGGGGGAAACCGAAAACAACCGGTTTCGGTCGAACCAGAAGCCGGGACGAATGGCATACCCGTAGTTGATTCGATAATTGGGGGGCATTTGGTAAGCAGAGCCCCACCTTTTTACAAGACAGACGAAATGCTAGGCGAGTAAGCGATACAGACACAGAGACAAAGAGACGGAGCTCTGTTCGAAGCTCGTGTCCTTTCATGGCGGCTGCAGCTCGAGGCTTCATTATCTCTCGCGTGGCCTACCTCTCGTCCAAACCACATCCACCACCTGCTCCGCCACCGCCACAGCCACAATTCCCCCGGCACTTTGTCTTCCCGAGGCGCCTCTCCTCTTCTCCGTCCACCACCGCCACCGTGAGCTGTCTGAGCAGCGGCGGGGAGTTCGTGTCCACGAGGAATTCCGGCATGGATCGAGGATTCTCCGTCATCGAGAACATGCTGAAGCGTATCGAGCCTCTCGACACTGCCGTTATCTCCAAGGGAGTCTCCGATTCCGCTAAAGATTCCATGAAGCAGGCCATCTCCTCTATGCTAGGCCTGCTCCCATCCCATCAATTCTCCGTCACTGTTAAGGTTTCCAAGAATCCTCTCGAAAGCCTCCTCATCTCTGCCATCATCACCGGGTAATTTCCTCAAGTCCTCACCTTTATTATCATTATTATTTACAAAAAAAAAATCAAAGTTTATCTTTCTTAGGTCAAATTTCAGTTTAATTGTGGGTTAAGACGTATGATTTTGATTGGGTGTGTTGTGGTGTAGCTATACGTTGTGGAACGCAGAGTACAGGGTATCGTTGATGAGGAATTTGGATATATCAGTGGAAGATTCGAAGGAATCCAAGTCTTGGAGAGAGATGGAGGATTGTGGAGAGGAGGGCAGAGAGAGTGAGAGCTGTGGTGCTGAGGCTGGCTTGGAAGATTTACAGATTAGTCCTCGGGTTTTGGGGGATCTTTCGCCGGAAGGTTTGAATTATATTCAGCAATTGCAGTCGGAGTTATCTGATGCAAAGGAGGTCTGCATATTCAGTTTTGCAACCTTGTTTTGTTTCTTTGTTGTGTTTTTTCAATCATAATCAAGTTGTTATGTTTAGTGGTTTTTTTGTGTGTAATTGTGAGAAGGCCATGTTAATGCTTCATGCTTGTTAGTGTTTAATTGTTGAAAAAGTCATGTTGTTCCCATTTTTATTTATCTTAAGGGTCCTGCGATCTGCTATTGTTTTGCCAATGAGTGATTAAATGCTTTGTCTTTTTTCGTTTGGTATGTTAATGGATCCCATGGGTTAAAAAGCTATGTGAGTCCTTTAATCCTTTGGATGTATTATGCAAAGCACCGGAGAAGTGGAAATTTTGGATTTCTTGTTGACCATCAAATCATTTTTTTTAATCAGTTAACTTGAATTTTGAATTTATTAGACTTACATGAGGCAAGACTTGTAGTTTGTCTTATGTCCCTGCTTACTAAATGAGATGGTGCCTGAGATTTCCATGTTGAGCTGATTGTTATGTTTCAGGAACTTAATGCGAGAAAGCACGAAACCAGGCAGATGGAATTTGAAAAAGGGAGTAGAAATGACTTGTTAGAGTATCTTCGTTCTCTGGATTCTGATATGGTAATAACTAAAAATTTCTTTGTTGTAAACTTTGAAGTGGAAATTTGCAATGAACTTGCAATGCTTTTGGAATATGTTGTTTATTGTTTGTGGTAACTACATGCAGGTTACAGAATTATCTCGCCCATCATCAATAGAGGTAGAAGATATTATTCACCGACTCGTTCAGAATGTATCACAGAGATTGTTCAAAGATGATTCTATGTCAGAATTCATGGAGAATCCAATCGTAGCCAATAAGGATAATCTTCAAGATAGTCCCAATGAATTATGTGAGACTGTAGGCACTTCTCGTGATTATCTAGCAAAGCTGCTTTTCTGGTTAGTTTTTGTCTTTATTTTTTTCCTCCCTCTCTGTCTTAGCTTCTTATAATTGCTTCTGTTCATACTCTTAATTAGTTTTCATCACATCGCTTCCATGGTCTAATCATGTGTTATAAATTTTGCGGGTTACAATCATGAATGCTGAGAAACACATAGTTCATCATTTCTGCCATTCTTCTAGTTTGAGCAGCATGGTAGTTTGTTTCCTTACTTGAAGTGGAGTTAAAGGAAAGCTCAGTAAAATCAAGTAGTAAGAATGTTTGGTGAGCTATTTTGGGAAAAAGATCTTGTATAGGAACATGGTACATTGATAATTAAAAGAACCAATGCATAATAGTGTGGAAATGAAACCTTCGGCTAATGAATTATACTCGCGAACAACCGTAACGCTATTTTGGCTCGAAGAGTATTTTCTTAGTATATTTGTATCTCTGGAAATGATGCTATAGTTACTAGCGGTTGTTTCCCATCTCACACTCTGAATTGGTTCCGTTTTCTGCTGGCAGGTGTATGTTACTGGGTCATCACGTAAGAGGCTTGGAGAATAGATTGCATCTTTGTGTTGTGGGATTGTTGTAACTGGTAATGAGGAACAAATTTTATATTACCTTTGTTTATTTTTCCCTTAAAGGTTTTGTTTATTTTTCAAGTTAATGCTTTGAAAGGGAAAACCATTTCTACTTATCTATGTAATAAAAATTAAAAAGCGGCTCCAAGAGCAAAGACAATAAAGAATACAATGCATGCATACATTATTTCCATTTTTTGACGTGTACTGCGAAGTTCATTTATTCTGAGGAAACTTGAATGTAGTATTTTTATTATTATTATAAAAAAAACTTGAATTTGAGAAATTATTTGTTTTTTTCTTGAATAGGAGGATTTGAGAGTATTGCTTAGAAAAAAGAAAAAAAAAATGAGAGTAATTTTTTTTATATTTATATTAATTAACTTATAAAATTATATTTTAATTATAATCAAATTTTTATAATTATAAGATATTCTAATATCTTTAACATTTGGTTTTTTTCAATTATTCACTGCATTAATGTTGATCATCTAATGAAATTGAGCTTAATTATATCCAAATCAAGCAAATAATCTAAGATGAATCGAAATAAATAAATAAATAAAATTTCTTTAATCAGCTTTAAAATACTTCGCAAGTTAAATGAAATGCTTATATCTCCTTAAAGGTGATTTATATTTACAAAATTAGTATTGGTTTCTCACTAAAAAATGCACCACGAAAATGCCAATCTTGGCTAACGGTTGTAATCTAAATCAATATATATATATATATATATATATATATATCATCTTTCAATTTTTCAATGCATCAATGGCAGCAAATAATTAGAACTACATTTATTCGAAGAAATTTAATCTAATTCCATGATGTCATGATTAATTAATAATCATATGTGCGTGTAATATTTTAATTATTTTAACTAGCATTAATATATATCATATATTGATGAAATACCACCATCTAAAAGGTCCCAAAGGGTGATTCATATTTATAAAATTATTTGTGTTACTTACGATTTCCGACAATTTGAAGAGTTGGCCTCCAACTATAAAGCCCACGGTGTTCCTGGCGCTCCAAATCCAATAGGCCATCGCCGACCTCCTCTACATAAACCCGTGCATCTTAACGAGGTTATCCATGGGCCGTGTCCAAGTCCAGGGAATGTCTAAAGCTGAAAGCGATCCAATCAAAACGTTAATTAATTCTTGCTTATGCAGCTATGATGATCAGAAATGATTAAATGAATAAAAATTCTTAGTTATGTCATAAAAATTCGTCTCCATCGTTGTCATTTTAATATATTTTTTATTTTTGACCAAAAAATTAATGTTGACCATACTTCAGATTCAATGTCCAAAACCCTGAGCTTAAGACATAACTCCATCGCCTTTGTTTGTTTTGCTTAGACAATGATTTATCCCCATTAAAAATATATCCATTGAATTTGACACATATGATTCACCGGATAAATTCAAAAAGGATAAAAAGAAGAAAAAAAAAAAAAAAAGAGAAATGAACTTTCTTGTTGCTCTCACTTTCCGGGGTGGCAACAAATCAAAGATGAAAATAATCATCCAATCCCACAGAAATGTTCACTTTCTGAAAGAACCTATATTGTAATTAGAATTTTTCTATTTTATTACACAAAGCAAAGAATCGAATGAGATCACAGATACATATCTGCCAACCCACGAAAGGGGAGGAAAAAAGTGGGAAGATTAAAAAAATAAAAAATAAAAAATAAAAATAGCACAGATGAAAAGTTAGGAATCTTGTATACATTGCTCTCCACCCCTCATACCTACCATTTTTCTTTTTCCAGAATACATAACGCAATGAATTCCACTGCATCCGAAAAAGAAAGGCTCGGACCCACAAAGGGAACCTCGACCCAACTGTTTTAACTCGGGAAAAAAATAATGAAAGAGAGAAGGGTGGCAAGCTCCTACTTACAAGGTGTTAAAAAAAGAAACATGTAGTTTCTACAAAAATTATCATGCATTAAATACTATGTACACAACATAATTGATGGTTCAGATGATGGTTCATATGCCCTTACAGGATAATTACGCCTCAGAGCCGTGATAGAGGGTTGTCACCTGGCCATTGGCGTACACGAAGATGTTGCCTCAAGAAGATCTTCGCGAATTCAATTGCCCAGAGGAGCTGCAGCAACAGGAAAAACACATCAGTTTGGTCTTCCTCTGACATTTTTAGGGGAAATAAGGAGCCAAGTGTGGATAATTCAAGAAAGGAAAGATCTATTATTCAATTGTGCACCTAGCTGGGCTCACAGAGAGAAATGCCAACAAATCTTTATGGGGCTGATAGGAACCTCTGGAAGCGCTCGATCCTTGCCCGAGCCTGCTTATGGCACCCCTGAGATGAAGCATTGCTTTTCCTTTTTGGTCGAAAAAAGTAATCCTCTGTGTCCAGCACATAAGAAATCTACCACATAATAATACTCAACGTGTTCAGCAATTCTATTCCTCTTAGCAAAGAGTGAAAGAATAGCATGGTCTGATAATAAACAAGTGATACATACACATAATAAAGAAACAAAATATAAAAACTAATCTTTGAGTTTCAGCAAGCAAACAAGAAGGGCTCACTAGAGAACATCCAAATTTCAAGTGGAAAAAGAAAAAAAGATGACAAAAGTAAAAGAAACTTTAGGAAAAGTAAGACAAGAAAGATGAATTAAGTACTAAATAATACAGTTTGTCTATAAGAAGAGATACCTTGCAAGAGTTGCAGGCAATCTTGCACTCCAAGCCATTGAACATTTTAACACCTTCCATGGCCATGCATAAAGAAGAAAATTCATCTAGCCTCGTGTATCTGCGCTTGTTTCTGCAAATACCAATGGTAATAAGTAAATTAACATTTTTTTCTGAATACAAGATTTGGTTTGTATGATCATATAACATATAGAATCTATATGAACTGTTAAAAAAAAAAAAAAAAAAAAAGAAGAATACAAGTTCAAATTCAAACTTGCCACAACAAAGACTATCAACTGTCCCCAAACAGAATGCCGTTTCAATTTCTTTCCCAAAATGCACATAAAGAAGCCATTTAACTCATGGATGACAATATTTGGCAGATAAACACAAAGCAGAAAGTAATAAAACAAATAATGTGAATCACTTGCAAAGCAATGGAACAACCTTTTTCTTTCATACAATTTGAGGAAGCAAGTGTGAATCAAGGACTTCCTTTGGAAAGAGCAACATGATTACCAGTCATTATTCCCTAAACACTACATTGATGGAACTTAGTGGCAGTCTTCTACCAAAGTCAATGCAGAAAACACTAGTGCACAGTGGAAATCTGAAGCATGGTGTCACTACCTGAAAAGAATAATGCCATGTGGCTCCTTTTTCCCAGGAAAGACTGATAGATAATCATTGTGTAAATATGCTGCAAAATTAGGATCCATGGAAACTTGCAACACCTCAGGCTTGTCAGGTACATTGTCCATCAGCTGGATGGACAGCAGGGATGGAGCAGATGACTGAAGTGAGGACAAATAAAGTTGTCAAAGAATTTGTTTAAGTGAATGGTACTGTGAATATACATCTATTAACACCGCAAAGATGGTGAGAAGTGAAAAACAACTTACAAATTCCAATCGATAAATGTTCTCTTCATGAAGAAGGAAGCGTGCATCATCATAGTATACTGAGTCGACAAACTTCCCAGATTTTCGAGACTTTTCATACTCGTGCAATTGAAGAAGCTTATTGTCCATTTCATCAGTGGCGACAGTTTGAAGCTACAATAACACTTATAATTAAGATCTTTGCAAGAAGAATGCTAGAGAAGAACACATAATGAGGAATATTGCAACCAAACCTGCTTAACCATTTTGTATATCAACTTGTCCAGTGTGAACAACACATATGACTGATTTCCAATTATAGCTCTGCATTCGTCTTCAAACTTTGCATTATCAGCAGATCCATCAAGCAAATTGTATAATGCTGCCTTAAACCTGCATACCACAAAATGGTAGGCCAAAATTTGTGTGTTGGGATTGAATAGTTACAGTAACAAATAGAATGTAAAAGTACCTGGCATAGGGATCAGGAGAATCAGCATCCTTAGAAATTCTCCATCTAATTTCAGCACTAGTGGAATTTGTTTTTGCAGAAAAAATTCTTTCATAAAGAACCTAATGAATTTGAGGAGAGTAGCACATCAACCATGGTTAGAATAAACAGAAAAAAAAAAAAAATGTTATTTTCTTTTGAAAAATGGCGAACAAAGAATTGAATCTGAAAAGAATGTGCGTTTCCATACTTGATGGAGCCTAAAAAGCACATAGAAATCATCATTTCCATAAAAAATCTGAGAATCCTTCCTTTCCTCATCATGTGAGGACAATGGAACATGCTTAGCGAGAGGCTTCACAGACAAAAGAAAACGTTCTGATAAAGGTACATCTCCACCAGCAAACACTGCATCAGCTGTTCCTTCAGCTTCACCTTCACTCTCAGCCTTCCCATCAACTTCATCATGATCTTCATCTTCATCGTCTTCATGGTCTTCCCTGGAACACTCATCACCGCCAGACTCACTGCCTGAAGCATCATCACCAGCTTCAGAAGCATTTTCACTATCCTCGTCGTCTGCATCTGCATCTGCATCTACATCAGCGTTGTTTTCTCCTTCAACATCTTGACAGTGTGACTCATCTCCATTTACCATATCATTATGTTTGCTTTCAACACCATGCTTCTCCTTCAGCATTGCATCCACAACAATATCTTCATAGACAACAAAATTTTCCTCAAAATCTCCATTAGGAGATAACTCACCCTCTTCCTTTTCAATTTTAGAAGGCCCTGAGGGTCCTTCATGGTATTTATTAGCTTTAGCAACATCTATTGGTGCTTCATTTGCTGCTACAATTGATTTTATAGAACTAGCCTGATGCACCTGGAATAGTGAAATTGGCAATGATCATCAAAAAGAAAATTAACAAGAGGAAAAATTGATACAAATCACAAACAATTACTATTCCTCAATATGCACAGGAAGTAGCAAAGGAAAAGAGAAGAAAAAAGAAAAGCCAAAAACATTCACATTGCAACAGAACCATGGAACTATTATGTCTATCTTGTTCACACTAGGATTTATACCTCTGATGGAAAGCCAGTATCAGTACCACCTTTGAGTTTTTGGTCCTCAGCCCCAGTACTAGGAAGTTTGGGTGGAGCAGAAGCAGATCCTTCATATTCCAAAATTTGTTAGGGTTCCATGATGAAGAGAAAGTATCACTCATAAGAAATTAAATTTATCATTTACTGCAAAAGTAATAAATAAGCTATGGAAGCATCCAAAACAAACCTGAGATCCCACTATTGCTGATTACTCCATGACTATGTTCTCCTATCACAATTGATGATCTGGAATCGGATGCTCCTTGAGAGGAGGCAACATGTCTACTAAGTCCGGGCATTCTGTCACTCAGATCATCCTTCAGCTCTCTTTCTAGCATGAGTGTACTACAAGGATCATCTTTGCAAGCCCGATCTACTTCAACTAAATCAACTTCTTTAATTGAACTATCTCCATTTGCCAAACTTGTCTTGCAAAAGCTTGCTAATTGGGGTGAATTGTTTTCATCTCCATTGCCAGCTAATTTCAGCTGCTTAATATTGAATGTAGTTGGATCAGCATCCTGACTTCCACCATTTTCTGCTATGCTTGATGCACTGCCATTCATGGCAGATTGCATAACTTTTCTGTCATTTTCAGGACTCTCTGTACTGCTTGGACAATGAGCGGCACCCAACATAGGCTCCACAAAGGTAGTCCACAGCCGCATAACTTTATTCAGTTGTTCTTTGGTTGAGCATACTTCTTCGCATGAATATTGAACAAGCTTATATAAATCTTCATGAATGTTGAAATCAGAGTATTCATATTTCATATGTGGAACCACGGGTTGTCTATTTCCAGTTGCAAAAGCAAGAAGAATGTCATCTTCTTTCTGCTGCTTATCTTTTAGTTCTTTAATTTCAGCCACTAATGCTGTGTTTTTAGAGTAAAAAGCACCAGTTAGTATAACACACAAAATGATAGAAGAACAACGATCAGAATTTTTTTCACAGAGGATATGCACTATTTGACATAACACCAAGCTTCCAAATTTCCAAACTAGTAGCTTTGGCTAGCCTATCTACAGACAATATCAGGGATAAACTACACTTTCCAAAAACCCAATAACAGCTGGAAAAATTTACCTCATTATCCAAGCCAATCCCAAGTCACCCTCTCATGACCAATAACTTACTAGTTTAAGTGGAGAATATTTAAGTCAACAATTAATGTCAAATCATTTCTAACAAACCAAATTTATCACTTACCTACAGATGTTTCTCTAGAGAACAATCAATAATATCTCTATAGAATCTATCCTTTATGTAATCACATAAATATGTAGCACTATCTGGTCATAAACAAACTGAAAGAAACATGATCAATCCAGCACCACAAGGATGCAATAAACATGCACAATCCAGATTTGAATAAGAAGCTTCCTCACATCTTGTGCTCAAGTTCTTTGAGTCTTGTTGCTTGAAGTAGAAGCTGCGGTGATCCAGTGATTTGTAATGATTTTTTGCATAAATTTCAGCCCAAACCTTGTTAAAATCAGAACGACACCTAGTCCATTCCTCTTGTTTCTGCTTCAAGCGAGTTAAAATAACAGGCAGTGCAACAGTTGGGTTTTTACGCAATATGTCCATCACATCAAGGCCATGGTCACCATACAATCGCTCAATGCACCTTAAATTCAAAGCTGCAATAAAGGAATGAACAATCAAAATCGAGCAAACAAGAAACAAGTAGGATACAGTCAACTGAAGAGGACTCATGATGGTGATTATTATCATATAATTCGTAACATAGTCAGGATACCAAATCCAACAATTGTGTTACTATGTGATTTGGCTCCTTAATACAAACCAGTGAAGTGCTCTTCCATATGGATCGGCATCTCTATTTTGTTTTCATTGATGCTGTTTAGCAAATCTTCAGCGTGCTTAGCCGTGGAGCTCACAGACTCCAACAAAATGTCCAGCTCAAATCTATATTGAACAGACAGAAAATTCAATAAATTACTTTTCAAAGGGGTCCAGCATTCTGCCACCTATAACAGCAAAAGCAAGAGAAACCCTGACTGCTGGACAAACACTACCTGTCATCTTCACATCTGAACAAACTTTCTTCATACTGATTTCTGCGCATGTGTTTAAAAGAGTAATCTTCACTCCCTGAGGTCACGGAGACCCAGTGATCATTCAACACCCGAGCACCAAGATCAGATCTTTGGCTTGCTGAAGGTATTGGATACTGCAGAGAGACAGAATCACAAATGGAATCAGCATAGAACCTGTCAAATATATCAAAAAGAATAAATGATACATTCAAAATTCATACATCATTGGGCAAAAGCCGATAGCTGGGGGTACAACGTTGACAATCTGAAAGGTCAAGCTCTTGAATGGATTTTGCCATATATTTCTCCCTGTATCTTTCCTTTTCTTTAGCTACATCAAATTCACGCTTATGCTCTTTTTCTTTATCCTCCATTTTAATTGATCTGGATACATGCCCGTCACCACCTGATTCTGCAAACAAAGTATACACCATCACATTTGACATCAACGCTACCTTTAGCATAAGTGAACAAATAATAAACTCCAAATGCTAGAACCTAATTGAAGGTCAATGGTGATATAGCTAAGTTTACAGGGAGTGAACATAAGTTTTTACTTACTCTTATTCATAACAACAGCAAGGAATCCTTCTGCAAAAAAGATGTAAACCAGGAAAGCCATTGAGCAAACAAAAATAAAAGAAAGTCAACAGTGAAATGGAAACAAACACCTTCAGCAAAATTATTCAATAACTACCATCACGCTCGCAACGGTCCAAAAAATCATTTAGCTCCTCCATAAGATCAGGATACTTTCCAATCAAATCGGTAACCTGTGACACACAGAATTCCTATAAGTGATAAAAAAGGGAAAAAGGTTTGTCCTTGAACTTGAGCTACATAGAAAGTAACTGTATTCACACTGGACAATCCAAATATTGGCAGCAATTGCAAATTCCTGGGCATAATAGAAACTAAATTCCATACAAATACGGTTATCTATACTGTTAAAATTGTGAAATGGGCAATAATACTATATGACTTTCAACATCATTAAATCAGCAGATCATAAACATAATGCTGGAATAGACGTGGAACGGAAATAAATTCATAGGCTTCCACAATTGACTTATTAAATTTCTTGCTTCAGATAACTGAACACATACCAGATTCTGTAAATCATTCCTCCTTATAATCCCATTGTTGAAAATATTCAGGCACTTCAAGAAAGCTTGGTAATCATCTGAATTGCTTAACTTCTCCCTCACTTTCTCGCAGAAGATGAATGCTTGGTTGGACACACCTGTAATAAAGTAAAAAAAATAAAAATAAAAAAATGACCAGTTTGAATACATTAAACTGAGTTGATAACATTAAACAGGTAATAGAGACAAAGTATCATATTCTAATCTCTCAAGCTTTGCCCTAGGCTGAGCACCATTGAAACTAAGCGATGCAAAATGCAACAATTCATATTCTCATAGATGGAATGGAGTCTAAGACAAGCAGATCCCCACACACAGATTCAAAAAATAATTGCAGATGGCAGGTGGAAGATGAGAAGAACAAACTTTAGTCTGTCAAGCAAATGCAGTCAGAAAAAGGTGCAAGGTGTATCTGTCATTATAGGAAAGTAGGGCTTCTTTCCTAACAACGAAGACAGCATGATCAAAGACAACATAAACAAGTTTAATAAATAAAACCATAACATATACAAGAAAAAAGTAACATGAAGTACATAAAAACTGCTTTCCACACTTAATCCAACACTATAAAATAAAATAACTCAACCATGTACAACTCCAGAAAATTTGTTAACAAATTTTTTATAACATGCATGAATCACTATTGGGGTACCTTTGTCATCATAAGAAGCAACATTAGAATTCATCCCAAAACCTTCAACCTTGCGGACAAATTTCTTTTTCTCTGGAAAACGCTGAAAATTGAAATCCCTAATGCCATCATGCTCAGGTTCCTGATCTTCCTGATCACGAAATCTCCTATCCCTACTCTCCTTCTCCATGCGCCTCCTCTGCTCTTTGTGCACTTTCAGCATTGCTTTATCATCATCCAGCTCAGGGCGATCAACACTAAGATCGCGATCTGCATGAGAAGTAATGACTCTATCTCGACGACGTTGCTGGAAAAATCAATGATTTTCATCATTAAACTCCAACAATAGCTATCAAATTATAGTTAGCCCATTAGCATCAACCATTTAGAATGTTTAGTCACATATGATCAACCTCAATAGATGAATCATCAAATGGATAGCTCAAAATGGAGAGCAAGGGAGAAAAGAGTGGAGAAGGTGGGAAGAGGGAAACAAGTACTTTGTCCATATGCATTTGCCGCAAGGCAGATGTTGTTGAAGTCCTTTCATTGACACGCTGGATAGAATATCGGCCATATGGACCATTATGCGTCATGGCTGTTGACGAATTATCTGGCAAAAATCTAGTGAACTCATCCAGCAAATCTGGCTGGTCCTCAAAAAGAGAAGCAACCTGGAGGATAATTAACCAAAAAAAGGCTTAAAAAAAAAAATCAATAAACAAAAACTACGAATGCCATGTCTATTTGTAGAATAAATGTTTGTTTAAAAGATGTAATAAAACTCATGAGTCCACATAATTTAATGACTGTAAATACAGAATTAAGGAATATTAACCTCGCTGTAGACCTCATTTATGTCCTTGTGCTCCTTCCGATACATATTCAAAATATCTAGAAATGACTTATAAACATGTTCGTCGTTTTGGAATCGCTTCTGTAATATGAGAATCTATTGATCAGAAGTCAAGAAGCACAAATGAACAATTCAAGATACAACAGTGAAACAACAAATTCTACCTTTATTTTGTTAACAAAACTGATAGCTTCTTCAAATTCAACTGTTTTCTTAGGAGGAGCCTCATCCTCCTCATCAAGGGTTATTTCATATCCCTTTGGCAAGAAGGTGTTAAAACCAAATATCAAGTTATTGTGCCCTTTAAACAACTCTTTCACTCTTGCAATTACACCTGCAGTGTCAGTTCTACAACAGACAATATGCCAATATGGATCAGTTAAGAACAAATACCAATACCTGTCATCACTTTAAACACCTAATAGCTGCAGAGAGCTGACCTTTGAGCCTTGAAATCTTTCATGACCTCAAGAAACATGTCATATTTTTCCCTTTGGTTTTGAAACATGTCCTTTACTTCCTTTAGATAAGTTAAGGCATCATTAGTAGTTAGCTTCTGTGATGTGACACCACCACCTCCTCCTCCGCCTCCAGGAATTTGTGATTGACCATAGCTTTATAGACACAGAAAGAAAATAAATAATCACACATAGAAGCAACAAAATAACTAGAAACTACAATGCAAAACATATTACCATTTTTCTCTTACCAGATTCCATAAAAGTCACCTCCATTTTCCTTAGCCATAGATATAATCCCAGAATTGGAAAGGAATTCAATGTTTATCAACTCTTACCATATTTCATTTCTCACTAGTTCGCTCCAAACTCTAACCAACCCCACCCAGGCCAAAAAATGCTCCCTCCCTCCCTCCCTCATATTCTATATATTGAAATTTGGCAAAGATTTCAGTTTTCTGTCACTCCTTATCTCATTGACTATTTGATATTCCTGTACTCTCCAATAGAATAATGCATTCAATAGTGAACTCTAATTGAGATTTGACTTAAACAAATACCAAGCCAATCGTAAGTGAAAACCCAACTGAATAGCTAATTCAAGTGAAGTAAACACCGACCAACAGATTAACTCATTTAGCAAAATATGGGAAAAAAAAAAGAAACCAACAGAAAACAACCGGTCTCAGCGCGATCGCATCACAAGCCATCATCGTCAAAGAACCGAAATCCCAAATATTTCAAACAAATTGAAAAAAAAAAAAAAAATACACTGAGACAAAGAGAGACAGCAAGACACACAGACAAAGCCACACACAGACACAACACAAGACAATATCTTAACAAATCGAAAAGGACGAAAAAAGAAAGAAAGAAAGAAGAAACAGAATCACATATACTTACGATTCTACACGAGAAGAGCCAAACGGTCGTTTAAATTGCGAGCCACCGCCGTCACCTCCTCCATAAGCGTCATCTCTTATTCTCTTCATATCCTACCGAAAAAAAACACATTCAAGAAAATCACACACAGGCACAACCCGAAAAATTAAAATAAAACAAAAATATTTAAAAGAAAAGAAAATAATCATTTCTTGGCAAAAGAAATTAAGCGTCAAAAAAAAACCAAAAAAAAAAGAACAAAAAAACAAAGAACAAGAATCCATCCTAAGAATTGAAACGAGAAACTCGTTAATAATAACCAACCAGATCTCACAACAAGACAAGTAACTCAGCCTTCTGCTGCGATTTCATGTAGAGTTACCGTTATTACAACAAAAGAAAACCGAAAGCTTTCCTTGCCGGAGAGGGAAATCCGACGAAGGTAGAGAGCCCGAGAAATTTTATGTTTTTGCGAGAAAGAAAAAGAGGAAAAAAGAAGAAGTCAAGTGGTACGTGAATGGCAAATTTAATTTTATGTACGCAAAATAGGATGAGTCTTCGTAAAAGATTTTCGAAATGTTGGCGAAGCGAGAGACCAATGTTTGGGTTGGGCAGTTGTTTTCGTTTTTGGAGGGTTTTTGCGCGTGGGATCTAAATCAGGAAACGTCTTGGGTGACTTGGGCCTTTTCCGTTTTGGGCTTCTTCTTCCATTTTCAACCTAACCCACCAAGCATGCTTTTCCAAAGTCTCGAATTCGAATCCCAAGGTGGCATGGTGGAGCTAGTAATCCAAGGGAAGCAGGTTACGCGGAAGGCCTGGAATAGTTCTACAATTTGTGGAATACAAAGAACTAAAAATTAAGGATGGGGAGCAGCAATGGTCAACGGTAGAATAAGATTTGATTTCATGGCATGTTGGCCGGAGTCCCTACGCTATCTTGCCATGACTTTCCCTCGAAAAAGGTCAAAATTTTCGAGCCCAAATCTAGCCCACTGGTTGAGCAATATTCGTACGAAAAAAATAAAAGAATGAAAGAAATCACCTTTTATCAGCATTACAATAATAAAGATTGACAGGTTCGAGTCAGAGTTGGTTAGGTCAGGACACCTGCAAAGCAAAATAAAGATTTGGGAGGACGGGGTTCCTGGTCAACGTTAACACTCTAAAAATTCAAAATGAGAGAGTAATGACAAAAGGATTTTGGGTTAATGCGTTATGTAAACAGAAAATGATGGGCAAAGTCATTCTTGATGTGATCTTCACGTCAAGTGATGAGATAATCTCCTTGTGTCAGCTGTATTTTGTATTTGTGCAAATGGTCTTTTGATTTTTCACATAAACCCCATCGTTACAAAAACCTTAATTTTGAATCTTAAAATCAATATCTTTATAAAAATATAATAATAAATAATACACTTAAATTTATTAAATTTAAAAGATGTCATTTCGATTATATGTGATTTTTATTATAGTCACTTTTTTTTTTTTCTGATCTTTAACGTCATCACACAAATTTCAATCTGTATTATAAAGGAAAAAGATTAATTAAATATGTGTACGCAACTTCAAACGGTCATTCAATTTAAAAATTGACGGTCGAGATTGATTATCTAGTTGTATTCAATAAAATATAAATTCTCCCTCCGTTAGCCGACTCTCATCCAAGTCCTTAACCGAGAAAAAATATTTAATAATATTCTAACATGGGGGCTTTACGCGCACCGTCTCAGTCAGGAAAGTTGAATACTTGTGTAGGTTTACCAAGCAGGTTGGGTTAAAAGTATTCGGGCTTGAATCCCCAAGTCAGACAGGCTGTGAAGGGCCTGCTCAAGATTTCCACATCATATCAGGGATGATCTTTTCTTTTTTGTCTTTGATCCATCGGAAGCATTTATGCCAATGGGAATATCAGCGATAATCTGCCCCATGACGCCCATGAACAGAGTTTAAACTTTGCATTCGACTCGTGCTGGTTTCTCCAAGTGGAAGCGGGGTACCAAAGTCCCACCGAATACATTTTTGAAAAATATAAAAGTTTTGATTAAAATATGAATAAATCTTCTTCCTTTTTTTTTTTTTTATTCAACTTATTTTAAATAAGTTGTATTTGATTCTTTTCCCAAAGCAATTTTTCTTTAATAAAGGTCTTTTAATAAGTTTTAACTTTTCTTTTACATTTTTTTTTTTTTTTGGCAAAATCTTTGATTGCCCCATTATCAACGTGTCATTAGATGGTTTCACGAAAAAACATCATTAGCAAAATAATATAGAGAATCCATCCAAAAAATAAATAAATAAATAAATTGGGGAAGATGTACAATCCTATCTCTCTATTATTTGATAACATGATTATCTTGTTACCCACTAACCATGTCTATGTAATTACCGAAAAAAACAAAGTTAGAAAAACAATTTAATTAAAGCAAATGAAAAATGATTTGTTGCGTGCATTGCTTCCTTTCATATATAAGCATTTACATGTACATATAATGAACTCACATTAGTTAGAAACGCCATCCAACCTCCTTGCTTTTGACTACTTTTAACCACAAAAAGGTTATTTCACCACCCCATCATAAAAAAAAACAGTAAATTTTCACCCGAATAATCTTGTTATTGGTTGAATGGATGGCTAGTTGGCGAGTGGTAAGGGTGTTGACATATACTATTATGGTGAGGTTCTCTGCAGGCTGACCAATGAGTAATAAGCACCCGTGGGTCCCCTGGCAAACAGAGCCGAGTGGGTCCCTTTCTCGACCACTTCCCCGTTGTCCAGTACGGCAATGAGATCGCAGTTTTGTATGGCACTCAACCTATGCGCCACGACCACGCTTGTCCTCCCTGCCATCACGCACTCCAGGGCGTCTTGAACCACTTTCTCCGACTGACCGTCAAGCGCGCTGGTCGCCTCGTCTAACAACAATATTGCGGGGTTTTTAAGTATGGCCCGGGCTATTGCAACACGCTGCTTCTGGCCCCCCGATAGCTGCACTCCTCTATCTCCACACCACGTGTCATACCCGTCTTTTAATCCTGCGATGAAATCGTGAGCGTTAGCCGCTTTAGCGGCCTCGATGATCTCAGATTCTCCGATGTTATCGGATGCACCGTAGGTGATGTTTTCCTCGATAGTGCCAGCAAATAACGTGGGCTCTTGGCTGACCAGTGCAATGTGTCTCCTCAGTGACCTTAATTGGTAAGACCGAATATCTCGACCGTCGATTTTCACTGTGCCATTGAGGGGATCATAGAATCGCTCTATCAATCCAATTATTGTGGACTTTCCGGACCCACTTCGGCCGACCAATGCCGTTGACTTCCCTGCTTCAATATCGAGTGAGAAGCCTTCGAAGATCATCACATTGGGCCTTGCTGGATAGGCAAAGTCCACGTTTTTAAGCTCCACATGGCCCATTATTTCCTCTGGTTGGTTACCTTCGGGATCTTCAGGTTCGATTTTTGTGTATCGGTCCAAAATGGCAAAGACTGACCCGAGTGCATCCGAGCCCTTGGCCAGGTCCGTGGTCATGCTTCCTGCATCGGCTATGACTCGGCCTGTGCTCACCAAGATCATGAACGTCTCAAATAGGGCTTTTGCAGTGATGTAGCCATGAGAAATTAGCTTGCTACCATACCAAAAGTCTAGAGCCCAGGTGCATGACATTAGGCTTTGCGAGGTACCTAGCCCAACACCTGCAAACAGTGATTGGCGAATGCTTTCTCTTCCGGGGCCTTCTTGTGCCTTGTCGAGCATTTTCAAGATCCGATCTTGGGAGCAAAAGGCCGTGATGGTTTGGAGGTTGGACACGGCCTCTGCTGCAAGCTTGCTGCTTTCACCCTGAGCTTTGATGGCCTTATGTGACAGGCTCTTGAGCAAGACCCGGCGGACATAGAAGCAAACAATGATGAGGGGCTGGACTGCTATCATCACAACAGCCAGCCTCCAAGCAATGACCAGGCCCATTGTGCAGGCTATGATTACGGCCGAGACTGTTTGTACAAGGAGAGCCATTCTGTCGCCAACCAGGGATCTCACCTGACCAAAACCAAAAAGCTCCGTTAGGTTGCAAAATGCGGTATAATCCAGGACCATAAACTTTGTGCCAAAACAGGGTCTTTTTGTAAGCGACCACCAGCAGGCATAGCTTAATAATGCCCTGTGTCTAATATACGATGGGAAAACTTCAGAATCTTGATAGAATGGAAACTTTGTCTCAACATCTTCCAAAAGTCGGTCACAATATTGAGGCAAGTTACGTTAATTATATCTCCAATAATTGAGTCCAAAGGACACATAAGATTTTAGTTAAATAGAGTGTTCCATAGCAAGGATTAGGAATATGCCATTATTAAATAGCACCTAGAAGGTGACCAACTTTACAAGGCTACTTAATTTCAACTCTGTGGGCTTCATTCAGAGGATCCTTACTCAGAGATCCTTGATAGCTTAAAGCACGTTGACTTAAGGAAGCCCTTTCCACAACTAATCATTATCTATCAGCAATTTTTTTTAGAATATAGAAAATAGAAGTATGTGCGTACCACATTGGCATCCTTGGCAAGTCTAGAGCAAATAGAGCCACTCGAATTCTCATCTTGATCAAACCAACCAACTTCAAAAGTGAGTAATTTTGAAAGCATCCTCTCTCTAATCCTCTTTGTCAGGTACTCACCCATGTAGGCAAAGTTATAATGCTGGACTATGTTTATCACCAACGAGAACACTGCCAATCCAACAAAGCAAAAGGCATAAATCATCATCTTGTGCTTAATCTCGTTATGATCCGTCAGGAAATAAACCGATATCATTGATCCCATTGTGAAAGCATACATCGGTTGAACCCCGCCAAATAAAATTGCACCAAAACAACCAAAGCCAGCCTGTTTCCATTCTGCTAAGTTCAAAGCCAGCAACCTCGGAAATGATGGCACCCGAAATTTTTGCTCCTCAATTACTACATTTTCTCCCGTGAACGATGTTCGACTTCCCATTGAATTGGCAGAGTTTGTCCTGCTCACTAGTGACACTCTACGACTACTAGTATCGTTTATGTCCTTGTTTGTGATATAAGATGTGGAGGGTGCGTTTACACTGTCATGATCTTCATTTGTTTTCTCTTTTTCTGCTTGTTGAAGACGAACTAGAGATGCATACAGACCACCTTCATTGTCAATTAGTTCATTGTGAGACCCGGTTTCCATGATCTGACCATTTTGTACCACGGCAATGACATTGGCATTGCGGATGGTGGAGAGCCGGTGGGCAATGACGATCGTGGTGCGTCCAACAGCAGCCTTGTCTAGAGCTTCTTGGACAATCCGTTCGGATTCTGAGTCTAATGCGCTTGTTGCCTCGTCAAGGAGGAGGATTCTCGGTGCTTTGATTATTGCTCGCGCTATTGCAATTCTTTGCTTTTGTCCTCCTGACATTTGAACTCCTCTCTCACCAACCTGTTAATCATGTGGCAGAATTTTCAGTTCTTCTTGATTCCCAGACAGGGAATATGACACAACATATAATTGAGTATATTCTATTATAAAATATGGGTATTAGGTTGTAATCAGACTCGTGTTCTAAAGCTAGACTGGTGCCAAATGTAAGAGAAGTCTAGTATATAGTTGAATAATTAATGGGGGTCTTGTGGTCTATATGACAAAGACAAAACGGAGTTTGTTAGCATTTATCCAATTTTTTTAATGGGCCATCTGTATACAAAGATCATCTCTTGTGTAGCCAACCAGCTTCATTTGTCTGGTCAAAAAAGCAAAACTTTTAAATGAAGGTTGAGAGTTTGAATACTAACATTCTCGTGTTCCTACAAAACTCTTCCAATATGCCCAAAAAAAAAAGCATCTCTTGTGTATAAATTTTGTGTTTATACATGTGTGTGCGTGTGTGTCAACTAAATGTTTCTCATTTTACAAAGCAACAAAAGGCTTTATGTTATAAAAGTCTTGATGAATGTAAAGTTTTACAAAGTGAAGTGACCATTAAATAAAAAATTAGAAAATTAATTAATTAATTAATTAATTATAATTAAATTAATAAAATTAATATTTAATATTAAATATAAAAATTTAATAATATACTTTTTTAAAAAATTAAAATATATAAAAATTATTTTTAAATTTTTTATAATTTTTTTTAGTTAAACACTTTATCCGTGGACAGGCATAAAGGGGTTCTATATAGCAATTATTAAATGGGAAATGAAGGTGGTCATAGTGAGACCCACACACATGGCTGGTATTCACTGCCCAATGATGGAAATAAAGAAACATGGGGTCCTCATTTTAAGGGCTGGACAGCTGGGGGAGGCAATTGCAAGTGCTGTTAGAATATAAAGCCATTTAATTTTGTGGGGAACCATGACACGTCAGGAAACTCTGTGGACCATAGAATAGAGAAGGGGGTGTAATTCCGTAGTCATGAGACAAGCATTGTCGTTGACGTCTAAAAGAAATTCTTATTATAAAGTCCAAAAGGTGCGTTCTGTAATCTATCACTAAATGCGTAGCAAAGTCAAAATCCAGTTTCAAGTGGCGTGGATGCGTGACAAGTGGCACTAACCTGCGTATCGTAACCTTGAGGCAATTGGCATATGAAATTGTGAGCATTAGAAGCTTTGGCTGCCTCAATAACCGCTTCCATTGAAGCATCTTCTTTGCCAAATAGTACGTTCTCCTTTATGGTTGTTGCAAACAGCGCAGGCTCCTGGCTGACGAGTCCCATTTGTGATCTTAACCATTTAAGTTGCAATCTGTCAATGGAGAGCCCATCAAGAAGAATCTCACCACCTAGTGGGTCATAAAATCTTTGCAGTAGTGCTATGACTGTAGACTTCCCTGACCCACTGCCGCCCACCAAGGCCAGGGTCTTCCCCGCTGGAATTTTTAGGCAAAAGTCTTGGAAGATTATGCTTTCTGGCCTTGATGGGTATGCAAATTCCACATGCATGAACTCCACTACACCTGTAACATTTTCCAAAATTTCACCTTCCATGTTCTCCAGGTCTATTTTGGGGACTCTTTTTATCACCTCAATTATTCGTTCTCCAGCTGAGCCGGCCTCAGAAAAGTACTTCATGTTGGATAAACTAGAGCCGAGTGCTCTGGTCAACAATATAGAAGGGTGAAAAAATCAAGAAGATTGATCATTTAAACTGATTTAATAACACCCAATATGGAAAGGGAAAAAAAAAAAAAAGAATAGAAGAACTCATAGGACACACGTTAGGTGACCCCATATAGGATATGCATCATTTTCCTCTCGTCTTGCACACTGGGAAACATTATTAAGCGAATATAGAAATAGAAAGCGGCGGAGAAACTCACAATCCGCCCATCGCAATGGCAGCGCCAACAGCGAAGACAGTGCCGCCTTCAGCGCCATGGTACATGACCAGTCTGCTACCGTAATAAGACATGAAGGACCAAATGGCAAAAACGACACCGTTGCTGCCAATGGCCAAGCCTTTAGCCAATCCCTGCCTTAAACCCAACTTCACCGAGAATTCCAGAGCTGCAGAATATGCTGCTGTGGTCTTGCTCTCGCCAACAAAAGCATAAACAGTCCTGATTGATGATATTGCCTGCTCTGCTATGGCGCCTGCCTTGTTGTACTCTTCTCTGATCTTTCTTGCGAATCCCATCAAAGTCCTTCCATAAATGAGACCAGGAATTACCAAAAGTATGACAAATGGAAACCCCACAATTGCTAGCCTCCATATCATTGTGAACCCCACAAAGTAGCATCCAAAGAACATGGAAGCATTCATCAAGAAATTTGGTACCTAATTCAAAGGATTAAATAAAATAAAAAAAAAAAGTCCTTCCAACGTGAGCTTTCCAATCTAAGAAATATTAGAGCTGCTCTTGAGATAAATTTTTAACCTTTTCACTGAGAACATCTTGGATCACAAGACTATCATTAGAAACGCTAGCGATGACCTCGGCTGTACTTGTCACGTGCAAATCAAAGTAACCGACATCTTGTCTTAACACGGCCTTCAAGTATCTTGCTCTCATTCTCGTAGCTTGTCTCTCCCCTGTTCTTGTCCAGCAAAACCCCTCTGATAACCCGAAAAGGCAGCAAAAGAAATAAACAAAAAAATGTAATTATCGAGTTAGTAATCACCTCCTCTTAATCTCTCTATTTTATTTTAAATCAGAAATTGGAAGCTTAAGTAATGATTGAAACCCACCTAGAAAACAAACAACCCATTGACCAACAGCTAGGTAACAAAGCGCCAATGCATTCTATCATCCACAAGAAGAGAAAAAAAAAAAAAAAGAAAACTTTAAAACTGTCTGTCCATATTTGCATGTTTTCATAACAGAAACAAAGAGAGAAAAAAAGCGACCTGCTTAATATTACGAGTAAAAGAATCGCCAACAGAAGCTGAACCGCCAATATTGTTCATCAATTTGCTAGTCACAAACAGCATAAGTGGGATGGAGAACCCATCACCAATGGATCCAATAATCCCAAAAACCATGAGCAAACGGTCCACAAGGTCTGCATGCATGAAAATTGACCTCAAGGACCCAATACTACTCTTCTTGTCCATTCCAGCACTGCCCTTTTTCTCAGTACCCATTTTTGAATAACAAACACCCAAGAAAGAGTCCCAGCTTGGAGCAATTGGTTTTTTGAAGTGAACCTTGTTCACAGCTTGTTTGCTTCCAAATGGGTGTAGCTTATACTACTGGGAGAGGACCAAATCCTGACTCCTCATTTGTGTGTATATATAGATGCTTAGCAAGATGGGTGCCTTTTCCATTACAGGGTGGTTGGTTAACAACTTAATTTTGGATATTTTTGGTAGCATAACGATACATTGACATCAATAATAAAAGTTCAATGGCAACATACAAAATACAAATGAAAAGAATGGACGGCAGAGATGATCACTATTGGTTGACTTTAATACAATCTCCACCGTCCGAAAAGCGTCATTAATGACGCCCAGTGTGGTAAATGGAACCCACTTGAAGACTGCCACATTGCAAAAGTATGATTAAATCAAGATTACGTCTATATATGCATTGTAATATATATATATATATTTTATCCAAAGAGTTTTTATTTTTTTTAAACATTATTTTTATATTATAAAATTTTTTAATTTAATTTTTTTTTGAGATTATTCTTCTATTTTAATATTATTAATTAAAAATATTTTTTATTTTTATTAAATTTATCTTATAATTTTTAATTAAATATTATAATTACATCAATTAATATTTTATATTTTACATGTTAAATAACTATATTTCAAGTAATTAAATTAAAAAAAAAACACATTTATGACTGTTAATGTTGGAAATTAATTTTAAAAAAGCAAACATTATTAAATTAAAAATTTGACGTGAAAAATAATTTGAAAAAAAAAAAATATTCTTCTAATCAAAATTCAGTGGAATACGGACAAATTCTTCGTTTAATGCCAAAAAGTATGATCCATCAACAAATGTTGAGCATGTCATATTCCAATTTGTTTACTCACAGAACTAAAATGCCGATGATGAAAGGGAAAGGTGGTTTCTGTTGTTCTATTCCGCATTTTGCATTTGGGAATCTTTCTGCCCGACTTCCGGACGATCATTTTCCTTGGTTCTTCACCTTTTTTCTCTCCCGTAAAAATTGACCGGAGGTTCTCTTCTTTTATATATATATATCATTTTATATTATATTAATATTTTATATATAATATAAAAATTAATTATTTTTACCTAAATTTATTACTTTTTAGTTGATTTAATCGAAATTTTTAAATAAATGGGGGTTATATTCTTTTTTTCTTTTCCTCTTTTAGGTTCAAGTGGAAATAATCACACTTCCATTGATCTTCGATTTCTCCTTCTGAGTAATTTTATATTTTAATCCTTATTACAGCAGCAGAACAATGAGGAAACTAAAAATTCACGTGTTATAAATTTATTCCCAATTATTGCTGCAAATCAATGGCTAATTTTCTATCTTTTTTTTTTCTTTTTTTTTTTTTAAAGTCAAGTATCTGTGGGTATATCAGTGCATATATTTCACACATGCTGATTTGAAAACAATTGGTAAAATATTATATTTGTAGCACAACGTGTTCCATCTGACAAGTAACTCAAGTATACATCATACTTCGAAAATGTTAGACCGACGCTTGGAAGTAACCTACGAAATTATAACGAAACCTTAAAAAAAATAAATAAAAAAAAGCACCATAATTATTATATACACATTTGTAATTATTCAATGCATAATCATAATTATAGATGAAATTTATAAATATATAATTAAAATTCATGATAATATTATATGCCATATTTAAGCGGAATTTCTCATAATAACTTACGATCAATTTCTATAGCTTGCCTTATTTTCTGCGGTTTCATGAATCCTTTTGTTCTTGCATAATATCTCATATGTGGAGGAAATATGCCTTTTTTTTGTGCTGCCAAATAATAGAATATTATTAGAATATTACGCATAATTTCATGGGTTTGACTATATACTTATATATAATTATTTATTTATTTATTTATTTTTGCACATCCAAGTACTGAAACAAAAAAAAAAAAAAATTGTAGAAATGACATACGTGCACGCAATATAAGCACAAAGTTGCGGATATTAAATATAATATAACAAATAGTTAGAGGTAACTTATTGGACGGTGATACATCATGCACCAAAACATGATTATGTCACCCATTTCTTCTTTCCCTCTTCCGGTTTTTCCCTTTTTTTTTTTAAAAAAAAAATTTTTGAAAAAAAATATTCCGGTTATGAATGATGATGCGGAGAAATTTTAGCGATGTGCCAATATAATACTCAAAATTTAAAATTTTAAATAAAAAAATAGTGTTAAAGGTTCAATAAATATTATTTTGTTATTTGTCAAATAGATAGAAGTTGTAGGTTTGCGTATGTTGTATCCCCGGCAGCGAGACAAAATACTCTCACTTTGTCCCAGCGGTACGCTTGGTGGATCTGGTGTAATTGAGCTTACTGGAGTGGAAACTCTAATAAACAAAACACGAGCAATTAGGACCAACCTTTTTGACCATTAGCACTTGTCATCAAGAAGACGCGGACTTCACATACTTGCCATTATTTTCTGATGTACCAGAACTTAAGTTGCCACTTGCCAGAACCCCAAGAGAGAAATTGGCTGATGACAGTGCCGCCCCACTAAGGCTACTTGCCTCTCTTTGTCCCAAAAATGACAAGTACCCCAAACAATTAATGAGATATTATGAGTTTTGTATTTCCCATTCCGCATTGGTACCATGATTACCGACACTTTTGAAGTTGACTTTGTGAAGAGATGCATGTAAAGAGTGGAACTTTTCTTTTTTTTTTTTTTCTCGCCATACTTTTTTGACGGTCCTGATTACATGTTAATGAAATATCCTACTATCTTTTTCATTCATGTCAATTTTGAGTACGGCATTGTAGGGAATCCATTACAATATGACTGGCATTCTTTCTTCCAATAAACATCATGAGACCAAATTCTATGAGAGTTGTGAAGACGTGTGTAAAAGAACTATGTGTTGATGGACTTGGTTTTGCTGTTACGGCAACTGTGTTTTAGATATTGGAGACGCTGTAGGTGGGATTTTGGTGGTTGTGAGATGATCTTTGAACATATTTTGGATAGCGACAAAAGGAAATGCAGTTTCTGCAACTGTTCCTAACAGTGACTTCTTTTTTTTTTTTTAGGTAAATTTGTAACAGTGACTTGGTCCTGGCAACAATTGTAGGCGCAGGAGGTGGGGTTCAGCTAGTTTTTTTTTTTTTTTTTTTAACTTTTTTCCCCTAATAATTGTTAAGCCATCTCCACTTGGCCGGGCGAATTACAGACCTACGAGAACCCGTTTAGCCCAAGTTGGTTGAATCATGAGCCAAAATTGGGAAGGTGATTAAAACATGAAATGGCTTGTCACTCAATTTTGGGATTCACATCTTTAACCCGTCCCTCAACTACATAATTTGGGCCCGTCCCTTTTCCAGATAAACCAGCTCTATCTCTTTTTTTTTTTTTTTTTTTTCAGGTCCTACGGAAATGAAATGATGGACCTAGTGGTCACACGAAGATAGGCCATCCAACTTCAATGTCAGGCATTTCTGGGGAGGATCTTTATGACTGTTTTGCATATCAAGAAAAAGGAATTGCAGCTTCCATAACTGAGAAAGATTCTGCACAAAGCTGGAGGATGCGGTTCTTGTGGATTGGGAATGATAAAATCAAGGGTGGATATTTAAGCCATGTGTTCCTCCACGTCTAAGTCTTATCTTGTTCATCTTTTGTATAGCATGAAATGACTCCCATCTGCACTTTAACTAAATCATACTGAAGCAGGGAAAACTTCACTCATCTCAGTGAGAGAAAAGAGACTCCTGCAATCAATTTTACTCGGGGTGCTGAAACAGGTCCCCGAGTCATTGATGCTAAGCAACCTTTGGTAAGGCCATCACAAAGGTTAGATTTCATCTTAGCCCTATTTAATAACCCTTCATTTAAGAATTTTCTCTGCAGAATTTGCTTAAGATATTCTGTTTCACAACAATATGGGGGCATCAGGCATCCAAATTATCTTTTACTTGATGGACTTAAAAGATTCCCGGCAAAACAATCTTCTATGCTATGATCGTGTACTGCTATTAGTGTCATATTTGAACTAACAACATCCGCCTTCCATAACCCTTTTCAAAAGATTAACGGGTATCAAGGGGTACCAATGACCAATCTTTGGAGTGATCAGTCCACCAACTTGGGACTTGGTTTCCAATCTTGTCCCCTGATATTGGCGTTGAAACTGTTCGATATGGACTTGGAGAATGCTGTCATTCTAGCACATAGTTGGAAATGCACTTTGCTTGAAATGCGGAGAGCTTGTGATAGAGACTACAAAGACTTGCAGCCAATAATATGCAGAGAGTACTAATTATTTATCCAGAACGATCGGGTACGCATGTGACGATGCATTATACAAGCATCTTTAGCAACAATTTCGACTTTAGTCCAAACACAAGGCCCCCTTTACTTGCATAACCCTATTTGAACATTGAGCAAGAACTTTTGGGTTGAAATTTACTGCAAGTGAATGTGGAACTTTATCCTTTTCTTCTACGTGGAGTCCATTTCTTCCCTGATTACCGCATAAATAATTGTCAATTTATTTGAAACTACAGAGGCAGAGAGAAGGAATGGAGTCCAACAAGTATTACGAGAATGACATGGCTTACCACTTCAACTTCAAGTTCATGCTCCCACGTAGAGCAACACTAATTGTCTCAAAATGAGTTATGTTCTAGTCACCTGATTTTGAAGATGTCCTTAATTATTTTGTTGCACGAAGAGAAAACTAAGTGGTTTTTTTTTTTCTCTTTTTTTAAATTACTATATATTCCCACTTACTATATAAGCCACAGTTGATGTTACAGATGAAATAGAGAGCCCACCATGACAAAGATAAATTTAAAGAGCAAAAACATTCACAGAAGTTGCCATCCCATCATTTTCTTTCACAATGTTGTCCACAAACACTGAAAAAGATTTTGGTAATCGTAACCCAACTTGGCCAAATTGAAACTACGTGAGTGGATGGAAGTAATAAAGCGGGTTCTACACCGATCAAATTGTCTGATTCACGGGTCCCGATTACGAGGGACAAGGTCACATGGAGCTGATCCCCAAGGATGTGACTAAAAAGGTTTTGTTGAGTTTGTGATGAAACTACTCATACCAACATGTCTACATACGCATGCATTTCCTTTTACATGTATTGCACATGATGAACTTGCTGAAAGATTGGCCTCAGCGATCATGGTGGTGCTAAGCAGCTACACTAAAATGTCAATTCTTCGAGCCATGTGATACCCTTTGAAGCTTGCTTTGTGTGATGTTGAAGTTGGCAAGGAGAACAACAATGAGTAGCTGAAAAAAGGCAGCTAACCAGCACAAGTGACCATCGCACCATGTCGCATAAAGAATTTGTACAGTTGAGCGCATGCCCGAAATATCATTCAACAAATTCATAGCAAGCACGTAGGGCTTGGTCGCTAGATACTTTACTTTGCGTTGGCGCAAAAGAAAGGAACCATTCGATCTCTCTGGGAAGGTCACAATTCGAACTTGGAATAATTGTGAGTGACAAGGACACGGTGAGTCACACAATTCGATCATTAAACCTTGGACTACAATAGACTTAAATCTTTAAAATAAGCTAAAAGGTTCGGATTAATTTAATAATTCCCGCTGTACATCAATGTTTTTGCCTTTTTCTTTCGCCAATGCATTGGTCCTTTTGTGGAATCTTGGTCAGGTATGCCGAGGGCAGGCTACCACCAATCACAACCTTTTAGATTTCGTGTACGATTTGCTCAATAACCCACAATGTAACATGATTAATATTTTCTTCATTTAAATTTATGTAATAGTAGGTATGAAAATTAAATTCCAACATTAACCTTCGATATTCATTGGTGCAAGAAGATATTTTTATTTATTGAGATATTTATATAAAATAGACGAAAATAATAAATTTTGTATATTTTTTATCAAATTAAAATTTAAAATCATTAAAATCAAATTTTAATTTGTAAATTATTATTTATTTTAATTAATTTTTTTTAATCTTTTTATTTTTTATTATAAAATGTATTAAATCACAAATTACATAATTCTTTTTACTTTGATTTGTTTAATATATAAAACTTTTTTTGTTTAGGAGCAATCCATACATCCACGAATGGACCAGAAGCATTGGGTCTTATGGGGTCGGCAGCCTATTCAGTATTCAACGTCATTGGGCTCCGTTGATCCATATCTGAAAGCCCAAAGGCCCGAAGTGCGATTAAAAAGCAAGACGAGGATCTCAAAAAGGTCGGCCATGGCGGGAAGCGACGCTCCCCTACAGAAGCCACTTCTCAAGCCGATCCGCCATCTCGCCTCCGAAATGTCACAATCAGGTAGCGTCCGTACACTTATTTATTTCTCTCTATCTGCGCGTATCTGTATGGTTGCCGAGAAACTGCGGTAACACGAGGAGAATAAGTAATCGGCCTTTGTTTTGGCTTCAAGTTTCTGAAACCACCAAGTGAAGCATTCGAATTGTAAATTTTTATTTAAAATTACTCGGTACACCTCTCCATTTTTTTTTTTTTTTTTATCTCTCTCTCTATGTGAGTCTGTTTGGCCGCCAAGAAAATGCAAGGAAAATGAGGAGAAAATAAAATCGGGCCTTCGTTTGCCTTGTGGTCACACGGACTACGATGCGAAATAGTTGAATATGAAAAATTAATTAATTTTTTAAAAAATTATATTCCGTTTATTTAGGCTGAAATGATTCTTCTTTTTTCTCGGCAGCCAAACAGACGTTTTCCTGCATTGCTAAATTCTCGAAATTCCGAGAGAAAATATAGAAAAATAGAATAAACAGAAGAATTAGATGGATAGAGCTTGCAAAGCAAAGGCCTTGATTGCAAAGTGACATGCAAAGGCTTAAACTTTTAAGTTGGGGCCATTTTTGTGAATCGGCCATTTGACTTGGTTGACTCGGTAAAACGTCGCGGTTTCTGCATCTTTCCTTGCATCCGAAACCAAGTGTTGCCGAAACATTGCAATGAATGCTTCTGCTCTCTCGTTCAGTTCCTCCTCAGCAAACTTTGGAGGCTCCCTTTTAGCCATAAAATGCTCTTGCTTGGGTTCAAGCAATACACCACTCTTGTTCCTTTTCCATGGCTTCTTGTGACATTCTCTGCGTGCTTTAGATTTGGAATGCCAGTCGCACACTGCCCTTCTCGTTTTCTTCTTAACCTTTGGATCCGCATTGTTATTGACTTCTTGATTTTCACTTGAAGCCCAATGGATGGAAGAGATAAAGATGGCCAACACGACGAGGTTGAGGACAAGGAAGACCGTTGCACGCCATTGCTTTATGAATAATATGACTATGTTCCATTTCAAGCACGCAACTGCCAGTGTTGTTCCTGCTGCAAGCACAACGCTATGGATGTAATATTCATCTTCGTGTTCTCTCCCATTTGTCTCTCTCTCACTTTCATTGCTCTCCATTCTGTGTTCTGAAATTTTTTTGTTACAATTTGAATGATATTTTTTACACGGTCACTTGGGTATATTTGTAGGAACCCCCAAAACCCCACTAGTGGAATTTTTTTTAGCTGTGATGATGAGAGGGCGTGACCTTGGGCTATCGAGAGGGTGCAGCCGCCTGGGGAGACAAGCAGACATGTTTTGCCTGTGATGTTGAGGTTACCCTATGATTGATACTGCTTTGGATCTTGGTTCGTATGCGTTTTGGGCTCGGCGTGCGCACCAACGGCCTGGAAGAGGAATAGGCACCGCTGGTGCTTAGAAATTTGCCAATTTGCAGCGCTCTTTGTCCTGGAGCAATGGCACCTTGTACAAAATTTAGCAGTCGTTGTGATTAGAAACAGTGGGAAAAGGAAAAGAATTGAAAAATGGTCCCAGTAAAAGCTTACAAGTTACTATATGATGGGGGCAAGCAATATTTATCGTTTAGTCCGCATGGATTCCCCTCAACCATTTTGGCATTTCATCGGTAGGTAAACAGTATGCAACAGAGGCAAGTAAGTATTTATTTATTTATATATTTATTTTGGTTAAAGGAAAGATCAGTACAAATACCAACGTGAACCATAAATGATTATGAGCAGGATTGGTGTTAGCCAAGTGGGGATTTCTGCAGATAAAGAGAAAGGAAATTTGTCGGACAACAAAGGAGCAATGGAGTGAAAGGTGAAGGTTAAAAGATCCAGAGCATGCCTACCCTGATAGCGATACCGCCTTGTTCGAAAACGACCGCACATGCATGCCAATTTTCCTTGTGTAATCCTTTGGCGGGGGACTGAGGGGAGACATGTGATTTTACTGAACAACAGGCCGTGTAAAACGGATCTCCCTTGGAAAAAGTTTCATTTCAAAATTGAGTTCCGGAATAGAGCACAATTCTTGGCGATCTAATATATGCAGCCTTAATATTTTCTGGTTCCACATCCCAATAAGAATATGACATCTGGTAGCAAAAGCCAGTGATGGACACAAAAATGCAATGTTGAAGCTTCGCAGTGAGATTAAAGAAAAGTATGACCAGCAATGAATTAACACTAGGTTAATTACTGAGGAGAAACCGAAATCTCTTGGGCTTGCACAACAATCCGGTGAGTACTAATGGTACCACAGCTTTCCTATGCTGTATAAAATAATTGACAAGAAGGGTGAGGTTTGATGACATCATCAAGGTACACTGGAAGACTGGGATTTGAAACGTAACCAATAAATATGATTCTAGATCGTTGATCCCTAATTATCATCTCCCATGATATGCAGGCATCTGATTCATCACGAATCTTGAATATGTTGACTATCGGATCTAAATTTCTTTTGTTTGGACCAGGGCAATGGCTGCCTTCACTCCCATCATCTTTTCCCAGACAAGGAGATAAGCTGCATAAATGGAAAGGAAACAAGATAGAATCCATTATATAGCAGGAAAAGAGAGACTTTAGCATAAAGGTAAAAGAATCTAATCAGCAGACACATGGGCACACAATGGGAGAACCAAAAACCAGGTAAAAAGATTGGTGCTTCATGCACGTAAACTGAATAACCAAACTGGCTGCAGCTGGACAATTATTTTCATGAGGGTTATTATTATTCCAACATCCAAAAGGGGTGTAAAAATTGTACTAGAAGTTAAACAACAACATGATGCAACTGCTTCAAATCCCATTGTTAATATTTGGATTTTTCATTTTGAAGGGCATCCAGTTATTTTTGAATTAGGTTCCTCCAGTTTAAGAAACCGAGAATGAACCTAATACAAAATTGGAGAGTGGATAAAACTCTGGTTCCTCGTTTATCATACTATACGTCAATGATTTAGTGCTCCTAGAAGCTCCAGTCCATTGTTTCGGTAAACATATATATCCATAATCCATTAATTTCATCCTTGCTAGGTAGATGAATATAATAATGTACCAGACACTCAATTCATCAACAGAAAAGAGACAACCACCGTGCAATTTTTTTTTTTAAGAAATAAAATAAATACAGGGAGTTTATATAAGTTAGAACTTGGATCATATGTGAGTGCAAGGGAAATGCTGAAAGGAACCCAACCTGCCGAGCAACCTGAGCCAGCCTCCGGCTGTCCCTAGAAGTTTCGTGTACCAAGCTAGATTTCTGTGGCTGTGGTGAATCATTCTGTTTTTCCCCCACTATCTTTTTTGAGGTGTCGTATTCATGAAAAGTGTTTTTCTCACGGCCACTCAAGGCTTCCTTCTTGCGTTTCCTCTGGAAGGTGTACTTAAGAAGCCGATCATTGTCTTCTTGACTTGGAGATACATTAAGTTCATTGGACCTGTTGACATCTTTTAAATCAGAAAGCAGTACATCAATGGTGGCTTCTTCAGATGCTCTAGCATATTTGAGATCGGTGTGTAGATGCAGCCCTTTGGCTAATTCTGAGTTTGATTGATCGTAGGGAACCATTGAATTTGCAGTAGCACATTGTTCCTCTTTTACTGACTCATCTACCAACCTTGTGTCTTTGTCTGTGACATTCTGGATTGCACCAGACCTATTAAGTGCCTTAAAAACTACTGCAACATTTTTTGAGCAAGATTGTGTATCCACACCCCCTCTAATCAGTGTTAGACCTGGATCCAAGCGGGGCAATGGCTTCAACTTCACCTCATTTTCAGTAATTTTTGACTTATCTCCTGTATATTTAGCATTATGACTAAAGGGAAATGAGTAAGTCTTGCAACAGGGGAGAAGTGAAGATGGTTGACAAGTTTTGTGGTGCTGATCAGGAGCAGCTGCCAATAGTTTAGAATCACCATTCCCAGTTTGCAACTTCCTTTCTCTCTCCTCTTTGTGAGCATTCATCTTTTCATCAATGAAGCAAGAGATTTGATGCTGCAGCTTCTCTTCCAGTTCACTCGAAGTGTTCATTGTGACATTATTACCAGCCTTGATAGAGGGCAGAATACGTGAATGCTCACCATGTTTAACATTCCCATTCACTGAGTATGTTCTGCATCGTGAAAGTATAGAAGGTTGCTGATAATGTTTCTTGAGCTGATTAGGAGTAGCCGTGTGTTTAACTTTTCTCCTGCATAATGCACAGACCTTACCATGTTTTCTTACTTCTTCCCCAATAAAATTCTGCACCATTTCTTTGCTCTTAGTTTTAGGAGACGGTATATTAAATTGCCTTTCATCCTTACTGCATGTTCTAATGGTCAACTCTTTCTTAGTATGGGGAATTACACTGACTAGTTCTCCAGAAGGAGGCAATGTCCCAGGTAGCAAATCCCCCTGCAATGCATGCATTCTGTCTGTACATCCATTTTGGTACCACTCGTTTCTCATAATCACAGAAGTCCCATCACTGTCACTAGAAGAATGGCTTTCAATCTGAGAAACACTCAACTGCTCACCCTTTTCTATTGAATTGCAGCACTTGTCTTCCAAAATCCTCTGGCTCAATAATTCTTTCTGCCCATCAGAGGTCCTTTGTGTTTGCTGATCCACACTGGGAGGAGCTATTTCAACAGGCTCTAGCAACACATTTTCGTAAGGCAATTCATTGTCTTTCACAATTTTTCCATCCAAAGGCCGGACATTATTTCTCTTCGCCTTAGCCAACTTATCACGTATCCACGTCAAGTCTCCTCTAAGATCAACAATGACACCCTCTGCCTCCTGGAGCTGCGCTTCGAGCACATCAATCTTGCTTTGCTGGCTTGATGATGTTATTTCTGCTTCAATTATCTATTAAGACACAAACATTACCTATTAATCCAAAATGCAGGTAGATACGAAACATGAAAGAAAAAGACATGTAATGAAGGACAGTACACATATCTGACCCCAAGAAGAAGCAATTTGGCAAGCTTACAAGCCAAAGCCCTCAACAGATAAAAAAGGCATAAGAAGCTCAAATAAGCATATCTCGGCAGTCAAAAATTTTATTACAGCAGCGGGGCGTAGCAAATCATTAGCCCATTAAGGCATTGTAAGGGTACATCTCTTACCTAAAATTTCTTGTGTGCAAACAAAGCCCAAATATTTATCAAAACAAACAAACAAACAAACAAAGCCTAAAATCACCAATTAAAATTTGAAAATCAAGCCGAAACAAAAAGAGGAGACCCAAAAAAAAAAAAAAAAAACCTTGAAATGAAAATCAAATAAATTTAATAATTGGCTTGGCGCTGCTATCAAATCATTCGGGGGAATACCTTAGCGTCGCTCATTTGCTTCAAGCGTACAAGCAAGCGAAGCGCCTCGTCCTTGGCACTGCACAGATCCTCCTTGAACCGGAGAGCCTTCTTCTCCGCCGCCATTACGCGGCCCGCGGCCTCCTTCGCCGTGTTAAGTATTATGTCAGCGTATGCATTCTTCAGCGCCGCCATTTCCTACACATAACAAAATACAAAAAAAAAAAAAAAAAAAAAGACTTTGAAGAAACAAATCGAACGAAAAAGGAAACTAAAATTCTTTTTAACTGTAAGATCAAGACCGCTAAGGTGATGGTGGAGGGCGGTTTAGTAATTTTACCTCCGTTTCGGCCATGGCGACCTCTCCTTTGCAAAGCAGAGTACGACTGCAAGCTGTTTGTGTTTTTGCATGTGCGTTTGTTTGAAACTGTAAAAGCTTTAACCGTACCAGTTTACAATATTGTCCCCGAACCGGCGACTAAATTACGGGGGCGTCAATCTTTCGGGTCTCACGATGGCTTGATGGTTTTGTGGGGGGGGCTGCGAGAGTCGGGGGCCCCACTATGTTCCACCGGAACGTACGGTGTCGTTTCTGGTTCGATTTCGGCTGCCGAAGGCGGGAAAGGAACTACGGAACCCTATATAGGGCCCACGAAAAATAATGATAACTTGAATAGTTAATAAAAAAAAAAAAAAAAAGCAGTTCAAAGTGCACACGTGATTCAATCCTTTTAGCTTGTTCAGAAGAGTAAGAAATTCAAAATTCAACTCAATTAAATAATTTTTTATTTTTTATTTTATATCACAATTTAAAAAGTATAAAATTTTAAGTGAATTAAAATAATTAATGTTATAGGATTACTCATTCTTATCAAAATAAGTGTGAAGTTAGTGGAAATCAATTTCATTTATGTTGCAATATAAAGTGTTTGAATAAAAATTAAAAAAATTCAATTAAATTCATTTGCTCGAGAATTTATGAAAAACAAGAAACTAATGCTACATTTTCTTAAATAATAATTCCCTAAGAAAAAAACATTTTCAACAAAAATAAACAAATAAATAAATTACAAACAATATTTTCTATAAACAAATCATAATGTTATTCAATATTGTCACATTTGGACCAAGACAGCCCAAATGCGAAGCCCAGCAAGGTCCATCTTCCCAATCGCTATTGCCTGGAAATGGGTCATTGTCAGTCTGGACCTAAAACTCGAAACACCCATTCAAATCTTTTTGGGCCTACAAGGAGGGTTTTAAGCAAAAGAAGAGGGTAAGGGTGTGGCTGAGCAGAGTTCTTCGCATCCTGTTAATTTCTTATAAACGACAAGACGAAAAACAGAACATAGAAGGACAACTTCTTAAATGATAATATTAATTTTAATTTATTGTATAATTTATTATGTAAAAATATGTATAAATTTTGAAAAAAAAAAAAAACTCATATATTTTAAAGTGAAAAATGATATTCTTTTTTTTTTATTTTTTTTTTGTAATATAGGGACGGGGAGATTGCAAAGGGCCGTGGAACTGGTCAACCAAGGCAGTAAGTTGTAATTATATAATATATAAAATTTATGCTGACAAGGTCAAATTTGGTTGCAGTACTTTGAAACTGAGAGTGGATGAACGAGAGAAAGGTCTACGCAGCAACAATTTGAATTTTTTTTTTTTAATATATAAATTGAATCAATAACGAAACTTTAAAAATTTTAATTTAAATATATTTTAATTTAAAATTTTAAAATATTAAATTTATAAGTTATTATTATTTATATGTTACTAACTTTATTTTTTAAATATAAAATATTTTAACTATATAATTTATATATTTAAGTTAAAAATTAACACTCAAGTAAACATATCAATTATAAATAAAATAATTATGTATACATAATTCATATGAAAATAATGTGAAAAAGGTTATAGAATTTCAATATATAAACAAATTTAAAGAAAAAGTAACTTTATTAAAACAAGTTATGGAATTTCAAATTTGGTTGCTGTACTTTGAAACTGAGAGTGGATGAACGAGAGAAAGGTCCACGTAGCAACAATAGGAGTTTTTTTTTTTTTTTTTTTTAAGAATAAGTAATTGATTAAGTTAAGACGGGTTCAAGGTGTGATTAAGGTCCTTAATCTTAGTATCAAAGGCATTTGATCCCCCAACACACATGATATATCAACTTTAGCACTAAGAATGTCAGGGAGAGATTTAAGAAAGATACCTTTAATTGAAGGGTACCGTCAATTCAAAATCTTAAACCCTACAATATAAATTTATCCGTGTGAATTGGATAGATAACAAAATTTTAAAAATTTTAATTTTAATACATTTTAATTTAAAATTTTAAAATATCAATTTTATAAATTATTATCATTTAAATATTATTAATTTTATTTTTTTATCATAAAATATTTTGATTATATAATTTATATATTCAATTAAAAATTAACACTTAAATAAACATATCAATTATAAATAAAATTATTATGTATACATAATTCATATAAAAAATAATGTAAAAAAAAATTATAAAAAATCTATATATATATAACTTTATTAAATAAATTATATAATTTAATGTGATGTTATATTTATTATAATATTATATAAAAATATTAAATTTATTCATATTAATTATATTATTACATTATAATTATCAATTTTAAAATTTAACTCAACTCATGGAACTTAAAAAGTTATTGGGAATTTGATCAAATGATAGATCAAATTAAATTAAAATAATGCTAAATTACCTTAAAAGTTAAAATCAACCGTTCAGGCAACTCTATTAATAGAGCTAACATGAACATAGCCCCGTTAATCCCTTTTGATTGGTTACAAGGGGAGGAAAATATCCTGACCTAACAGTCTTAACCTACAAATGAGTGGTTCGCATGCATTCATGCATTAAACTGAATATCTCCTAATCCCACTCCGTAAAATATGCAAAGGTACTTACCGAATGAAAAATTGGAGATTAAACTATAAGAACGTGACCAGACAAAAAGCAACATCTAGTGGAGTTCCCAACAAGAGCATTTCCCATTGGATTTTTTTTTTTTTTTTTGGGTCAAAAATTCTTTAATAAAATCATGAACATACCACCGCATTAGTCAAAGTAGATGTTATCATGAATCACACTCTCTCGTTGAAAAAAAAAATTAAAAATTAAAATATAATAATAATAATAATAAGGGCATCTGAGAAAAAAAGAAAAAAGAAAAAAGGCCCGTTCATTGAGAAGAAAGGCGCACGTCATCATAGACTAATCAAAATCAAAGAATGACTTAGCCAATTGTCTGGTAATTTCTCATAACGCATACGCATTGAAGTCAACAGTGCCTCAACCTTTTTCCTTTAGACCATTGCAAAACATTGAACTTGCAGACTTTTATTTCTGGATCTTGCTGCAAAACCCATCAAGAAAGTACCTTTATTTGCTTTTCTCCCTGTTTTCCATTTGCTTCCGTTTCGAGAGATTGCTAAAAGATTGGATCTTGGTTCGTTGTGATGGGTCCATTTTTATAGTTTAACCTGCAGTCGTTGATTCTTCTTGTAGACCTCATCAAGAATATAGCTTTCTTTTCTTCCCTTCTCTTGTTTGCTCGTTTTCTTTTTGCTTCCAGTTCAAGTGGTTCCCGAAAGATTCGATCTTGGTGAAGGTTTACCGTGATGGGTCCACTTCGATGTGTAAAGCTTGCTGCTTTAGCTATAGTATCGCTGACTGCTATGATATGTGCACCCATGGTTTCTTCGGCGATAGTTGAAGATGATGTGAGATGCCTGAAAGGAATTAACAGCACGCTTGGTGGCCCAGAAGGGAAGCTGAGCTCGTGGAACTTTGCAAACACCACGGTTGGATTCTTGTGCGATTTTGTCGGGGTGACCTGTTGGAATAGGCAGGAAAATAGGATAGTCAGGCTGGAATTGGAAGGCATGCAGCTGTCTGGACAGTTTCCTGAGTCCTTAATGTACTGTCAAAACTTGCAAACGTTGGATCTTTCTTCTAATGCTCTATCTGGTACGATTCCGACCCAGATTTGTTCCTGGTTGCCATACTTAGTGTCCATTGATCTGTCCAATAATGATCTTTCTGGGACAATTCCACCTGATCTTGCAAAGTGTTCTTACTTGAATAATTTGATACTGTCCAATAATCGCCTTTCTGGGCCTATACCTGTTGAGTTATCCTATTTGGGTAGGCTAAAGATATTTTCTGTGGCAAATAATGGTCTTACTGGTACTATTCCAACATTCTTTCGTAATTTTGATGCAACTGATTTTACTGGGAACGATAGGCTTTGTGGAATGCCTTTGGGATCCAAGTGTGGAGGATTGAGCAAGAGGAATCTTACTATTATTATTGCTGCTGGAGTTTTTGGTGCTGCGGCATCTATGTTGTTGGGATTTGGGGTATGGTGGTGGTATTATTCAAGGCATTCCAGCAGGAGAAAGAGGGGCTATGGCATTGGAAGGGATGATGATGCCAACTGGGCTGAGAAGTTGAGGGCTTATAAGCTGGTTCAGGTGTCTTTGTTTCAGAAACCACTTGTGAAAGTTAAATTGGCTGATTTGATGGCAGCCACAAACAATTTCAGTCCAGAAAATATCATAATTTCCACTGGAACAGGTACTACATATAATGCAGTTCTTCCTGATGGATCAGCTCTTGCAGTCAAGCATCTTAATAATTGTAAGCTTAGTGAGAAGCAATTTTGTATTGAGATGAATCGCTTAGGCCAGCTAAGGCATCCAAATTTGACACCCCTTTTGGGATTTTGTGTTGTGGAGGAAGAGAAGCTTTTGGTTTATAAGCATATGTCTAATGGGACTTTGTATGCTTTGCTTCATGGATCCGGTGGTGCATTGGATTGGCCAACAAGATTTAGGATTGGTTTGGGCATTGCTAGAGGTCTAGCATGGCTTCATCATGGATGCCAGCCTCCATTATTACACCAGAATATATGCTCCAATGTGATTCTCATTGATGAAGATTTTGATGCTAGAATATTGGATTTTGGACTGGCAAGGCTCGTGAAATCTTTGGACTTTAACGAGACCAGTTGTGTTAATGGGGAATTAGGTGAATTCGGCTATGTTGCACCAGAGTACTCAAGCACTATAGTTGCTTCACTGAAAGGGGATGTGTATGGATTTGGTGTAGTGCTTTTGGAGCTAGTGACAGGGCAAAAACCTCTTGAGGTCAGTACTGCTGAAGAAGGATACAAGGGGAACTTGGTTGATTGGGTAAACCAACTTACCAATTCTGGCAGAACCAAGGATGTAATTGATAAGGCTATTTTGGGCAAGGGATATGATGAGCAAATCTTGCAGTTTCTAAGAATTGCTGGTAAGTGTATTGTTCCGTGGCCCAAGGAGAGGTGGTCTATGTATCAAGTTTATGAATCCTTGAAGGCTGCTGCCAGTGAGCTTGAATCTGGTTTTTCAGAGCAAGATGATGAATTTCCACTCATTTTTGCCATGCAAGATAATGAATAAGGGTTGCTTTGGGCATATGTGGGAAAAGCCTAATAAAATGGTAGCTGTTTTGCCATGCACTGAAATTTGTACATCTTCTGGTAAGGTCTCAAAGGCTATGGGCTATTGGTGTGAATTGTGTGATTTTGATTATTCGGTTTCATGCCCCTAGATACATACATATATACAGATCCATATGTGATGATAAGATGAAACTCTTTAAATCAGTTCCTTTTGTTTCACAAAGTCTTTTATTTTTTGCTTTTAGAGAACAACATCGACATTGGATGGAAGAATTGGCAATTTGTTCCGTCTTTAATCTTAGAACTCTGATATTAATGGATATGAAGCTTCTGATGCAATTTTTAGAACTGTAGCTGCTAAATGGTTCATTTATCTGCTTTAGAGCACTTGATATAGCTTAGGGCGTGTGTTAAAGTCTCTACTCCTTGGTGAAAACATTAAGTGCTCAATAGGTTCTCTTCTGTTGCCACGATGCATCTGAGTTATTGAACCATTTTCAATTCTCAACTCTAGAAATGGTGCTCTGATTCACTTATCAATGCTCTATTTTTCTTGGGAACTCGTTTTACATTGTGAAAACATCCTTAGCAGGTTGCCTCTTGTGCTTGACCGACCAAAATCACTAGACATTCTCAGAAGAAAATGTAGGTGACAAAGGGCACGAGAATAAATATGCAATCCAGCGTGTGCGTGTAGTACTTCTATACCCCGCTGCTTCCTATTAATTTCCGTCCCTTCTCTGCCCCGACCACAATAAGTTTGTTTGATACTCATTGTTCCTGCAGACTGATAAAAAAAAAAAGAAAGGCCCCTGAGTTAGCCTTGTCTTCATTTCACGAAGGCACTTTAATTTCCAGTTTTACAAGAGGTGGAGAGGGAGCAAACCTGAAGTAGATTTATCTTGACGTGGTAATTGTCACTGTGGTCATCTAACCTGACAGTTATAATTATGATATTTTGATCTAAGGGTCATGATAGACACACCCACAAAATTATTTTCCAATTTCGATTCACGTGCTTAGCGTGTGGTGATAATTGTAGAGCCCCTTGATTTTAGCTCTGAGAGTAAGTCTTTGAACCATACGGCGGGGCAGGACTTTCGAAGTTCAGTCAAGGAACCGCAGGAGAATTAGGGGAATCTGTCGTCTCATCAATGCACGAAAAGGAAAGAAGCTCTAATTTTGAGCCTCAATTCAATTTGCTTTGGACCGGGTCTTTGCTTCTCCTCGAACCATTCAAAACCACACCAGAAAAGAAGTCGAGAAAAGAGGGGGGGGGGGGAAAGTGAAAGGGCTAAAAAAAAGACAATGAAAAGGGAGATTGCTCCTTGCTTTGTTTTCACTTTTCGAGAGATACTGAAAAGACAAAGTTTATACAATCATCTTTACCATAAATATCAACTTTAAAATCCTTGTGGGGTTTCAAGATTTGAAATCTTACCAACACAAAACATCGCATCCTATGATTTTGTGGCTTATCTTTGAGATTGATAATGTTATTCATTCATTGCATTCTTGCTTTAAATGCATACACAGGCTCATTTAAATGTAAAGTTCAGAGCAGTTACGAATTCTGATGTTTCAAAGCTTTTCCAGTACTTGGCCAGATGAACTCACACGAATCGAGCGGGCAAGATCCTTCAATTATTGCTCTCTTCGTGCACGATATTGTAAGCTCCATTAAAGGGAAAAAGTTTTTAGAAAAGAGCGACATTAACTAATGGCTAATGCTTTAGTTGGGGGGCACGAAGCAACTTTGAAGTTAAAAGGGAGAAAGCCAATCAAACATTAAAGATATAGCTACGGTATACTGCTACAGTCCCACTAGTCATGTACGGATATTAGAACCTACCTTGGACAGCGTCCCATTCCTTCTACATGCAAAGTAGAACCCCTGTCCATAATCCTCTCTTCTTTTATAGAATCATCAAACAGTAAAACACGCCTATTCTTCAAAAGTTCAGATCTTTTTTTTAAAGTTGCTTGTTGCGTTGGCTCAAGTTTTGAGAAGTTATAAAAGTTTTTAATCAATGCAGTGAATTAGCATAACTTCCAAAATTTATAGGAATTAAGAATCCACTCAACAAACAAGAAACTAACCATTGAAATTGTTGCAATTCTAACTATAGGCGGATAAATGTGCAATGAAGACTAACTCACAAACCCCAGCCATGGTAAGGAACGTGTCTCAATTGAGAACCTATTTGGCTGATATAGCATTGAAATCAATAGATAATCTGATATTTGCCTTCGATGAGAGTCCCTTGTCAATCCCTTTTTCAATTCAGGTTCTTCCGGGTGGTTGTCTAGACTTGGATGCCCTCCTGAAATGCCAAAAGGCAGAATATTAGTCATATAGGAATATGAACGAGAGACAGAGGAAATCCACGAGTAATGTGTATGTAACCAATTGTTGGTTACAGCGGCAAGTAATGTGTATGATACAATTGACTTACCTTGAAAAAGGCTATTAAATATTTAACAAACAAAATTAGAGTTTTGATTCACACTGAAACAAAAGGGTTAGCGAAATTGATTTGAATTTTGACAGGATACAGGCGTTCTATCCACGCATCTAAAGTCGTCCAGTTCTTTCCCCAATGTCTTTCTTTGTTTCTTTCATAAAAATAAGAGAAGGATTGACGTCTAAAGAAGCTTTTGTTAAAGAGTAACATAATCACTAGCTTTCAAGGATTCAAAATGAGTATTTCCTCATAAATAAATAAATAAATAAATAAAAAGATTCAAAATGAGTATAACAATTTCCCTTTCTCCTCAACAATCCCAAACAAAAGAAATGAAAACTGAACTCTCATCAAGCACAGCAGAAACTTGTATATCGTTTTAGTTTAAGTTCATGGTAGAAACTGAGACTGATACGGTCACTGGATGTATACTATCACAATTGGCCAGCTTTTGTCAAGCTAACTTCCAATACTCGTTGGCTCAAGCCATCACTAGTTGCTCAACAGATGGCTTTCTGTATTGATTCCGAGCGACCAACTACAGAGTCAACATGCTAAGTAGAGGAAGTATGTACCTGTTGTGAATGGGATCAGGTCCATTTGGCACTCCTCTTTTGCTAACATAATGGAAGTCATGACCCTGATGAAAATGATGCCTCTTTCTTCCAATCACCTTCCAAGTTTCACCAAATGGGACTATAATTTTTGTCCTCCTTTTTGTTGCATTGTTTGCAAGAATCCCAACATAGAATAACCACACAAACCCCACAATAAGGACAGCTCCAAGTAAAGCCCTTGACACTTTACTCCTACTCTTACTCCCCATGTTTTACCCTATCATTTATCCTATAATTCAATAGATGAAAAGAGATGACAGTTTAAAATTGGGATCCCCAAAGAACCCAAGAGAATCATGTTGGTTTTATGAGGAAGAAATACAAGGAGATGAAAGGAAGCTAAGCACCAAGACAAGAATTTTAGTGGGTTTTTAACTTGGCGGGTAAGAGAAGAGCTCTATTTAAAAAGGGAAGAAATCTGAAGGGTGCGAGATAGAGAATGAGAGAGGTAAGCAGAGAAAAAAAAAAAGGTGAGAATAACAAGAAAAACAGAAAAATTGGTTACCCTTGTGCTTTATATATAGCGAATGGGTCCTAGCAAGTTCCTCTTTCCTGCTTTTGTTTGTACATTTTCAAGTAGCAATCAAGGAGGGCCTCGCTGTCTCCCTTAGGCCTTGACTATTATATTTTTATTAGCTTGTTATTTATAAAAGGCAAGGGGGATTGTGCAGCTATGCAAAAATGTGACGAGGTAGTACCCATTACTGGTCCAATCAAGCTATCAAAGAGAATATCCTAACAATGGAGATAAGAACAATGCTCCCAATGTTTCTTCGGTATCCCTCAATGTTTCTTCAGACATGTTGCCATGTCTGCCCTTTTTATCTTGCTAATCAAGTGCTCTCAGACACAAAACTGGAGATGTCTTCCAAACTTTAGTTAGCTGTCACACAAGTACAAAATTCACAAAAAACAGGACAGATCATTCTTCACAAAAGCATATCACATGCATACCCCATAGGAAAAGATGGGGATAAGTTCCATTCTTATGATGATGAATCTTGAAAAACCAGAAAGCTTTCAAAGAAACACAAGTTGATTGAGATAATAATCATAATAACCACGGTCTTGATCAAACTACCAAAATCAATAGGATGGAAAAAGTTCATGAGACCAAATAAGAGTTTCAAAAGACCAACACAGCTTGCGGTTGCAGAAGCTGATTACTCTCAGATTCTTCGTGACAGCATATGAATAGGAGTTGAAACATATTATTTTAGATGATTCATTCAATAACTGTCAGCTAAATTTTAATCATTTTGAAGAAATAATAGTCTTTCAGCTTTGTTATCATGATCCATGACATGGCCGCCAGCACTATCTCTATCTTTTTTAATTTCTTTCATCTTCTCAAACTCAAAGTCAACAGATTTGGTAAAATATAATTCCAAACGACAACAGCAGAACTGTTCTTTTTCAAAATATGTCGCAATCAGACCTTGTCAATCTGATTAGTACCTGCTTGTCACAATATTTCTATGTGGGGTAGCATAAAAAGTAGAGCAATATTTTCATGTTGATGTCTAGATCCTTAATTTCAAGACCTACTAGTATAATCATATACTTGTGGGGGCAGAGAGAGACAAAGCAAAACTCACCGTGAAGGGGTCAAGTGTGCTATAAATCTGTGACTTCAGACCCAAAGAACAAAGACAAAAAAGTTGATGCCCATAAAACCAGGTTTGTAAAGAGAGTGAGAATGAAAGAAACACTTACAATAAATGTATCTTCCCCTATGATAACTGAATTTGAAATTTGATCCATCAATATTCCGTAAACAACTTCCATGTATGGAGCCGTAAGACTGATGAAATCAAATACTTACTCTTCGCCTACACCAACAAGCCTTGGTTCATAACAGTGAGATAAGTGAAGTCATGGCTTCTTCTAGAGGTGTAATATTTGACACTTGTCAATGGTTAACCACACAAAATGGACATCATCTTGCTTATTATTTGACAGAGTGATAACTAGCAAAACATAAAATAATAGACAGTATCAGATTCAATATCTTAATCCTTGACTGTTGAAAACAACTACCTTAGTTATTCAATGGAAAGAATAAATAGGCAAGAGGAGAGGGGAGTAAAAGCAGATAAGTCACCTAAAAGCTGCTCTGCCTGTTCTAAAAAGTTTTGCTACACAAACTGTATGTATAACCAACACATCAAAAAACCCAATGCACTCCAATTTTGGTTGTAGAATATTTGAAATGACCCAGTGATCCATCTCAACAAAATATACCTGAGAATTGACAGATATCAAATTAAACAACTAGTGTTTTTCTCAACAAAACGTGTGATAATAAAATACTAGGATAGAGAGGGAATGACAAACCCAAGAATAGGAATGATAACCACTGAATGTCTTATTGGTAATCAAAGGTAAACACAAAGTTCTGACTCCTGTTGTATCAATAGATTCCACTAAGTTATAATACTTCAGAACATCCTCAGCTGATAGCTTCAGTACCAACAGATGCAGAACCACTTTACAAGTCTAATCAGCAACCAGGCCTCAAGGGTGCAGAACAACCACCAGCTCACTAGGCGTAGAAAAAGAAGCTACTGTTAGCAGATAATAGTACAAGAAGGAAAGAAAAAGGTAACAAAAAATGACAGAAATTGGCACAAACCGGACAACTAGAAAACTGATATTACACAACAACAGCAATAATCATTGATGAGGAACTTTCTGAATCTGCAGTATATCAAATGCAGAACTTTTTACAACTTCCATCAGGGCACAGTCATCCATTCCCTTGGGTGAGAACAACTTCTTTCTTTTAGCCTTTCCACCAAGCACCACTCACAGCCAAATGATTGCTCTGTCATAAACACCATATTGAATAACTTACAAAAGGAAACACTATGTTTAACTGTAATGATAAAACTCTATTTGAATCAATGCCCTCAACAATGGCCTTTTCCCCATTGTGTTGACAATGATGAAATATAGCCCTGTATATTTATGACCAATTCTAAGCCATCAAACTTGCCCCATTGTAAAGCCTATCATAAACAAGGATAAGTCCTAGTTAATTGTGCACATTTCAAGCAACAACTAGCTATCTCCATATCTTAAAGATCTAGTTCTCTACAACTCCTTTAACATTAGCCTTGATTGTTCTCCCATGCAAATCACCCCATATTTGATGGCACTCTGAAAATACATATAAAATCAATGGATGAACTAGCGGAACTGCTAAAAAATCCTCTACTTTATCATTTCTTTACCCCATACCAAATGAGAATAGAATAAGGAATTCAATTGTATGCGAACCTGAAGTGAACTATGAGTCTCCCTCTCAGCTTACTGTCCTCTTCAGGAACCTGCAATCCTCTTCCTCTCCTTTCCCTTTCCACTTCCTTTCTCTTCTTCGACTAGAAACAAATTTCCCATTAAAGCCAGTGCTCACTCTTTTAAGCATAAAATACAAACATAAAAGGCAACTTTAAAGCTCAAAGTTTTGTTTCCTTTGAGATTCTTTTTCTTTTTCTTGAGAAACAAACAAACACCAGAAAGATAGAACAAGGTATGTGTGGGGATGGACATTAGGTGAAGTTTCGCATAAAAAAAGAGTGGGATTGAAGCTATTTCATTTGAGTAAATCCACTCCCTGAATCTGCGAACATGCCTTCTTATGGTAACTCCAGGAAATGCATTGGTTGGATAGCCATAAACCAAAAAAAAAAAGAAAGAAAAAACAAACACTCTTAAGGAAGGTTTTTCTTGACAATCAACAGCATTTGAGACCAGGCTCAAAGAAGTAGAAAACATTGCAGCCGATGCATAGGTATTCTTCAACTGCAGAATCAAGCCCCAAACCGTTGCATTCAAGACACCTCCCTACAAGGATTGACAATTGGACCTCATCTAATCTAAGCACTGAAAAAACCAAGAAGCCAAATCAAAGGCATCTAGGAGACGACTTAATTCACTTTAATCAATGGTACATTTACCCACAAATCAAGAGCCCAAGATTATCTTTGCAAAAAACGAAAGAGAGAAAAAAAAGAAAAAGAAAGAAAAAGGGATTACCAAACAGGAGCTAAGGTGCAAAGCCTCATCTTCCAATTCAGGCTGGAAGCCACTTTTGGCTTGCCGCTGGTTCAATGCTTCTCTCGAGATAAAGTGTCGAGGCCTCCAACTTCTTCGTCTGCAAAGAAAGGGACACACAGAATCACAATACAATGCCTACTTTCCTTAACCCACGCTGCATCCGTTTTCAACCTGGTAAGGGGAAGGATCAATCAAATTATGCAAGAAACTTAGGAAAAGAAAAACAAGAAATGTGAAACAGTGAAGCAGATGTACATGTTCCGAAACAAATACTAAAAAAATCAAGAAAATCAAGAAACGAGCCGAATAAAGAACGCGGATCTATGTGTTCCGAAACAGAACCACAAGAATTGAACGGAATCGTTAAGAAAATGAAAGAAAATAAAATGAAAATCATACCTTCGGAAACAAGAAGAGAAGGGAAAATCAAGATGATGAATAAACGTAGGACGAAAACTGGACGAGAAAATCGTAAAATCAAGAAGATCAAAAGAAAGCATAGAGAGAAAGAGAGATTTCTATAAGATACCTACTTCTTCACAAAGCAGGCTCTCGGCCCGCCTCTCTCTCTCTCTCTGAGAGGAGGAGACGGCACTGTGTAGCGTTCCTCAATTCGACAATCAAAAACGCAAGGAGGGAAATGGGTATTTATAGAAGAAGGAAGGGCCAGAATACGTAGGCGGTGGTTTTTTTATTTAAATAATAGCTCCTGTTTCCCCCAGGTTTGCCGATGATACGTTGTCGTTTTGATTCATTTTTTTTGTTTAATTTCCAGAAATATTGACATATTGTAAGATGGTTATGTTAAATACATGTAATTTTATTAAATTTTAAATATATAATAATATAAATATTATATTTAAAATAATCATAAATATTTAATTTTATTTAAACAATAAAATCATATTAAATTTAATTCAGTTAATGTAACTCTTATTTAAATTTTAATCAATTATTAAAATTTTTAAGTGAAAATTTTTGTTTCAATTTCTTTTTACAGAAAATAGCATTATTATTATTTTTTTAATTTTTCTTGATTGTTCTCCCATGCAAATCACCCCATATTCTTTTTACATGAATGCTTCCAATTTTTAAGTGAAAGGGGTGGAATTCTCTGATTGGGCTGAGCACATATGAGCTTAAAATTCTTTTGGTGGATACAAACTGTTAATTATATTTTTATTAGTAAATGATATCTTTCTGACTGATCATTATTATTTATTCGGTTTACACATTAGATAGAGATTAATTAATGTTAATAAGTACAAAAAATACTCGTACTGATTAATTTGTGGAATTTATTATGTTTAAGATTGAATTACAAAATTATTGAAAAAAAAAATCTTTAACAGTCCAATAATAATAAAAAGAAAAGTCAATTAATGCCCCCGTTTGCGCCGTTGATTTTTTAGCCGAAGCGACATGTCGTTCTGTTCTTTACAGAAGACACGTGCTCCCATTAAAAAATAAAACCCCATCTGTACTGGAACATCACACGTGCTTTTGTCGTCCAATAATATGAAATATCTACGCCACGCGTCCACTACTCGGAGAAGAAGACGTTGTTGCTCATCCAACGGCTAGACCGGGTCCGAGTATTCACCTGGCGATTCCATCAACCATCAGATCGACCAAACAGTTGAAAGACCTCCGTGTGGGGCCCACGTGGTGGGCGTGAAATCCTTTCTCTTTTCTGTTATGTCATGGGATTACCGATTCACCTAGGCTTTTTATAAACTTGAATTGAGTTGCTGTTATGGAGACTTGAGTAGAAGTATTCAGAGAGGGAGAGAGAGAATGGGGGGTTGTGCTTCGAGGCCGGAGGGCTGCGTATCGAGGAGGAAGAAGAAGAGAAGCAGGAGGCGAAGGAGGAGAATAATCAAAAGGCCGGTTTCGTCTGTCAAGATTGAAAAAGTCGAATGTTGTGGTCAAACTGATCGGTCTTTCACTAATCCGACTTTTCAAGGTTTGTCCTTTTTTATCTCATCTCTTTGTTCAAACCATCTCAAGCAATCTGACTCACTCTTTCATGGACAGGAAGCATTGATTCAACGTGGTGTGATGCGATATCTGTGATTGAATCTGAATGGGACGATGAGTTTTACAGCGTATATGAAGGTATCTCCGTGGTTTTAGCTAATTTACGAATAGTTTAATTTTAAAAAAAAATAAAAAATTGGGGTGGATGGTGAAGAGTTCTGATTACCCAGAATTTAATTTTCTTAACTGCAGATGGGTTCTCTGTAGTTGGCTGCGAAAGTAAGGATCTTGATGATTTGGCAGCTCGCAACTCTGTTGAAGAATTTGCCAATGATGGAGATGTGGAAACTGTGCGGTCAAAAGGCAGCACGCATTCTCACTCGAGACCCAATATGATGTCTCCTGTTTTTGTGGATGAAGTTTTGAATGGAAATGCAGGAGGAGGTGGTGAAAAGCAAATGGCAGACAATTGTGGACTTCTTCCAAATGCTTGCTTGCCATGTCTTGCCTCAACTGCCTCCTCGGTTGACAAGAGAAAATCTTCAAGCCCCGGCACACCAAGCTCAAGGAGAAAGGCTGCTCTTAGACTTTCCTTTAAATTTAAGGAAGAACTTCACACTCCGACGTTGAGTGAGTGTTCTCCTAGTCTTTTCACTCTCGATAGTTGATTCCTTACATGTCCCATTGCTCAATTGCTTGCTTCTAATTAATAAAATGGATGTGATTGTTGCTTGATTGATTAAAGTTTTTGGGGAACTAGATTTTCACTGATTCGAGGATTAGCATATTCAAGAAATCATCCTTGCTCTCTTTTTTTGTTTCAGTTTCACCCAGGGCTTTTCTTCAAAGGCCAATTGCTGGTTCCTCTATTCCTTACTGTCCCATAGACAAGAAGATGCCTGATTGTTGGTCACCAATCGACCCGACCACTTTCAAAGTTCGGGGAAAGAACTACTTCAGGTGAGACGAATTTCAAAATTTTGGTTTTGTTTTAATAGGCAATCATTTCTTAATTGCATATGAAAAAGGTTCCTTCTTCTGTATCTGCAGGGGGGCTCAGAGTTACTTTTTTGTTTAACTTATGTTTTTGTAGGGACAAGAAGAAAGATCATGCTCCAAAGTGTGCTGCATTTTATCCTTTTGGGGCTGATTTATTCTTATCTCAGAGGAAAATTGATCACATTGCTCGATTTGTTGCACTTCCTAATATTGGTGCATCTGATGAAGTCCCTTCTGTTCTTGTTGTAAATGTCCAGGTACCAATATCTGTCACTTTTTGCCTGAAATTTTGAAACCTTTTTAGTTCTTTGATCTAAATAGGTTGTGAAAGAGACTTGTTTGTGTTGAGTAAAATGAAAGTAAAAAATTTCTCTGTGCCAGAGATCTGTTTGCATGCTATTTTCTGTTGTTAGGAATAGGGAACAAAAGCTAGTAGTGCTACATCACTTTTTTAACCATGCCTCTCATTGTTGACATAAATTATTTTCCTCACAGATACCTCTGTATCCGGCGGCTATATTTCAAAGCGAAAATGATGGAGAAGGAATGAGCTTGGTTATGTACTTTAAGCTGTCTGAAGGTTTCTCACAAGAGCTTCCTCTTCAGTTCCGAGAGAATATCATTGTAAGATGGACACATTTATTTTGTGCTCTGCAATATTCCTATATGTTCTTCAGTTATTAGCTACAGCATCACTGCAATGTGCTTAATCCTGATAGTCCTATGCATTGTTAATTGTCTATTAAATGAGGTTTTTTTTCTGCTATGTTTCATTTTCAGAGGTTGATTAATGATGAAGTGGAGAGGGTTAAAGGCTTCCCTTTGGATACAATAGCACCATTTAGGGAAAGATTAAAGATTTTGGGCCGTCTAGCTAATGTGGATGATCTGCTGTTCAGCACTACTGAAAAGAAGCTCGTGAATGCTTACAACGAAAAACCTGTTCTTTCACGGCCTCAACATGAATTTTATTTGGTATATTTCAAGCAATTTTCTCTAACTATTTTATCGTATGCATTCGTTCTTGTACAAAATAATGTTGCAATTAGAACTTCATTATAAACTTTACTCTCTGACCTTACTTTGACATGAATTGTGAATGTGGATTACTGTCATGTTTCATGGGATTGAATTTCCATGAGAATAAACAAAAATTGAAGAAAGTCTATTTTAACTTGCACTTTATTTGAATACTGTTACAGGGAGAGAACTACTTTGAGATTGATTTGGATATGCACAGATTTAGCTACATATCTAGAAAAGGTTTTGAAGCATTCCACAGCAAATTGAAGCATTGTGTCTTACACTTTGGCCTAACGATCCAGGTGAGCATCTTTCTAGATTCCTAGCAAAACCACCTTTGATTTGTTTACCATCGGTATATGTTGCTCACCTTACATTGATTTGTAATATTGATCAGGGAAACAAGGCTGAAGAATTGCCAGAGCACTTGCTGTGCTGCATGCGTTTGAATGAATTGGACTACGCTAGACACCATCAATTAGGATGTTAGAAAGGTCTTCATAATCACAGAAAGTTCCATCCAATGAAAAAACCTGAGAGCCAAAATTTTTTCTTCTTTCTCCCCCGTGGAGAGTCCGCAAGTGTTGGAAGTTGCTCTTGTAGCCTCTAAATTCTTGAGTGTATCCAGTGAATTGTACAGATACTAACTTAAAATGTGGAGCCCTTATTGTAACTAATTCAAGAAAGAGAAAGACAATAAAAATATTTACAATGATAGTTCTTTTGTGTGTTATTAATTACTTGAGAACGATGATCACCCTATTATTCATGTCTTAATGAAGTCCTGACTGTCGATAGTTCTGTACTACATTCTCTGTCATGAATCAGACTGACCCCTGACTGTCATTGTTTTTAACAGTTTTCCCCGTCCATGCAGCCATTTTATGCATCATCGCTCCGCCCATCAATAACGGTAGCCCAAATTCCTGGGGAATTTTGTAGAACTTTTGGACCTAGGAACCCGGACTCCGCATAAAATAAAATCCTTGAAAATTGACAGGAAAGCCAAGAAGATGTGGTTACTTTGCCGTTCCTTGTCCCTCGGACAAAAAAAATGAAAGAAAGATTGAACAACGTTAAGATGGGTTTCAGTTATGTCGACAGTGAAACTGCGTTTGGCAAAACGGGGCCCAAAAGACAAAAGCTTGACCCTTTTTCTTGTCTACAGATTAACGAATTTGTAATCTTGAAAAGACACATCCTTCCTCACGTTTCCTTCCTTTCATTGCTTTTTAATCAACCCTTTTCTCGTATGGTCCAATAAATCACGATTCTGATGCCATTTCCTCCTCTTTTTTTTATTTTTTTTTGGTATGTATGGCTTTTTCAGATGAACATAAATCCAGACTATCACGGAACAACATGGTCTTCAATCAACATATAAAATGGGTACCCTGACAGATTTTGTACAGATGATGTAGAGAAGAAACGAGGAACCGGAATTGCCAGGCATTCAAAGAAAAACTAGGCTCTGGCTTGAGGCCCTATACATTTCTTGAAAAATGAAAGGATGCCGCCCCTTTTATCCTCGTTTCTTGATTTATGAGCAAAAGTCGAAGAATAGGAAGAAGCCGAATAGCCAATTCCCTTTTCATGCATTGATTCCTTCCCTCCATTGCTGAATCTATACGTGTTCCTCCTGGGATTCAATTCCTGGCTTCTGCCGGTGGTGGGGTTGCAGCTGCTGCCGAAGAGCGGGCGGCTGAATCCCACCAACGGTCCTCTCTTGGATTCTACATGGAGATCATCCCAGACGCGGCCGGAGGAGCCCTGCCGGCGGAATGAAACACCTGATCTCTGCAATGTGTTCATGGTTGCTATCTTTTCTTAAATCTCCTATTGTTTTGTTTTGACTTCTCTATTGGAGGCCCTGCTGAAGATTATTTTTTCATTTTGTGTTCCTCTCAACCTACACAACCATTTTTGGTTTGATGGATGGCGATGGCAATGCACTTTTATTTTTGTGGTCTTTTTGGCCCTCCAGTCAAATTGCTAACTTCGAGAGAGAGATGGGGTTTGGATATAATTAGATTTTTTTTTTTTTAATCAAAATGATCCTAAGAATTTGGTGGATCAGCCGGAAGGAAAAAAGAGATTTCCTACAGTCTGGTTTGCGTGGCAGATTTTGCTGCTCCCACGTGGCAGAAGCCCCCTCCATTTTTGCTGCTTCGAAAAAAAACGAACACTAAAGTTGGCAGCGAGCGTACATTCCAAAAGGAAATAATTAAATAAATGAATCTTGAAAAAGCAAGCTAGATAGTTAACTTCAAATTGCAAAACAGAAATTCGAATTCTGTAATGGGAGTTGGGGTGAAACCGACCTCACAGGGCTCCGGTGGCCGGTTTCTCAAATAAGATTGAATTGCAAACTTAGTAATCTGCTTTGTCAATCAAGTTTTTTTTTCGCTAGCCAAACAGATTCTTAGATTAGAGTCATATACAGTCTCTTATTAGATATCGTCAAAGCTACTAGTAATCAAAAGAAGGATCCAAAAGTTGAGGAAATTGAGAACGCATCTCTTCATCCTTGTCCAGGATACTGTCCACAAATGAACTTGCTGGAGATGGTGCATTTGCAAGATCCTCTTCTGACGGGACCCCATTATGGTTCTTCTCTTCTTGATGGAGAAAGTCTGTGGACAATGCTGGCTCAGGAAGGAGAAATTCACTCCACAGGAGTGGTGAAGAAGGTGTAATTTGAGCCTCAGGCTGTTGGCAGGAGTAGGATTGCGATGATGAGGAGGAGGAGCAACAAGAACTGACATCATTAAAGCAACGACGTGGTTCTTCACCTTCACGGTTGATGACTGCAGGCTGAACAAAATAGTCCCATGGATATGGTTTTATCAGAAAGGAATCATCTTGGACTTGTCCAGTGAAGGCACGAGATGGTTCTGGTCCGGCAATCAAATTGGTGCTTGGTCCTTTGCTAAAGGAGGCAACTTGGTTTCCAGTGTTTGAATTGTCTTTAAGGTTTCCGAACGCTGTAATAACCTGAGATATTGGTTTATGGGTTACAGGATCAATTCCCATTTTCTGAAGCTTTTTCCTCAGCTTGGTGTTCCAGTGGTTCTTCACATCATTGTCTGTTCTTCCAGGTAGTTGCTTTGCTATTAAAGACCACCTGTGACAGCATTAGAAATGAAAGTTTTGTGAATCATTAAAGTTGCATTTTCAATAACAGGGAAGACAAATCAGGCTGTTAAGACAGTTATGTATGCAGTTGGGTGGTTGGCTTTGGAGAAGGAATGTGAAAACAGTAAACCATGAATAAGACAATAATAAGTACATAAAATGCTAAGGGTAACTGGAAAACACCTGCTTCCTATAGCTTCATGGAGGTTGATAATGAGCTCTTCTTCTTGGGGACTGAAGCTTTCATGCTTAAGGTCAGGCCTCAGGTAATTAGTCCACCTTAGCCTGCAGCTCTTTCCACACCTGTTGAGTCCTGTGCACAAGTTCATTCACTAATTTCATTCATAGAATGTAAAAATGCATACCAAGAGGAAATTTCATGGGCAAGAATCACCAAGACCTGCTTTTTGGGGAACCAAAGTCCAGTTTCCAACACCATGGCTGGATACATATGCAAGAATTTTTGCATCTTCTTCTGGAGTCCAAAGGCCTTTCTTCACATTTGATCTGTCACAGCAAGGAGGCCTTCCCATCTGTCGATAATGGTGAAGAAAGTGAAAGAGAACGAGGTTGTTGGTGCTAAATTCTGTTGTGTGAGCAGTGATGCAATACCAAAACCTTCTGTGGACATAAATGGAGAGCAGAAAAGCAGTGTTTAACAGATCAAGAGGCAAGGAAAGCATGTAATTTTGGCTTCCAATTAACAGCAACTGCATGATTTTTTTCATCTCTTCATAAGAACAGCTCTTTGACATGACTTTGCAATGTTAAGCATGCCCTCCCTCTCTCTCTCTCTCTCTCTCCCCTCACAACTTGCAGTTTATTGAGGTTCATTTGGGGTGAGTTCTTTAGTTGAGTTAGCATGTGCTTAGTTCTTTTTGAATACATGGGGCCTGACGTGAAATTGATTCTAAAAGCTTAGTGAATAATGCAACCAGTCATCTTCCGCCTAAAACTTGGTCTGTGAATTCAGATTCTCATCATCAGAAAAGGCCACATCAGAATTTGAAAGATTCCGGATATATGCAACATGAGGGCTCCCCATCGATAAGAAATGTGCGGAAAGCATTGCCCATCTGAATCAGCCGTCCATTCAGACTGATCTTGCATTCGCTGAGTTACTTGAGTTGGATCAAGCCTGCTTTGCAGTGGTCCTTGTACTGTACGTACACACAGTAAGTCCAAACTTACAAGCATGAAAACAATGAGCAGGCAAGCAAAGACAAAGTTAGGAAACAATATCTATTTGACTACTACATTTTAATATGGTATAAGGCAACTCGTTTTATTTTAGGATGGGCAGATACTGACATTCACACATAATAGTCTGATGAACCAAAAACCCCACCTTCCATTCTTAATGTTCATCCTTCATAAGACACTAATGAATTTTACCCCCTACCAATGTGTTATAACTCAGTTGATACTGGTGTCTTTTACAAGATTGAAAATTTCCAGTTTTTGTTGAAGCAAATTAACCAAAATAAATAAATAAATAAATAAAATTCTCTCCCCACTTTGTAACCTTATAACAAAGTCCAAACAAAAGCAATAGCAAGTAAAAAGATTAATCAATATAGTTATATAAATAGAAAGGGAGAGTATGAGCTGCCTTTTATTTCACCAGGCCACGAATGGAACAGAATGAAAGAACAAGAAAGGGGAGGGAAAAGCGCACGGGGAAAAAAGAGACAATGCAAGAAAATATTACAAGAACCATACATGAAGAGAGAACATTGTAAAACACAAAACAAAAAGTAGTGTGCGTATATATATATATATATATATATTTCTTTTTGATGTTATAGTCCAGGCCACATTGGAATTTTGTTCCCATTGACAGAGATTGAATTTGAAGTGAAAGCTTGGGTTTTTTTTATTAAAGGTTCATCTCTTTTTTGGAATGGAATTCGTTATTCTTCCACTTGGGAAAAATCCAATGGGCAGATCTTGGATTTAGCTTTAGGCCATAAACTAAAAGCCCCTTTAAGTTGGAAAAAAAACAAATTGATTAATAATTGGATGTTTCCAGGAAGTGATTGTGTTGACTGTTTAATTGGTGGGAAAATTATGGCAATTTGAACCAAGGTCTCCAATGAATTGGTCAAATAAGGAGAAAATATTACAAATTACTAGAAAATTGGAGATTTCTAACTTCCCGGCCTTCGCCCCAAGAAAGAGAACGTTTGCATGATTTGAATTCTTGACGAGGTTTTAATTATTTATTTATTTACTTTTATTTATATTCATTTTTTTCTGTCTGGTATTCTTTATGCCACCCAAAAGCTTGTTTCCTTGTAGCACTGGTTGACACTATTAGTCACTTCTTGAAAGCATCAAGAAGGGAACTTAAGAATTAACTTGATTTCCAACACCAATGTGACCAGAGAAAATGGGAGATTTTAACTCCCCGGAATTGCCACATAGCATGCGAAAATTTGGATCATTTGGATTCTTCAAAATTAGAAGATATGAATGAGTTTAGATACTATCAAGCCCTGATTTTGATATTCAACTGTGACTTCATAAATGTTCTCTGCTATGAGTATTCACACTATTAGGGTCTATCCTCAACTTCATAAAGAACCAAGAGGCAAAAACGGTAGAAACCAGATCTCCTAGGAGGAGCACACATTGCAACTCTTCCTACATCTACCGTAAGAACTTCCCTTGCCCACCATATAAGCAGGGTTCTTCTCACACTCCCCAGCCTGTGCCCACCGAGCACAATTCTCATTCTCATCAACACAATCTTCATTTACCGTTGGCTTTTCAAATGAGCTGACATGAATCCACTTTGTTGCAGACCACTTCTCACCCTCAATAACTGGGCAGCTCCCATGCAAACTCTCAGGATCTGTAGTTGCATCAGGATGGAGACTGAAGAATAGCAAGGCATCCCCCATTTCAGGTCTCACTGGAAATGCATGCCGCAAGCTCTCATCAGACACCAGAAACACAATGCAGCAAAAATCTCATGCTAGATATGTATCGGGTAATAATGGTGATTAAGAGGAAATGGCTTGCAGAAAATACTGGGATACACAACTGAAAGTTTAATATATTGTACAATGGCAGCAAAGGAATCAGGTAATGACTATAATTGACTGATGCAAGCCAAAGATTGGCAGCAAAGACAAACAAAGAAGACTTGAAATGATGCATTCTTACTGCATCTCACGGAAGTGTGCACATTGCCACTATGCCCAAGTGGCAGCATATATGATATAGATGTTAAACAGTAAACATTATAGCAAACTTGCAGGACCATGTGTCAGAAAACATACCTGCATAGCCTTTTTTAGCACAATCAGACCAGGTTTCATCCTTCAATTGAGGCATTTGCCCCTAAAGAAGCAAATTATTTATGACACCCATTAGATAGAATGAAAACCATAAAGCATGAAAAAATGACTAATCATAGTCACTAGTAAATTTTTACCTGTGGAAAAACGGTTTCCCCACCCTTCTCAACATTAGACAAATACATCAATACCGTGGCAATCCTGTGGCCGCCCAACTCTAAATTGACCTTGTCATGAAAATAATCAAAATGTGGTTCATACTTCTGACCATGCTCATAGTGCAGTATCTGAATGGACTCCCCATTTTCTGATTACAAATGAAAGTTCAAGAAAAGATGAAGCACAATTCTTGCGCAAAAATTATGATGTAAGGTAAAGGCAACAGCCATGTGAAAAAATATACCTACTGGAAGGAAAGTCCATGAAGCAATCCTGTCCTCAATATCAGCAACTATTTCATCCTTCAAAGTCAAAAGGACACCATTTGAACATTCCAAATTACAGAAACAAAAATTCAGTCAATATAGAAACATTTGAAGGATCAATTTTTTTTTCTCTATTACAGTGGTTTATTATCACATTTGACATGCCTCACATATAAAACCTCTCTACCATAAATCAAAAAAAATATAGCATCCTTTGCATGGACAATTCTGTGACCATACAACATCATGAAGCATCCTAAGGGGTAAACAAAAAGACCACTACTCTTATATAGATTTTATGAGTGTTACAAGCTTGATAGCAGCCAAGAGTACCAGGCAAGACTAAAAGGAAAAGGAAAACCTTTGTGTTCATATTGTTATTTCTCAAAGATCAATGACTTGTTCACACTTAAACAGATTGACTCAAAAGCAGGTTCATTTTCAGAAGAATGTCATCCCTGAATGGTGGTGAGTACACAATGACATTAGTAAATTGAACACTGGCAAAAACTGAGATGTAAAAGTGCAATGAAATTGCTGACAATGAGCAAACTAGCAACATAAACAGAAACTCTCAAACTCTATTCAAGCAAAGTCAGCAAGAAAACCAAGTACATCCTTGTCCACTATAATGTTAAATTCTTAGCTGAAACACAGATAACAAAGGTCGATTTTTATCCCAGTCTTATAAGAATTCATTTTGCTAAAATGCATACAGAAGAAGGCGAGATCTCTTCAAGACAATAGCCTATCACGAATGAGGTGTTACACAGACAATCTACAATAACGAAAATCCAGTGGAATCCCAAAATTTGTGACTGATGAGACATTTCCACTCACCTGAGCTTTTGAAAGAAACATGCCAGTGCTCGTTCTGACTTCGCTTTCTACACTCTTCCCAGATTCATTATCCGCAACCATTGACTTCTGAAGCTTGTCCCTCGCCTAATCCCAAAAAGCACGGGTCAACGCCAACACAAAAACATAAACAAATCAGCCCACTCAAAATTCAGCAATGATAATTAGAAATATAATCCAAACAACCCCCTCCCCAAAAAAATAATGCTTTACCAGAGTAACGAGATGGTCACACTCCTCATGTGATAAGAATCCCTTGTAAAGAAAAGCCCTATTTACAGCCAAAGATTCAAACTTTAACAAAAATCGCATTCAATAATATGTAAGGGTGGAAAAACAGCGTTTTGGGTATGTGTATAGGTGTAAATATACAGTACCTGGGACGCCATGAGAGCTGACTGACGCGAGTTGGATCAAAAGCCTTCGAAAACACACCTTTCTTCATTCCTCCTCTATGCATTGACCAACAATAAAATCGAAAAACCCACATTACACACGAAATCATAAAACATCTAATTATTGGATCCGATATAAACACACGAAAGAGAGTGAGAGAGAGAAAGAGGGGTACGTTTTGTCTTCGGTGAGCCAGCGAGGAACTCGAATTGAAGAATAAGACAGGCGAGGAGGGATGAGGAGAAGGAGGAAACAGAGAGAAAGTGCGAGAAAATTGCGAGACCCCATCACCGAAAACGAAAACACAAAACAGAAAAAAAAAAAGAAAAAGAAAAATTTTCTGTCTGCTTACAGGGAATCTAAGAAGAACAGAAACAAAAGAAAAATCTATTCAGATTGCAATTTTAGTTTTTGGAAAGGGGGCGAAGAGGGGGCGGTTGATTCGTCTTTTAATGTCTCATTTATGACACAAAACTAACGAGCGCCCACAGGCTTTGGTTTTTTTCGGTTGAATATGTCTAAAGCTTTTGACTTGCATAAAACCTGTCTGTTTCTGTGGACTCTCTCCTTTCTGTATCATTTATTCTGTTTATTTTATTTTTAATTAAAAAAATAAAAGTTTCTTTTAGAAAGATAATTGAAAAAAACAACAAAAACTACACTAGAAGATAAAAACTTGATTACAAGGTTACAAATGCTAACTGCTGATTATCCTGGAAAGATGAAAACTCCAATGACTTGCATTACAAGAAATTATTCTTCTTTACTTTTATGGCTTTGAGACTTTCGAAAAGGTTCCCTGTGTGCAAAAGAAGATTTCTGTGGGCTTTGGAACGATCCAGGACACAGTATTAGGATTATGCACATATAGCGAGAGATTCAGGGAGAGACAAGGAAGCTTCTGACTTGGATTTACTGATTCCGGGACAGGATTAACCTTTTTTTTTTTTTTTTTTGTGTTTTTTGTCAACTAAATAAATATTAAGAAATAAGATTAAGAAATTGAGATGAAAAGGTAACGCTAACGCGTGTTCTCTGTCACCAGGCTGTGCCAGGCCATGTGGCATGTGCTAAGCACTCATCGGATTGATACGAGCTGTTAGCCCTTTCAGCCCAAACACTGTATATCTCGGCCCAACCTAACTTTGGGTTCATTTAACAATTTAGGCTACCAATCACGATTGGAGCGCGGAAGCCATGGCCGGCTCAAGGGCAACGAACTGCATTCATAAGACAAGCTAGCAGCAATCACCCTTTGTACGTAATTGGCAACATCATGGCTGGATTTTCCTGCTCCGCAAGTGAGTACTTGAGGCAGTTTGGTCAAGAATGTGACTTCGTACGCCGGGCTTGGGTTCATGAAGAAGTAGAATGGGTTCATTCCTTTCCACCCTCTTGCAGTTGTTCCATGAAACATGCTCATTCTGTTCGACATGGCGACTGGGACAAACTCGTCTGTCAGCTCGGAGAACAAGGCCGAAAACTTCAGCAAAAATGGTTCCCTGCAGGTTGTTCCTTCAGGGCAGATAGCTAGGTCACCCTTTTCCAATAGATTGCTTATCATCTTAGCGTCGGTGACGCGGTCCCGGCTAAGGCGGACGGTCTTGATCGGAGAGATGATCTCCGAGAGGCGTGAGAGGGAATATGTCACGGCGGGGATTGGGCGGCCGAGAGCAGTGAAGAGGAAGATAGGGTCAAGTAATGTTCTGTGGGACCATATGAAGAGGACTCCAGTTTGTCCGGTGGATTTCTTGGCCGGTGGAGATGGGTTGCTTTTGACTCGAACTCGGACGCCGAGTGTCCAAAAGGCCTATTAAACTAAAGGCATCGGGAGGAGAGTTCCGGCGGCGATGCGGAGGCAGGCAAGAATGAAGCCCCACCGGAATCCGAAGAACGATGATAAGGGCAATGAATGCAGGAGGTTTTTGGACAAGCCGGCCGTCGTGGAAGACTACGGGTTTTGGTAGCTTGTCAACGGCTATCGGCTCCACTTGGGCTTTTGGGGGAACCAAGTAGCCCTCCTGTTTTTTAATGATCAAAGTTTCACAAAATAATAAATGCATTTTATAATTTCAGATATAGATAAATATGCCACCAACTTCATAGGCCACCAGGGTAGAGTACGAAAATGAGCAACTTCCACGTAGTAAAGTTCCGTCCATGTCGGCCACCACCGCATCAGCGGATGAGCACTTGTCGATGGTGGTGAAGGCAGGAAGACAAGATGCCCCAGTTGGCTTGGTCGTAATGGCTTTGGTAGCTCATGGCCGTTTGTTTACTAATAAATTTATGTATATGTAGACTCAGAGAGCTATGGCACTTGGTGAGATACTTAAACGGAGATAAATGTTTCGGCTGGTGAGGACAATGCAAGGTACCGCTGAGATTGCCGCTGCAGGTGTGGGAAATTTAAGACAAGGCCTTCATAAAACATCATGTTTTAGTAAGATTTGCAAGCATTGAAGGGCAAGTTTTAGCATAACGATAAGATTGATTTATTATAATATGTAAGTTGGACATTGAGCAACAGAGCGTGTTGGCCTAATTTATATGTAAAATTAACGTTCCAGGATTGGCCAAATTGAAAAAACAAATCATACCAAGAATAATTAAAAACATACGAAGTACGTTTCAGGCACGAACCTAGCTGCCCGCTCCGTGAGCTGACGTTGCCGGAAAATGTGAAGATCTCCACCACTGCTAAGAACAAAAAAAGAAAGAAAAAAAGTCTGTCAACAAGCAAGAGAACTTCTTGGTCTCGAAATGGGAATAGAGAGTAGGCAAAAAAGGATGATCCAACAGACTTAAAATCTCCCTCTGTTTGAGCTCTCTGCAACTTCTTTCTCCCAGCCAACATCTCTTTATCCTTCACTCTCATGGCAAACAAACAACCCATGACTCAAACCCAATCCAAAATCCCCACCTTTAGCCTTAACACTCTGTATTTCATCAAATTTCATGTCATTTCCCTTGTGGGGTTTTGATGGGCATAAGCTTCTACAGCTGGACTCATTTGGGTCAAAGCTTAAACTGCTATTTTCACTCTCTTTAGCTTCACTGCCACTATTACTCACATTGCTACTAACACTATGATCCGACCCAGAAACAATACTGCTACACAAGCTGATACTAACACTTCTGGTGACGCTAAGATCTTGGAAGCTGATAGTACTGACAGATTCAGTGTCGCCATTTTCAGCTCTTTGTGGTTGTTTGATCGTGTCCGAGACTACGCGGAGAAGATGTTCGATGAAATGCGTGAGAGAAGCGTTTCTGGCTGTCGTTAGAAATGGTGGTTGGTGGTCAAACTGGCGGTGGTGGGTTGCCCCACCACTTTTTTTTAATGATAATTTCGAAAATCTTGGTAGATCTTGATCCCTACTTTTTACACAAAGCTGCTTGGTTTTCTTTTAAGGCAGGATTAAGATTAAAAAGATGGTGTTGAGACACGGCTATTGCTTGTACCAAAAGATCAGACCTTGAAGTACAATCTAAGAAATTGATCCTCTTTGCCTTTCCTTCTAGCTACATAAATTGTGCTGTAGCCACAACGTTCTTTCAGCAAATTGCATCCAAAATGAAGTTGCTGAAATCTAATCCTCCATTTTTCCACTTCCTGTTATGGTTAATGATAATTTCCTTGCAAACCTCCATTCCAGGACATCCAACTACAGTACTAGCGCATCAAGTTACATTTTACGTGCACAACAAATGCCCATTTCCCATATGGCCAGCAACAGCCCCCAACACAGGCTATCCAGTGATTGCCGATGGTGGATTCCATCTTCCCTCGGGTGACACCGGACGCATATACGCTCCGTGGGATTGGAGCGGCCGGATTTGGGCTAGAACAGGCTGCAATTTCATCTCCAATTGGCAGCCTGCTTGTGAAACTGGAGATTGTGACGGTCGTCTTGCGTGCAGTGGACTGATAGGCAAGCCGCCAGCGACATTAGTGGAAGTAACACTGCAAGCACATAAAGGCAAGCCAGACTTCTACGATGTAAGCTTGGTTGATGGCTACAATCTCCCTGTCTCGGTCACGAATAGGCAAATGTCACCCAAATGTAGCATTGCGGGGTGTTCTAAAAACTTGAAAATTTTGTGCCCCCGCGAACTTCGAGTGCTCAACAAAAATGGCAACGTTGTGGCCTGCAAAAGCGCTTGCTTAGCGTTCGATCTTGACCGGTTCTGCTGCAGGAATGAGTATGGGAGTCCAGAGAAATGCAGGTCAAATGTGTACTCGCATATCTTCAAGTATGCCTGCCCGAATTATTATAGCTATGCTTTTGACACACCCTCTCCTTTGGTAAATTGTGCATCAAGGGAGTACGTCATAACATTCTGTCCTTCTTCATGGGGCCTTCAGCTCAGCTCGCAATAGATTATAATATGATCCTTAATCCATCTTATCTCACCGTCCGATTAGAACAAAGTATGAGTTGTCTAATGTTACTTTTATTATTATTTTGAATATCTATTATGATTTTTCGTGACAGTTTTGTTTATTAAGATGTTTTTAAATTTAAAGAAGATATAACATGAACAAAAAAAAAAAAAAAAAACGAAGATCATACAATAAACTAAAGGAATTGGCTATATATCCTTTTAAAACAGTGAATGTTAATTTAGTGAATGGAACTCACAGAATAGAACTTTGGGAAAAAGGGAAAAAGCGAACTCTATGACATGGGCGTCACCAGGCAGGCCCAACAGTCTTGATCCATGGCAACTAGATTGTCGGCCTAACCAGAAAACGCCCATCACGCTTCTCTATCTGATTCCTCTAATGTAACAAGACGGCCCAATGGGCTATATTAAAATGACCCAGCACAGTCTTCAAGGCCCAGTGATGATTTATTTATTATTATTATTCTTATTAAGGTTCGTACTTCGGATTTCACCGTGACCGAACCCTTCTTAGCGCACTCTATGATGTTTTTGTTTTTGTTTTGCAATTAAAAATAAGTAAGCAAGTAATATTAGTAGTTAATTACAAATTGTCCTTTTTTCCTTTTCCTTATTTTTCGATTTGACACTTGGAACCCTCGTCCCTGGTAAATCCACGGTGGAAAATTCAAGGCACCATTGAGATTCTGGTTTATTAAGCCCAAGCACACCTTAATTCTTATGCAGTATTAGTATTTTCCACGGTTATGCCGCAGATGGGTGGTCATTACCGCTCCAAGGGTTGTTGTCCGTCTCATTCACTTGGGAATTGGTTTTATTTTATGTTCGAACGTTCATGGAATCATAGGTATGGACCCAACCCTCATCGTTGACCCGCAGATATCAATGGATAGAAATTTACGGCATGTCTCTTCTTTCCCTCTATCTTATTCGTTTTGCGGTCAATGTGTAAGGTTCAGGAGAACATTCATGGATCTTGCTTCGAGGTAATATGAAGAAAATTCTTAACTTTTTATTTGAGGGCCAATTCACCATCCGTAATGGTCTTTTCGATATTAATGTTAATTTTCACTAACTATAAATTATGATTTTTTAAAAATTTTTAAAAATATATAATGTGAAATGTAATTACTCTATAAACTTAAAAAATAGGATGTAATTTTTCTTTTTGAAAAACATGAAAAATTCATTTTTTTGGGTCTACAATCATCTTGGTTGATTATATCATGTTCATCTAAAAAATTTTATCTTTCTTTTTCAAGCCCATCCAATTTAACAAAGAATTAATTTTCTATTTTTCTTTTTCTTTTTGTAATGTATACTCATGGAAAAGAAAAATCAACAGGGGAGAAAAGTCGAAAAGATGGATGCTTCCCTGCAATTACTGGTGATAATGTTACTTCCGTGAATGTTTACGATGCCAAAAGCTTGCCAATTGGTGCATGCTTCCTTGCGTTTACCTGGTCGACGTTACAAAAGCATATTTGTTGTCATGAACAATTAATTGTTAGAAAGTCCTTTTTCTTCATGAATTTGAAGATTGATGAGAGCTTCCATGCACTTGACTTCACAAATTTTTCCTGTGTGAAACCAAGAAACTAATGGCAAAATGGTCTGGTATGGACACGACCAGATCAGAGAAAATGACCATTGTTACTCAATTCAGCAAAATTAAGTTTAATGGTCCGGACGTAGTTGGACATGTCGAGTGTTAACATTAATTAATGTGAGCTGTGTATGATGTAAGTGCTTCTTTGTGTCTCAACTCTCAACGGTCGTTCTTCACCTAATTCTCCTTTTTTCTTTCCTTTTCTTTACGTCACCCCAAACCTCAGTCATTTCATACAAGTTTCAATACGTTAAGTAAGTCACGGTTAATTGGCTTTAACATGGACTTGAAGGAAACTAGATGGCAATTTAATTTCATGTGCATTTGAAACTTTGCTAGAAACACTATTCCAAAATCCAAAATCCAAAATGATTGGTCTGGCATGGGGCTTTACCAGTGAAAATTATTCTAGGATTTTTTGTTCTTCGTTGCTTTCCTCTCAAAATTAAGGGGCATTTCACAGTATGAAACCAAGAGTTTGAATCCGTGTTCCCCCATAAATGATCAATTATACAAAATGGCACAGAAAATTATGTAATGGATCGCTTAAGTGAAGTGTCAACATTAAGAGCCATAATAAAGAAATCCCCCATGAATTAATCAAGTTTCAAGCTAAATGTTTTCGTATTTTCTTAATTAATAAAAGTATATATATATATATATAAACTATTTTCTGACTACATGGTAAACAATTTGATTTCAATTGCATTACCTTCGTGCCACCGAGTCTCGAACCGGGTGTTACGCTATATACATACGATGTGATGTGATGAATTGATGTGAATGGATCATTCAATTAAGAACCTTTTAATTGGTTGCATTTCCTCGTGTCGCAATTACTAGTCAGCTTCATTGACTTTGGACATGGTCTCCACGGAATTTTCTCATTCCCTTCGTGCTTTGGCAAGAAAGAAGCCGGCCATAAGGGTCTCTCATTATAAATATACAGGTGGTGCTGCTTGCTACGTTTGAGCTATCAAGAGAAGAAAATCACCCGAATCCGAATGAACGAGAGACCAGGGTGAGGTCCTGTCACAGGAGAGATGGTACCTGGGTCATTCAATCATATGTATTGACAGGTTCCATTTCTCCTGGACAGGGCTCCACCCCAATCTCTCTCGCCTCCCAGCATCTCCTGCCTCTTGTTTTTTCTGAACCCCATTTCAATCTTCATCACTCGAATCCGGATGAATGAGAGACCAGGGTGAGGTCCTGTCACAGGAGAGATGGTACCTGGGTCATTCAATTATATGTATTGACAGGTTCCATTTCCCCTGGACAGGGCTCCACCCCAATCTCTCTCGCCTCCCGGCATCTCCTGCCTCTTGTTTTTTCTGAACCCGATTTGACTCTTCGTCACCACTTTTGTTCCTCTCTGTCTCGTGTTAAAGTGAAGAATCCACATGGTTAATAATGTGTAGTTTGATGCCTAAATGCGAGTGTCCTAACGCAATTTCATCCATCTGATCACTTCCCCCGGATGGGGATATATATATATATAATAATAATAATAATAATTTTTATTTTGATTTTTTTAAAAGTATGATTATTCTTAATTTTGTATAATGGTTAAAAATAAGTAAATAAAAATAAAAATTAATATAATATAAAATTATAAATAAATTATAATTAAAAATAATTAAACATAATAAATACTTATTTTTCGTTTCCGTCAACTCTATTCTTGGATTAGTTTATTTCCTTCTTTTTGGCTAACTTTTTGGGCAGGAGACCAGAGGTAACAAGCCAGGGTGGTGGATATTGACGTTCTCCTTTCACTCGTTCGTCGGGCGAGAGCCGACAAATCAAGGGCGGCTGCTAGTATTGATTGCACGACCTAACGTGCAAAATGCCTAGCATCGTTTGTACGACGGCTCTAATCCCCAAATTGCAAGGAAGGCCATAAAATGACAGCAGGACCGTAGACGACATTGTTCAACATTTCTTTCTTATCCCCGATGACTTCACTAAAAGGCCGGAGGATTGCCTCACCCTCTCATTAATTTGCATATACAGACGCGCGCGCACACGCCTAACCATTCCATCAAAAGCTTGTTTTAGGTTGTTTTATTATGCAAGAGAGGGAATTGACGATGAATCAAGGAATGGGGAGAAGAGGGGTTGGGGAGGGGGTCTTGTCGCAGGAGGGCTGGCATCTGCCATAGCCTGCTTCGCTGCAAGAAAGTCAGGGGCGGCAAGTGCCAGCCTCCTTTGACAAGATACCCTACAACTTCTTTGCCCTCAACTGTCATCCTTCGTCTCTCTCTTTACTCTCCGAACGGGGTAAGGCCCTGATCTTATGCTTTTTCGTGAATTCCTAGAAGTTCTATGTAGTGTTATAAATTTATGTTATATCCTATTCGATAAAAGTTTATGGTATGAGGAATCCGTCCTATCATCCTTATCATGAATCTCAGTTAATAATATATATATTTTATAATATATATATATATATATATTAATTTCAATTTTTATGTTTAAAATTATTAGATTTGTAATTAAAATAATAAAATATACAATTTAATATTATTAAATATTTTTATAATTTATTATATATTTTATGTTGTTTAATAAATATTTTATTGTTTTTAATTATATATATATATATATATATATTAATTTTTAATTGTAACTTTGAAATTTTCTTACTCCATATAATAACACCCTTTTTTTTTTTTAAAAAAAAACGTTTTCCTTTACGAGGAAATGATGACGGTGGAAAAGTCAGTTTTAACATCAAATGTCGTCTAAAGTGCTTGGACTTGTAGAAGCGAAATAAAAGTTACACAGTAAGTTTGAATCTCAAATATGAAATTGGATGAGCACACTTACGATTAATTGCCGACTGCCAACCCATGCAACTTGAAAACAAAAGGCATTTATTAAGTCATTTTCTTCCTATTTATAAGCAAATATTTTAATTTTTTTATAAAATAAAATAATAAATATTTCATTTCAATTCAATATCATAAAATATTATTTTTTTATTTAAAAATTATTTTTTATGATGTAAAATTTCTTAATCACATAATTTATATTTAAAATTTTAACAATTACTAGTGAATAATAGAATACTATAAAATAAATTAATAACAATAAATATTTATTAATCCTTTTTCTTTTAGAAAATAAAGCCGTTGAATATTAAGTGCTGTTGGGGGTCATTTTGATTGCAGTGGGATACTCAGAAAATAATCAGAATGAAATTTAAAGTATCTCTTGATGCTCAGGTTAGTCTAAGATTTCATTATCTTATGCAATTTGCAACTCGTGCGCCTGTATTCATAGTTCATATTACTCAATTATAATTATTAGATTTTTAATTAATAAAAAAATATATAATAATTATAATTAATAGTTATTATTATGTATTTGTAAATCAGTATCTGTTTGTATTTATTTATACACGCCTGTCTTTCTAAATTTTTCTGTGTAATAATTTTCTATAAAAGAGAAATCCGTTCCAACCGAGGAGTCATCTGACCAAGATAGCTCGTCCACTAAGAAACATGATCATCTGTTTTCTAATGACGGTGGAGGTTCCATTAAGAAACAAATTCAAGACAAAGACGTTGGAGTTCTGTTCGCGGAGAAGACGTTCGTTCTACAGAGAGAAAAGCAAAGCAAGCGCATAATCGATGGACGGAGTGGAGCAGCAAGCCGAATAACCTTGTAACGTGCATAAAACAACGTAGTTGAAAATGGGAAGCATCTGGCAATTGGACTTTGTTTAGACCTTGGACTTATTGTCCGAACTCTTTTAGGTTTAGTCCTTCGATGGTTTTGGGCTCCGCTAGAAATTAGAAAAAAACAAAAACAAAAACAAAACTTGGACAATTCAACATTAAAGCTGTGCTAACAGACATTTTTAAGTTTAGAAGCCCAACTACAGAGCCTGAGTATTGAACTTGAGCCTCGAAACATTCATGCACGCTTGCCAGGTGCCGACCGATGTCTTTGCCATACAGCCATAGTCCAATATCAATGCGTTCGCCGTGAGTTGGGCCGCTTGGAATGCAAGACTACTCTACGAGGAAGGAGTATCTCCCAAGTGGAGGATCGAAAGAAACAAACTACGAACAGTTCTATCAAATGGGCACTTTGTTTAGAAGTACTGAAAATTTATTCTGCACGGGCAAGCAACGTGGTGAATCTTCCCAAAAGACCAAATGATTCATGTAACACTTCGTGCAAAAAAAAAAAAAAAAAAAGCATTCGTCGGACCAAAATAGGCCAGCATAGTTTGGGTTTAGACCATTTTGGTCCTCGCTTGCGCCGCCCAAAACTGTGTGGCTTTATATGATTTTGGGGGGCACTCTGGTTATAGCAGACTGACGAGGTCCAGATGAACAATGAGTAGGTCCACATGGTCGTCATCTGGGTCAACATTTCCAAAATGAGGCCGTATGCCCATAGCCTGAGCCCCTCGTGAAGTTGTATGCAAAGGCCCCCATCTTCCCCTCTTTTTTTCGGCGAAGCAAAGAGTACATACGTTGTGCAACTCGACAAGACCCGTGATTCAACGGATCTCCAAATGAGCCCAAAAGCAAAAGACATGGACGTAGAAGCCATGGAACGTGGAAGGGATTGTGGACAAGAATCAGGTCGCAATATTACTTGGATAAGCCCTCAATTAAGATGTCTGCACTCCATAGTAAAGGGGGAAGAAGGAATAACAAGCAGCTCTTCCCAAAAAATGGTCATTGTAATTACAGGAACTCCAACGAGCAAATGCACTTTCAGTTTCAAGACTGAACTGGACCCAAGGCATCAAAATGAATTCGAATCTTCTTTATTCAGTCTTGATATCCCTCGCTGTCAAGTCACATCGCAGTTGTTGCAAATAAAACAATATGTTACAATAAGATTTTATTCTGAACTTTCTTCTGTCTCACCATCCGTCCACGACAAAGAATTTAGGGCTGCATGAGGATTGGGGAAACGGATTGATCGTGGCAAATACGGTAAACAAAAAGGTAAAAATTCCAGGCTGCAAATCCACAATCATGTGGTAAGTCTTCTATAACAGAATAACGGTGGAAAAGGAATCCAAGCCATGTATTGGATATGTTTCAATGAAATTATTCTACCTCCATGCCACTCTCGGAGTGGTCTTGTATATTTTCAGGTTCCATTTCCCCTGGACAGGACTCCACCCCAAACTCTCTCGCCTCCCAGCATCTCCTGCCTCTTGTTTTTTCTGAACCCCATTTGACTTTTCGTCACCACTTGTGTTCCACCCCAAACTCTCTCGCCTCCCAGCATCTCCTGCCTCTTGTTTTTTCTGAACCCCATTTGACTTTTCGTCACCACTTGTGTTCCTTTCTCTCTCTCGCGTTAAAGTGAAGAATCCACATGATTAATAATGCGTAGTTTAATGCCTAAATACGAGTTTCATAACGCAATTCCATTTAACTCATCACTTCCCTGCATGGGAGATATGTATATAAAAATTTTTATTTTGATTTTTTTAAAGTATAATTATTCTTAATTTTATATCATAATTAAAAATAAAAAATAATAATATAAATTAATATAATATAAAATTATAAATCAATTATATTAAAAAAATAATTAAACATAATAAATACTTATTTATTGTTGAGTCAACTCCCTGGTAGTTTATTTCCTTCTTTTTTTGCACTGGAGAGCAGAGTTAACAAGCCAGGGTGGTGGATATTGACGTTTTGTTTATGCTTCACTCCGTTGTCAGCAAGGGCGGCTGCCATTGTATTGCACGACCTGACGTGCAAAGATGCTATCTATCATTGGTACGACGGCTCTAATCCCCAAATGGCAAGGAAGGCAATAAACTGACAGCAGGACCGTAGACGACTTTCTTCAACATTTGTGGGCTTAACCTCTAATCATTAATTAGACCATCCCAATCTTACATGTTTCTTTCTTATCCCTGATGACTTCACTAAAAGGCCCGAGGATTGCCTCACCCTCTCTTCAATTTGCATATACAGGCGCGCACACACATCTGACCATTCCATCGAAAGCTTGTATTAGGCAGTTTCATTATGCAAGAGCGGGAATTGACGACGAATGAAGGAATGGGGAGAAGAGGGGTTGGGGAGGGGGTCTTGTCGCAGGAGCGCTGGCATCTGCCATAGCCTGATTCGCTTCAAGAAAGTGAAGGGCGGCAAGTGCCAGGACAAGATACCCGACAACTTCTTTGCTCTTAACTGTCATCCTTCGTCTCTTTTTCCTCTTTCCTCTCCGAATTTTCATAAATTCTTAAAAGTTTTATATATAATTATAAATTTATGTTTTATCCTTTCCAATAAAAGTTTATGATACGAGGAATCGGTCCTATCATCCCTATCATTAATCTCAGTTAATAATATATATATTTTTAAATTTCTTTTAATTTCAAAATTTTAGAATAAAATTATTAATTATGTAATTAAAATAATAAAATATACAATTAAAAATAAAAATATTATTTTTTATTAATTATTATTATTATTATTATTAAGGTTCGTACTTCTGATTTCACCGTGACGGAACCCTTAGCGCACTCTATGATGTTTTTGTTTTTGTTTTGCAATTAAAAAGAAGTAAGCAAGTAATATTAGTAGTTAATTTCAAATTGTCCTTTTTTATTTCTTTATTTTTCGATTTAACACTTGGAACCCTCGTCTCTGGTAAATCCACGACGGAAAATTCAAGGCACCATTGAGATTCTGGTTTATTAAGCCCTTTCACACCTTAATTCTTATGCAGTATTAGTATTTTCCACGGTTATGCCGCAGATGGGTGGTCATTACCGCTCCAAGGGTTGTCCGTCTCATTCACTTGGGAATTGATTTTATTTTATGTTCGAACGTTCATGGAATCATAGGTATGGACCCAACCCTCATCGTTGACCCGCGGATATCAATGGATAGAAATTTACGGCATGTCTCTTCTTTCCCTCTATCTTATTGGTTTTGCGGTCAATGTGTAAGGTTCAGGAGAACATTCATGGATCTTGGTTCAAGGTAATATGAAGAAAATTCTTAACTTTTTATTTGAGGGCCAATTCACCATCTGTAATGGTCTTTTCGATATTAATGTTAATTTTCACTAACTATAAATTATGATTTTTTTTAAATTTTTAAAAATATATAATGTGAAATGTAATTACTCTATAAATTTAAAAAATAGGATGTAATTTTTCTTTTTGAAAAACATGAAAAATTCATTTTTTGGGTCTACAATCATCTTGGTTGATTATATCATGTTCATCTAAAAAATTTTATCTTTCTTTTTCAAGCCCATCCAATTTAACAAAGAATTAATTTTCTATTTTTCTTTTTCTTTTTGTAATGTATACTCATGGAAAAGATAAACCAACAAGGGAGAAAAGTCGAAAAGATGGATGCTTCCCTGCAATTACTGGTGATAATGTTACTTCCGTGAATGTTCACCACTTTTGTTTGAGGTATCAAGAGAAGAAAATCACCCGAATCCGAATGAATGAGAGACCAGGGTGAGGTCCTGTCACGGGAGAGATGGCACCTGGGTCATTCAATTATATGTATTGACAGGTTCCATTTCCCCTGGACAGGGCTCCACCCCAATCTCTCTCGCCTCCCGGCATCTCCCGCCTCTTGTTTTTTCTGAACCCGATTTGACTCTTCGTCACCACTTTTGTTCCTCTCTCTCGTGTTAAAGTGAAGAATCCACATGGTTAATAATGTGTAGTTTGATGCCTAAATGCGAGTGTCCTAACGCAATTTCATCCATCTGATCACTTCCCCCGGATGGGGATATATATATATATATAATAATAATAATAATTTTTATTTTGATTTTTTTTAAAGTACGATTATTCTTAATTTTGTATAATGGTTTAAAATAAGTAAATAAAAATAAAATTAATATAATATAAAATTATAATTAAATTATAATTAAAAATAATTAAACATAACAAATACTTTTTTATCGTTCCGTCAACTCTATTCTTGGATTAGTTTATTTCCTTCTTTTTGACTAACTTTTTGGGCAGGAGACCAGAGGTACCAAGCCAGGGTGGTGGATATTGACGTTCTCTTTTCACTCGTTCGTCGGGCGAGAGCCGACAAATCAAGGGCGGCTGCTAGTATTGATTGCACGACCTAACGTGCAAAATGCCTAGCGTCGTTTGTACGACGGCTCTAATCCCCAAATTGCAAGGAAGGCCATAAAATGACAGCAGGACCGTAGACGACATTCTTCAACATTTCTTTCTTATCCCCGATGACTTCACTAAAAGGCCGGAGGATTGCCTCACCCTCTCATTAATTTGCATATACAGACGCGCGCGCACACGCCTAACCATTCCATCAAAGGCTTGTTTTAGGTAGTTTTATTATGCAAGAGAGGGAATTGACGATGAATCAAGGAATGGGGAGAAAAGGGGTTGGGGAGGGGGTCTTGTCGCAGGAGCGCTGGCAGCTGCCATAGCCTGCTTCGCTGCACGAAAGTCAGGGGCGGCAAGTGCCAGCCTCCTTTGACAAGATAGCCTACAACTTCTTTGCCCTCAACTGTCATCCTTCGTCTCTTTTTCCTCTTTACTGTCCGAACGGGGTAAGGCCCTGATCTCATGCTTTTTCGTGAATTCCTAGAAGTTCTATATAGTGTTATAAATTTATGTTATATCCTATTCAATAAAAGTTTATGGTATGAGGAATCCGTCCTATCATCCTTATCATGAATCTCAGTTAATAATATATATATTTTATAAAAAATATATATATTTTTTTTTTAATTTCGATTTTTATATTTAAAATTATTAGATTTGTAATTAAAATAATAAAATATACAATTAAAAATAAAAGAATATACAATTTAATATTATTAAATATTTTTATAATTTATAATATATTTTATATTGTTTAATAAATATTTTATTGTTTTAATTATATATATATATATAAATTTTTAATTGAAAGTTTGAAATTTTCTTACTCCATACAATAGCACCCCTTTTTTTTTTTAAAAAAAAAATGTTTTCCTTTACGAGGAAATGATGACGGTGGAAAAGTCAGTTTTAACATCAAATGTCGTCTAAAGTGCTTGGACTTGTAGAAGCGAAATAAAAGTTACACAGTAAGTTTGAATCTCAAATATGAAATTGGATGAGCACACTTACGATTAATTGCCGACTGCCAACCCATGCAACTTGAAAACAAAAGGCATTTATTAAGTCATTTTCTTCCTATTTATAAGCAAATATTTTAATTTTTTTAAAATAAAATAATAAATATTACATTTCAATTCAATATCATAAAACATTATTTTTTCATTTAAAAATTACTTTTTTATGATGTAAAATTTCTTAATCACATAATTTATATTTAAAATTTTAACAATTGTTAGTGAATAATGGAATACTATGAAATAAATTAACAACAAAAAACGTTTATTAATCCTTTTTCTTTTAGAAAATAAAGCCGTTGAATATTAAGTGCTGTTGGGGGTCATTTTGATTGCAATGGGATACTCAGAAAATAGTCAGAATGAAATTTGAAGTATCTCTTGATGCGCAGGTATCAGGTTAGTCTAAGATTTCATTATCTTGTGCAATTTGCAACTCGTGCGCTTGCATTTATAGTTCATATTACTCAATTATAATTATTATATTTTTAATTAATAAAAAAATATATAATAATTATAATTAATAGTTATTATTATGTATTTGTAAATCAGCATCTGTTTGTGTTTATTTATACATGCCTGTCTTTCTAATTTTTTCTGTGTAATAATTTTCTATAAAAGAGAAATCCGTTCCAACCGAGGAGTCATCTGACCAAGGCAGCTCGTCCATGAAGAAACATGATCATCTGTTTTCTAATGACGGTGGAGGTTCCATTAAGAAACAAATTCAAGACATAGACGTTGGAGTTCTGTTCGCGGAGAAGACTTTCGTTCTACAGAAAGAAAAGCAAAGCAAGCGCATAATCGATGGACGGAGTGGAGCAGCAAGCCGAATAACCTTGTAACGTGCATAAAACAACGTAGTTGAAAATGGGAAGCAGCTAGCAATTGGACTTTTGTTTAGACCTTGAACTTATTGTCCGAACTCTTTTAGGTTTAGCCCTTCGATGGTTTTGGGCTCCGTGATAAACTAAAAAAAAAAAACTTGGACAATCCAACATTAAAGCTGCGCTAACAGACATTTTTAAGTTTAGAAGCCCAACTACAGAGCCTGAGTATTGAACTTGAGCCTCGAAACCTTCATGGACGCTTGCCAGGTGCCGACCGATGTCTTTGCCATGCAGCCATAGTCCAATATTAATGCGTTCCCCGTTAGTTGGGCCGCTTGGAATGGAAGGCTACTCTATGAGGAAGAAGTATCTCCCAAGTGGAGGATCGAAAGAAACAAACTACGAACAGTTCTATCAAATGGGCACTTTGTTTAGAAGTACTGAAAATTTATTCTGCACGGGCAAGCAAGGTGGTGAATCTTCCAAAAAGACCAAATGATTCCCGTAGCACTTCGTGCAAAAAAAAAAAAAAGCATTCGTCGGACCAAAAAAGGCCAGATGAACACTGAGTAGGTCCACGTAGTCGTCATCTGGGTCACCATTTCCAAAATGAGGCCATATGCCCGCAGCCTTAGCCCCTCGTGAAGTTGTATGCAAAGACCCCCATCTTCTCCTTTTTCTTTTTTTTTTTTTTTTTCCAAGCAAGAGTACATACGTTGTGCAACTCGACATGACCTGGGATTCAACGGATCTCCAGATGAGCCCAAAAGAAAAAGACATGGGCGTAGAAGCCTTGGAACCTGGAAGGATTTGTGGACAAGAACCAGGTGGCATAACGATTCAGTTGGATAAGCCCTCAATTAAGATGTTTGCACTCCAAAGAAAAGGGGGAAGAAGCAATAACAAGCAGTTGTCCCCAAGAAATGGCCCTTGTAATTACAGGAACTTCAACGAGCAAATGCGCTTTCAGTTGCCAGACTGAGCTGGACCTAAGGCATCGAAATGAATTCGAATTTTCTTTCTTGAGTCTTGATATCCTTCGCTGTCAAGTCACATGGCAATTGTCGCAAATAAAACAATATGTTAAAATAACATTTTCTTCTGAATTTCCTTCTTTCTCACCATCCATCCACAACAAAGAATTTAGGGCTGCTTGAGGATTGGGGAAACAGATTGATCACGGCAAATACAGTAAACAAAGAAGTAAAAATTGTGCTCAGTCTCCTAAGACAGAATAACGGTGGAAAATGAATCCAAGCCAATGTATTGGACATGTTTCAATGAAATTAATCTACCTCTATGCCACTCCCTAAATCAGAGTGGTCTCGTATATTTTCAGCTCTCTCTTTTCATCTAATGGAAGGACGACAGATTCCCTGCAGTCCCTCTTCAGTCGATATAAACTACGCCCAACGGGATCACATATTACCTCTCTGCTTTACTTAATGTTATTTGCACTGTCTTGGTCGAAAGTTTTTATTTGATAACAAAGTGCTGATCAATGTCTCCAACCTTTTGGCTCCAGGACCAGGTCTTAGGACTGTGGTATTACCAATTGCAGAGCATGGATCAGTTCCGTTTTCCCTACTGCCTATGCACCAACCCCCTGGAGTAAACATGCCTGGACCCCGAGACAAGAGCTCAGTGTCAATCTTGGCAAGCACTGGATCATCACGGGGGAACTTCCTAGCAAAAGGAGCATTACTGTCAATCATCCTTTGCATGTCACCAAGGTTGAGGAAGTGTGGATGCTGCTTGGGAGGATTGTCCCATGATATGAAGTGGAGGTCACTATTCACAGTGGTGTTGCGAAACTCTTGGGCATTGCAAATGACAGTGTGGAAGTATCCTTCCGGGGAAGAGATAAAGTTTGCATAGTACATGAGTACTTTACGGGGTAAATTGTCCCACCCCCATATGGTGTAGTCTATGAACGGCCGAGAAAGAACCATCCAGGCAGAACCTAAAACAGAAAGCAGAAACATGGTAATAACAATTCTAAAATTAGTTCCATGATATAGATTGGCAAGTTCAAAACATTTTCACACCAATTAGGCATCATGAAAACAAACTCACTCTCAATGACATTTCTTAAATTGTAACGCAGAATAAAATAATAGCAAAAAAATTGCTGTTAAAGGGGTTGACTTGCTAAACTACAGATTGTCAGCAGTTAAATCTCAAAAACCTTAAGAAAAATTTGGCCATTTCCTGCAGAGAAGCAGTTGTGCCTTGTTGAGCAGCATTGAAGACAATTCATGTCTTTGTAGCCTAAAACTTCATTTCCACATATTCTTTATAACCAACAGTACTTCTGCAGTGTCATGCCCTTTCAAATACAAAATGCAGTTATAACCCATGTTTTCAGCCGAAGACATCAACAAGTGCCATGTTGCATCTGACCATATGGTGGTACCACAACAGGTGGCTGTATTGCAGCTCATAATAACCTGGGCCTAATGAAAGTTAGCTCACTAGCTTGTTAACATTTAAGAAATTAAATACACAACAGCTCCTACTTTCATGTTCTTCCAACCTAACAAAAAAGCTCGCTTAAGCATGTTACCCAACATCTGCATCTCAATGCCAAAAGACAGAGAAAGCAAGAAATCCTAGGAAGAAGAGGCACAAGTTTTTTCAGCTGTTACACCAAATATATATTTCCAAGATGGAGAATAAAAAGGAAAGTCTTGAATCATAGATATCCCTTCCAAAATCTGTGGACATCAGAGAACTTTAACATCATTGTACCGGGGACATAAATTTTGCCTCTGTTTTAATTCTGCCAGAACAGAGACACAATTTTCTTGTCCCTTTTAAGAACAACATTGACCATGCCAAATTAAGCTCTTTCAATTCATCATCACCAAAAAGAGTGGACAATCAAGCACATGTTGCAGGTCAAACGGTCACACTTCTTTCATTAAGTACCAAACAATTAAGCAAAGCCACTACACCAAGGAAGAAGGAAAAAGGTAAAATAAAATAAAATAAAAAATTACAATCTAATAACCATAGCAACATATCATACAAGCATAATCTGAAGTGACACCTGTAAAGAGTTTGAATGCTGTTGGCACACTTCTTTTCTGCGTGATCCAAAAGACATCAGCCTTCTTTGTCATATACAAACCAGGATCTATAATTATCGGCTTTGCTCTTTGAAACCTAAAAATATCACATAAAGACAATTGATCCCACAACTTAATAAACCAACAAGAAACAATAAATTATCAACAGAATCAAGTTCTCACTTACTCTTTCCAACCAATGTTACTCGTATGATCAATGAAGTTAAGATCCCGTGGCAGGAAAGAAAACGTATGCAATAGATCTAATCCAACCAACCAAAAACAACCCATCAAAATTGGAAAGATTGTATTCTCAGCGCCCAAGCAAACTGAAATCCAAATTACAAAAAAAGACAAAATAAGCAAATGGGAACATTAGTTACACTGCAACACTTACCGTCCTGTGTAACAAGTGGGTAATCAGAAGCACTAAGATTAATGAACCAATCCCAATCCCCACCCTCTCTCAACAGAATCGCCGCCGCGTGAAGCGTATTAGCAACCATGGTGGGTCCCCTGTAAGTAACAAGATTCGCTTTTGTGATCATCCTCACATTCCCAAACCTCAGGAAAACCGGATGGTTCGTTACGAATTCACTGAGATCCAGCCTTTCTTCCGGTGAGGACGCCCGGTCCAAATGCACCGCGTACTGGTTGCCCGGATGGTAAAGAGCCAGAAGCGTCCTCTTCAGTATGTTCCCGTCGCCGGTTGACCCTGAAATCAGGTAGGCAAATCTGGGCGGCGGAGGGAGCGTTGAGATGGGTATTACACCAAGCTTGGATTCAACAAAATTAGAATCCAACGCAGAAAAGGACCGATAAAAAGGCAGAAGTGACACACCGTCCAAGGAAGTGAGAGTTCTAAGAAAAAGCAAGAAAAGAAACACAACAGACCCGATTGCCAGCGGGAAGATCCACTTCCGGCGCTCCATTGTCTGGTGATGGCGCAGGTGCACGTAATAGCTCTTTAATCTCTTCATTGGAACCAAAAATGCTCACTACCCAGATGACGAGACGGCCTGAAATTGTTAGAAATATGGGTCTGCCGAGCCGATTTTATCTATAGGTGAAGTGGGTGAGTAAAAAGGTCAAAGCTTTTTCGTCAGCTGGGGAGGACCTGAATCGATGGCCCTGACAAAGGGTCTTAAAATGGGTATTGACTGAAAAAAAAAAAAAAAAAAGCATTAATGAAATGCAATGAACTGTAGCTGGTGTTTTTATTAGAAGTTAATTATATATTCATAATAGTTCGAAGAGTAATTATCTCCCATGTCTCACGTCAAAGATTGTCTGAACCTATGCAATGAAGCCACCATCTAACGAGACCAACCAGTGAACCTAAACATGGCAAGTTTCTTGGCGTTGTCTGTCTGATGTTTTTCATTTGTTTGTTGATTGGTTGACGTTAATGATTTAGCAGAAATTGATCTGGTGAACAGAAAAAGCGAATAGAAAGGATTATTGCTGTGAGATTTTCTCTGGGAGCATGTGAATTTGTTTTTGAATTTTAAGCAATAACAGGTCAAAATTAATACTATATTCGTCATTAATTAAAATATAGCAAACCTTTAATGACGGATTCTCTTAACTCACCGCCCGCTCACCAGGGGGTGGATTCTCTTAATTCTTCTCCTCCACATTGGAATCTTTCTAAATAATAGTAACGATTTAGTCTATGGAAAATGAATGACATTATGCCGAGTGGTTGTTATGGAACATTTTCTGATAAAAAAAATGATTTGCTGTTGAAATCTTTTAATGCAACGGAGTTTCGTGATGGAGTTGTGCATGTGTTTTGATGGGTAGATAATATGATTCAAATTTGTTTAATTAATTGCCAAAAGGTCAATCACAGGATTCTATATTTCCTGTGCAACTCCTTAATTCATAAGTCTACAATAACACACGAACCATTTGGTCACTTTCATTTTGCGTAATTATAAAAAAAAAAAAAAAAAGAATCTGTTTTGTTTTGTTTTTTTTTTTTTTTTTTAAAGGGCTAGATGCACATGTTGCATATTTTCATCCAATCTTTAAATGCCATTAAATATCCAATTTTGTTCCCTTGATGGAGTACACTCGCTATGCAAAGAGGTATGATTTACTTTAATTTCAAGTTACTTTAATTCAATTGAATAACTACCAAGGCTGGCAATTGGGATAAAATAATTGTTTTGCTTATTGACAAGAGACATCTGATTTACGAAAAGAAAAAAGAGGTTCTAGAAAAGCATTCCTAGGCCGTTGGCGTTTTTCAATAATCGCCAACCAAGACATTCAATTAAGATTATCGTCACAAGAATTAAACAACCGGCGCTACCCTTTGTTGATTAAGTCTAATGTTTAGTATTGACTAAATCAATCCCAAATTCACAGAGATAAATTTCTATAACTACTTCCACGATTTTATTAATATAATATATATAAACCAAACATCTATTAAGTAAATTTTGTAAATATTTTTCATATAAAAATTGACCACAATATAACAAATATTAACCTGCATATTATTATATAAGTTTAAATTATTATTTTTTTTACATTATATATATATATATATTTTTTGTTTTATATATTTTTTAATAATTTATCTGTTTAGCATATAAAATTGAACATATTGAATGATATGTTATCTTAGTAATATATATATATATTTTTTTTTTAAAAAATATTTTTTATTAATAAATTTAATTTTTGAAAAAAAATTGTTAAATAATAAAAATTATGATTTTTTATTTAAAAAGAAAAAATTAAATTCACCAATTAAATACATATTTTAAAAAAATAAAAATATTTATATTAATAATATTGTTGACTTATCATGTTAATTAATATTTTAAATTTTACATATCATCCTAATTAAAAATTATGTGACATACTTAATAAAAAAATAATTTTGATCAAAATTATGTGATGCTGCTCATGAGGGCCTTTTTTTTTTTAATTGTTTTTCGGTGCAATCCTCTCCAGGAGGCCCGTTTTCATCATGCAGACGAGAGAAAGAAACAATAAAATGGATTTAGGCACTGGCGATGCAGAGGTGATGCACCGGTTAAGCTTTAAGGGAATCCAAATAAAGCCATGCATTTTGGAAATCCAAATCAAAAGAAAGGTATATACATCCAATAAAATTTATATGAGAAATTCTTTGCCTTCGCTCCATCTCCCATCTCTGACAAAATGCTCTGAAAAATGCAAATGAAGCCACTCAAGCTTTGCATAATTCATATCACCGGTGCCCACCTTCTTAATTGACATTCCGTATAATGACTCATTAAGAAATAACTATCGGGACGTATTAAAATCTCAGAGTTGCCAGGATCTCCTTTTCATTGCACGAAATGCCAGTCTCACTGAGAAAATTGAAATACAAGCCACATTATACATGCAGGATTGGCCGTGTCTTATAAAAGGAACATCCTGGACCGAAATAGCAAACCTGGTTAATGTGGCTACCGTACACAGGAATAACTGGACAGCACCACTAATAAAGGAGAGACGAGAAAGAACCCCTCTACAAAGGGATTGCTCAACCGTTTCCAACTTGAACCTGAAGCTGAAGCAGAGGAAGAAGAAGGACCCGGACGTGGAGAAGCAGTGGCATTCTCCTTTGAGCAAGCGTAGCTGCATCGACTGGGACGAGCCACTCTATACACACCACTGCTGGTCAGAATGAAAGTGTCTTTTCTGTTATCCTGACCGAAAGAGAATATGTATCCCAATGAAGGAAAGGAGTTCCTTGCTTCTGTTGTACATTGGATAGGAGAGTCTCGAGCGCAACTGAAAGGAAGGTGAGTAGTGGTAAAGTTCCCACTATCGTTCGGGCTTTCTGTTCCTGCCCATATACGTCTAGCGTACAAATCCGCATAAAGATACCTGAAACCATAGTTTATTGAATTCTTCGTTTACATTTGGCTACCACACAAGGAAAATAGTATTGTCACATGGTAATTCAAAAGTGTGTAGCAATAAGCAACGCATCCACATTATATCTGTAAAGCTTTGCAATGTTTGAGTCCGGCCTTTTGTTATGAATTTAAAAGCAAGAGATGCTGTTATGACCCTTTTTTGCAACATTGGAATTACGGGCTTAAAAGTTTCCTATCCAACTTTCGTCAAATAATGCCACACTTGGAAGGTTTTATTGATCAACAGAAGAAGAGAATCTTGTTTACTGACCTGCCATACATGCATGGATCAGTCATTGACCTATAGAAGTAGCCACCTGTAATTGACGCAGTTCCTTCAACATTATTTACATCAGAAAGATTGTATTCCATCACGGGGAAGACTGGATCGATGATGCTGGCACTTGTATTTCCCCCAGGAGAACTCGGGGGATCAAACAACTGGGAGCCCTCATAAACCCTCCATCCATAGTTCCCGCCCTTCGTGATAATATCCACCTCTTCCCTTCCGCTCTGAAAAAACAAATCTCATTGCATCAGAGAGTTCAGAAACCACGTGACATTTCAAAAATTTTGCAGAAAACTGAGAGGAGATAACGAAGCAAGAATCAGTAGTACACGTAGGAGAAACAAAAATTCTTGGCACAAATCAGTAGTTAGCTAAAAGGAGCGGCTTTTAACCTGGCCAACATCTGCACAAAGGAAATAAGAAGGTCTCTCAATATCGAAGCTACATCGCCAAGGATTTCTAAGCCCAAGGGCCCAAATTTCAGGCGCCAACTCCTTGTCTTCAGAAAAAGGATTGTCCCTAGGCACAGAGTAATTGCCCCACAGGCGTAGCTCAGCAATTACTTTTGGACCTGCAAAAATGTGAAATTGAGAATTACTTGGTAAGTAATAGTGACCAAAGACTGCCAATATAACCTCATTCTCTTGTTTGCACTAACAGATTTCTCTTAAGCCTAAATCATCTCAGCAATCCAAAAGAAGCATAATGCTTACCCATGCCACTAGAGGAATTAATAGGCTGGAGTTCCAATGAAGAAAATATATTTGTACCAATGCTTACCAGGTATGTTATCTATGTCAAGCCTCATAATCTTTCCCAGCAAGGATTTCTTGTTTTGCACAAAATTGTATGGATCACCGTCACTTCCACCGTCTCCCATCATGAAGTATAAATAACCATCATTGGGTCCAAAAAGTATTTGGCCACCATGATGTGTAGTAAATGGAAGACCCATGGTAAATATCCTTCTGACTTCTTGCGGTGGGACTTTTGTTTCCTGGAGTGATATGCAAACAAATTTTGACTTAAACCCATTGCATGATCTTGGAAACTGGGAAACAAATACAGAAAATCGTTCACATTCTTACCGAGGTAGTTTGCGACGAGGTGCCATTAGCGGTGAATTCTGATATAACGCTGTGATATTGGCATGGCTGTGCTCCACTATCAGGAGGTAATTTTGAAGGGTCGCACCCAATATCAGAGTTGCAAGAACATCTTCCCGAGCATTCTGGCCATTTAAGTTTATCACAGTTAAAAGATACAAAGAAGCGCCCATTTTGTTGAAAATTTCGATGAAATGCTATGCCCATCATCCCGAGTTCAATGTCAGAATGTACTTCATCAGTTAAGTCAAGAAATGGATTTGATTCATCAAGTACTAATGTTTCTCCGGAACCTTCTGCAGGAACAGTTGCGAGCCAAATCTGCCCCGGTTGGTTTGACAAGAAGACACGATTTGAACCATCAGGATGAGCTACCATGTTGAGGTAAGAGCCATTCCCAATTTTCTCGAGGCAGAGACCGGCTGGGGGGCTCAGATTTGTGGAGCTTTTCAATGAAACTGGTCCATTATCAAAACATACCGAACCATCGTCTGAAGACCCTCCAAACTCATTACAGAAAGCAACCTTGGATTGCCATAAATCCATCAACTTGGAAGAAGAATTAAGCAATTTTCTACTGCTGCCTGGCAGTTCAAATGGGGAATTTGATATAGACACATTCTGGCATTCGTCCCACACTTTTGAGCAAAAGTCAACTGCAACAATTTGTGACTTGGAAGGGTGTCCTGAAGCAGTGGAATTGCAAAGAACAGGGACGATCCTGGGTACAGATTCAACTCTATATAGCTCAGCTGAAAATGGATCGCATCTCTGTCAAACATAGTAATTCGAAGAACACAACTTGAGAATCTCCTCACTTCCACCACAGATGGATTAAGCAAGTAATAATCATGAAGTCATTCGTCAATAGCTTCAAGCTTAAAAATTGGGGGAATAATCTCTCAAATCAAAAAATCCTGTACTCCAGATATACCCATGTGTTGCATATCAGCCATTTTCAATGCTTAATTTTCATTTTTTGACCGTGATATTTACCCCATGTAACAAAACCATCAGTCAAACAACAAATTACTAGGTAGAGGCACTTACTGCACAGATTATGGACTTCAGAAGAGAAGCACAACCAAGTGCAGAGACATTCAATGCCTTGAATTGATTCTGCAGCTGCAGATCTTGAGTAGAGTTACAACAAGCGCTTCCATTGTATTGACAAAAAGAAAGCGATGGACTTGGGGAAAGGGGTGACCCTGTGGCAACAAAAACAAGCACAAAGCTCAATGATGGAGTGATAATCAAAAGCAAGTAATTGGAAAGGAATCATAAGGTAGAGAATGCAAGGACAACAGGCACCAACTTAAGTCAGTACACAGTGGAAATGAAGACCCATGATCGGTCAGCAACAGCAGCAGCAGTAGTATGCAACAAAACAAGAATCTAACAGCCAAAGCACCATCCATCCCTCAAAATCACAAAGAAGCGAATAGGCCCTTTTTAGATTCCACCAATAAAGATTTGAAAAGCTAACTATAACCACATTTGAAAATCCAATTGAACAAATAGATACAAAGTCCAGCAATCAACAAGGCAAATGCCATTTTATTTATTGTGAATCCTATCAAAGACCAACTACCTAATAAATATACAGTGGTCCACTTATTTATTTAAATGGAGTAAACAAGAACCCCCCATCACCCCATCACCCCACCTCCAATCCAAATCTGTCAATCCCCTTTCCAAAAATACTGCGTTACCCAAATTGGCAATAAGCCATTAAGATTCTCAAGCTAAGATAGTCCCCAGTATGCAGCAGACAGAAGACATTTTCCTTCTCCAAATCCTACTAACGAAAAACTGGATTGAACAGTAAGCAACGTTCCTTTACCATTGCCACGTGGACTTTGGTTGACTTTGCGGCGAGATTGTCAGAAGCCAGTAAAAAAGACGCGCCAAGTTGACGTCCAAATTACTATCAAAGTCCCGTCACCGGGACTCACCGCTCAGACGTGGAGGAGACCTAAAGTCTGTGTCGCGTATAATAAAATATTTTTTTAATAATAATTTATAATATTCGTGAAATCTAATTAAATATACTAATAATCTCACTACAATAAAAATATAAATAAATCTCATGTACATTTTATTAAGTTCACCTATCTCTGGAGTGCTCGGTAGTGCCTTTTCGTTTCTGTAACGTCAGCAAAAAGTAAGCAACAAGTGGGAAGATAGATCGAAAGTCAAATCGTCAGGAACGGAAAAGTAAGCCAACACCCATTTAGATATGGATCGGTTTGGACAGGATTCCAACCTCTGAAATCATCAAGACTCGGAAAAATAAGTGTCTTGCAAAAAATTATTTTCTTGACAATTGATAGTTGTGCCATAGACCGACTTGGAATTGAGTGCAAATTTTAATTAACTGTTGTTGCCTAAAACGACGTTGTGGGTTGTCATGTCCATTCCAAGTTTTTTTTTTTAATGACACGTTTACTTAGTCAAAGCTCGAGAGGGGCAAAGCATCAAAGAAATGAACGATGATATTCTGACTTGTTAATACGATTAAGTCATTGGAATGAATTTTTTTAGTTAATGTTAAGAAATGTGATTTAACAAAATAAAAATATTAAAAAAAAGTTTTTTTTTTTTTTTTGTAACTTTAAATTAGAGTTTGTTTGTATTTTAATATAATTGGTTGTGATATTTTTACTAAAATTATTATAAAAATTTAATATATATATATATATATATAGCATATGTTTGTAAATCAAATTAAATTAAATAAAAATAATATAATATCTTAAACATAGTTGATAATTTTTTTAAAAATAATTTTTTTTTCTTGTAAATAATATTTTAATACAATGTAACAAATATTCTTGTTAATATTCATTTCAAGAAGTGAGATATCAAAAATAATATTAATTTTAACAAATTTCAATTAATTGAATTAAAAAATTTTTTATATAACTTTTAATTTAATATTTTATAAAAATAAATATTAAATTTTTTTAAAAAATAATATGTAAATAAAATGAAGCTAAATTAAATTAATATATTATCTTAAACATGATTTGATATTATTTTTAAAAATAATTTTTGTTATTGTAAATAATATTTTAATATAATACAATAAATATTCTTATTAATGTTCACTTTAAATAGTAAAACACAAGAAATAATTATAATCTCAATAAATTTTAATAAAAAAATAAAATATTATTTTATATTTAAATGAAAATAAAAATATTTTTTTATATAATTTCTAATTTAATATTTTATAAAGATAAATATTAAATATAAAAATAATATTAGATAGTTATAATAGTTAATAATTGTTTTAAAATAGTTAAAACGGATTAATTTGATTAATATAATGTAAAATTCATCTAAAGATCTATGCCAAGAAACTTGCATTCACGTAATATTGTCATTTTAGCTATTGATCGGAGACCAAACCTACCTTCATTTGGAATCCGAAATTTAATATATCCTCAGCGGATCGGGTTGAGACGATAGAAACGATATATGTCTATAGGATCATTACGAAAACCTTTTGGCCACGATCATGATAAAAAGCTCCAAAAAGCTAATCAGCAAAATCACAATAATAATACTGCGATATATATTATTAATTGTTGGAATTTTATCAATTATCAAGAAGACATTTAGCTGTACCTTCCACCACAATATCAAAGCAACAAATTCAACCAAAAAAAAAAAAAAAAATCTCATCTATGAATTTATATACTGTACTTCAAATACTTTCCTGTCTTGTTTACAAACAAACTTGAGGGGCTGGTTCTGGCACATATAAAAAGACACGAATTTATCTTTTTTGGGGGAGAAAGGAATAAAAGGGTAGTCAGCATCAGGAGTATACACTTTTGTTCTGAGAAAATCAGATTGTATAAATGAATGAAATAAATCAAACAAACGATGTGGACTAATCACATCAATTATTAAGGAATGCAAAAGGAAATAACCACATAATTGAACTTACAATGAACATAAGTGTGTGAAAGAATAAAAAAATCAAAAACCTATTTTGATTCTAGTCCACTTCATGTACGTTTTTTCCAGGGATTAAATCATCTGACATTGGTGAGGCTGAAATATGCATCAGCATTTTTGAGTTCACTGTCGATAACTCGTTCATTAGTTTGTGTTTTATCCCTCAACGATGATTCAGCACTGCATTAAAATTCACAAAACACTTGGTTGAGAAAAAAAGTGGCAACCCCACAGGTCTTCTAGCTTCTAATTTTTAACCAACAATTCAGCACTGCATTAAAATCCACAAAACACTAGGTATTTGAGGAAAAAGCAGCAACCTCATGGGTCTGTTAGCTTCTAATTTTAACTAACTATTAAGTTTTTCAAATTATAATTACCTGCAATTGAAATTGTGAACACAATGTATTTGTGTGTGATTGTAGCCGCATTATACTGGCATTATAGTAGCACTTTGAATTGGCACTTTGAATTGCTAACCAATGTATAACCATTGACAAGAAAAATGGGAAATTTAGGTAAGTTTTGGGAAATTGGAATACCTTGACTTGGTGGCATCTTTAGAGTCAATATAAGATTCTCTATCATCTACTACGGTATCCAATGCAACGCCGTCATAGTCATAAGGAACATCCATCCCCTGTTGGATGGGATATCCTTGCGAAACAAATAATTGGGATTGGGCGGCCATGGCATGGTGATGACCATAGTTATTCAGGTAAGCTTTCGTCGTGTCATTATTGGTCTGAACAAAACTCCCACCGTTAACAAGGAAGTCATTCATTGGAATCCCAATTGCATCAATGCTGTTGGATTGGTGTTGATGGTATGGAGGAAGATCATCTGCCAGTTGCCATGTCAAATCCAAATTGGGGGCAGGATTATGTTGTTGGTCCTTGTAAAAGGCAAGCCAAGCTCTTACATGTCGCAGTTCTTCCTGTACTTGTTGCACCTGAAATTGGAGTTGCCATATGACTCCCAAGCAACCATGAACGGGAAATCTGGCCCTCATTTCGGACTCATATTTAATCGATTTTATGGCCTCTTCGTGCTGTTCAGAATGCACTTGCTTCAATATCTTCATGATCTTACTGACCCCAAACAAACTGTGTGCATCCTGAAACATTTTTTGCTGATCAGCAGGAAAATGTGGTGCCAGGGGACAAAACTTGGAGCATCTCCTCCTTTGGAATTTGCATACAGCACAGGCTTGGCTTGTGCCTCCTTTTATGGTCATGTTAAGCACAAGAATGGCCACCGAAACGAAAAGCCCCAGGAAATGCAACAACCTGAAAAGAAGTTTTATTGATGAACCTGGAAACGGCTTCATCACTGCTACTTGGTTAACAGAAATGGAATCTTGATTATATATGGTTATGGATGAGCTGGAACCAGAATATAGACCCAGTAAACCTTTTGAATTCCCCGATTCAAAAGGCAGATCTTGTTTGAGCTCTGAAGAATCTTAAAGAGTCACAGGTAATACTGAGTCACGCGCTTTTATGGTTAGGCTTGAGATTTTACAGTTTTTGAAGTTTTGATTGAGTGTTTATTATCTGCCAAGTAATAACAATACGTTTAGTGTTAATAGCGTGTCCTTTCGGGGTACGAGCCATATGCTCGGCGTGTGGGTATTGCGATATGTAATTTAAAAAACAAGACCAAGTAGATAACAAACTCAAGACTCAACAAGTCAGTGGAACACACGCAGCCCGTTGCTTGTGCTTTACTCAAGACAAAGATTCAGGTTTCTTTTAAGATTTCAATTTCAGAGAACATTAATTATCGCTTAAACTGTTTACCGGCTGTGATTAATGGTAAGCTGACTGTGAATTCACACCAAAGAGAGAAGGAAGGAATTGCCAAGTTTGATAATCATGATAAATCTCCAATGGTTATCTTAAACTTATATTTAAAAAAATAATAATAATAACACAAATATATATATCTATATGAAGGACATATTAATATAAATGTTAATTTTGGGGGGTTAAAAATCAAAATTTTAAATTAAATAAAATGAAATCGACATTTATTTTATTTAATGAGTCGATGTACAATTTAATTTTTCTTTATTCTATTCTATACTTAAGGAATCATGTGATATATATGTGTGTGTGGTGTGTGTGTATAGGTTTAAATATCAAATTATGTAAGTTCCAGAGTGCCAAGGAACTTTTTCAGAAAGCAAAATAAATTCGCATACAAAGTCACCGTGAAAATATTTGTTGGTGGACGATGATCAAGAAAATGTAAGCTAGGATCGCCAAGGCAGCGTCAGGAATGCGAAATGGACAGTGCTCTTTGTGGATCACGTCAATGTGATACGCCTGAAATGAAAAAGGGTTGTTACGGTAAATACCTTACAGCTTCCAACGTGCCATTCCTGCTGGGAATGACCAACAAGAAAGTCCTCTGCCTCAAAGCTCGGATTCTTCCGTTGAATGCGAACCCATCAGGGAAGTCGTACGGCTAAAGCTCAGGACACGTTATGGACAATAATTTGCTTGCAAATGAAGGGTTGCCATCTCATCACACATGACATCCCTCATTGAACAGAGACACAGGATTGGATCCTGTGGGATGTAGTCATAGTAAGAGAGAAGAAGGCGAGATCCTAAGCCTCCACGGCAACCACCAGAACCCGTTTATCAAGTTGAGGCTGCACCATCTCAGCCTGATTCACCGACATCAATATCGATCTAAGTCCCCTAATTTTCAAGTAAAGTGGTTTGTATGATAGCCTTATATTTTAAGAGTTTCATTTTAGCAGGCGAATAATATACGTTAAATGCAATGCAGTCAAACCTAAGTGGGGGTTTCATTTTCTTTGTGATTATTGTGAGCGGTCTGATGATTCATTCATTGGTTCACCTGCGAAAAATGAAGGCAGGATCATATATTATAGGGTGGCTGATCAAAATGGTGAAGTTAACATAAATGAAGAGATGTCCTTCACTTTCAAGGGAACTGAAGTGGAGGAATTGAGGAAAAGATTGGAAGAACAAACAGTGTTTGAAGGTATACTTGTGTGTTAAATCCATTGAACGGGAAGCTTTATCCCCTCAGGCTTCATCTTCCTCCAAACAATGCTAATATGCATGCTGTCGTTGTTTCCTCGTCAGGGAAAGGTTAGATTTAGGCTGGAAAGATCAAAACATGAGTATAGTTCATGCGGTAAATAATTTAAGACAATTGCTTTGTTTGCTCCTTGTTTGTTATAGGTCAATCCATTAAAAGAAATGTCATGCCTCCAAGACTATCTGATAGAGACCGTAAAAGACCACAACAAAACTTGATTCTAGAGATGACTTCCGTAGAACTGCTGCGTTGAAAGGAAAAGGGAATTTGTCACTTTCACTCCAACTGTAGATTCCTCAGTAGTCACAGAAATGGCAAAATTCTTTTCTCTTGATCCAGATATGGTACATCACGCATATTTTTTATGACAATTGCTACTAGCCTGGCCAATAAATTTCATGATGAGACACCTTTTTGCCACCTGCAGAATTTTTTTTTTGCTTGTTGCTTCATTAGTTTAGCAACTGGTTTGCTATCATTAGGATTAACTGTCATGCTAAACAACATTTTTGGGTTCATTTCTTTGACTTTTTACACTTTATTTCTTGATTCTTGTTTTCTGCATTTACTGGAGGCATCAATTATTGGGCAGTCTGGGAGTCCATCTGCAACTTAAGTGCAGCATTCTTGAGAAGAACAACAATGTACAGATACTTCCTGCCTAAATTATAGGGAGCAGAACACTTGTGGTCCCCTTGTTTAAAGTCCAATGAGTTTGCCTTTTGGAAGTAATTACCTAACAAAACAGCAGAGAAATTTTGTAGCTCGTAGAAAGTACCACTTACATGATTGACAACCTGAAGGATCCTTATTTTTATAGCTTAAGTAAGGAACTGCGTTTGAGGACTCTGGAATATATCCAAAGTTTGTAAATGTTTTAACCAATTTTATAACAAGACAAGTTCTTTTACCATCTGAAGCGTCTCTTTCCTGTAGAGCACTGTACTTTCCACATATATGTATACATGTGTAGATGTGTTTAGTGTGTATGTACTTCTGACATGCAGAAAAGAGACTGGAAGTCATGTAAGTAGAAGAGCAACTTATGTAAGAATATGTAGAGATTGCAGAAATACCTTTTAAATGTGACAACGGGTGCACTCACTAACATAAGAAGTGACCAGAATGAACTAGGTAAATTGTGTTCCCCTTAAACAGCTGCAAAAACCGGGAAAGATGCTATGCTTACCAGATCTAGAGAAACTTCTGGTGTGGACTACATATCAAATGATCAATACATCTTGTTTGCTGATTTTTGGTCACAGAATTGCAGTTGGAAAAATAATCAAAATATAAGGCATATACCTATATAGATCTATCAAAAACCAAAGAAAAAGGGAAAGTAAGACAGGCACAACATTTTTGTGCCTTGAATTTTCTCTTTTCAAGATCAATGGGACAATTCAAACAGGATAGAACAACAAGATTGAAGTTAAACAGCATCAAGAATCTGGCTAGCATCTTCTTTCATTCTAGCATTATCATTGCCATGTTACATACAATGTCAATTACAGGGAATAATGGTGAAGACTGGGGTGCAAAGAATTTATCAGTATGTCACCCCTGATTTATTGCAGAATGCTTGTTAGACAAACTTGTTGCCAAACAAATTCTTATGCAGAACTGTAACCAGTATCCTTAGGAGTATAAGAATTGCATCCTTTGCACCTTTTTATATTTTTCCATTTGAAAAACCTGTCATGAGGTAGTACTTGATCCATGGTAAGCATGTCAGGGTAGTCAAAAATGTTCACATCAGGGTTATGCGGGCCAACTTCCAAATCTGGCACATTCTCATCTTCCCTGCTGGTATTTCCGGTGTCATCCAAGCCAACATTTCCAGCTTGAGGAAGTGAATCACCAACTTCAGCAGTACATGTTACAGGCAATGTTATTTTTCCAGACATCTCCACTTGCTTATGCTCAGCTGGGACATTAGTTTCACCAGGTTCAGTGTTGGCTTCAGTTGGGAGAGGCAGGTTTCTATTACTAGATCCATCACCTTCACTAGGTCTTGGCAGATGCACTGGAATAGTACCAATAAAAACTGAATCGCCTGGATTAGTTACAGCTTGAGAGTTCTGGGGTGGCTCAGATACACTAGGTTCCTCTGCTTCACCAGTTGAAGAGACAAGTGGTGTATCATCTTCTACATTATCTGAAACCGTTTCATTCATCTCCTTATTTTGTTCTTCAAGATGGATCTGTTTGATATCTTCCTCAATTCGTTTCTGATTTTCTATCATTTCTTCAAGTGTCATGCCTTCGGACTCAATTAGATGCATTAGTTGCTGATCTTCCAAAACCTCTGCTGTCAGTGTTAGTTTCCATTCCACCTCTCTTGATTCATCAGTGATTAAAGAACCTGAGATGCCACCACTGGAGGTCGTTGGAAAGCTACTGCACAACAACAAATAGAAAGAAGCAACCACATCAAAAAAGACATGATTTGTGCATGCAGGAATGGGGAGCTGTGCATGTGAATATGGAAATAAGAGCAGAATGAATTACATTTCTGCATTTTCCTTTTGCAGCTCTATGGTTTCCTCACTTTCAGAAGGTATCTACAATATAAAATCAGACAATCATCATTATTGCATTTTCTGCTATACTCCAGGCAAGAAAAAGAGAAAAGAGGCATGTAATCTAAACCTTATCCTTGAGCTTTCTCTTATAAAATGCCTTCTTTTTCTTTGATTTCTTTCGCACATTTTTTGATTTTTCCTCTTCTTTTCTCTTGTCGGAATCAAGATCAAGTGTAGCTAACAATGATTTTTCTGCAGCCTTTGCCTTCTCTTCAGCATCTTTCTCAGCAAACTTTTCCAAATGAGACTAAAAGGGAGAAAAAAAAAAAGAATAAAATAAACTAACATGACACAGACAAGTGAGGAATACTAGAGAGAACAGACAACAATATTCAACACAAACCCGAATAAATGACTTCAAAAGATGCAACATAATTGTCCGAAAATCATAAGCTGACAAAAGACCAAAATTTTGTTCCATTCGGTTAATATCAGCAAGGCACTTCATTATGAAACCTTCAACAATGCAAAACTGCAATTCAACCAAAGGAGACCATAAACAAACTGTCAATCTCATTCAATCTGAATCAACATAATAACCATAAGAATTTCACAGATGATGTTTCACTTACTTGCACATAAAGCGAAGCATGAATAAAAAGAAAATAGGAAAGAAAAGGAAAGAAGACAGATGTGAAATAATTCAAAATTTAAATATAAAATTACAATCACATAATCATGTCAGACATCAATGATTAAGAGAAGGTTTACACTGACCTTTTTCTCTAGATCAATTCTCTTCAGCTCTAATACCTCCATCACATAATGTTCTGCATCAATAAGCTGACTGTCTTTCATCTGCTGCTCTTCGTTTACATGAACTCCCAAGTCAGATTCTTGAGTATCTATACCAAATAATGCTCCTTCAGATCCAAGATTTTCAGCAGAAGCAACTCGTGCATCTTGCAGAATATCCGTTATGACATTGTAGACATTTTTATGCATATTCCGCTGCTGGTTCAATAGCTGCACTAAATTCTGAGATTCATGGCCTAACATTGTTAATCTTCTTTTGTTCTCATGCAAAGTCCAAACCTCTTGAAAAGCTCTCCCATAGTTTGACAGCCATAATTTTTTATTGCACAAAGATTGCAGAAGGTCCAATTCTGCACATAGGAATTGATAAGCCTCACTTGCTATTGCCTTTTTCTTAGACTCTAAACCTGCCCATGACTTTACTAGCTCCCCAGTCTCAGCACCCGTATACAGCCAATACACAAAATTTTCGCCGACCACCACTTCAGTACTGTTTTGTGGTCTAATCTCTCCAGTCAGCAATCGCTCATCCAATAATAGGCATGAGAAGTCATCTGTGCAATCAATGGTTTCTCTATACTCCTCCTCTCTAGGGACTTCATCATAGCACCTGCCATCCTTACTAAACCCAACCATTTGGCAATTCTTATAGATTTCACAGATCATCCTATACAGCATCTCAAGCTGCTCAGATTCTAAGAAACAAAAACCTAAAGGGGTTTTGCGTAGATCAGAAATCAGTTGCCACAAATTTGGAGATTTTTCTGCCAACTGAAAGATTGTTAATCGGAGCCATATACCTACCATACTATCTGAGAGGCATTTATTACTCAAAAACAAACGAAACATGGAGTGAATCCTCTCAAGCATAGCTTTCCGCTTGGCATCATCACAGTATGACCACTTCTCCTCATCAATGACCGTCTCCTCATCCTTCATTTTCTCCTCTGTTTCACCAGTAACATCATGGCCAATTTCTTGTTTTGCTTGTGCCTGTTCAGCAATATGTTTTAGCGTCTCATCCACATCCACAGGCCTCCAAACACCATTGACAATCTTGTCCAGCCACACAGGCATAGCATCAAGTTCTCTGGGCAGAACCTCGGCATTCTCCGCCGATAGGACCCCAAAGTGATCTTCTGTATGCAGATGCTGCCTCCACAATTCCTGATCCAAGAACCATTGTGGACAACTAATACATTCCCAAAACTTCCATGATCTTAACTCCTTCATAATTGTCATGGCTTCCTTTAGAATCACACTCGAAGACTGATTGGATATGTAGAAATCTTCAAGCTCAGAAACATCTACTTTAAGAAAAGCTTTCTGCTCTTCGTCGCTCAATCCCTTCCAGTACTGATAGACTCGGCTTTTCTGACCCAGATTTGATACATGTCTCTCCCTACCCTTCTCATCAATTTCAACGCCTCCCTTATAAAGTTCATGTTGCCAAACCCTCACTTCGTCCAGCTCCTTTTCAATTTGTAGTCTTTTTACTTCTTGACTCTTTCTTGATTTTATGAAAGGTTCCCACATTTGATCTTCACCCACAGATTGGGCAATCTTCTTTTTCTTGGCCGCATCATCTTTGCTACCTTTCTCCGCGTTAATTGCAGCCTCATTTGATTCCTCAATCAAGGAGCGCAATTCGCGCTTAGCACTTTCAATTCTTGCCTCCTTTGACATACGATCAGTCTCTTTATGGTAGACCGCAACATCTTTATCAGGATCAGCAGGGTCTTGAATTGACAAAGCCTTCTGACATTGCCGGATTACGTTCTCGTATTCGGCCTTATCATTGGCCAACAGGAAGAGCAATGTTGTGTAGACCACCGTCAGGCCAATTAAGTTGGGGCAGAGAGCAAAGGCTCGCTCTGCATAAGCGATGCCATCCTTGAGGTGCTGGACGCGGGTTTCCATGTTGATATTCGTTGTGGTCACGCCGGCCATGAAGTGCATAAAAGCCCGCGTACGGAGGAGGGCGACGGCGTTTGGGTGTCGGGAGATGGATTCTTGGATGATCTGGAACCCTTCTGTGGTGTTTCCTTGCTTGGCACAAGCAAAGGCTCGCTGGCTGGCTTCCCTGATTGAGGGGTCAAGGTCAGGATCTAGGTCCAGAATATCCAGGCATACTGTGCCGGAGGAGGCGATGGGTGGCGGCTCTGGTTGTGGTGGTGCTGGGGTTTGCGGTAGTGAAGCAGGGCGATTGGGCCGTCGGGCGGCGGGGTGTTTCTTGCGAGCCATTTTCTTGGTTTCCCGATGGGTGTTCTTGCCGTAGTGGTTAGTTCTTTGGAGGGAAGTTTTTCAAGGGGGTTCGGTTAAAGAAACAGAAATACAAAATGTATAAGGTTCTCTATGGGGTTTGCATAAGATGATTGGGAGATTTATGCAAGAGAAGGAAAATTCCAAGCATCGAATTTGTGATTATTATTTTCTTTTTTTTTTCTTTATTTGGAATTGGGAGGTTTGAAATTTAATACTATTTTATTTTTCTCTCTTTATTTCTTAAAAAAAAAAAAAGAAAACAAAATTGAACGCCTAATTTAGGGTTAAATGAATTTTAAGATTGGAGAATTTGAGAAAAATTGGGTTTATTAATTAGTTTGTGAACGAATAATGTTTATAGTGTTTCTACACTTTTGTAAACATATATGATAATAATGTGCAGAGGTTCAACCACACGGGTCTATTGAATTTATCTTGATTTTTTGTTATCATTAATACATTTTCTAATATTCAGAAAATAATTTTATTTAGAAAAAGCTTGTTTCGGGTTGGGTTAACACAAAAGTGTAACGTTCTAAGTCCAGCATTTACCATAGGATCTTGAATCAGTAATTCTCCTTAGCCTAGGCCTAATCAGTAATAGTGCGTGGGTCAGGCCCATTAGAGCAGTCCAAAAGGTCCTGTAATTACACTCTTTAAAGCGTGGTTTCTATGTATTAGTCTTGTTTCTGAAGTGCATTACAAGTAATCTTTACCCTGTTCATTAACTGGGTTAACCGTTCCTTCTCACTTACACAAATCCAGAGGACCAGAGATGTAGTACATTGGATCAAACCCAGTTGGATTGGGGCTGTAGCAATGTAAACGGAGCTCATCACAGAGTTTAGACTCAACACATTCCAAGACTGGGCCCAATTTGCAGTTTATGTTCTTCTCTTCCTTCCGGGAGACTTTTGCTTATATCTGAAGTGTGTAAATGTTGCAACCAATTTTGACCGAGCTGATTGTTTTGCTTACCAGCATTCATTACAGCAAATATATTAGCATCTTTCATCTTTGCTGCCCAGATTGTGGAGCATCACTGATTGATGATCAAGTCGGCAGCGGTTGATTATTTACACTCTTTAGGGCTAATTTTCAGTCGCAGAGAAGGTAATCAAAATATAATGCATATATATATATATATACACACACAAAGAGAAAGCAAGACCTGCACAACATTTCCCTTCATTGAATTTTATCTTTTTAAGATCAATGGGACAAAGTCAGACCAGATAGGACAGAATTGAGGTAAAACAGCATTAAGAATTTGGGAAGAACCATCATCCATTTTAACATCATCATTGCCATGTCATATGAAATATCAATTACGGGAAGTAATGGTCAAGACTGTGGTCCAATGAATGAATGTCTCAGCATGACTTATTGCAGAATATTTGATTGACATGCTTGTTGCCAATCACAGTCTTATGCAGAAATGTAACCACAATACTCGGAAACGAAAGAGGTGCATTCTTTGCACCTTTTTATATTCGTCCGGTTGGAAAACCTGTCATAAGGTAGTATTTGATCCATGGTGAGCACGTCAGGGTCGTCAAAAACGTCCATATCAGGGTTATGCACACTTACTTCCAAATATGGAACATTCTCATCTTCCCCACCAGCATTTCCAGTGTCATCCAAACCAACATTTCCAGCTTGAGGATGTGAATCACCAACATCAGCAGTGCCTGTTCCAGGCAATGTTATTGGTCCAGACTTCTTTGCTTGCTGATGCTCAGCTGGGGAAATAGTTTCACCAGGTTCAGCATAGGCTTCAGTTGGAAGAGGCAGGTTTCTATTACTAGATGCATCACCTTCACAAGGATTAGGAAAAGGAGGTGCCTTAAAAGTACCAAAAATAATTGAATCTCCTGGATTAGTCACTGCTTGAGTGTGCTGGAGTGGCTCAGACACACTAGTTTCCTCAGCTTCACCAGTTGAAGAGACAAGTGGCACATTGTCTTCCACATTATCTGAAGCCGTTTCATTCCTATCCTTATTTTGTTCTTCAAGACGATGCTGTTTGATCTCTTCCTCAATTCGTCTCTGATTTGCTATCATTTCTTTAGGTGTCATGCCTTCAGACTCAATTAGATGCATTAATTGCTCATCTTTCAATATCTCTGCAGTTAGCATTAGTTGCCCTTCCAGGTTTCTTGATTCATAAGTGGTTACAGAAGCTGAATTGCCACTGGAGGCGATTGGAAAGCTACTGCAAAATAACACACAGAAAGAAGCAAGCAAATTCAAAAAAAAAATGTTTGGTACATTCAGGAAGGGGTGCTGTGCATGTGAATATGGAAATCAGAGCAGAATGCCTTACACTTCTGCATGTTTCTTTTCCAGCTCTATGGCCTCCTCACTTTTCGAAGGTACCTGCAATGTAAAATCAGACAATCACCATCGTTTCATTTCTGCTATACTTCAAGCAAGGAAAATAGAAAATAGGCATGTACTCTAAACCTTATCCTTGGGCTTTCTCTTATAGAATGCCTTCTTTTTCTTCGATTTCTTTCTGACATTTGTTGATTTTTCATCTTCTTTTCCCTTGTTGGAATCAAGAGCAAGCGTGGTTAACAAAGCTTTTTCTGCAGCATGTGCCTTCTCTTCGGCATCTTTCTCGGCAAAATTCTCCAAATGTGCCTAAAAGGGAGATCAAAAGGAATAAAATAAACTATCACTACATAGACAAGGTAGGAATACTAGATAGGACAGACAACACGATTCAGAACAAACCCGAATAAATGACTTCAATAGATGCAACATAATTGCCCGGAAATCGTGAGCTGATGAAAGACTGAAATTCTGCCTCATTCGCTTAATATCAGCAAGGCTCTTCATGAGTAAACCATCAACAATGCAATGCTGCAATGCAACCAAAATAGACGTTAACGAACTATCAACCTTATTTAATCTGAAAGAGCAGAACCACCATAATAATTTCATGATTGATATAAGGAAAGAAAAAGAAAAGAAAAGAAAACAGATGTGAAATGATTCAACATTTAAATCTAGAAGTACAAACACATGATCCAAGCCAGACATCAATAAGTAAGAAAAGCTTTAATTCTATTAGACTGACCTTTCTCTCTATCTCGTTTCTCTTCTGTTCTATTGCTTCTAACACATGAAGTTCAACATCAACAAGCTGCCTGTCTTTCCTCTGCTGCCCTTTGTCTTCATGAGCTCGCAAGTCAGGTACTTGAGTATCCATACCAAGCAACGCTACTTCAGATACAACATTTTCAAAAGAAGCAGCTGATGAAACTTGCAGAATATCCATTATCACGATGCGCACAAAGAAATCATCCCCTTCTTTAATATCCATGCGCATGTCTCGCTGCTGACACAATAGTTTCATTAATTTCTGAGGTTCATGACTTGGCGTTGTCACCCTTCTGTGGTTCTCCATCATACACATATTCCTAACCACATGAAAAGCTCTCTCATAATTTGAAAACCATGATTTTACCTTGCACAATGATTGCAGAAGTTCCAATTCTGTACACAGGAATTGATAAGATGAGTTTGCTATTGCCAATTTCAGAAGCTTTATGTCTGTCCATGACTCTACTAATTCCCCAATCTCGGCACCCGAGTACAACCAATACACAAAATTTTCTTCATCTGCCACATTGCTACTATTTTGTGGTTTAAACTCTCCAGTCAGGAATCGTGCATCCAATATTAGGCACGAGAAGTCATCCGTGCAATCAATTGTTTCTCTATACTCCTCCTCACTAGGGACTTCATCGTAGAACTTGACATCCTTACGAGGCTGGACCATCTGGCAATGCTTATATATTTCACAGGTCATCCTATACAGCATCTCAAGCCGCTCAGATTCTAAGAAACAAATACCTAAAGGTGTTTTGCCTAGATAAGGAAACAGTTCCCTCACGTTTGGATATTTTTTCTCCAATTGATATCTTGTTAATCGGAGCCATCTGCGTGCCATACTTTGTGAGAGGCATAGATTACTCAAAAAAGTATGAAACATGGAGCATATCCTATCAAGCATGCCCTTGCGCTTGGCATCATCACAGTATGACCACTTCTCCTCATTCATTTCCATCTCCCTATCCTTCATTTTCTCCTCACTTTCACCGGCAACATCTTGGCCAATTTCTTGTTTTGCTTTTGCTTGTTCGACAATATACTTTAGTGTCTTATCTACATCCACAGGCCTCCAAACACCCTCGACAATCTTGTCCAGCCACGCAGCATCAAGTCCTTGGGGCAGAACCTTCGTTTCGTCCAATGATAGTTTCCCAAAGTGGTCTTTTGAATCCAGATGCCGCCTCCACAATTTCCCATCCGAGAACCGATGTCCACAAATATTACATTGCCAAAACTTCCATGATCTTAACTCCATTATAAATCTCATGGCCTCCTTTAAAATCACACTCGAAAGCTCATCCAAAAGATGGTAACCTTCAAGCTCAGAAACATCTACTTTAAGAAAAGTTCTCTTCTCTTCCTCGCTCAATTCTTTCCAGTACTGCAAAACTCGGCTTTTCCGATCCGCCTTCGATAAGATTCTCTTGAAATACCCCTCCGTCCCCTTCTCATCTCTTTCAATCCCGCCTTTATAAACTTCATGTTGCCAGCCCCTCACTTTGTCCAGTTCCTTTTCAATGGCCAGTCTTTTCACTTCTTGACTCTTTCTTGATTTTACGAAAGGCTCCCATATTTCATCATCGTCAGATTGGACAATCCCCTTTTTCACGGCCACATCATCTTTGCTAGTTTTCTCCATCTTCATTGCAGCCTCATTTGATCTCTGAATCAAGCGATGCAATTCCCGCTTAGCGCTCTCAACTCTTGCCTCCTTCGATATACGATCTTCCACTTCGGTCTCTTTGCGGTAGACCGTCATATCTTTTTCGGGATCAACAGGGTCTTGAATTGACAAACCCTTCTGGCATTGGAGGATTACGTTCTCGTAGTCGACCTTATCTCTGGCCAACTTGAAGAGAGATAGTGTGTAGATAACCATTAGGCCAATTAAGTTGGGGCAGAGAGCAAAGGCTTCCTCTGCATAAGCAACCCCGTCCCTGAGATGCTGAAGGCGGGTTGGAACGTTGAGAGTCATTGTAGCCATGGCGGTCTGAAAGTGCAAAAACGCTCGCGTGCGGAGGAGGGCGACGGCGTTTGGGTGGCGAGACATGGATTCTTGGATGATCTTGAACCCTTTTGGAATGGTTCCTTCCCGGAGACAGGACAAGGCTCGCTGGCAGTCTTCCTTGATTGAAGGGTCAAGGTCAGGGTCAAGGTCCGGATTGATCTCAACCAAGAATATTGCGCCAGGAGAGGTGAAGGGTGGTGAATGCCGTCGCCGTGGCTGTGATGGGTTTTTCTGTGGGGAAGCAGGGTGGTTGGGGCGTTTGGTGGCTCGATTTTTCTTGCGGCCCATTTTCTTGGTTTTCCGATGGATGGTCCTCGCCGGAGTAGCTATAGTCAGCTTTTAGAGGGAGTTCTTCAAAGGTGGTTGGTTAAAGAAACAGAAAAGCAAATGCAGCGCCTTCTAGTGTGTGAATGTGTGCAACGGCTCCCTGGGTTGTCGTTTTTGAAGTCGGGGTCCCTCCATTGAATTCAGCTTGATTTTTGCAATTTTATTAAAATAATTTTAATTATTGAAAAAAAAGTTTATTCAATAGAGTGGATTTCTTTTTTTTTTTTCCTTTCTACATTATAAAGTCATTAGGATATGGACTACATACTAAAAATATTTCTCGTTAAATATCATAATTATTTTTAAAATTAGAAGCTTAAAACATTTAAAATAAAAGTTTAAATTTTAACTACTAAATGAAACTGTCTCATAAGTACGAAGTGGATCGCAGCTTTACTGGTTATCTCCTTATCGTAGGCCTGACACATAATAGGTTGGGTCAAACCAGGTTGGATTGCGTCTGAAGCAATGTAAAATGGATGCCATGGCAGAGTTTGGGACCAAGACTGTCACCCACCAAAAAATGCAGGCCCAACCAAGGCTGCTGGCAAGGCAAAGTGAAAGTAACCTGCGTACCCTTCGACCCAACATTGATAGTTTTAATTTTAATATAATATATGCAAGCTTGCTCGAGTCCCTGATTTTTCTTTTCTCTTTTCTAAATCGAACTTGCCAAAATTTTTTTGGAAGATCAAAATGTTGTAGTAGTAATAATAATAATGGCACAGTGAAGCCAAAATGCTTGCATTACATATCAGGAATCGGGACAACGATATTCTATGTTACCGTGGATCAGAGGGTGAACTAGGAAGAGAAGTTTGTTTGAGGCTTTGTTTGGATTAGCAGTTGGCGGCAGATAGCATATAGTGCATAAGAGCAGATGATAGATAGTATATAACATATATGTTTGATAAAATTATTGGCGAACTGTCGTGTCACAAAATTGCAACCTAAGAGTCTACAAAAACAATGATGCCTTCCACCAATTGTTGTGTTCTTTATATTTACCTTTTTGATCATCATTCTTCGTGTCTACTTCTGCAGACAAATTTACCCACAGAGACAAAGCAGCAGCCCAGGAGGCTTTAGCTTGGATACCATTAGCTTTTAACTGGTCTCCCTTGTAAGAGCAGCATAATAGGTAATTTGGTTGCTCAGGACTGCTCTTAAGAGCTGCAGATGTTTTGGCAGGATCCCATCTTGCCATCTATATAATTCATACACATATAGAGACTGCAAAGCACCATGAGAACAAATTGCAGTCCCCATTTTTCAGTTAAATTGCCAGATAATGCATTGCACAGCTCAGTTGACTGAATGTAGGAAAGTCCTGATGTGCACTGTATTCCCTTTGCCTTGCATTTTTCTTTTGTCAGGAGAACATCCATGTGTAATGCAGGCTGTACAAGAATAGGGATCACAATTGAACTTAAGGATACTTCTTCAAGAAGGAAAAGAAATGTGAGTGATGCTAATGTTAATATGTTCTGGTCTCTTATGATATTTATTCTTGTAGAAGACTAAAAAGGTAGTTTCTAACCTGTTTATTTGCTAGATTAGTCCTACTCGAGAATGTGGGAAAGTAAAATGAATGCCTCTTTCTTCCCAGTTCATTCTCATAAAATCTAGGGCTCAGGTAAAGTTCAGCTTGAAAATGGAATGTCGATGAAACTACAAACACTGTCATGTTTTGTAGACCAATCGATACACACAATAGTTAGTGGGGTTGCATATAATTGTGTTTGAGACATCTCACCTATAGACCCACCAGAAGTCAAAGCCAAAAATCTGAAAAGGTCTATTTGGTCTTGCTTCCATAAGACCAAAACCACTGCAAGAAATGACATCTTCAGCATTCTGCACTCGAAATACCTAAAGCAGCAGAAGAGGAAGTGTGACTTATGACATATTGGCCACTAACATCAAAACCTGAAGCCTCGTTCCTAGGACAAAAAAAAATGCAGAAGGGTTCCTAGGCATGGGACTGCTCACTGCTAAATGACCGTGACCTATATGGGGCAATATTTTGCTCTCCTTCCTCATGGCTGCCAGCACTGCTGGATTTGTTGCATATATTTGTTACTCAATTTAGCTCTTAGAGAGATATAAGGAGCTTACAAGAAGTGGGAAAATTCCTGGTGGGCGTTAAAGATGTCAGAAGAAGGGTACTTCTCAACAGTAAGGGTGTGAAATCAAGATATTGTATGCTGATTTTTGGTCATAAAATTGTAGTTAAAACAGTAGTCAAAGTATAAGCGTATACCATGAAAATGTCTCAAAAACTAAACACAAAGAGAGATCAAGCCATGCACGACACTAAGAATCTAGCAAAAACCGTATTCTCTTATCCATTGTGATGGAAACATCATCATTCCCATGTTACATACAACATCAATTATGGCAGTGGTCAAGAATGTGGTACAGAGAATGTATCATTATGTCACCCCGGATTTATTGCAGAACGTTTGTTTGACACACTTGTTGCCAATCGAATTCTTATGCAGAACTGTAACCACGATGCTCAGAAACACAAGACTTACATGCTTTGCTCCTTTTTATAATTGTCGAGTTGAAAGACCTGCTATGATGCAGTACTTGATGCGTGGTTGGCATGTCAGGTTCATTAAAAGCATCCACGTCAGGATTATGAACATCAACTTCCAAATCCAGTGCATTCTCATCTTCCCTGTCAACATTTTCGGTGTCATCCAAGCAGACATTTCTGGCTTGAGGAAGTGAATCACCAACTTCAGCAGTAACTGTTACAGGCAATGTTACTGGTCCAAACTCCACCATTTGCTTATGCTCAGCTAGGAAACTAGTTTCACCAGGTTCAGTATAGGCTTCAGTTGCAAGAGGCAGTTTTTTATTACTAGATCTATCACCCTCCCCAGGTCTACGAAAAAGATGCACTGGAATACTACCAATAAAAACTGAATCGCCTGGATTAATTACTGCTTGAGAGTTCTGGGGTGGCTCAGACACACTAGGTTCCTCTGCTTCACCAATTGAAGAGACAAGTGATGCATCGTCTTCCACATTATCTGAAGCCGTTTCATTCATCTCCTTATTTTGTTCTTCAAGTCGACTCTGTTTGATCTCGTCCTCAATTTCTCTCTGCTTCTCTATCATTTCTTCAAGTGTCATGCCTTCAGACTCAATTAGATGCATTAGTTGCTCATCTTCAAAAGCCTCTGCACTTAGCATTAATTGCCGTTCCTGCTCTCTTGATTCATCAGTGGTTACGGAACCCAAATTGCCACCACTGGAGGTGACTGGAAAGCTACTGCATAACAACACACAGAAAGAAGCAGCCACAATGAAAAGGACATGCCATGTGAATGCAAGGAAGGGGGAGCCATGCATGTGAATATGCCAATCTGGGAAGAATGCCTTACCATTCTGGACTTGCCTTTTCCAGCTCTACCGTCTCCACACTTCCAGAAGGTACCTGCAATATAAAATCAGACAATCATCATCATTATATTTTCCACAATACTTGAAGCAAGAAAAGGAGAAAATAGGCATGCAATCTAAACCTTATCCTTCGGCTTTCTCTTATAGAATGCCTTCTTTTTCTTTGATTTCTTTCCGACATTTGTTGATTTTTCATTTTCTCTTCTCATCTCGGAATCAAGAGTAAGTGCAGTTAACAAATCTCTTTCTGCAGCCTGTGCTTTCTCTTCGGCATCTTTGTCGGCAAAATTCTCCAAATGTGCCTAAAAGGGGGATTAAAAGAATAAAATAGACTAGCATGACACAGACAAGGTAGGAATACCAGAGAGAACAGGCAACACGATTCAACACAAACCCGAATAAATGACTTCAATAGATGCAACATAATTGCCCGGAAATCGTGAGCTGATGAAAGACTGAAATTCTGTCTCATTCTCTTAATATCAGCAAGGCTCTTCATGATTAAACCATCAACAATGCAAAGCTGCAATGCAACCAAAAGAGAAGTGAAAAAACTATCAACCTTATTTAATCTGAATCTGCATAACCATTATAATAATTTCACAAATTGATAAGCATAAACACAAAAAAAAACAATCGAAAAGAAAAGAAAACAGCCGTAAAGCGATTCAACGTTTAAATCTAGAAATACAATCACATAATCCAACTCAAACATCAATAATTAAGAAAAGGGTAAACTCTATTACACTGACCTTTCTCTCTATATCATTTCTCTTCAGTTCTATAGCTTCTAACACACGAAGTTCTGCATCAACAAGCTGCCTGTCTTTCATCTGCCCCTTTTCATCTTCATGAGCTCCCAAGTCAGATACTTGAGTATCTATATCAAATAACAGTCCTTCAGATCCAAGATTTTCAGCACAAACAGCCCGTGCATCTCCCAGAATATCATTTATGACATTGTACCCAAACAAACCATCCTCTTCTTTAGTATCAATGTGCATGTCCCGCTTTTGGCACAATAGCTGCACTAAATTCTGAGGTTCATGGCTAGGCATTGTCTCTCTCCTGTTGTTTTCTTGAACACACATATTCCTAACCACATAAAAGGCTCTCTCATAGTTCAACAACCACGATTTTTTCATGCTCAATGATTTCAGAAGATTTAACTCTTGACATATGAATTGATAAGCTGAGTCTGCTATTTCCAATTTCTGAGCCTTTACATCTTTCCATGACTTTACTAGCTCCCCAATCTCAGCACCCCCATACAACCCAAATACAAAAATTTCCTCATCTGTGAAATTGATGCAAGTTTGTGGTTTAAACTCTCCAGTCAGGAATCGCTCATCCAATAATAGGCACGAGAAGTCATCCGTGTAATCAATTGTTTCTTTGTACTCCTCCTCACTGGGGACTTCATCATAGAATTTTCCATCCTTCCTAAGTGCAACCATTTGGCAATGCTTATAGATTTCACAGGTCATCCTATACACCATCTCAAGCTGCTCAGAATCTAAAAAACAAATACTCAAAGGTGTTTTCTCTAGATCATTAAACACTTCCCTCACATTTGGACATTTTTTCTCCAACTGAAATCTTGTTAATCGAAGCCAACTCCGTACCATACTTTGTGAGAGGCATGCGTTACTCAAAATCAGACGAAACATGGAGCAAATCCGATCAAGCATGACTTTCCGCTTGGCATCATCACAGAATGACCACTTCTCTTCATCAATATCCATCTCCCTATCCTTAATTTTCTCCTCACTTTCACCAGCACTATCATGGCGAACTTCTTGTTTTTCTTTTGCCTCTTCAGAAATTTTCTTTAGCGTCTTATCCACATCCACAGGCCTCCAAACACCTTTGAAAATCTTGTTCATCCACGCACCTTCGAGTTCTTCAGGCAGAATCTTGGCATCCTCTGGTGGTAGTACTCGAAAGTGATCTTCTGAATCCAGATGCCGCCTCCACAATTCACCATCCAAGAACCGTTGTTCACAATTACTACAGTCCCAAAACTTCCATGATCTTAACTCCTTCAGAAATCCCATTGCTTCCTTCAAAATCTCACTCGAAAGCTGATCAGATATATAGAAACCTTCAAGCTCAGAAACATCTACCTTAAGAAAAGCTCTCTGCTCCTCGGGGTTCAATCTCTTCCAGTACTCCAGAACTCGGATTCTCCGACCCACCTTTGATCCAAGTCTATCCAAATATCCTTCTGTCCTCTTCTCAATTTTTGCAAGGCCTCCCATATAAACTTCACGTTGCCATCCCCTAACTTTGTCCAGTTCCTTTTCAATGGCCAATCTTTTCACTTCTTGACACTTTCTTGATATTATGAAAGGCTCCCACATTTCATCATCATCCCCAGATTGGACACTCTTCCTTTTCTCCGCCGCTTCATCTTTGCTAGTTTTCTCCATCTCCATTGCAGCCATATTTGATCTCTGAATCAAGAGGCACAATTCCCGCTTAGCAGTCTCAATTCTTGCCTCCTTTGAAATAAGATCTTCAACTTTAGTCTCTTTTTGGTAGACCACAACATCTTTTCCAGGGTCAACAGGGTCTTGAATTGACAAAGCATTTTGACATAGCTCGATTATGCTCTCGTAATCGACCTTATCATTGGCCATCGTGAAGAGCGAACTTGTGTAGGCCACCATTAGGCCAATTAAGTTGGGGCAGAGAGCAAGGGCTTGCTCTGCAAAAGCAACCCCATCCTTGAGGTGCTGGAGGCGGGTTTCAGCGTTGAGATTGGCGATTTGGAAATGCATGAACGCTCGTCCACGGAGGAGGGTGACGTCGTTTGGGTGGCGGGAGATGTATTCTTGGATGATCTCCAACCCTTCCCGAGTGGCTCCTTGCTTGAGACGGGAAAAGGCTCGCAGGAAGGCTTCCCTGATTGAAGGGTCAAGGTCAGGGCCTGGCTCCGGAAGATCGCACAATGCGCCACGGTAGTCGATGGTTGGTGGTCGTGCTCGTGGGGGTGATGGGTTTTGCGGTGGCGTAGCATGGATGTGGGTGGAGAGGTGTTTCTTGCGACCCATTTTCTTGGTTTTCCGATGGGTGTTGTCGCCGGAGCAGTTAGTTCTTTGGAGGGAGTTCTCAAAGTTGGTTAAACAAACGGAAATGCAAATGGAGCGGGCTTTAGTGTGTACCCATAAATGGTAATTTGGAGAGTTTATAATATACGACAAGGAAAATGCCATGAAACTGATTCTTGATTATTTTTTTTTCCCTTTTTCTTTATAAAATTGTGGGAGACTAATATTGGAAATTTTGGGAAATTGGGTTTTAAAACATATATTATTACAATTTTTAGGTTATTAAAATAATTTTATTATTTTCTTTTTTTTTTTTTAAAGAAACAGTTAGTTGGGGTAAAGTCAACTGCATGTTCATATTTTCATGTATCTTCCCAAAATTGCAGCTGAGAATCTTAAAAAAAAAAAAAAAAAAAAAAAAAAAAAACAAATTTTCACTTGTCAAGAACATCTATATGTATTGCAGGCAGAGAAGAATAGCGATGGATCACAATGTACAATTTCCTTCATTCCATTCTGATCAACGCACAATCCTGCCCACGTTACATGACACATCAATTCCAATCAAGACCGGTGGTGCAATTGCATTTCTTTCCAACTTTCGAACACATTCTATCCTTAGCTAAGGGTCCATAAAATCAAGTATTATTTCTGAGATTACTCGTCAGGGTCACCCTCAATTCGAGCAAACTTGCAAATCTGATGCTGTCTCACTTTCCCTACTAAGCACTAACGTTCTTTGCATCATCACAGAAGGTGTAAAAAATATCTATCTCAGGCAATACTACTTCCCCAGACGACTCCAACGTTGCCTCATCCTCTTCATTTGCGACATTTGTTCCAGCACTAACGTTGCATGTATCATCTAATTCAAGGTTTCCTAATTCATAGTCTGAAGCACAGCTTGTGTACAAAAGCATATCAATGCTACTGCTAGCATGAATAGCATCGCCTGAACATGTTGCCACTGGAGATTGCTGGGGTGACTCTGCAAGTTGCTTTTTCTTTGCCTCGTCCCCAAGTTGCCTCTGGTGCTCAGGAAGAGCAAGCTCTGACAATAACGAATCTTTTGCAGCATCGGCAATCTCTTCCTTGAAGTGTGCCTAAGAAGGAGGTCCAGCATAAATTGTCATTATTGTAACATAGACTACAATGGAAATTCAGGCTACCATTTATATTGTACACTTGCATGACAAGTCTAATCAGGAACAATAGAAAAGAGGCCAGAAGCAAAAACCTTCTCTTTGGTCTTTCTTTTATCTTTTCTCTTCTTATTCTTCTGATTTTTGCCTTTTCTTCTTGAATCACAATCTTCTTTCTCTGAGCTCTTGCTGGGAGGAAGAGCAAGAGCAAGCTCTGACAACAATGAATCTTTTGCAGCATCAGCAGCCTCTTCCTCCAATTGTGCCTACGAAGGGGTCCAACGTAGATGGACATTACTATAAGACAGACAAGACAAGAATATGAGGGAGAACAACGAAAATGATCCAATACGAACCCGCACAAATGACTTCACAAGATGCAACATAATTGGAAGATAGTCATGAGCAGATAGCAGGCCAAACTTCCGATCCATTGCCCCGGCAGCCAGACTATTCATGATTAAAGCATCTACTGTGCATTTCTGCATGGAGGACCAAAAGGAAACAATTCAAAATTCATTATTTTGATGTGAACGTAAGGTTCTCAGTAAGAATGATTGAGAATTAAAAGGGCCTCAAGGCTGTTACAGGCTAAAAAGGCATGGGATCTTCACACATCCATCTTAAATATTCAGAGACAATAGATAGATAAGCTATAGTTTTAAATTATTTCCGTACGGACCTGTTTAGACACATAAAACTCTTTGTCTCTTATTGATGTTCTCAAATATGCTTCTGCTGCGGCTATCCTACTCTGCCTATTTTCTTCATCAATTTTCAAATCAGATAATTGAGTATGAGATTGAACTAGTATTTCTGCCGCACCAGAAATTTCAACACAACGAAGGTTCAGATTTTTCAGAAAATTGAGTATGTAATTCAACCCAATAATTCTGCCATCAAATGCATTATCGATTTGTGCGACCCCAGCTAGCTCATCCTGGCACAAAGGCAGTAGAGACCAGTAACTTTGAGGAGTATAGCCTGGATCCAATCTCTTAGTGTCTTCCGCAAGAAAAATATCCTGGAATGCACCTAATGCTCTCTTGTAGTGTAACCAAAAGCGTTTCATCTTACACAAAGACTGCAAATGTTTAAATTCTGAATTCAGGTACTGCAAGGCCTCATTAGCTTTCTTGATTTTGTAAGCTCTTAAAGTTGCCCATGACTTCACCAGCTGGTCAATCTCATCACCCGAGTACAACCAATGCACGAAACTATCGCCATTTTGAGATTCAAACTCTCCTTGTAGTAACTGCTGATCCAATGCCAGACTTGAGAAGTCAGTCGTGAAAGTAATTGATTCTCTGTACTCATCTGCTTCGTGGACTTCATTATACAATCTCCTGTCCTCACTAGACACAACCAATTGACAACAATAAGACATTTCCAACAACCATTCAAGCATTATCCTGAGCTGCTGAGATCCCAAGAAGCAAATGCACAAGGGATTTTCATCCAGGCCAGGAATCAGATTGTGTAATTCTGAAACTGAAGTCTCTAAGTTATGCCTGGTTGAACAGATCAAGAAATCCACAATACTCTGGGAAAGACATCTATTTCCCAGCAGCAATCTCAAAAGCTCTTTAATTTTTCGAAGCAGTTTTTCCCTCATAACATCCTTACAAAGTGGCCATTTGTCTTCATCGGTATGCGTCTTATTATCCTTCAACAACTTGTTCACATCCACGGGCTTCCAAGCACCATTTTCAATCTTGCTAGCACACACAGGATCAACTGGTCCAGGCATGGTCACATTTTCCACCAGCAATAGCACAACATTGCACATTCTAAGCACATGATTCATCCATGAGTCATAATCTAAAAGTAACTGTATGCATCTAGAACCAGGACATTTCCAATACTTCCATTTCTGGTGCATCTTGCCAAAATTTATGGCTTCACTCAAAATTAAGATTGCAGACTCATTGTTACTGTAGTGCTCCATCATTTTATTGACATTCACCACTAGAAATCTACTCCTCTCTTTGCCACTCATTCTCTGCCAATAATTCACTATCTGGGTTTGCCTATTCAATTGAGAAACAATTGCAGGCTTATTAGCTTTCTTGGAATAGGCGGACCTCTTTCTCTCATCTTTCTCTGGACTGTCACTAACAGGCTCCTTTCCAGAGCCAAGATATAACTGCCTCTCCCAATCTGTCACCAATGCAACATTAACTTCTATTCCCTTTCTTGTAAATTCTTGACTCTTTCTTGTATTGACGACATGTTCTAGTTTTTCTTTTGAGAGTACAAAATAAGAATTCTCCTCCTCTCCTTCCTCCTCCTCCTCCTCCATCATTCTGTCCTTCTCCTCCACGGCCTCTTCTTTACTTCTTGCCACACAGTATAAATCCTGTCTTGCTCGCTGCATCAGTTGCTTCAATTTTTGTTTCACAGCTCCAATTCTGGCCTCTTTCGTGGGGAAATCTTCGGTTACAGTCTCTCTTTCGGGAGAAAAGAAATCATTCTCGGGGTCAATGGGATCTTGAATCAACAAGGCTTCCCGGCATTGCTTGACTATTCGCTCATAATCTTCTTGACTGTCCGCCAAATGAAATAGCACTACATTGTAGATCAAAATGAGGCCGATTTGGTCAGGGCAAATTGCCAGGGATTTCTCAGCGGAGGCAGCGGCATTCTTGAGGAACTTGACTTCGTTTCTGGGATCAGAACGATGGATGAGAGCGGCCTGACGGATGTTCTCAAAAGCATCGGTGCGGAGGACAGCGGCGGACTCAGTAACCAAGTCCTCCTCTGGGACTTGAACGGCGATGAAGGGGCCACACCCGATGAGAAGCGATGGTGGCGGCGAAGTGGGGCGATTCTTTCTTGCCATTTCTTGGACTGGTGCTTTCGATGGAATTGGTTAGCTTTGGGAAGTGGGGGGAGGGAAAAACTTTTGAAAATCAGGTATAGAAATTATTAAAAAATAAACAATAAAAATAATTTTGTTACATTTTGAATAACAAAAAATAATAATATTTTTTTTTAATTTTTTATCATTTTAATTATTATTATTACTATTATTATTACTACTCATGACCATTAGAGTTAAGAATTGGGCTTTATTTGGGTTTGAGCCCAAGATATTAGCCCATAGGTTGTCAGTTGGTTTATTTAAAATTTAGGACCCAGATTTTTTATTTTTTATTTTTTATTTTTTATAAGAAAAGGAGGGAAACAGGTGAAAAGGGAAACAATGAACACTGACATGTTTTGTAGACCAATCGATACTTAGGGTGAGTTGGGCCTGTACAAATGATACCATGTTCTTTGTTCCATGATATAGCATCACTTACAGAGCAACAATAATAAATATTAAATTTTTATCTAAAAGTTCTTAAATTATTAGGGTCCAATTGAACAGTTATGGGCAGAATTGAGGGCTGGCTCTTCAATGTAACTGTTAAAGAGTTAACCAGGAGCTTAAAAATAAAGTGGGAAAAGTTCCAGTGGTCGCCATAGAATTGCAGTTCGAACAGTAATCGAAATACATGACACATGCCTATGGAGATCCGTCAAACACTCAATCCAAAGAGAGATCAAGCCATGCACAACATTAAGAATCTAGCAAAACTCATCGTCTCTTTTCCTTTGCGATGAAAATGTCATCATTAACATGTCAACTGCAGGGAATAATGACCAAGACTGCTGTTCGTAGAATGTGTCAGTAAGTCACCCTTGATTGATTGCAGGGCATCTTTTAGGCATACTTGTTGCCAAATTCTTATGCAGAATCGTAACCACGATCCTCGGAGACGCAAGACTTGCATTCTTTGCACCTTCTTATATTCGTCCGCTTGAAAAACCTGTAATAAGGCTGCACCTGATCCATGGTTAGCACGTCAGGGTTATGCACACCAACTTCCAAATCTGGTACATTCTTATCTTCCCCGCTAACATTTCCAGTGTCATCCAACCCAACATTTTCAGAGTCCTTTCGTTGCTTGTCATGCACACTAGACCTATCAGTGCTGATTGGTTTCGACACAAAAGGCGGCACATCCATACGGATAGATTTTCCTGCAGAGGCTTCTACTTGAGAGTTCTGGCGTGCCCCAGATATGCCATATTTTTCAGCGTCAGGAGGTTTAGAAACGAGTGGCATGTATTTTTTACATTCTCTGTGCTTGTTTCACTCATCTGATTATTTTTCCCGGCAAGCCGCTTCTGCTCAATGTTGTTCTCAATTTGCCTATGTTCCTCCCTGAGTTCTTCGGTATCCATGCCTTCATACTTGCTTAGAAGCTTCAGCTGTTGATCTTCCACTTTCAATGGTGGGGTTTCACTCATCTTCTTATTTTCCTCTAAGAGTCTCTTTTGCTTGGCCTCATCCCCAAATTTCCTCTCAATTCGCCTCTGTTGCTCTCTGACTTCTTCAATGTTTGTGCCTTCAGACTCACTTGGAAGCCCCAGCTGCTCATCTTCCATATTCAGTGGAGGGGTTTCACTCATCTTCTAGTTTTTATCTAAGAGTCGCTTTTGTTTGACCTCATCCTCAAATTTCCTTTGGTACTCTAAGTGTTTTTCAAGCTCAATCATCTCATCACGCGACATTTGGCTCAGTGATGCCCCTTCTTCCCAGTTTACCAATCCATCAGTGATTGCTAAATCTGGATTATGGCCAGAAGATATGGTACAGAAACTACTGCATATCAACGCAGGCAAAAGCACATCAAGTTGTGTTATTTTTCAATATGCAAGTTATTTTTCACATAGAATCGAAATGGGTCATAAGTCTGGGGGTGGTGGGGTTATAGGGGAAAAGCTGTTATACTGAAACTTGCCATCGAAGCAGGTAACTTACGTTTCCTTGTTCTTCTTATTCAACGATTGATGCTTCTGCCTTCCAGAAGTAGTAGTCTGGAAAGTGGAATTAGATTACCACTTACGCAATGCACTTGACTGAAAACCAATTAAGAAAAAATACAAAAGAGGCTAGCAGTTAAAACCTTTTGTTTGGTGTTTCTGTTGTCTTTTCTCTTCTTATTCTTTTTGTGTCCTTTGTCCCTGTTTTTGTCCGGATGGCAAGAAATCTCTGACATCAGTTCTTCTTTTACAGTCTGGGCCCTCTTTTCAGCATCTCTGTGAGCAAATTTCTCCAAATGTGACTAAAGGAAAGCAGCAAAAAGAAAACATAAATTGAAATATAAAATAGATAATACAAGAATATTAACAGGAAAGAGGATCCATCACAAACCTGCACAAATGACTTCAATAGATGCAACACGATTGGAAGATAGTCATGAGCAGATATCAGTCCCAACATCCGATCTGGGTCCATGACTGCTAGGCTTTTCATCATTAAAGCTTTAACTTTGCATTCCTTTAAGGAAAACAAAAAGTAAATGATCACTTCAAGGTGAACCATTTTTGACAAAAAAGAGATGGAATTGAGAAGCTTTAACAAGTTCTCTTCAAGAAAGATTAACAGTCAAAAGAGGGCTCAATAGTTTGCACTCAAGAACTGCACAGAGCTAAGCATAATTGCCTAAATGACATGATCTGAAACCAAAATGAACATAGATGTTAATTGATTAAAATTTATGATGTATGCCTATTACTGTATGTTTTGGTTCTGTTAACCATTAATTAAGCATAACTCAAAAAGGAAAACAAAAACCAGTTAAGCAAAGGTCTAATATCTGCTAAGTCTAAATTTCGACACACCTGCTTAACCACATCAAAGCTTTTAACGTCCAGTGAGTTTCTAACAAAAGCTTCTGCCTCTGCTAGCTGGTTTTCTATCCTACTCTGCTCATCATCATTAGCTACTTTCAAGTCTGATAATTGAGTATTTGCTGAAATCAAAGCATTTTCAGAATTGCCGAAATCAAAGCATTTTCAGAACCAAACCTCATTTGGCAGTAAAGTTCTACAGTTTTCAGAATGTCAAATACAGCATGACCCTCAAACACACCATCCCCTTCTTCACTACCAGCTAGCTCATTCCGCAGATTAAACAGTAGATGCATGCAATTTTGAGGAATATATCCCGGAATTTCCTTTCTTTTTCTGTCTTCTGCTGTGCACATTCGCCTTAAAGCAAGGAAAGCTTTGTCATACTGCACCCAAAAGCATTTTTCCCTACACAGCTTTTGCAAGTGTTTAAACTCTGTATCCAGGTACTGCAAAACCTCCTCAGCTTTTTCCATTTTGTAAACCCTTAAACCTGTCCATGACTCTGCCAGCTGCCCTATCTCATCACCATCATACAGCCAGTGCACAAAATCATCAGATTCTCCTCCTAGTACCCTATCATCCAATGACAGGTGTGAGAATTCACTGGTCAAAGAAATTGTTTCTTCATACTGCTGATTGATATAGACTTCACCAGAAGGGATTCCGCCCTCAGGGGACTCAGCCAACTGACAACAATGAGATATTTCATCCAACCACCCATATATTGTTGAGAGTTGCTGAGATCCTAAAAGGCAGATGCTCAAGGGGTTTTTGTTTAGGTCAGGAGTCAGATGCCAAAATTTTCGAACCGATGAGAAAAATTTGGTAAATGCAATCAATGATTGCACAATTCTTTCTGACAGACATTTATTTCTCAACAAGTTCAAAAGCCTTTTAATGTTCTTAAGCAGATCTTCCCTCTCAGCATCTTCACATAAAGGCCAATTGTCCTCATCAGCATACATCTTCTTGTCCTTCAGTTTCTCATCACTTTCACAGGCAACTATAATCTTCAACATCTCATTTACATCCACTGGCTTCCAAGCAACATTTTTAATCTTGTAAATGCATGCGTCATTATTAGGATGAGGCAACATCTCCTTCTCCTTTTGTGATAGATGACCCATGTGCTCCGTAACTACATGATCAATCCAGAAGTCATAGTCTAAAAACCTCTCTTTACATCCAGAACTGGAACAATCCCAATACTTCCATCTCTGGAACATCTTGCCAAATTCTATTGCTTCTCTAAGAAGTGACATTGCAGACTCATTGGTACTATAGTACCTGATAACCTCATCAACATTCATTTCAAGAAATCTTCTTTTTTCTTCACCACTCATGTGCCTCCAATAATCCAAGAGCAGGGCCTTTCTATCTGATTTGGCTATAACTTGGAGCGCCTTGGCTTTCTTGGACCTTTTATCATCATCAACGCCCTGCCAGGAACCTAAATACAGCAGCACTTGCTGATCCCTTACCATCTTAATTTCAAGGTCCAGTTCTTTTCTTATTGATTCTTGTCCTTTTCTTGCATTAATGGAAGGTTGTAGTAATTCATCTGCAGGTTCAAACATTCTACTATCCTTTTCTTTAATTTTGTCACTGTGAAGCAAAACCCGCTTCACATTCTGTCTCAGTTGCTGCAATTCTCCTTTCACGTCCTCAACTCTGGATTCTTTTGTGGCTGCCACTTCAGTTAGTTTATCTTTTGGTTTCACAATGATACTGTTCTTGGGATCAACAGGGTCTTGAATCAATAGGGCTTGCTGGCATTGGTGGACTATTTGCTCATAATCTTCTCGATCCTTGGCTAAATCAAAGAGCATTTGATTGTAGAGGAGAATAAGGCTGATTTGGTTTGGAGAAATGGCCATGGATTTCTTGGCGGCTTCCACAGCTTCCTTGAGGAGATTGACTTTGGTGGTGGGATTAGAGTTATGGATGGCGCTCATTAGGTGCATAAAGGCAAGGGTGCGGTGGAGGGTGGCGGAGCTTGGATGCTGAGCAATAGCCTTTTTCATGATCTTGGTTGATTTCTTGAGGAGACCACTGTGGAGAGCATTCAGGGCTTCCAAGCATTCTTGCTTGATGGAAGCTTCGGCAGTGGAGTCATCATTTCCCGGGCATTGAACTGCATAGAAAGAGTAGGTGGCATCCGTGGCATAGAAGGACTTGAGCGGGATGGGTGCTGATGGTGCATTGGAATGTGGAACGGCGGTGTAGCTCCTCTTTATTGCCATTTTCTTGGATTGGTGCTTTCAGTTAGCTTTGGAGGGAACCATGAAAATTCAGTTGAAATAAAGGCTTTTCCAACAAGGAGAGGAAATTAAAACTAAAATTATAAGTTTCTTTCCTTTTTGGGTATGATGCAGTGAAGAAAGAAAATTAGACCCATTACAGAGGAGAGAAAGAAAAAAAGAAAAAATCATAAAAACTAGCCTATAGCTAAAAAAAAGGGCTATTTCTTTTTCATTTCATTTGCTAGCTTAGGTCTATTGTTTAATGAGCTAATAATGAAATAAACATAAATCTACAAATATTGATGACTTTTTTTTTTTTTTTTTCCATCTAGTAGAAAGCTTGTACCTACAAATTACAGAACTTTAGAGATTCCCTGATGAGACCATTGTATCCCAACATGATCTCGCACTGGGATGCTTCACAGCTGAGTTGGAAGCAGGTAAGATTCATGCAAACCCATAGGAAGCTTCATCCCTAGATTAGCTAACTAATCCACAGCTTGGTTTCTTCTTGGTAAACATGGATAAACCTATTGATGACATTTGCTTAGCAGTAGATACCCTTGGAATTCTTGTTTGGTCTCATAATAACATGAATCCAGGAAGAGAATATTGGACTTACAACAATAAAGACAAAAACTTACCAAATGATCTGGTCCCAAAGGCAGGCAAATATATTAGGCCAGCCTTCTCCTGCTCTGCCTGCGGCACCTTCTTCTCTCCATGGCAGTGGAGTCACCGGAGTTCATGGGCGGTGGTGATATTGAGGGCGGCGGTAGTGGTGGCGATTCATGGTACAGTGGTGGACGGTGGTGGGTGGGGCGCTTCGTTCTTGGTTTTCTTGGATTGGTTAACTTTGGAGGGAAACTTTCAAAAATCTGTTGAGAAAAATATAACCGTTTTCGAGAGAATCTTTGTCCAGATGTCCTCGATGGTAGTTAAGGGGAGAAGCCAGGGACAGGATAGTAAATTTGAAACGCTCGACCGTTGAGATAGTTGCGTACAAAAGTTTCCCGCCAAAGGCCCAGCGTAAGGGTCCAAACTCCAAAGCATTTTAATTCTAGAGGCAAAAAGAAAATGGAGAGAGAAGCAAAATCACCAAAAATGGAGACTAAGATCGCGATCAAGGCGGCGGCCGCAGGCAAGGCGGAGCGAGGCCGATACCTGTTGGATGATTTCCCCCAAGACAAAAGCCGGAAAACTTCCTTCTTCAAGTCGCAGTCTCGCCGGAGAAGGACCGACACCTGGCTGATTTCGGTCTTCGTCATCGTCCACCTCATCGCCTTCCTGGCCACCATGTTCGTCAACAACTGCTCCGCCAAGTCCCGTGACGACTGCACCGTTAAGGCCCTCCGGCGGTTCTCCTTTCAGCCGCTCTCCGAGAACCCTTTCCTCGGTCCTTCTGCTTCCACGTCTGCATTTCTTTCAATTTACTCTTTAACTTTTTTTTTTCTTTCAATTTCTCGCTATAATTTTTAGGGTTTATATAATTTACAAGATCGATATTGGATATGGCTCTTTTACGAAGAGATGGTCTATTGAATGATACTCAAAATCTGATATTTATCGTGCTGATGGATCTTTAATTCGGTTGCATGGGTTGAGTTTTGCAGCAGTGGCTCCCAAATTGATTGTCTTAATATGATTATTTAACTGCAAATTTGCTTAATTAGATTTGTTCTGCTAATTTTATGTATGGTTTTTAGTTATTGATACAATACAATGTAATTTTCGAGTCAGTGCTTTAAATTTTGATTTTGAATAGCTTTGCTCAAGTGAGACTGAAGATTTGACATGTAGGTATTGGTGTGGTTTCATTAGGAGCTGAAATCATGCTTGTCCAATTGCAGGCTAGACAACATGGGTGCTCTCCGCAAGACACTGTTGGCGGAACATCAACTTTGGCGTCTCTTCACTTGCCCATGGTTGCATGCTGGTGTCTTTCACTTTATCATCAATATTAGTGGAATTTTCTTGCTAGGAATTTACCTGGAGCGAGAATTGGGACCAGGTATGCAAGCATGTAATTTTGTTTTTCCACTTTTAGTCATTAAAGTGAAAAGCTAGAGCTTGAACTGTTCCTGAAGAACAATTCTTGCACTTATGTCAGTGTTTCCTCCCTGTGCAGTAAGGGTTGGTATCATCTATATACTCTCTGCATATTTTGGCACCTTGGTGACTGCACTTTTTGTTCGAGACAGCCCAGAAGTTAGTTCCTCTGGTGCTCAATTTGGGTTGCTTGGGGCTACAGCTTCTGCACTACTAAAATACTGGACATTCTACACTAATAAGGTCCTGCATATTCCTCTGCCTTTTCCCCCTCCACACCACCCCCCCCCCCCCCAAAAAGAAAAAAATCTGCCTCCCCCATTGGTTCTACTGACCCAGATATTGATGCCTTGTTTTCTTTCTTGCAGTTTGTGGCTCTGTTGATACTTTTCCTTGTGTTTGCATGCAATCTTGTGTTTGGTTTGCTGCCCTACATTGACAATTATTCAAATATTGGAGGTCTTATATCTGGACTGCTACTTGGATTTGTGTTTTCACTCACCCCTGAGCTAAGGCAGGAAGTGCAGAATAATGAACCAGGCATGCATGGTTATAGTATCAAGAGTTTCCTCAGCTTGAAGCAGAAACTAGACAGGCCAGTTCTAAGGAGCATCTCCCTTCTTCTTTTTACTCTTCTGTGAGTTTTTCTTCTTTGTCCATCAAAGTTCTTAACTTTGCTTGTGAAATTTGCTGTTGTCAGGTTGTAAGATTATCTTTTGCATGCAGACTTGCTGGGTTTCTTCTGATGGTACTCATGGGCATCAATATAGGCCAGTATTGCAACTGGTGTAGATATCTTGACTGCATACCTTCCAAAAGGTGGAGCTGCAATGACATGACAACACTGTGTGAGGTAGAATTTAATCAAAGTGTTTCATTTCAAGTTCCTTATGGAGACACTTGATTGGCACCAAAAAACAAAGAGGAATTGCAATGCTGAAGAAATTCAAATATCTTTAATTTTTATTTCTAACAAATTTGGAACATGACCAGTCTAGGAAAGACTGTAGGTTTTTCTTGTTATAAGTTACCTTGCATTATCACGAATTCTGTGGCAAGAATCTTTTATCATCAAATAATTATCAAAAACATGAAAAATGAAAAGTAAAGATGAGAGAGGAGAAAAAATAATTTGTTGGAATGTCAGCAGGAGAAAAAAGAAAGAAAGACATGGACTTTTACCATTATCTGTTATCAATCAATGCAAATTGTCAGCTATTCCCATACTGCTGAGAGAGTCCCATTGCAGAATCTTGTATCAGGCACTCTATCATTTATATTCACACTTTTAATTCTTTGGACAAAATATCAACCTATGTGTACTTAAATCAAATGCATGGCCATTTGTTTATTTAGTCAATTGATACTAATTTATAAAATCACAGTCTAATGCTGAGCGAACGATGATTGCAGATAATGGAAAGTGAGACAGGGTTGACTTTGACATGTATTAGCAATGGAAATTCTAGGTTTCTGCCCTATGCCAACATGTCACACTCAAGGACCAGAGATTTGTGTACCATGATATGCTCATGAAAGAGTTCATTTACATCCTGTTGCTCTCCATTCATTCATTCAGGCATGTGGTGGTTATGCAATGAGTGGTGAGAAGCTTGATACAAAATGCCAATACTATTTTCATGGCAGCTTAAGTTGGATTTCTGTAGCATTTTATTCCTTGCTTCATGTACAGCTAGTGCTTCACGTGCAGTTCAATGTGAAAAACTATGAAACTAGTGATTCCTTTGGCTTAGAGACTGTTGGAACAAAATAATAATAATAGTAATAATAAATAAATAAATAGTGCACTTTTGGACATGATAGTGCACTGTCTGTTGAGGTACAGTGTATGTTTTCCATAGCTATGAACAATTTTTCCTCACGACACAACATTGTTGATACAAATTGCAAAGTATAAATCAGTAGAGCTGATGGGATATACCAAAAGTTCTGGTGAGCTTTAATGTGTCAAAGCAACAGAGTACAAGCCAATGAGACTCCAAGCAAAAGAACTGCATCAGGGCTGAGCCTATCTTCCACTTGCATGCTCTTGAAGCCATTGTTTCCCATCCATCTACATTCACAGCAAATCCTCTGATAATGGCAGCCCAGGAGAATGGATATCAAGAAGTGCTGTCCCATAAATGGCATCCAATTGCAACAATTTTCCCTTCTCGATATACTCATGAATCCACTTCCCTTGCCAAATAGACCCATAGAGTGCACAAGCTGTCAAACCTGCAGTTACACAAAGCTCCTCAGGCTTAACCCCCGAAACCAACATATCCCTAAAAGCTCCTAAAGCATCCCTCGCCCAAACGACGCTGAACGTTGCCATTTATAAGTACATTCCAGTGGATAACATCTGGTTGAGGAATTTCATCGAACGACTTCCGTGCAATTACCACAGCACCAGACTTCAGCTCAGCCTCTCTCGACCCCAAGTCTTCGCATGCCCGTCTTCCAAAAAACCCATTTTCAAATACCCAATTGTGCAATTTCCTCCCCAAACGCACCGAGGAAGCATTAGCACAAGCGACGAGCTCAAAATGCAACGTCTGGTTATCGGGTCTCACATTGCCACCTTTAATGATCCATGAGATAAAAAATAACCCAATAGCCAATTAAGGCGCTGAGTGAGCTCCGAGAATAGGCTCGAACAAAAAAGATAAAAACGGATAAGAAAGATCTCCATTGTTAGACACAGAGAAAAAGGCGAGAACTTTGCTAATGGCGCAAGTTGCTTTGCCATGGAAAATGTGGGTCAGGGTAATTGACTTCCCGGGGCCCATCATCTGAACCAATGAATATTCGCCACATCATAACACACAGGAGACTTACCATGCATTCGCAGGTGCCGGATTATTCTAAATTAAAGACACAGAACACCAGAGCATAGGAGACCCCCTTTTACCTCTAAAATTACATCCTAAGCACGTTTGTCGCAATTGGTAACCAGGAACCTATGAACTTCAGTTTGAAGGTTCTGTTTTTCCAATCAGTGATATGCACAAAAACTGCAGCTAGTGGTAGGTGCAATTATGGGCATCTTCTTTTAACCCTTAATAATAGACGTCAATTTGCAGCAGCAGCTATCCACATAGCCGAAAAGGTGAAAACTTTCAGATTTGGTTTTGTCGTTTTTTTATTTTATTTTATTTTATTTTTTGCTTTCTTTCTTTGTTTACATGCTTATACGTGTTTAATTGTCTATGTTGGAAGAGTGAAGAACTATTAGTAGTGGTGGGTGGTGGAGCAGCTGGAGTATATGGAGCAATTAGAGCTAAGACTGTTGCTCCTAATCTTAATGTTGTTGTTTTAGAGAAAGGAAAGCCTCTGTCAAAGGTTCTTTCTCATCTTTGTTTCTTTATTTTGTTTTTCTTTTTTTTTTCGAGTTTTTGGTGATTTTTGTCTAGACCCGAGATATATGTAACAATGTGCAAGCCACACATACTGGTAATGTTCCCTGTTATTGGCAGGTGAAAATATCTGGGGGAGGTAGATGCAATGTGACAAATGGGCATTGTCCTGATACAATGGTAATGATTGTTAAATTTTCCGGGATTGTACAAGTTTTATGCTTTTGTATGTGTTACCTCATAAACAATGACTTCCATTATATTTTAATATACTGTGCTCTTCTTAAAGTTGAGTTCAGAAAGGATTGTTTTATGTTAATCTCATAACCTGGTAGAATGTTCCAAGGCACAGTCTGCTATTAGTCACAATAAGAACCTCTTGGATGCTAGAATCTATGAGTTATTTCTGGTTTGTTTTGGAAATTGTCTTATGGAGCTTGTTCTTGTTAGTTCAGTAAGATCTACAGAAAATCCACTTGTAAATTAAGAAGGGTAGAAAATTGACCATGTGCATTAATCTGTGTGGCAGAGTTTGGTAGAAAATTATCCAAGGGGTCATAGAGAATTGAGAGGGTCTTTCTTCAACGTGCATGGTCCACTGGATACTATGGCCTGGTTTACCAATCGTGGAGTGGAACTAAAGGTTTTGTTCCGGGCTATTCTCATTATCTTTCATTATCTTATTTTTCATATGTATTTATCTATATATACCTTAGATTGAGGGTGATGGAAGAGTGTTTCCAGTCAGCAACAGTTCATCTTCAGTAATTGATTGTCTTCTAACACAGTCAAATCAAAGGGGAGGTATGCTTTCATCTACTTGAAATGTCTGAGTTTTCATCAATTGGTATCAAATTAAATGTGTAATGTGTTTGAATCTACACTAAAAATTTAGGTATCCCCTATTACAGAATTACAATTTATCTCTTGGATCAAATATATCCAGTTCTGTGTTAGATTTAAAGTATATGAGATGTTTTCTGAATCTCTGAGGTATTAATGTGATGAATGGTTGGTTTAGTGTCTTCTCCTGCACTTATAATTACTCTTTCTTTTCTGATAAGCATCAGCCTTTTTTCTATTTGAAGTTATATAAATTAAAATTCTAGTTCCTCAAGTTTCTCTGGAGACAGGAAAAGCAGCCAAAAAAGCATCTCTAAGTACTGCCGGAAAGTTTCTTCTTGAGGTTGAGAAATGCAAGGTCGATTCCTATGAATATTTGGCAGCCGATTATTTGTTGATTGCAAGTGGAAGTAGCCGGCAGGTTGTGTTGAATGAACTATCCACTAGCATCATTGTGTATGAAGTGTTATTATATTTCCTCTTATAGTGTCTGCTCTCTTCTCAGGGCTATAGTCTTGCAACTCAGCTTGGTCATTCGATTATAGATCCAGTACCAAGCTTATTTACATTTAAGATCACAGATTTGCTGCTCACAGAGTTGGCAGGGGTAATGCTCTCCAATGATGTTTAAAGCTTCTCCAAATTACTTTCTAACATGAATAGTTAGAAAAAGCCTTCTTCTTTTCACTCTTTTTTGCTTGCAGGTATATTTGAACTGTTACTTTATGTCTAACTAATGGATAGAATGGGAATTCTGTTACTACCATCTTGGGATTGTACTTGTATTCAAACTACAACAATATGCCTAAGGCTAACCTGAATCACTGTCAATGGGGGAGATTTCAGTCAGGCTTTTTGTATTATCTTGTGGTGCTAGGTCATTTTCTGTATTATCTTGTGGTGCCGGGTCATTCTCACATATTGTTAATAGTCAAGATTGTGCTTATGTTCATGTCAACCTGTTTAACTAAGAGTTCTATGAAATAAAATTTTCCCAACATGTTCAGTGGTCACTGAACACTACCTTTCCACTGGTAATCTGCAATAATTTCTTTACTCTGTGGTAAATAGATGAGTAGTTTTAGTACACTGTTTAGGCTTTCTTGTTTTTCCAGACAAATTGTAATATTCACAATTTCAAACATTACATCAATGTCTGAATGTTAAATCTGAAATCTTACTGGTCAGGTTACATTTCCTAAAGTTGAAGCAAAGCTGAAATTAGAAAATGTCCAAAGGAATACACTAAACCTTACACAGGTACCTTTTCCTTGCTGCCACAGTGTAAATTTATACGATTGTGTGAGCTTAACTGAAACTTCTCAATATCAGGTTGGGCCTATGTTGGTAACACATTGGGGACTCAGTGGGCCAGTTATTCTCAGGCTATCAGCTTGGGGAGCTCGAGATCTGCAAAGTTCAGGCTACAAAGGTGCAGAAAAGTTTGATTTAGTGCTCTTTAGTGTTAGTTTGCCCTTCCAATTTTTGTTTCATGACTTGATATCACTTGGATACAGGGCAGCTTATAGTGGATTTTATACCTGATTTGCATATAGAGAATGTGAAATCAATCTTTAGTCGGCAAAAGCACAAATTTGCGGTAATTTTTATTTTAGTGGTTTGCTTGTCAAGTAACTTAAAGTTGTTCCAAGTGTGGACATGAGTTATTGTACATTGCCTGTCAGTCTTATGAGGAGTTTGGCTTTCCAACTACTGTTTTACAATGTTGCAGTACAGGTAAAAAAACATAGCAAATAGTCACAAAAAAGATACTAGTTGTATTGTATGAAGTGAGTAGCAAAATTTTCTTATATATTATTTGTAAAGAGAAATAATCTAAGTAGTCAAGAAAAAGGTAGCAACATGTTTTGAAATTTTTGGTTTTAAAAGTCTTGAACAAGGGCAAAATGTCCTAGATTTTCTTGTTCACTGCTGGAGATAAATGTTAATTTTAGGAACTACAGTGCATGTTTCTGCAAAGCTGTTTAAGCATTGGCTAACTCTATGCTTACACATTTTATTTACTTGTTTTCAGAAGCAGAAAATACTAAATTCATGTCCTTTGGAATTTGGCCTTGCAAAGAGATTTTGGAAGTATATATTGGACCGTGAGGTTTCTTAGCTGCTTCAAAGTGAATTTTCATCTTCTGTTTTGCCACCTTGGATTAGTTGCAATTCTTATTTTTCCCTGTTGATATGCAGCATTTGAATGGTGACACCTTATGGGCCTCAATATCAAATAACTCTATAAATTCTCTTGCTAGTCTCTTAAAGCATTGTACATTTAGGGTAACAGGGAAGGTATAATTCAAATCTTCAATCTTTAAGATGCATGCTTCATTTTTTTTTTATAACTTCCTTTAGATTACACTTTATGGGCATTTGTTCATAATACAGGGTCCCTTTAAGGATGAATTTGTCACTGCTGGAGGTGTTCCCTTGTCTGAGGTTCTTTCTCTATCCTCAAAATGTGCATATGTGTGGCTTTATTGGGACATGTAATGATTTGCTTTTGCTTCATGAAAGATTTCTTTGAAGACAATGGAAAGCAAGATATGTCCACGTCTCTTCTTTGCTGGAGAGGTACTGTTTCTCAATATTCTAGATTTTCTATTGGTTTTAGTTTAGGGTAGTAGGGCAAGGAAGAGACATGTTCAGCTTTGTTACAACCATTCTAAATTTCTTGACCACATCATCTGTCTGGAGATGAAATTCAAAAATGTCTACAGAGCTCATGCGTAAGGGTTCTGATGTTTCAGGTATTGAATGTCGATGGCACTACTGGTGGCTTTAATTTCCAGGTGAGAAAAACATCACTTTAATATGGCTCATGGAATATGTAACCATGTTTTTGCTTTTAGGCGGCCTCATTATTAGGGGGTATGGTGAGAAATGACAAGGGTCTGTAAACACCTTCTGTCCTGCTAATGCTTGCTTTGAAATTTGAAGGGTTGCAAATGAAACCACTTGTGAATGTTACAAAACCAGGGATATATGGACTCCTCTGGAAGTATCTGATTCTAGGATTTGCCATGCAATGCATTAATCACTTGGTTGGAGTTAGCTCCATCACAGTGCAGATTCGTCATAATCTGAAATCCTTCATTTAATGTGTCACCTTTTTAGCATGATTGTCATCCGATATTTTGGGGTGCCTCATCAACTGTTCTTCCTACAGAATGCATGGTCTGGTGGATACATTGCTGGGACAAGTATTGGTGAACTAGCAACTGAAGTTACTGATCTCAAGGAGGAAGCTTAATTGACTTAAATTGCAACACATACGTTGTCCTGTTTCCAGCTTGAAAGTTCTTGTATGAGTACATAGTCCATCTATCACCATGCTTCAACCAAATCATTCCCCATTAGTGACAGTGCAGAAGCAAAATAATAGCCATTTTTACAAGCAATTCTCCTTCCTCTTTGAGACTCCAGAGTATCCTGTAGCCGTCCCTCCTTCTCCCACACATTATTACAAGCCCCATTAAAGGTCAGCCCAATCTCAAAAGTTTCATACAGGACATGCTTGATCTGTTCCAATTCTCCTGCAACAAAAATGTAAAAATATGTTAAGCCTTTTGAAATCCTCCTGATTTTTCTTACAGCTACTAATCCAATTTATTGTTGGCCCGTTTACTGGAAAAGACTAAGGAGAATCCTATTATAAAAAACGGTTTTTGTAGCTGGTTGGGAGACAGGAGTTCGAGTCCTCGCCCCTCCAAAATCCCTCCTTTCTTAATTTTTATGCTCTCCTAAAGAACAATAAAAATGGGATCTTGTTTATGTGGTTCTTACTAAAAAAAATAAAGAAATAATTTTTTTATAATAGAAAATGAGAAAGAAAAGAAATAATGACATTTTTTAAAATTTTTTTTCCGAGTTTTTTATTATTAAAGAAGAAAAAAATTAACTTTAATCTCTCGTGCCATTGAATACTATATTCTATTCATCGTATATAGGCTCTAACCGCTCAAGGGGTTCTTTTTTTTTTTGGTTTTTTTTTTTTTAAATTAATCAAAAGCACATGTCGTTAAATAATAATAATAATAAAGCTGAAGCCTTGATTGGAGGACGCGACATCCCCGTTAAGCCGGGGGCAGGGGGGATTTAGCCATAACGGCTAAAAATCCGCATCAACGACTAAAAATCAAAGAAGAAATCGATATCAAGTTTAGCATGGCCGTTGATTCTCTTTGTCTGCTTTTTTTTTTTTTTTTTTCCTTCAGTTTTAACAAATAATAATAATAATAATTTAGAATCCGCATCAGCGGAGGACTTCGTATAAACTATAAATGGATGGCCAGCGATTCTCTCTCTCCATCTATCTATAGTAGTTTCTCTCTCAATTGAAGAGATCAAAAGTCCCCGCCTTTTCTCATACGCTGCTCTTGGCGTTCTTCTTCTTCTTGGTGTTCGTTCCTCTTCTTCTTCTTTTTCTTCTCGTTTTTGTTGTTGTTGTTCTTGTTCTTCTTTTTCTTCTTCTTGTTCTTTTTCTTCGGGGCTTCAAGAAAAAAGTGAAATTTTGGGGTTTTAGGTTGGAAAATTGATTTCTTTGTTGTTAGAAGATCCATGGATATTTTGTTTTTTAATCTTTACGGTGCTGTTCTTTCTTTGTTCCCTTTTCTTTTCTTTTTTTTTCACTTCTTGTCTGTTTTCTTGAGCCATCCACTCTCTTTTCTCTTTCTGTTATTTTGTCAATTCAAGAGATCAAAATTCCCCGCCTTTTTCTCTGGGTTTTCTTCTTCTGCTACTTGGCGTTTCTTTCTTTTTCTTCTTCGGAGATTCAAGAAAAAAGGTGTGAAATTTTGGGGTTTTAGGTTCGGAAATTGATTTTGTTGGCTTTCAAGGTTCAGGATTATGTTGGGATATGAAAGTTAAAAGACCCCAAGAAGAGGAGCCTGTGGGTTTGTTCTTTCTATTTAATTTGGTTTTAAATCTTTACGGTTTGTTCTTTGTTCCCTTTTTCTTATTTTTCTCTCTTTCTCTTGACATTTTCTCGTCAAGACTTTTTTTGTTTTCTTGTTTTTCAGTCTGTTTTGTTCCAAAGAAAGATCGGCATTTTGGTTTGTTCCGATTTCCTTTTCTTTTCTGCATTTATTTTTTTCAAATGAATCTATTTCCCTTTTGGTTTGGGACCATTCTTTTACCCTTTTTTTTATAATCCTCATCATGTTCTCTATTTTTCAGTCTTTTATTCAAATCTTTATTCCTTAAATTCTTTCTCTTATTTCACCCAACGAGTGTTTCCTTAATTTGACGTTGTTCTTGTCCGGTCTTTTTTAAAAAAAAAAAAAAAGAAAATTTTTTTGGTAGCCTTTGCACCTTGTTGTAGACCAGTTAAATATGGTTTTTGCCAAAGCCTAGGGCCAGAAATCCTGAGCCTTGGTCTGAGTTTTCTTTCCCTCACAATGCTTTCTTATTTCTTGGCATGTTTTTCAATGCTTTCTTTGACTTTATTGACTTCTGTTTGTGCTAGCACAGGCAAACTTCAACTGACAATTAGTATATAAGTAGCAAAGGCATGTCTTGTACTTACATGAGCTCTGGGCCTAAATTACTGAAGCTAATGTTATTTGACAATGATCTGCACATTAGTCAAATCTGAAATATGAATAACAGTAATAATCCAAATTTGTTCCTTGAATCTAACAATCTGTGATATTACATGACATATCTGTCACTCACTCAGGGTATCCTGTGTTATGCATTGGCTTTTCTTGTTAAAGTCCTCTGCATTTTTTATATGCAAGGATTAGAAGTTGAACTCCAAGCTTCTTCAGGGTTGGTCCTATGTTTGGAAGTATGAATGATGGAACATTCTGTTCCTTGCTTTTGCTTCAATATGTTCACTCGATAATTTTGTGCAGCCTTAAAGGTGATATCTGGTTATTCAATCATAGTTTACTACCAGACTTAATATGTTTTAACATACATTTCCTGTCATAACATGCTTCTGCTTCAATCTTTTGCAGCCTGATTCATGGGTAACTTATGGCATCTTCTTTATATGGCCCTTTCTGAAACTGTAATTCCAATTTTACTGGTTGTGGATTGATGCCCAATTGGTCGACAATTGAGATTAAAATTCACTGTTTAATGAGCTTGGGATCTTGTTTGGGCAGTCCGCATTTGTCAAATACTTGCCTTTTTTTGGCTTTAAATGGAGTTTTTAACTACACAGAAGAATGCACAATCATTGATTGATTCGGTAAGTGGTTGCATTGAGAGTTCTTTGACAGTTGACACTTGAGAGGGCTTAAGGTTTCCATTTACATGCATGAAGATCTTATTCATAATTTGGCTTATGTAAACAAAAGATAAGAGTCTGACACAGTGATCAAATTATTGAAAGAGTGAGGCTGACTTGCTGGGGGAATTTATTACCCTTAAATGACACCAATTTGCAGCAGCAGCAGCAGCTATCCCCATGGCCCAAAAGGTGAAAAGCTTGGTTTTGGTTTTCTTTATATGTCTAACAGTTGCTTTCTTTGTCTATTTATGCGTTTATATCATGCATGTTATTTATTTATTTATTTATTTATTTTTAATGTTGGAAGAGTGAAAAGCTGTTAGTAATGGTGGGTGGTAGAGCAGCTGGAGTATATGGAGCAATTAGAGCTAAGACTGTTGCACCTAATGTCAATGTGGTTTTTATAGAGAAAGGAATGCCTCAATCAAAGGTTCTTTCTCAACCCTTTTTTTTTTTCCTTTTTTTGAGATTTTGGTTATGGTATATGGCTCCCAGCTCATGTCTTTATGGACTTGTTTTCCCAATTTGGTGATTTTACTCTAAACCACAGATATTGCAACAATGTGCAAGTCACATTTATTGGTGATGGTCGCTATTATTGGCAGGTGAAAGTATCTGGGGGAGGTAGATGAATTATCTGGGGGAGGTAGATGAAATGTGACAAATGGTCATTGTGCTGGTATGGTGGTAATGATTGTTAAGCTTTTCAGGATCTGTACAAGTTTTGTACTTTTGTATGTGTTAGCTGATAAACTATAAATTTCATTGTATTTTAATTTATTGTGCACTTCTTAAAGATGAATTCCGAAAGGATTTATTATATCCTTCTCATAACCTGGTAGAATGTTTAAAAGGCGCAGTATGCTAGTCATAAAAAGAATATTTTAGATGCTAGAATCTAAGAGTGATTGCTGGTTTGTTTTGATATTTGCCTTATGGTGTTTGTTCTGGTAATTCAGTGAAATCTACAGAATATCCACTTGTAAATTGAGAATGTTAGAAAACTGACTTTGTTCATTAATCTGTGGTTAGCAGAAAATTATCCAAAGGGTCATTGATAATTGAGAGGGTCTTCTTCAATGTGCATGGTCCAGTTGATACCATGGCATCATTTTCCGATCATGGAATGGAGCTGAAGGTTTTATTCCACGCTACTTTTGTTATCTTTCATTATCTTATTTCTCATATGCTATTTATGTGTGTGTACTATAGATTTGGGATGAAGGGAGAGTGTTTCCACTAAGCAACAGTTCATCTTCTGTCATTGATTGTCTTAACAGAGGCAATCAAGGGGCTGGTATGTTTTCGTCTACTTAGAATTTCTGGGTTTTCATCAATTGAAATCAAATTAAATGTTTAATATGTTCAAATTCACACTAACAATTTAATCATCCCCCCACTGCAGAAGTACAATTTCTCTGCTGGATCAAATATTTCCAGTTCTGTGTCAGACTTTTATAGTATATGAGATGTTCTGTGAATCTCTAACGTATTAATGCGATGAATGTCTGGTTTGGTTTCTTCTCCCACAATTATAATTACTCTTTCCTTTCTGATAAGCAGCAGCATTTCTGCTATTGGAAGTTAGATAAATAAAAATTCTAGTTCTTTTAGTTTCTCTGCAGACAAGAAAAGCTTGGTGTGGCAGGAAAGTTTCTTTTTGAGGTTTAGAAATGCAAGGTTGATTCCTCTGAATATTTGGCTGCCGATTATTTTTTTCTTGCAAGTAGAAGTAGCCGGCCGGTTGTGATGAATGAACTATTCACTAGCATAATGGAGCATGAAATGTTATTATATTTTCTGATATAGGGTCTTCTCTCTTCTCAGGGCTATAGTCTTGTGACTCAGCTTGATCATTCTATTATAGATCTGGTACCAAGCTTATCTACTTTTAAGATTGCAGATTTGCCGCTCACATAGTTGGCAGGGGTAATTCTTTCCAATGATGTTTGGGGTTCTCCAAATTATTGTCTAATAGTTAGCAAAAGCCTTCTTCTTCTCATTCAATGTTGCTTGCATCTATCTCTGCGACTGTTGCTTTATGGCTAACTACCAGACAGAATGGGCATTCTGTTGCTACCATGTTGGGTTTGTAGTTTTCAAACTATAACAATTTGCCTCAAGCTAACTTGAATTGCTGTCAATGGGGGAGATCTCAGTCAGCTTTCTCATTTTATCTTGTCATGTGCGGTCATTCTCACATGTTATTGTCAGTCAGGAATGCACTTACATTCGTGCCAACACATTCAACTAGAAGTTCTATGAAATAAAATTTTCCCATCATGTACAATGGATTAACTTCCTGCACTGAACACTATACCTTTCCACTGGTAATCTGCAATGATTTCTGGGCTGCTGTGGCAGGTGAGTATTTTTAGGACAATGTTTAGGATTTCCTATTTTGCCAGACATTATGGTTGTGTAATATTTGCCATTTCAAACATTATGTTAATGTCTGACCACTAAATCTCAAAATATTTTTACTTCTCAGGTTTCCTTTCCTAAGATTGAAGCAAAGCTGAAAGTAGAAAATGTTGGAAGGAATACACCACACTGTACACAGGTTCCTTTTTCTTGCTTCCATGGTGTAAATTTATATGATCGCGTGAACTTAACCGAAACATTTCAATATCTGGTTGGGCCCATGTTGGTAACCCACCGAGGACTTGGTGTGCCACTTATTCTTAGGCTATCTGTTTGGGGAGCTTGAGATCTGCCAAGTTCAGTCTGCAAATGTGCAGGTGCTTCCCTGGTACTTTGTGTTTCTCTGTTGGAAGTACGAGTACAAGTCAATTGCTGCTAACCTGTTGTTGAGCTCATAGGAGATGGTGAAAAGCACAAGTTTTTGCAGGTGCTTCCCTGGTACATTGTGTTTCTCTGTTGGAAGTATCCTCTATCGTCTTGGCGTCAATTTATCCCATCTTCATTGCATCCACGTGAAGCTCAACAAGAAGTAAGTTCTAATTCTGGTTTGCCCTTAGTCAGACAGCATTAATTCTTGCTTTCAAGCAGGGTATGGAGGAAATCAGTTCACTGGAGTCATATCTGGTGGGTGACACCATTTGGTTACTGCTTGTGGAATTTTCTTTCTTACAGAATGCATTCAGAATGAAAAATGACCATAGGAAGAAGAACGTACATGTACTTTAATGGGCATGCCAAAATAAAATCCTACATGGTTTGCATTCCCATGATTCCAAGATGCTCTGTGAGAACCGAAATTTCACAGAACTTTACAAAGGGTCATAGAGGCAAGAACATGAGCTGAGATTGCATATTAGATGTTCATTATAAGCTTGCTTTGATCCTTCTGTAGCACCAATTCTGGTTGTGTCAGTCTTCTATGTTGAGGCTTAATAGAAAGGTAGGTCTGGTTTAAGATGTTGAAGTGTTATATCGGGACAGTAAGATGAATGTGCGTGAAATTATTTTGTTTGTTGCAGGCTAAAAGAATCGCATGCATTGTGAAAGGGCATTTGATACCAGTTGAACTTTCTTGACATCGACCCAAATTCAGTAGAGGCTTAATCAGGGTTGGAGACAACATTCATTTGGTTCCTCAATGGTAAGTTTTTACAGAGATGAGATTGAACCATTGTCCTTTATATTCCAGAAATATAGGCCATAAATTTCTTCAATAGTCTTCTATGGTATTCTAGCCTTCTATGAGTTGTTTCACAAATAGACTTCTAGACAATTTGTTTTCTGCTTGAGGCCCATTCTTTTTTCTGGATTTTTTTTCCTTGTTTGGTGCACATTTTTGGACTTTTCTTTTCTTTTTTTCGCATCAGATAGAGAGAGATGGAATTCTGCCCCAAAATTTTCAATCATTACTCTATTACTAGACTGAGTTGCTACTCATATTTCAATCACTACTGCTGCAGAATGGAACAGATTCTACTGATTCTTCTTCGGTTTTGACAGTAGCTTTGGCACTCCATCTCCCTTAACTAGGTTTTGGAAATATATGGATGCAGAGCTAACCAAAACATCCATGCCAAATCACCAGGAAAGCTTCCTTGGGAGATACATTAAGTCCCCAATTGAGCACACAAACTATACAAAGAGATGCATGCAACGAGAGCACACCAATGAAGCAGTTAAATATGCCAGATCAAAATATCAATGTGGAGGACAATATCACTTTTCCAACATAAGGCATAAAAGGTTCAATGTAATGAACCATAGCTCATACAATTATTATCATCAGTTTCTTGAATGATTATGCCACAAGATTGATTCTATGCGGATGATTCTCTTTTTCTTCTGTTAATCAGGAACGCAGAAAAAGATAAGAGGAATCAAATAGCAGCAGCAGCTTCGATGGCTCTGTTCTTCTCAATCTTCCTCTCGAGTTCATCCTTCCCAGCTCCAATCACCCTCCCCACTTCCTTCCCTTTCTTCACCAACACAAACGTTGGCATTGCCTCAACCCCGAATTCCTGTGCCACGTCCTGCCAAGTGCACAAAACACCAAGAAAGTCCATTCAGAAAACAAAATCGGACAAGCTACAATCCCGCAACTCCTAATTGCCAGTACAAGTTACGGGTAAGTCTTGTCAAGAACTTGAATTTCTTGTAAATTTATTGACTTTCTTGTTGGGATGAGAGCGGAGTATACGACTTACAGACAATTGATCGACGTCGATCTGGACGAACTGGACGTCGGCGAACCTAGCAGCCATGGCGTGGAGGGCCGGTTCCATGAACCTGCACGGCCCGCACCACGACGCCGTGAAGTCTATCACCATCTTCCCTCCCAAACAGAAAATTATTTAAAAAAAAAATGAACCGCTTAAGTCATGCAGCCAATTTCAAACGCAAGTTAAAAAAAAAAAAAAAAAAATCAAAACTTTAGACTTCAGAGAGAGAGAGAAAGAAAGAGAGATACCAGTTGTGGTGACTGTTTGGAGGAGTTAAAGTGGAGCTGCCAACGGGCAGAGGAGTGAAAGGCGGTGATGCCGGAGTGGTCCTCCGAGGAAGAATATTCTCCGGCAGACGCGTTTCCAAGCAGAGAAGATAGTATTGATCCCATTCGGTTCTTCCCCTCTCTCTCTCTCTCTCTCTCTCTCTCTCTCTCTCTAACTTGCTGGCGTTGCCTTGGCTTCGTTTTGGCTCTATTTTAGCTCCTATTTCATGTGCCTTGGACATAAAGTAAAACCTCGAATAAATAGGAGAAAAAAGAAAATTAAAGTTACGCCAAATGGACAAGATTGGTTGAGGGAATTGAATTCTCCTTGACTTTTTATATTAGCTGAATAAAAAAGTTTTAAGTGAAATCAAAAAATAGTGGATTAAAATAAATATATTTAGTTTTTATATAAGTTGGATCCTTAATGGAAAATTTTAGGTGGTTTAGAAAGGGTTTGTTACGTAGGAATTCTGGTCAAATCAAAATCCAGGATCTATAGCCTAATTTTATGTTAAGTTTAAAACTTTGGGTCTAAAATGAGACGGTTCCTTGTCTTCACAGTTCAGAAAAAATAATAATAAAAAAAAAAAAACCCTGGAAAACAAGAATGTTCCAATCGGTCAAGGAAATTTTCTCTTGTTGAATTTGAATTTTTATTCGTTTATGTTTGAATTTTCTATGTTCAAGGAAAGGGTATTCAATTTGAGAGATTCTTCGTTAGAAAGTCAATTCAGAATTGAGTCATGGACTGGACAAAAGACAAAGTTCTAGCAGACCAAATCTCTTTATTGAATTGTATTGATTAGTTGTTATAGCCAACGATACCTTGATCGAAGCAAAGACCCACTTCCAGTCCACCAGGCATCAAGCCCAAACTATGCAGCGACAGAGGAATTCTATTTTGTGTTTATTTATTTATTTATTTGTCTCTTTCTTTTCATTTTCTCCAAATCTCTTGTGTTTGCTTATCAAACACGTTAAACTACTTATCAAGTGGTTGAGCATACAGGCTTATTTGTATCACACTATTCAGTAAAAACTTAAAAGTCCCTGCTTCTTGAGAATGCTTGTCAGCTCAGCCTTCTGATCTAAGCATTTTTTTCCCCTCAAGCAAATGTTGATGTTGAGACACTTCCACTGGTGCTGCCTTTATATCGATACCGAGTAGCACACAATAAGAAGTAGACAAGATTAAGCACCCCTAGGGAAGCAATTAAGTAGTAGAAATGATCCAATTTCCCTTTGTTGAGGTCCTCTGGCAACCAATTCTGGCCCTGGGATCTCCTTGTAACATGGCGTACCACTGACATTAAAAAAACATTTACGAAGCTTGCCATTGCCTTTCCTAGAGAGGAGAAACCACTGGCAATGCTTCTCATATTCTCAGGGAATTGCTTGTAGTAGAACTCACTCTGGCCAACAGAATAAAATGCCTCCGCTAGTCCGGCAAGTACTAGTTGGGGAATCAGCCACATTCCCGACAAGCTGGAGATAGCCCTTCCCTTTGAATCATAGCCTATTATTGCCCCTTTAAGAGCCAGATGCCTTCTCTTCCCTTCAACCAAGGCCGAAACAAGCATGGTAAGGATTGATAGAAAAATTCCAATTCCCATTCTTTGGAGAACAGTTATTCCACCCTCTTTACCAGTGAGTTTTGGAAGAATGGGAACCAGAATTCGGTCATAGACAGGGATCCACAGAGTTAACGCTAACATAGCACAGATTGCATATGATCCACCAGGCACCTCAAAGCTTGTATTCCCAAATCTTCTGTCCAATTGGAGTGCTTGAAAAATCACATAATACTGTTGTTGGCGTATTACAAGATTGTAGAAGATGGCTGATGGCCATATTGGTATCACTCTGAGTACACATTTTGCTTCTTCCACTAGTTGTATGCTGCAAAGTTTCCACGGATTGGCAGCCGAACCATTGGGATTGATTTGATCTTCATTTGTTATAATTGCAGACTTGTCAAGGAACCTATCACAAATTTTGTTGAGATAAATGGTTCTAGAAAAATAAACGTGTATGATAAATAATAGAGAAATGGGCTTCTTTTACCTGAATTGATCTGTATAGGAAAGCTTGGCGTTGATGGAATTAGTTGGCACGTAATTGAAAAGGCAAGCAGCTGGGTTTTCAGGCAGCAGCAGCTTTCGCTTCTTGGTTGCAGCCACTAGTACTTGTGTCAAACTAGTTAGAGGACTTCCCTCAGGTTTCACTTTAACGTAAAGTTTTGAACCAAAAAAGAAGACAACACATGACATGAACATTAGGCATGCTGGGATAGCCAAACCAATTGCCCAGCTCACCTTTAGTTGCACATAGGTAATGAAGGTTAGAGATATCATCACAGCAAATGTGAAGGAAAAGAAGTACCAATTGAAGAAGCTATTCATAGCCTTCCTGCCTGATTCACAAGTCTGATCGAACTGGTCTGCTCCAAATGGTAGGTTACTAGGTCGGATGCCTCCAGCTCCAATGACTAGGAATCCAAATCCAGTTAGCAAGAAGGTAAACTGCCCAATTGTGGGTCCATTGCAATTTGCAGCTTCACTTGGTGCACATTTTGGTGGGTGCATTTTGGAAATTGCCGCAGTGAGAGCTAGTACTGTCTGCCCCTTGAAAATGGAAAATGGAATAACGTTTAAAAAAATGCATAACATACACTGTTGACAAAACTTATAAGTTTATGATAGTACCAAAAAGGAGCAGATTGAACCAAAGGCCAATGTCTTGTATCGACCCAGGTAGGAATCAGACAGGAAAGCACCAAGCAATGGTATGATATCCAAAGTTCCACTGAGGACATTAACAATCATGGTGGCCGTGATGGTCGTCAAGTGGAAAACAGTAGTGAGATACACCGTCATATTTGATAAACTGCCAATAGTTCCTAGATTCTCAAAGGTCTCATTTCCTGAAACAAGTGTTATCGCACAATTTCACAAGCTAGAAAAAAAATACAAGAAGATGTGTTTAGATCATGTATAATAGGCTCCTAGCTAATGAACATTTATTTATTGTATTGGGCATAATCAATACCAATGATAAATGGCATGACTTTCTGTCCTCTGTAGTTGGTCACATGCTCATTAGTTGGTGTAGCTCTCTTTTGCTTCAGTTTCTCCATGAAGTGCTCAAAAAGATTTTTGCTATTCTGCCTGTGTAATGGTCTTGTCTTTGTTCACAAAGACAAGAATTGAAATGTGGCAGAGGATGATCATTTCTACCTGGCTTAAGCAGAACTTATAACCTTCGTCACATATTAAGAGGAGAGGTTTGATCAGTCACGCATTCATAGGCTTACCGTCACAGCAAGACTATCTTCAAAGGCTATTCACATTGGATGATTATTTGTTTGTTGTAGAGATATTGGCTTTTTGTTGGGCAAAATAGAAAAAAGTGGGCATAATATCTTTTATAGATTCTTGAATTTGTTGACTTTTCTTTGCATTGAAGCCGCAAATGGAAAAGGGTAAACAAATTTGCATTTGAGTTAGTAGCATGTCAAAAGAAAATCCGCTACCCCGTTTCATAATTGGAAAAACCTTGCCTTGGGGGAAAATCTAAGCGTCCTTTTCATTCCCATGGTGTATCATGAAGGAGGTAAATCCAATTGAATGTGCTACTACGAGCCATTTTTAACTGGGGACCATGGTTGTTGGCTGGCAGCCCTCATGTGAATGAGGGGGTACCCTCATGCTGAATCATTCTCATGGCCTTATACATTAAATTGAATTGAAGAAAAAAACAGGAATCTTGAAGTGTTATAAGTCTTCAACTGGTTAGCTGGAGGAGCATTCCCTTCCAGTGTGACTACTATGCTTTTTTACACTGCCATTAACTGCAATAAAATTTCCCTGTGAACAAAGTTGCCCATTTTTTAAGGTTTAATTTGTGGGTGGACTGGAGTCCACCTAAACAGGAGATTGCTTTGTCAAGTTGGGATTTCCTTTTCAGTTTATTTTTATCCAATGTCCCATTAAAACAACAATGCCTTGTGCATTACGCCAAGGAAATAGTGGAACTCTCCACTATAACTACAATAACTTTGTCTTATATCCTAGGAGGTGTTCACTGATTACTTATCGAATAAACTGTGCTTGAGCTAATATGGAAAAAGGGAAACTAAAAGATCCCAAGCTTTTCAACCTGAGGGTAGGTGGGCTTGCTCACATTGTAGTCATGTAGTGTCTATGCTCTAACCCCACTAGTGTCTATGCTCACATTGCTAAGATCATAGATGCTTGTGGAGACCGTATAGAGCGGTGGATTATAGTTAGAATATGAGTGGAACGAAATTTATTGTCACTGGCCAATATCCACAGGGGCAACACCTTTATATCTGTAGCACTTAGCACAAACAAGAAAGTATGCAAAGTTCAGAATCCTCAACCCAGCAATCATGAAATAAAAGTAGTCCAGCCTTCTCTTGTTAGCATCCTCAGCTAACCAATCACCAGTTTTGGTTCGCAGAGTGGTTTGATGAACCACAGAGACAAGGAAGCCACTGAGGTAACTGGCCAGTGCATAGGCAACAAAAAAGAATGACTGAGGAATACTCCTCATGTTTTCCAGGAACTGTTTATAGAAGAACTCAACCTGCGAAACATAATTGAATCTCTCAGATAGCCCGGCAAATGCAAGTTAAGGCACAAGCCACATGCTAGATATTGATGAGATAGTGCCACCTTTGGGCGCAATTCCTAGTGTTGGCCTAGTCGAAGCAATCTGTCTCCTGTGGTCCTCGACCAACCGGGAAACAAGCATGTGGAAAATTGAGAGAACCATTCCTATCCCAATTCTTTGGGGCAGTGTGATTATGCCATCTTTGCCAGTGATTCTTTCCAGAAATGGGATCATGATTCTGCCGTAGACAAGAATCCAAATCGTGAGGGTTATCACAATGAAGATTGTATATGTTGCTGCAGGCACCTGGAAATTGGCAGTGCCTAGATTTCCGTCTGATTGAATGGCTTGTAAGACTGCATATGTTTGTTGTTGGATTATTGGAACAGAGCAGATTATTCCGGTGGCCCTCACGGGAAGTGTTTTCGCCATACATTTCACTTCTTCAATTTGTTGGATGCTTGCAAAGGTTCCATGGGTTGGCAGCTGAGCCATCCGAGTTGGTTTCATCATCGTCTGAAATGATTGCTGCCTTGTCAAGGTACCTGCGGGGTTTCGTGATCACTAAGTACAAAAATAGATTGGTCTTCATTGAGAAATTAGAAGTAAAACAGAATTTGACAATTTGGGGGTGAACATGTTATATGTTTGACTGTTCTCACCTGAATTGATTAGTGTGAGAAAGCTTGGAGTTGATAGATTTTGCAGAAAAGTGGTTGAGAAGAGAAACCGTGGGATTTTCTGGCAGCTGTAGCCCTCCGCTTCTTTACTGCAGCAGCAATTACTTGTGCCACACTAGTTAAGGGGCTCCCTCTAGGCTTCACAATAACGTAAATTCTTGTTCCCAAAAAGAATAATGCACATGTAAGGAACATTAGAAATGCAGGGATTGCCAGCCCGATAGCCCAGCTAACATCAGATTGCACACGGACAGTACCAGTTGTGGTTACCACAACCGAAAAATGTCTAGGTGAAAAATTACCAATTGAAGAAGCTAGTGATACCCCTCTTGCCGGATTCGGTATTGGGATTGAATTGCTCAGCTCCAAAGGCCGCGTTGCAAGGCCTGATGCCAGCAGCTCCAATTACCAGGAAAACAATTGCACTTACCGGGAAACCTTGTTGCCAAGCCGTTGGCCTGATGCACGCGCTGCCTTCTTTTGCTGCATATTTTGGAGGGTGCAGGCTGGAGATTGCTGCTGTTACCATTAATATTGTCATTCCCTAATAGCAAAGCAATAAGGATCAAACATAAGCAAAAGAAGGTAACTTAGCTTAATTTTCTCGTGGAATTCTTTCTTTGTCATTGAGGTACTCTTATTGTACAAGAAAAGTGTACCTCTTAATGAACCTAAAAATTTTAGTTCTCAAATCATTCACGTACCGCATTTTCAAGAAAATTTAAACTCATCACTTTCAAACTTCGGGCCTAGGTTCAATTCATATAACTAACCATCCTAGAGCCCAGATCCCCATTTCCACTGTTGAAGTAAAATGATCGACAATGCTGGGTGGGCCAGCAACTTGCGTTTGTCTTAATAGATTCTAAAGAATATCGTGTTGCGGCCTATGGTCTGTTTCTGAAGGCTAGTCCATAAGCAAGTTGGTGGGACCTGGGGTGGCAGCCACACCAAAAACTCCTGTTAGGAACAGCCCAAGCTTCAACAAATCAATCTTTATTCTAACACAGAGGGGGTTAAAGATAGCTCTGCCACTGGCTGTAGGCTTTAGGATTCTGATTATTGTAATGTTCTAATTATTTAGGCCGATTGACAGTTGCAACTTTATTGCAAAACTGATAATTGGCTGGCTGAGGAAACATAGATTGCATCCATTTTTCTTTCTTTTTTTCTTCCTTTTTTTATTGCAAATAAATCATCCAATTTTATACTTGTAAAGCAACACAATCCTTGCACCTTTTGCTTTCAATCAATTTCGTGGCCTGTAATATTGCTTGAGTCTAGTCAAGGTCATCTACCGTACTGGATGCTTCTCTGGTCCCTTTGTCTTCATGGGCATCTCCACCTTGTTATCATCAACACCTTTTATACCCGTACCAATTTGCACATGCAAGAAAATATGCAAAGTTGAGGGTCCCCAAAGCGACCCATCATGTAATAGAAGTAGTCCAACCTTCCCTTGTTAAGATCCTTTGGTAACCAACCTCCGGCTCTAGTTCGTGGGTTGGTGAATTATAGATACAAGGAATCGGCTCAAATACTTGGGAAAGCAATTCTTGTATAATTACTTTAATTAATGAAATTCAAAAAGGGGATGTAGCTCAGATGGTAGAGCGCTCGCTTAGCATGCGAGAGGTACGGGGATCGATACCCCGCATCTCCACGTGTCGTATACCCATTTTTTTTATCACTTTCAATCATCTGGAACCCCTTTTCTTCATCATTATCATAATTCGGGCTTGTTGGGTTTGTTAAATAAACGAATGTTATTCACAAATTGAACATTAAGATGGTAATAGTAATCATAATAATCTTATAAAACTCCCTTTAACGTGTAAATACAACTATATAAAATGAAGGATAATTAGGTCAAATTATCATATAAATCATATTATATTTTCATCCTATATATGTTACCGGAAGACCCATTTTGTAATAATTTCACAACATGAACTAGTGACATTATCTTCATAAATTTTAATTTTATAAATAAAATAAAAATTTTCGTAATTTTGCTGAGCTACTTTTTATAATTTCTCTTTTTTTTTTTTGTCATTTTGGTCCACAGCTATGGAAATTATTGAATTTGAGTAGATGATATTTTTTCGCATTACTGCAACAAATGTCAAGTGACAAGTTAGAAAACCCATTTTTGGGAAGAATTGCAAAATGTGCACTCAACATCTCTCAAAAAAAAGTTATATCGAGTCATAAATAATATATTTTTTTATTAAAAATAAAATTTATTATTTTTAAATAATTTTTTATATTTTAAATTATTAAAATATATTTTAAAAAATAGAGTAATATTATCTTAATAAATTTTTTTTTATTAAAAAATTTATCAAATTTTAAATTATATAATAAAAATTTTTTCTTTTTATAAATTTTAAAAATTGATATTTATAAGATGAAGGGTTAAATTTTTATTTAAATAAATAAAATTTTAAAAGTCTGGGCTGGGCTCAGGCTAGAAACGTGTGGCCCGGGAAAAGAAAGCCCAATCGCTCACAAAGCCTCGAGCCTCGTTGGGTGCTTCCCTTAAGCTCCTTAAACGGCACCGCCTCAGTGGACCCGAAACGGCATGGCGTTTTGCTTCCGGACAAGAACCCTAAACCGAAACCCTGTGTTTCTCGTTCCGGGTCCCGGACTCCTGAACCAAATGCAACTCTAGTATTAACCGACGCCGTCGCGAAGGAGAGAATAGGCATGACATGCGCTGGCGGCGCTGGGTGAAGCAAGTGAAATTGGAGAGAGAAAAGCGAGCTTAGAATCGAAGTAGGGAACCACACGACGCTCCGGCTTCTACTCCTAAAAGGCACCGCCGAGATCTTCGGCTCCGAGCTGCCCCCGGAGATGTGGCTCTCTTTCCCGCCTCACCTGAAATTCGCTGTAGATGTCACTTCTCTGTATACGTTTCTGTTATTCTAGAGCCAAATGTCGCGCCTTTTTCTTTTATATATATATATATATATATATATATTTAATTACGATATGTTTGATAGGTTTTGACTTGGTATGGAGCTACAATAGAATAGAATAGAGTTGGATGGTACCACCAAAACAGATTACACTGCCGATGAGGTAAAGTTCTTGCTTGTACGTGTTTTCCTCTTTAGTCCTCTCTCTTTTAGTTATGCGAATGCGCGTGCTGTACTCGGAGAGCGAAGAAATCGTGCCGACGCACGTCCTCTACCGGTTCAGATTCTTCTCAGATAAATGGTGCAGAATGGGTATATAGTGTGTTCGTTGATGTGCATTCTGGATCGTAACTTCTTCCATTGATCCTATGGTTCTTTCAAGCAGATGTCAACTAACTTTATCTAATGTTCCTCACAACTCTGTATGTGTTGCGGCAATTAACTTTGGGTCGTGTAGTTTACTTGTCCTGTTTGATTAGTTATATGTTGTTGCAATGCTGACTGTGAACATCTCAATAATGATGATATGATTAGACTTTCAATCACAAACAACAGTCTAGATCTAGTAGGTATTGCATTTTGTATGGTTATGATTTCAGATGGGAACAACCTTTTTCGCTTTATTTTGTAATTTGTATGTTCAAATTAGTGGTGCATGCATATGATTGCTAGGGTCTGCTTTGGCAATTCCGTATGTTTCACTTTGAGGCCATTGGGGCCATACTGATTCTTTTGATTCCATAGGTCCCATCCCATACAAGGAGATGATATATGTGGCTCAGTCCATTCATGAACTCATGAGCAATCTAACCTATGCTATTTTTGACTGGCCCAGGATCCTAAGGTGATTGTTGTGGGACCTACAGATTCTGGAAAGAGTACCTTGTTAAGGATGCTTCTCAGTTGGGCAGCTAAACTAGGTTGGAAACCTACTTATGTTGACTTGGATATTGGCCAAGGATCTATAACAATTCCTGGATGCATTGTCGCTACCCCTATTGAGTTGCCTATTGATCCTGTGGAAGGCATTTCACTTGAAATGCCTCTTTGTTTACTTCTATGGTCATACAACTACTAGGTAACTAATTTTGTATTTTTACAGATTATGTTTTTTAATGATTAGTTTATAACCTATCCATTCATCCCTGCAGTTGTAATTGTTATAGACTTCTGCCAACTGGCATTTTAAGTGTCCCACAACTTGTTTACCCTGCAGCCAAAATATAGATTTGTACAAAGCCCTTGTAAAGGAGCTTGCTCAAATATTGGAAAGACAATTTGCTGCAAATGCCAAATATTGTGCTTCTGGCATTGTGATCAACACTACGGGTTGGATAGAAGGTGTAGGATATGAAGTAATTCAGTTTATAATGATCTGCATTTGAATTAGAAACTAAGAATCATCATATATTTGGAAGCTGCTGCCCAACAACCTCTAATGCTTTTATTTTATTTTATTTTATTTTTTTTGTGGCAGTTGCTTCTGCATGCAATCAATGTGTTCAATGCCAATGTTGTCTTAGTTTTGGGCCAGGTAAATCATTTATTTCCCTTGTCCCCCACCCCACCTCCTTTTCTTGTTTAACTCAACAACCTCACTGCAGTGCAATATAGAGGGATCTTTTTGAAGCACACTGTCACTTTTTTTTTCTTCTGCAACTATGTTTGTATATGGACCTGCAAGTTTGTAAGTTGTTGTATCTTGTCATTGTCTGATGGACTCAGAGACATGCTGCACATTGAATGATGGGTTTTACATGTTCTGCAAACAATTGGATAACACAAAAGAGTTGGGTCTTTGTAGTTTATCGCTAGCAAGCATGTCCTTTGTGCTTCCATTCACATGACATCAACTGGTGCTACATCATGAGTGCCTCTACTCTCTAAATGGCTCCTAAGAAAATGCTTTAATCCTTGAGTCATATGGCTAGCAAGCATCTAAGAAATGCTTTTAAGAATCCTGTTGGAGAGAATGGGGATAAAGGCAGAAGAGAGAAAGAAGGAAAGAAAAGACCAAGGATTCTAACTGTTGTCATGTTTGTCTTTGGGCTAATTTTCCATGCTGACAAATACTGCCTATATTTAAATGCTTGTTATGCTAATGAATGCTGCCTGATTATATGTCAAGTTCTATTCTTTGCAAACTGGGTGTGCTGTGAATTCATTTGCTTTTAGTTTGGCACTAATTTTTGCTCCTGGAACATTTGTTGAATTTTTTATGATATTCCTTACAAATTTCTTCAGGAAAAGCTCTTCAGCATGCTGAGGGATGTGCTTCACAGCAATCATAACATGGATGTTGTGAAACTTCAAAAGTCAGGTGGTGTTGTATCTCGGAGTGCAAAATTCTGTCAGAAGTCCCGGAGTTATTGGATTAGGATAAAAGCAATAAATGAATGCCAAACCGATGCATGTACTTTTGAGGTTTTTAATACTGTATCTCTATCATAAACATCCTAAAATTTTGTTTCCTTCAGGAATATTTTTATGGAATTGCAAATGATCTCTCTCCACCCTCAATTATTGCAAATTTTAGTGATTTGTTTATGTACCGGATTGGTGGTGGGTCACGGGCACTGAGATCAGCCTTGCCAATTGGTGCAGACCCTGTTGCCAACCCCTTGAGAGTTATACCCGTGAATATAGATTGAGATCTGCTCTATTTTGTTCTTGCTGTTTCATATGCCCAGGATCAGGAACAAATTGTTTCAAGGTAATCAGTGATAAGATTTCCTTTATCAAATTGAAATCTATAAATCTTTATTTTCACGACTAGTTTTTCTACGGACATACTCTTCACCGATAAATGTATTCCTTAAAGACTTCACAAAAGGTGAAAACTGCACATGCTTACTTTTCTTTCTTTCATTCTTTTTGTGTTTTTTTTTTTTTTCCGGAGGTAATGTTGTTGGAATCATCTACATCGCAGACATTGACCGACGGCGTTGATTTTGTCTCTTACTAGAAGCATCTTTTTTCATAGCGTTGATTATGCTCAAGTTTTACAGGAGGAAGATTGCGTGTCTTTCACCGACAGCCCGGAGAATTCCCGATCAAATATTTGATCATGGGAACATTGCCAGGTCAAGAATAGCCCACCTCCTCCAAGTCAAGAAAGCTTCTCCTTCAATCTTCTTGATTATTAATTATATTTTTGAATGTTATCTGAAACAGACGAAATTTTTCAACATAGGCTTGAGTTTGAATCTTCTGCATATGTGAAAAAAAGAAAAAAGAAAAAAGAAAAAAGAAAGAGGTATTCAGGTTGTTTTTTTGGTCATTGTTGCTCACAATTATGGGTTGTTTGGCCATGTCCTTTCTGATTTATGGTTTATAAAATATCCATTTATGGGTATAATTTATCTTCTTGGAGATGGTCTCCACCTTGTGGTCCACAAATCGGGTAAGCCACATTGGATAAAAATTCTAAGATTACCAAATAATATGCCTTCGTAATTCGTCTCCGTTTAGCATTTAGAAATTAATCCAACAGATAAAAACACTCTTATCTACTCGGATTATATCTCTAATTCTACTTTATGGAAGCAAACACGACATAAGCTGACAGTATTTAGCAACAATCATAAGTATCACAACCCTGTCTCAAATTGATGTAACGTTTTGTCAGACATTAGAATCCGTTTATGTTTCTATTAACAGTTCTGATATAATTACAACAACATTATACTAAATTGAGACAAACTCGTAATCATAAGACAATCCAGATTTGCTTGGTTTATGTATAAGTACAAATTCACCCCATTGCCATGCACGCACGTTAATTACAATAACAAGTACCTTTTCTTTTTTGTTCCTTTTTTTTTTTTTTTTTTCTGTGAGCACAGCCATGGCCAAATTTTCTTTGCTCTTCTTTGTTTTTGCTCTTTGTGTTCTTACAGCTCAATCTCGTATTATAAGAGATCGTGCGTGCCGAACTGGCGACGTTTATAATGTTCTTGATTATGGAGCTGTCGGAGACGGTGAGACTGATGATACCAAGGTTTGTGTATCACGTAATGGTATACTAAACTTACATATATTGTGCTTAAAATATATAGTTCCGATGTATATAGACATTTAATCTTTGTTTTGTTTTGTTTTTTTTTCCTTCCCTTAATCCTTAGGCTTTCATGGATGCTTGGGAGGATACATGCAAATCTTCGGAAAATTCTCCAATCATGCATGTTCCTCGAGGGAATAAGTTTCTTCTCCAACCCATAAAGTTCAGTGGCAGTGGCAATTGCGCATCCAAAAATGTTACCTTCCAAGTAATTAAGCTCACCGTGCACCATTCTTGATTATATCTTCACATTGTATGCTTTTACAAAATAAGTTAATAAAATTATTATTATGAATTACCCTGAGCAGCTAGATGGAGAATTAGTGGCACCAAAAGATCCTCTCGATTGGAGCTGCATCCGAGATGGGAGTGAGTGCATAAAATGGATTGGATTTGAAGATTTTCACAGTGGCCTCCTCATCAATGGATCCGGTACTGTCAATGGCCAAGGATCCAAATGGTGGGATTACTGTAGAAGAAGAGAAAACAATACCGTGAGTCCGATAATTGTTCACTTTCAATTAATTTGTGTGTGTGTGTGTGTGTGTGTGTTTCTTGTTTGGTGATTTCTCAATTAACTACGTACCATCCACTCTTTTATATATGCACATACACAGGCATGCATGTGTGAATTATTATTATTATGACGAGGAATTCTCTTCAATACAAACTTGAATTGCTGTGAAGGCCCCATGCATTTGTGAATTATCATAAAAGCTTACATGTTCTTGTCCAGTTTTTGTTTGGAGGTGATTAATTATTAGTGCCTTTTGTTCTCTCTTATTGCAGCAATGCGACAGGGAACCAACGGTATGTGCCGAACTCCGTAATTTTCTAAGATTTTTTTTCTACTTTCTTATTAATTAAGTCTCTGTAGACCAATTCTTACTTTCTTATTAACTAAGTTGCTGTAGACAAAGGATTAGTTCATTATTATTGAATACGTATGGTCAAGAATTACTTACATTGATTAGCTTGAATTGTATTGGGTCCTACAATTTATAGTTTATAGTCGATGAACCCATATATTTTAATCACCGACTAAAGCCCATTTTTAGGGGCGTACGGTAATGAAGAAAAACCTTGTGATCCTGATTGATTTTTCAACATAGAAAAAACAAAGTTGACTAAATGCGAAATTCAATTCTTCTGTAGCCAATTATCATAGGAAACTCTGAGAACGTGCGAGTCAGGGACATAAATTTCAAGGACGGCCCACAGGGACACATTTGCTTCGAGGGAGTAAGAGGGGTTTATGCTTATAATCTCACCATCGAATCCCCTGGTGACAGCCCCAACACAGATGGAATTCACCTCCAGAAATCCCAACATGTTCATATGGACCAAGCTCAAGTCCGTACAGGTAAATTAACTTTACTCGCCAAAAGAATTTTCCACTAAATTAATACATGGTTACCCTTAATTACGTTGGTTTTGTTCTTGGTTTTTTTAATTAACCATGTTTAAGGGTAATTTCAGGCGATGATTGTGTATCAATTGGGCACGGTACTGCCAACGTTAACATCACTAACATGGAGTGAGGTCCGGGTCATGGAACAAGGTGAAAAATAAGAAATTATGCGTTAATTAGTTATCTTCATTCTAATTACTGACATTTTCCGTTTTGTATATCAATCCTATATTAATTTTGACCCTTTAATTTTGGTGTAGCATTGGGAGCCTGGGTCGAGGGACGGAGACGGTAGAACACGTTCGGGTCCGTAATGCTATTCTCACGGGAACCCAAAATGGTGTTAGAATTAAGACATGGCAGGCAAGTAATTATCAACTTTCAATCATGGTTTTGATTAAAAAATTAATTACATATCAGAGTTAATCACGGTCCAATCTGACATTGTCATATATGTGTGATTAAACAGGGAGGAAAAGGGTCTGCTAGACACATAGACTTTGGGCTTACAGAGATGAGGGGTGTCAATAATCCTATAATTACCGACCAATACCATTGTCCACATAGCAGGTGCAAAATCCAAGTAAGTCAACATTCCATCAGCTTCAGCATTTTAGATTAATTAGAATATTAATTATAATTAATTAATACTTGTCTTCTCTTTTTTCACTTTTCCTTTTGCAGAGGGATGCGGTGGAAATTAGTGATGTTCAATGCAACAGCATCTTTGGGGCATCATCGTCAAAGAATTCAGTGCAGTTGCCCTGCGGCGTGACTGTTCCTTGCACCAAGATTTTGACGAGGAAAGTGCACCTGCTATCAGTCAGACCTGGGTAAAACGTGACAGTGGGTTCATACTGTATGAATGTTCTTGGAGTTCCAAGAAGTGTTTACTATCCAACATTACCTTGCTCGTCCACTCGTCTAAAAAATCCTAGGCCCCATATGAAGGTTGCTCATCATATATTAGCATAGGTTGATAGGTTGATCAGGTTCTCCAAGTTCTTTTTTTCTTTGTTTTTTGTGATATTTATTCAATAATTTTGATTTTTTTTTAATCTATTATAAGCTCTATGATTATGATTTTTTTTTTCTTTTTTAAGAATTCTTGAAACATCATTATTTGTGAGATTATTACCTTTATTGTCACATACTATTCTTGTTTATATTTGAACTTAGAACATTGAGATTCTAACTCGTTTTTCATAGGCTTGTAGGGTTAGCACGGTGGATTGATACTCTTTTTCTTTGACTATATGTATTTGAGTGTGTGTGTCTCTATCTCTCTCTCTCTCTATATATATGTAACGACTGCGGCTGCTATCGGTATCAGTGGTCGGAAATAAAGCACCTTGCCTAAGAAAAAATGGAGAGGAAAGTTGAATCCTGCCCACCTATTCTGTTTGATGTACTGTCATTCATATGCCAAGGTCCAATTGGTTGATAAAGATTGTTAGCCAACATAGTCGGCGGGGAACGTGCACGTCTTTGACCGTAAAGCCACCTTCAAACTTGGACGAAATTTTGGTAAATGAAATAATTATAATCCTAAGTTTTTTTTTTTTTTTTTTTTTTCTCCTTCAAAGATCTTGTAGGTAATTAAAGTCCTGTCATGATAGGTTATGGACTTACTTTTTCTTTGTCCCGCCATTTTAAGAAGATTGAACGTCAAATTATTGTGGGTCACCCACTTGGCGGTCCTGTAATATTTGTCACCCATAAGACCCTTTTGTCTTCAGGGAGCTCCCCCCTCGTTCCCATCCATGTAACGATGACAGCATCCATTATATCATCAGAATAAATTGCTTTACCTTGAAAATAATTGTTGTTTGAATAAAAAGCTACATTTTCCATTGATTTTTTGTTTTTTTTGGCCGAATTTCAAATATTACTATTGAGCAACTTACCTAGGGTCAGGAGATGTATGGATCCAGTTGGGGCCTTCACTGGTTAAATCTGCAATTATAATGATACAATGAATATGTCTCCAGGGTTTGTAGATTGGGAATTGTAATCCAATGGCTTGGAGGCAGTCATGCCACCCTGATGGAACAATATTTGTTCAAGAAAAGCTTTAATTTCACCACAAATAATGTCTCTCCACAAAGGGAATGTGTGTGTGTGTTTTTTGATGGTTAAATGCATTATTGAGTTGGCAGATAATGATGTGCTTACTAATGAGACCAACTGAATCCATGAATCCTTCTTTCTTTTAAAAAAAAAAGAAAAAAAAATTGAATCTGCAATTCATGAATCCTAAACTTTGCAACTGTAACACAACCAAATCCTACTAGAAGAAAACAAAGGCTATGTTCTTTTATATTATTATCCACTAATGTATTATATATCAACACATAAACTCAGGTAGTGTATATAATATGATTTCCTGTCTGGACTATGCCAGGGCGACTGTTAGTACCAATCTCTTTCTCTTTCCTCTCTCTTGCCCACCCTACCCTTTGCTCTCTGTTTCAAATTGCCCAACCTGCCCGGTTGAACACTTTCCCTCTTCCTCAAGCAGTTTCTCTCTCTATCAAAGCTCCTTTTGACTAAACTGCACAATTGGGTATCACTTGTTATCTTTCTTTATCCATTATTTTTGGTGTTTTTGATGGTTGCAAATGATGGAAAGTGAGTTCCTTTGAGATGGGTTCCGCCCCGTTGTGCTAAAGTTTTGATCTCTAGATAGAATTTTTTTGTTGCTTTTTGGAGATGGGTTTGTTTATCGATTGTGTAAAGTCAAAGAATTTCGAGGAGAAATCAAAGAGCAAGAAAAAGAGCAAAGTTGAGGGAAATGGAAAGAAAAAGAAGGAGATTGGGTGTTGGATTAAATTCAGGTCGATGAGAGGCTGCATGCCTTCAAGATCAAAAGTCGATAGCTCCGTAAGTGGTGCCCCCTCTCAGTATGGTAATTATCTTATCATTTCCTTTGCTTCTGATTCTTTATTTTAGTTATGTTTTACCAGGATCCCAATTCCACTAGATTTACTATATTTGTAGTTGTCCCTTTTTGGTCTTAAGTTGAAATCACCCTTTTCTAGATTGGAAGATGAGTAGTTATACTTCGTTGGTTGCAAACCTATGGTTAAGACTGAAAAAAGGGTGTTGAATTTCTTGTTTCATGGGTGCCATCGTTTGATAAGTTTACAGAAAGAAACATCAGAAGAGCTCCAAACTTAGGTCCTTTTCCATTAGAGTTCACCAAGGTTGTTTTATAGGGCCTTTATGAAGATTGTTCATTTCATTTTAATTTGTTGTGCAACACGGCGTTTCTTTAGGCAGTTCTGTTAGGATTATTCACTTCTTAAAACTGAGGTCTTATTCAAGCTTTGACAGACCGAAGTTGTGAACTTGATCTTAATTTATTTGTTATGTTCTTCAGTGGAAAGTAAATCTACAAATGAAAAGAGTAGAGACCAACCGGTTATTCCAGTGATTTCTTCTACGACCACTAGCAATGCAGAAAGTGCATCATCAACACCAAAATTCAGCGAGGAGCTGAAGCTTGCATTTCAGCTTCGAAAGTTTACATTTAATGAACTTAAACTAGCTACTAGGAATTTCCGGCCAGAGAGTCTTCTTGGGGAGGGTGGATTTGGTTGTGTCTTCAAAGGTTGGATCGAAGAAAATGGAACTGCTCCTGTCAAACCAGGCACTGGGCTTACTGTTGCTGTGAAAACTCTTAACCATGATGGACTTCAGGGACACAAAGAATGGCTTGTATGGACTCTTTTTATTGTCTTCTTTTTTTATCATTACTTATTCTTTTTTCCTCCTATGGTTTTAAGTGATTCTTTTGGTTTCTTGTCATTTGAACTTTTCTCTTGTTCACAATATTTCAGGCTGAAGTTAACTTTCTTGGGAAACTTCTCCACCCTAATTTGGTAAAGTTAATTGGTTATTGCATTGAAGATGATCAAAGATTGCTGGCTTACGAATTTATGCCTCGAGGAAGTTTGGAGAATCATCTCTTTAGAAGTATGTTATGGAACATCTTGTCCTAAAATTTAGTGTCATTATCCCTGACACAATTGCCTTATCAAATCTATTTTGTTTGGTTGGCACAATGTTGTCATTGACCTGTGAGTTTTTTTTTTTTTTATGAGTAAGGGGCTGTTATAAATTCTCCAATGGAGAAATAACATCTTTAGTGGACTGCTTGTGTTTCTAAAGACACTGTCCATATCAAATTGATCTGTGAACGAAAAAGATATGCAAATATACTATGTGACAAATAACCCTTTGCACCAACTACCAAGTACTTGACTTCGTTAAAATTGCATGTGGCCTAGGCATTCTCTATTCTGTCTTGATTTCCTTTATCACATATTTTCCATCTTGTGTTCTGATATTTTTTAGTTTCCTTTAATTTTGATATATCTTGTTGCATGGTTGGTGCTTAATGTTCTCTGGTAACAACCATTTCATATGCAGAAGGGTCCTTGCCTCTTCCTTGGTCTATCAGAATGAAAATTGCTCTTGGTGCAGCTAAGGGTCTTGCGTTCCTTCATGAAGAGGCTGAAAGACCAGTTATATATCGTGACTTTAAAACATCAAATATCTTACTTGATGCGGTATCTGACTAACATATGCATTTTTGGAATTTCATTCTGTAGTCTCATATTTCCTTTTTGACCTTTTTCTGATTCTGACAATGGAAATAACATTGTTTTAGGATTACAATGCAAAACTTTCTGATTTTGGACTTGCCAAAGATGCTCCTGAGGGAGATAAAACTCATGTATCTACTCGAGTTATGGGAACATATGGCTATGCAGCCCCAGAATATGTGATGACTGGTGAGTGGTGTCCAATAGCTTATATTACAACATGAAGACAAATTTATGCATGGTTTGGATAAATGATTGGAATGCTCTGTAGTTTCCTGTTGCAACTCTGGATAAATTAAATATCAGAGAGTATCTGAAGCAAGCACTTAAACTGCAGTTGTGCTTGTGCTTGCATATGCAAGACAGTCTATGAAACTCTTTTTAGAGTGCAAGTGAGCCCAGACCCTGCTGAACCTCCCAGTCCTGGCTCACTGTAGGTCTTTCTAGATCTGTTCCCTGAAAGAAGCTGAATCTGGGCTTTGCCTTAAGTTCATCAGGGATCCAAGATAAACAGGGGAGAATTTCCAAATGAAAAGGGCAAGAATATGATATCTTCAGTGTAGCAACTTATAGTGAAAGTTATAGTTATGAGCTGAAAAACATTTCAGATGCCAGGCCAAAAAGGCCATTTGCAGTGGGGTTGACTTAGCTGAAAAGTTTATTTACCAAGGCTTTGCTAAGTTGAAATTTTGGCTTGAATCAAGTTTAGTGTGGTTGAAATACAACTTTTGCATAAAACGCACATATTCCTACATTCCTTATCAGTGTTTTAATTTTGATTTTATATTATTATCGGGGAGCTAAGGATATTTGGTCAAAGTTTTGGCTATTTTTATTGCAACCTTTCTTTTGAACCACTTTAATTAATGGTTTGAAGCCTGTCATTCTTTCCAGCTGTAAAATCCATAATCTGATGTCATGTTAGTCTAAAAGATTCCATTTTGGCATAGGACATTTGACATCAAAGAGTGATGTCTACAGCTTTGGAGTAGTTTTCCTTGAAATGCTGACTGGCCGGAGATCGATGGACAAAAACCGACCAAATGGGGAGCACAACCTTGTTGAATGGGCCAGGCCACATTTTGGAGACAGAAGAAGGTTCTACCGGTTGTTGGACCCCCGTCTTGAATGTCACTTCTCAATCAAAGGTGCACAGAAAGCCATCCAGCTGGCTGCCCATTGTCTAAGTCGTGATCCCAAAGCCCGACCCCGGATGAGTGAAGTTGTGGAAACATTAAAGCCATTGCCAAACTTAAAGGATATGGCCAGCTCTTCCTATTACTTTCAAACCATGCAAGCAGATCGTAACAAGTCAAACTCAAATGCTAAAAATGGCACAAGAGCACGGGCAGGATTTGTCACTAGGAATGGACAACCTTTGCGGAGCCTATCCAGTCTGAGCAATGCACGAGGTTCTCCCTATAACCAGCCTTACCCATCACCAAATGCTAATGGGAAAAAGTCCTAGAACAAACATCCTGCATGTTTATACCTTCAAATTAGTCACCTCACTGGCTTTAGCATCATCAGTTCATTGATCATGTATGAAAAAATAGCATTGAGGATGGTTCAATCATTCCTTTGGGAAGGGGTTATCTTTTGTGATTCATCAATTGCACTCCATCTGTAAAATGATCGAACAAGCCTCTTTGCCTTCTATAGTGCCTTGTGGTTAGTAATCACTAATGCAAGTCGGCCCCAACTTCCCTATTTCATTACTTTCTCTGATGCATTGCTGTGCTGATGTTGAAGTCGTGCTGATAAGATACTGCACATGTAGAATGCGATTACCCTTATGTGATGATATTGAAGTAGGCGAGGGAGATAATGGCAGTTGGCAAGCTTGACCATAGGTGAATGTGAAGTATGAAGTTCATATGTGCAGCTCTTCTATTTTCTGTTTGCTTCTGATCGATCTATGTAGCTGAAAGGATACACTATTATTCCCTTTCACCCTTTCTTGTCCGCTCTTTTATGGTAATATTGTAGTTTGAAGAGCAATCCATGCTGATGTAAAATTTTCCTTTCATTTAACAAGAGTTTAGTTTTGTAACATTTCACTGACTGCAATTTAGAAGTGCTCTGTACGAGGTTCTTGGATGGAGTGACATCATTAATTGGGTCAGCAAGTGTTATGCAAATCACTAGGTCGGATTATGTGTTTTTATTTTTTCTTTAATTAGAAAATTGAATAGTTATGAAGAAGGGTTTCTTGGATTCCTACGAATAGGAAAAGATTGAAATAGGCCTCTCTAGGTGTCTGTTTGCAAGTCTTGGGAGCAATCTCACTGGACTTGGAACAAACAACTCAAGCATAATTGAAGTTGATTCGGAATATATGCTTGTGAACTAAGCTCTGCCTTCACATTAATAAGTCAGTATAATTGATGCAATTCGTGTTGTTCTCTTTGAAATATGGATGCCCCATGTGATTTTGCTGATGGGAAAATTCTCAGTTCCCTTCATAAACCTCAAGGAGTTTCAAATCTGTTATTTAAAAAAATAAATAAAAATAAAAAATTGTACCATGTTATTCTTGCACAAGGCCCCTGGAGAGTATTTGAATCATGGACTGCAACTTTCTGTGATAGGAGGGACAAAAACATGACAGCCAAACCAACACTTATCAATGTGGAGTCAAAATCATCTGAAGTCTGTTAGTTGTCAAAATCACAATCGTGCATTGCTCAACAAACCTGCTGCACCCACCGGCTTACCCTGCCAAGAATTTGTCATTGTCAGTGTTGATTCAAGGCAGTTCTTTCTTCATTTTAAATACCACTTTACATACTATCCATTTAAGGAATTTGTTAAAATTAATACTAATTAACAAAGGAGCCATGTAGTGCTGCCTTTGACACTTCAACAAGAAAATATAACTATTTGTTTGGATCCCAAAAACAAAACAGAAAAGAGAGAGAGAGAGAGAGCTGTCAAGGGGTTTTTTTTAGGTGATACTAAATACATACATGTGCATAGCCTTATCTAGCAACAGGACAACTCAGATGACAGAGACAGGGGAAGGGAAGATTGAAGAAAGTTCATACCAGTGAGTTTTTTTTTTTATGGCCATGATCTTCCAGTTGAAATTAAACATTAGTTTCTACCGTTGGATCAAAAATGGCTCTCTAAAATATGATGGTCAAGGTTATTCTGTTCTGTAACTTACAGTTGATAGATTTCTTGATAAATAAAATAAAATAAAAATCACTAATCAGGATATTTAATAATAAAATTATTTAAAATTTTGATTTTAAATTTAAATTTCAAATTTAAGACTCAAGTAAAAAAAGAAAAAAAAAATCTTAATCCTAAATTAAGCGGGGATTTACCTTTACCTCTGCATACTTTCAACCCGACCCACTAATTCTCTCTTGTTTTGTAAATGGGCACATTCAAGCAATTAATTTGGTCTAACAAAGCAAAAGGAATGATTCTCTTTCACCAGCAACTCAACTTTTGGGCCTATTTGGGCTTCGGGTCAGGATAAGTCAAAACTACCCTCCCAAATGTACTTCAGACAGATGAGTATCTTTGGGTATACTCAAATAACAAATAGAACTAATACGCTTATAATAAAGGTATTTACATCACATATATTATATGTGATATTAACAATAATTAGGATTAGTATGTTAATTACTACTCAAATAATAACTAAGGATGAGGATTATGCTTATTAATAAGCTTTTCTCCTGTATTGTTCTTTTTCATCTAATCAATTTTTTTTTTCTTTCTTTTTTCCACACATCATGCTTTTTATGGGGAGTACAGAAATATAAAAGAGAAGAAAAAATAAAAGATTAGATATTTTCTTCTGGGTGATCTCGTCTGAGGTTTTTTAGTGCAAAATCTTGTTTCTTGTTCTCTAAGAATATCAAGGTCCCTTCCACGCACTTACTGTTCAGTCTTCCTCTGTCCCTGTTCTCTCTTAAAGGTGTCATCTTTGCAAGCTCTGCTTTCTTCCTTGGTGTTTTCCAATTTTCTTTCTTTTGTTTGGTTCCTGGGATATCACGAGAGAATGAGAGAAAACTTAAAAACACATTAATCCAAGCTTTCTTGGTTGCCAAGGGCTGAGATTTATTGGGGTTTTAGATGGAAATTTTTGTACTTTGGGTCATATTTGTGTATTTGCCATGAAAATGTTTGTGGGGTTTTCAATACTTTACAGAGTAGTAACAAACCCATATGTTCAAGGTCTCTCGTCTTCTCTTCTTGAGACCAAGAGTTCAAGACTTGAAGATATTGATGGCTTTTATGCTTCAAGAGGAAGAAAGTCTTACCTTCTTTGACTTGTTTTAAATTCTGTTTCATTTATGTCAAGAAAATGAATCCACCGATGAAGACATGCATTCCCTGAAAAAAGGGCAAAAGAAAAAAAAAAAAAAAACGGTTTTGCCCTTAAGCTTCTTTAGTTTGAGTTGTTTAGGGGTTGTTTTCTTCTATGTTCGTTTTTGTGGCAAAAGATTTGGGAAAGGGCTTTTTCATTTTGTGGTTCACTGTTCTTGTACTTACATATACATGGGTTGATGCATGTGGTACGCCTACCGTACAAGAGTCTACGGATTCTGTGGTTTATAGCTTTTTATATGGATTTGGAGTGTTTGAAGCATGTTTACATTTTCTTTATGTCATTTTGATCAAAGGGAAACTAGGGTTTTATGGGATTCAGAGGTTGATGAAAGAAACTTATTCTCGTTAGGCTCATTCAGAGTAAAGTTCAAGCTTTCTTCTTAATTTCCCTTACCGATCATACATGATAGGTGTCTATGGAACTCTTCATGTGCTTCATTGCTAGATTGATAGCGTTCCCAAAAGTGATTTTCTTATGCTGGACAATAGGCTTACCGTTTTCTTTAGTTTACATTTACCAGTGCTATAGCTATTTGTGTTTGTCTCCTGATTTCAGGATTCAGTATGGGTCAAACATTGTGTTGCATTCAAGTGGAGCAGTCAAAGATTGCTATCAGGGAACACTTTGGAAAGTTTGATCATGTGCTTGAACCTGGGTGCCACTGCTTGCTCTGGTGTTTGGGATACCAAGTGGCTGGTAGACTTTCTCTACGTGTCCTTCACATACACACATACATACTAGCTTTTCATATGTTCTGCATCAATAACATTATAAATGAGTGAATTTGTGGATTTGAACTTGAAAGGAACATCCTTTTGCTATTTTTCCAAGTGTTCTTTTTTTCCCATTTTTGCTTATAATTCAAGAAATATGTTAAAACTTTTTTGCATGGTGAGGTTAACAGAAGATTGAATTCATTGAAAACCTTGGAGCTGCGAGGAAAGCAAGGGGTCTTTGGATAATTTTGTCCTTTAATAAATAGTTTAATCAGTTTACACATAAGATTCATGAGAAGGAATGATGGATATCAAAACAACGGCCCAAATAAGAGTTTGAGTTGCATGCTAATTTTCCTTCACACGAGGCCCTTTTTCCTCCCATCATTTCCTGCATTGCTGTTATCGACGCCCTTCTCACGTCTCTTTTTTCCTTCTTCTTTTCCTTCCTCTTATGCCATTTCCTTACGGGTTCAGAATGGAATTCTCGCTAGAGAATAACTGACTCCATTATTCAACCATAGGCCTCGCTTTCAGGTCACACTCGGCTGCCAAAAGTCAAATAGTACATCTGGTGAATGTATCCATACATTACATAAAATTCTATTACTTTTCATGATTTTGTCTAACATTGTGTTGAACTAAAGAATCGGCGAAAGGAATGATATCATCTAATATTATCTCTTGCAAAATGATAGCTTTGCCACCTAAGCGATCTCCAGTTACAGCTGACTTCATCAAGGAAGTTGACCCTTTGCTTGTTCTTGGTCATAATCTTAGAATCATTCACCAGTGAAAGTACATGGCAATTTTTTTTTTTTTTTGTTTTTTAATTTTGTTTCGGTAACGTTGCTGGATTCATCTACATCACAGGCACTGACCTCCAGAGGTGGGACATTCTGAATTCTGTCTCTTACTAGAAGCATCTTTTTTCATAGCGTCGATTTAGTATAATTCTGATTATGCTTAAATTTTACAGGAGGAAGATTACGTATTTTTCACCGACAGCCGGGGAATTCCCGAGCAAATATTTGATCATGGGAACATGAACATGGCAAGAATAGCCCACCTCCTCCAAGTCAAGAAAGCTCCTCCTTCATTCTTCTTGATTATTAGTTATATTTATGAATGTTAGCTGAAACAGATAAAATTTTTCAACGTAGACTTGAGTTTGAATCTTCTGCATATGTGAATTAAAAAAAAAAAAAGAGGCATTCAGGTTGTTTTGTTGGTCACTATTGCTCACAATTAAGGATTTTTTGGCCACGTCCCAGCTGATTTATGGCTTATAAAATATCCGTTTATGGATATAATTTATCTTCTTGGAGATGGTCTCCACCTTGTGGAACACAAATCGGGTAAGCCACATTGGATAAAAATTCTAAGATTAGCAAATAATATGCTTTTGTAATTCGTCTCCGTTTAGTATTAAGAAATTCATCCAACAGAGAACACTCTTATCTACTCGGATTATATCTCTAATTCTACATTATTGAAGCAAACACGACATAAGCTGACAGTATTTAGCAACAATCATAAGTATCACAATCCTGTCTCAAATTGATATAACGTATTGTCAGACATTAGAATCCGTTTATGTTTCTATTAACAGTTTTGATCTAACTACAACAACAGTGTATCAACTTGAGACAAACTAGTAATCATAGGACAATCGAGATTTGTTTGGTTTGTATATAAGTACAAATTCACCCCATTGCCATGCATGCACGTTAATTGCAATAACAAGTGCTTCTTCTTTTTTGTTCTTTTTTTTTTTTTTTTCCGTGAGCACAGCCATGGCCAAGTTTTCTTTGCTCTTCTTTGTTTTTGCTCTTTGTGTTCTTGCAGCTCAATCTCGGATTATAAGAGATTGTGTGTGCCGAACTCAGGACGTTTATAATGTTCTTGATTATGGAGCTGTCGGAGACGGTGAGACTGATGATACCAAGGTTTGTGTATCACGTAATGGTATACTAAACTTACATATATTGTGCTTAAAATATATAGTTCCGATGTATATAGACATTTAATCTTTGTTTTGTTTTGTTTTTTTTTCCTTCCCTTAATCCTTAGGCTTTCATGGATGCTTGGGAGGATACATGCAAATCTTCGGAAAATTCTCCAATCATGCATGTTCCTCGAGGGAATAAGTTTCTTCTCCAACCCATAAAGTTCAGTGGCAGTGGCAATTGCGCATCCAAAAATGTTACCTTCCAAGTAATTAAGCTCACCGTGCACCATTCTTGATTATATCTTCACATTGTATGCTTTTACAAAATAAGTTAATAAAATTATTATTATGAATTACCCTGAGCAGCTAGATGGAGAATTAGTGGCACCAAAAGATCCTCTCGATTGGAGCTGCATCCGAGATGGGAGTGAGTGCATAAAATGGATTGGATTTGAAGATTTTCACAGTGGCCTCCTCATCAATGGATCCGGTACTGTCAATGGCCAAGGATCCAAATGGTGGGATTACTGTAGAAGAAGAGAAAACAATACCGTGAGTCCGATAATTGTTCACTTTCAATTAATTTGTGTGTGTGTGTGTGTGTGTGTGTGTGTTTCTTGTTTGGTGATTTCTTAATTAACTATTTGCCATCCACTCTTTTATATAAGCACATATACATGCATGCTTGTGTGAATTATTATTATTATTTTATGACGAGGAATTCTTTTCCATACAAACTTGAATTGCTGTGAAGGCTCCATGCATCTGCGTATTATTATAAAAGCTTACATGTTCTTGTCCAGTTTTTGTCTGGAGGTGATTAATCATTAGTGCTTTTTGTTCTCTCTTATTGCAGCAATGCGACAGGGAACCAACGGTATGTGCTGAACTTCATAATTTTCTAAGAATTTTTTTTTTTCTTTTTACTTTCTTATCAATCAAGTTGCTGTAGACAAAGGACTAGTTGATTATTATTGAATACATATAGTCGAGAATTACTTACATTGATTAGCTTGAATTGTATTGGGTCCTACAATTTATAGTTTGTAGTCGATGAACCCATATATTTTAATCACCGACTAAAACCCATTTTTAGGGACGTACGGTAATGAAGAAAAACCTTGTGATCCTGATTGATTTTTCAACATAGAAAAAACAAAGTTGACTAAATGCGAAATTCAATTCCTCTGTAGCCAATTATCATAGGAAACTCTGAGAACGTGCGAGTCAGGGACATAAATTTCAAGGACGGCCCACAGGGGCACATTTGCTTCGAGGGGGTAACAGGAGTCCATGCTTATAATCTCACCATCGAATCCCCTGGTGACAGCCCCAACACAGATGGAATTCACCTCCAGAAATCCCAACATGTTCATATAGACCAAGCTCAAGTCCGTACAGGTAAATTAACTGTACTCGCCAAAAGAATTTTCCACTAAATTAATACATGGTTACCCTTAATTACGTTGGTTTTGTTCTTGCTCGTTTTTTGTTTTTTTTTTTTTTGTTTTAATTAACCATGTTTAAGGATAATTTCAGGCGATGATTGTGTGTCAATTGGGCACGGCACTGCGTACGTTAACATTACTAACATGGAGTGTGGTCCGGGTCATGGAATAAGGTAAAAAATAAGAAATTATGCATTAATTAGTTATCTTCACTCTAATTACTGACATTTTCCGTTTTGTATATCAATCCTATATTAATCTTGTTAATTTACTTTTGACCCTTTAATTTTGGTGTAGCATTGGGAGCCTGGGTCGAGGGACCGAGACGGTAGAACACATTCGGGTCCATAATGCTATACTCACGGGAACCCAAAATGGTGTTAGAATTAAGACATGGCAGGCAAGTAATTATCAACTTTCAATTATGGTTTTGATTGAAAAATTAATTACATATCAGAGTTAATCACGGTCCAATCTGACATTGTCATATCTGTGTATTTACACAGGGAGGAAAAGGGTATGCTAGACACATAGACTTTGGGCATATAGAGATGAGGGGTGTCAATAATCCTATAATTATAGACCAATACTACTGTCCCCATAGCACTTGCAAAATCCAAGTAAGTCAACATTCCATAAACTTCAGGATTTTAGTTTAATTGGAATATTAATTATAATTAATTAATACTTGTCTTTTCTTCTTTAATTTTTCTTTTTGCAGAGGGATGCGGTGGAAATTAGTGATGTTCAATATAACAGCATCTTTGGGACATCATCGTCAAAGAATGCCGTGCACTTGGCTTGCAGCGAGACTGTTCCTTGCACCGATATTTTGATGAGGAATGTGAATCTGACATCAGTCAGACATGAACAAAACGAGAGAGTGGGTTCATATTGTGTGAATGTTCATGGAGTTGCAAGGAGTAATGTCTATCCAAAAGTTCCTTGCTTGTCTTAAAAAATCCTAGTCCCCATATGATGGTTGTTCATCATATATTAGTAAGGGTTGATAGGCTGATTAGATTTTCCAAGTCCTTCCTTTTTAGACCTTCTTTTCTTCATTTCTTGTGAGATTTATTCAATAATTCTGATTTTTTTTTTTCTATTATGAGCTCCATAATTATGATATTCTTTCTTTCTAAGATTTTTTGAAATGTCATTATTTGTGAGATTATTTTCGTTATTGTCACATACCATTCTTGTTTATATTTGAACTTGCAACATTGAGATTGTAACTCGTTTTTCATACGCTTGGAGGGTTAGTATGGTGGATTGATACTCTTTTGCTTTGACTACGGGTGTATGCAAGTCTGTGTGTGTGTAACAACTGCGACTGCTATTGGTGTCAATGCTTGGAAGTAAAGCACATCGCCTAAGAAAAAATGGAGAAGAAAGTTGAATCCCGCCCACCTATTCTGTTTGATGTACTGTCATTCATATGCCAAGGTCCAGTTGGTTGACAAAGATCGTTAGCCGACATAGTCGGCGGTGAACATGCACGTCTTTGACGATCAAGCCACCTTCAAACTTAAACGAAATTTTGGTAAATGAAATAATTATAGCCCTAAGTTGTTTCTTCTCCCTCAAAGATCTTGCAGGTAATTGAAGTCCTGTCATGGTAGGTTATGGACTTACTTTTCCTTGGTCCCGCCATTTTAGGAAGATCGAATGTCAAATCATTCTGGGTCACCCACTTGGTTGTCCCGTAATATTGTCACCCATAAGACCTTTACGTTTTCAGAAAGCTCCTCCCTCATTTCCATCCACGTAACGATGACAACATCCATTATATCATCAGAATAAATTGCTTTACCTTGAAAATAATTGTTATTTGAATAAAAAGCTACATTTTCCATTGATTTTTTTTTCCCAAATTTCAAATATTACTATTGAGCAACTTTCATAGGGTCAAGAGACATATGGATCCAGTTGGGGCCTTTACTGGTTAAATCTACAATTATAATGATGAAATGAATATGTCTCAAGGGTTTCTAAATTGGGAATTATAACCCAATGGCTTGGAGGCTGTCGTGCCACTGGAGAAAAGAGTTTGGCTCATGATGGAACAATATGTGTTCAAGAAAAGCTTGACTTTCTCCACCAATAGTGTCTCTCCATAAAGGGAATTTGTGTGTGTGTTTTTTGATAGTCAAATGCATTATTGGGTTGGCAGATAATGATGTGCTTACTAATGAGGCCAACTGAATTCATGAATCCTTCTTTTTTAATTTTTATTTTTATTTTTTATTGAATTTCCAATTCATGAATCCTAAACTTTGCAACTGTAACGCTACCAAATCCTATTGGAAGAAAACAAAGGCTATGTTCTTTTATATTATTATCCACTCATGTATTGTATAGCAACATATAAACTCAGGTAGTGTGTATAGTATGATTTCCTGTCCGGACCATGCCTAGGCGACTGTTAGTACCAATCTCTTTCTCTTTTCTCTCTCTTGCCCACCCTACCCTTGGCTCTCTGTTTCAAATTGCCCAACCTGCCCGGTTGAACACCCTGCCTCTTCATCAAGCAGCTGCTCTCTCTATCAAAGCTCCTTTTGACTAAACTTCACAATTGGGCATCACTTGTTATCTTTTTGTATCCATTATTTTTGTGCTTTTGATGGTTGTAAATGATGGAAAGTGAGTTCCTTTGAGATGGGTTCCGCCCCATTCGCTGCTTATTATAGCAATCCTTGCGATTCACATATTCTTTTTGACCCAGATAGTGATCCTTGCGATTCACATATTCTTGCTGTAAACATGCGATTCACATATCCTGGCTTTTCATATTTTCTACATCAATAACATTATAAATGAGTGAATTCGTGGATTTTAACTTGAAAGGAACATCATTTTGCTATTTTTCCAAGTGTTTTTTTTTTTTTTTCCATTTTTGCTTATAATTCAAGAAATATGTTAAAACTTTGTTGCATGGTGAAGTTAGCAGAAGTTGGAATTCATCGAAAACCTTGGAGCTGCGAGGAAAGCAAGGCCGTCTTCGGATAATTTTGGTCTTTAATAAATAGTTTAATTAGCGTACCCATAAGATTCATAAGAAGGAATGATGGACATCAAAACAACGGCCCAAATAAGAGTTTGAGCTGCATGCTAATTTTCCTTCACACGAGGCCCTTTTTCCTCCCATCATTTCCTGCATTGCTGTTATTGACGCCCTTCCAATTTCTCTTTTTCCCTTCTTCTATTCCTTCCTCTTATGCCATCTGCTTACGGGTTAAAAATGGAATTCTCGCTGGAGAATAACTGGCCCCATTATTCAACTATAGGCCTCGCTTTCAGGTCACACTCGGCTGCCAAAAGTCGAATAGTGCATCTGATGAATGTATCCAATTTACATAAAATTCTACAACTTTTTGTGACTTTGTATCCAATTTACATAAAATTCTATAACTTTTTATGACTTTGTCTAACATTGTGTTGAATTAAAGAATCGACCAAAGGAATGATATCATCTAATATTATCTCTTGCCAAAGGATAGCTTTGCCACCTAAGCGATATCCAATTACAGGTAACTTCATCAAGGAAGTTGACCCTTCACTTGTTCTTGGTCTTAATCTTAGAATCATTCACCCGTGAAAGTACATGGCAATTTGGGGTAGAATCTACAGACTCATGCTCTTTTACAGGGATTCAAGGCTTACATCTCACGAGTCGCCATTTTGGTCTTTGTGTAATGTATTCCCATGAGGCTTGATATATGGGCTGAAATGGCATGCCAACCCTGTTCTCAACAACTGAAACTGACCCAGATACTGGAAACATGATTTTTGACCATTGAAGCTAGAATGAATTATCAATAAAAACGATAGCAATTATCAATTGGTTGGAGAAGGGGATTTTCTGAACAAAATAAAATCAAGGAAACAGGTCAAAACAAAGTTGTTTCATATCAAGAATGGGACATCGCACTCTTGCAGCCGGTAAGTCATTTACGGCTAAATACATATGCAGATGACAATTTGCCCGGTTGGCAAGAATATAAAATATGTTGCTTGTTAATATCAACTTTGAGCCTAAGTTCGAATAATTAAATAAAATTAGAGCATCCCCATCGCTTGCTGAAGGTTATTTTATCAATGTTGTGATGTTAGCGAAGATGCCTTCATGCCTCTGATTGCTCTAAGTAATCAAATTTATTTATAACACCTTAGAGTAGACTATTAATTAGATATTGCCCCATTCTGTCGACTCCCTGGACATAGATTGTATAAACAGGTTTGTAGTAAACTAAGCAGAAGTTTCTTGGCCGTGAATGTTTGATTATGATCTAATTGATATGACATAAACAGTATAAAATGTAAGATATTTATGCTATATATATATATATATATATTATAATTTTAGACCCCCGGGTAAGGATGTCACGAGATACGGTTCCCCAATTGCTTGAAATGGGTTGTTTAAAAGAGTACTCAATCCTATCACAACAACAGCTATATATATAAGCGACTTTGGTGTTAGGTTTCATTTAACAGTAAACACCTTGGAAACATCCTTCCATATCTTTCTCAGCTGTAAGCTGCAATTTTTGTCTCTCTCTCTCTCGACACATAGCCAATCTTTTATATGTTTTAAAGATCATAATTTTATACTATGAAACAGTTGGAACAGGAAGAGTTGATTTCATTTAGATGCTTTATGCCTTATTTCTTGCTTCTTCTAGTTGCAAGGTCACCATATTTGGGATTGGATAATTAAAACCAGAGTGAATTGCCTGACAAGTTCATCACTAATTCTCTTGTAATCTTGCATGTTTTTGGTTAGCAATTTACGCGTAGAGATGGGCAGCCTGTTATGCTGTGTAAAAGTGGACCAATCCACAGTTGCCCTGAAGGAGCAGTTTGGCAAATTTGATCATGTTCTTGCGCCTGGATGCCACTGCATGCCCTGGGTACTGGGAAGTCGGGTTGCCGGCCATCTCTCACTCCGGCTGCAGCAGCTGGATATTCGTTGCGAGACTAAGACCAAGGTAGGCTTCTTACTAGTATAGAATCATGGGTTTTTAAAATATGCTATGGATCGTTCTCTGTTTCTTGTTTGCAGCTTTTTTGTATTCCTGTGTGTCTCCCTGTTCTGCAGGATAATGTATTTGTCAATGTTGTTGCCTCCGTGCAATACCGTGCCCTCGCCCACAAAGCCAGTGATGCCTTCTACAGGCTTAGCAACACTAGATCCCAAATCCAAGCCTATGTTTTTGACGGTATGACAAAATAGAAAGCTTGGAAGAAAAGGAATTTATATGTTCCAAAAAAAATTTTTTTAAAAAAAGGCATCACGAAAAGCTGAAATTTGTGTAAAATTTTGCAGTGATCAGGGCAAGTGTTCCAAAACTGAACTTGGATGATGCTTTTGAGCAGAAGAGTGACATAGCTAGAGTTGTTGAAGAGGAGCTCGAGAAGGTAAGCAGTTTAACAATTAAACGGTGAAAGCTCTTGGAACGGCACGTCTAAAACTTGAATGACATTTGCTTTTCAATATTCGCAGGCTATGTCTGCTTATGGATATGAAATTGTGCAGACACTCATCGTTGATATTGAACCTGATGTACATGTAAAACGGGCCATGAATGAAATTAATGCCGGTTAGATTTTGATATTTAACCTCAGGTTCTAATTATTATATTACAATAATTTTCTTTTCCTGAAAAACGTGAACTTGGGCAGCTGCAAGGCTAAAGGTAGCTGCTAATGAGAAAGCAGAAGCTGAGAAGATTATTCTGATTAGGCGAGCCGAAGGAGAGGCTGAAGCCAAATACCTAGCTGGAGTGGGGATTGCAAGGCAGCGCCAAGCAATTGTTGACGGCCTGAGAGACAGTGTACTTGGCTTTTCAGTCAACGTTCCAGGGACAACAGCCAAGGATGTGCTAGACATGGTCCTCATAACGCAATATTTTGACACCATGAAGGAGATAGGTGCAGCCAGCAAATCCTCAGCCGTGTTTATCCCTCATGGACCGGGTGCAGTCAACGACGTGGCTTCCCAGATACGAGATGGGTTGCTCCAGGCAACTTCTAACCAATAACTATATCATTATGAGACAAGTATTGTGTAATAACCATCTCGTTGAAAATTCTATTACTCTGTGGCACGATAGTACCTTGTGATGTACTTGTGAATATGTATCTGTTATCTGCAGGACGTAACGTACGATGATGCTATATCGTGCACCTTATTGTTGTTTTAACATATGACATAGTAAATTAAAATTTTGCACTTTTGGGTTATTTATAAACATACAAATAAAAGGCTAACAGCAAAAGTGACCAACGGCAAACTAATATCAGATGGCAAAGAAGCCAACAACATACATGGAATAGACTTTGAAGCACAGCCTTAGATCAAAGCAGCATTTTGCTCTTAGAAGAATTGATTATAAGCTTGAGCCGCTCCTACCTTACCAACCACGTCTTCCCTGCATGCCTTCAGCCGGTACAACAAAATAATCTCTAGTCTCGACACAAACTAGGAAATCTTTTCCCAACTTACTCTAATATTGAAAATGAAACAAAGATCAAATCATTTCAAAATGAAAATTCAAACTAAAAACCCACAAATTAGCAGATAGCCTGAATTTTACTTGAGTGAATTGAGGAACAAGATCATGAGAACTACAACAGTGAAGGTATTGGTTTATGATACCTCCTAACTTTTATTTTTACATCCAAAACCATCAAAATATGAATAAAGATGCCTCAACATAACTGTCAAAAGAAGGGCCACAGCCAGCCTGGAGAACCTAAGAGTCTAGACAGAAAACCATAATGTATTCCTAATGCTCAAATTACTGCTCCCCATAGAAATGGGAAAGAATAATCATGGCTTCAGAGCCAATGCCAGACCGATCTTGGCACTCTTCTCAATAGCCTTGGTGTCCACCTCTCCAGAAAGGGTGAAAAAAGACTTTGGCCGCCACTCATGCTGAATCAGAGCACTTGCCCTGCCAAAGTTGTTCACTCGTGCCTTCACCGTGGTCAATGGATCCAGTGCATGCCGGGTACCAACAGTTATCATGTTCTCATTGGTTGAGAAGCTATGACTGAACTCCGCTCCAACAGCAGTCACAAGGTTCACAGTATGATAATAGGATGCATTTAGTGAATCACCCTTGTCATTCCTGTAGCAGAGCATAGCAAAAGTATAAAACAAAAATATTTGGGAATTTAACAAGGAATGGTGTCAATTCATTGGAGATATAACCAAAATTTGTGGCCTAGAGTTTGTGTTGCCTTAAGATTGAACCATGCAATGCTAATTTCCTCAACTTCTACCATTAAGACTATTAAAATACAAAAACAGCTAAAAAACTTGCAAATTTTTTCTTAAAGATCTGAAGCTAACGGCCTTACCCCACCAGCAAATGGTGAAAGGTTGTTTTCTGCAACAATTACTAATCAAACCAACTGCTAGTCCAGAAAAACTATATTGGCTTATATATAATCCCTCGCTTACTAAAAGATTAGCTGGCTCATCAACTAATCATAGTTTCTGGATCTATCTTCCATCAAAAAACATTGAAGGCAAAATTGCACAAGAAAAATGGCAATTAACACCAAAGGCAAAAGTAAATAGCCCACTCACAGTGTCAATGCTGCAACTAGGTCCTCATTTGAAAAGCTGAACCCAGCATTGCATTTGGTAAAGTTCCCAGTTTTGGTGTCAAATGAGACATCAGTACCAAGTGCAACAACTTTCGTTCCAACAACACTAGAGAAGTTAACAACTGGATTTGCTGTTAACCCAATACTAGAGCTTACACCTGCATAGTCATGTAGATATTGCACTTCCAGCTGCAAACACATCATGGACAAATCAGACAGCAAGCTTGATGACCAGCTTTTGAATATGAGAGCTATTAAGGAAAAATGAACTCAATAAATTTATTTTCACAATTCCCCAACATAATTGAGAAACCAACTTAGAAACAGTCAAAATTCTGGCACATTTCAATATCAACAAACCAACCACTGCTTGCTTACCTTGCCAGACCTTTGGTCAGGAACTTTGAAGCTAAAAATTGTCTTCAACCCAGGAGCAGGCTCATCAACTGTTATGGTGGTAAGAAGCTGATAACAAGAAAAATCAAAGCAATATAATAGAACATCAAAGCAACTTCCAAACCAGAAGCATTACCAAAATCAACGTAAAGAATGCAATCTATCTACTAACACGTAAATGAGAATGGACTATTTGTTTCAGTATGCTGACGCAAAAAGGTAGGCATGGTTGTGCATGCTGAGGGCATTCACTGGAACTTCAAACAAAGTCTAAAAGCAAATAGCATTTGTATGGAGTAAAGTGACTACTTGACGTGCTATTAGCTGGAACACGATACCATACTAGCATGGGCTCTCATTATGAACATAAATCCAGTTCACAGTGAGAGGAATGAAAGCATAAAAAGATTGCCAGGATACAAACTTCAATAGAAATTGAAATAATCTCTTACATTGGAGGTTGAATCAACTTTGATATCAGTTGTGATATTCTTGTTCTTCAGCTGAGTATTAACATCACCCAGAAATACCTCACCCTTCTTAACTCCTGTAGATGTAATGGTCTGAAATAATAAAATTAAAAAAGAAAAAAAGTAAGAATATATATTAGTAACATGTATTTCAGATGACTATTGGGCTAAGCAAATGTAGCCCCCAAAAAAAAAAATTTACTACCACCAATATCTTGAGTTTCCTCAAACATTGAAACAATCTAAATCAGAGAGTCAGGTTACATTAAAACACTTCGACAATAATTAAACAAGAGTTCCCTCCATGTCAGCCGAACACAAAGTAAAACTCACAACAAGCACTTTGCAGGTTGAAAAAACCAATTAATGGGAAAAAACTACCCACAAAATGGACCTTTTCCTTGACAAAAATAAGTAATAGCCCCCTTTCTTCTTTAAGTCTGAATTCATAAAACTAGAAGATGAAAGAACCTCAAATGACTCAAAAAGAAAAAAACTAGTCAACTCCCCCTCCCCCTACAGCACTTAAATCTTTTACACATAAATATTTAATGCAGCTATTAAAATCAACAGAACTAGTGAAATCTAGTCACTCCCCCACCCCCCCCCCACCACATACTAAAAGAAGGAAAAGGGCCCTTACTGTTAAAAGCTTAACAATTATTGGCATCAACTGCCATACAATCACCAAGAAACAAATTCCATCCACACCCATCAATAAAAATAAAATGCTGTAGTAAACAAAATCAAATGCATGTAAGCAAGCATGAACTAAAAACAACATGACCCTATACCAAATGAAATACCAAACCCAAGTTCTGAACTGAAAAAAAAGAAAAAAAAAAGATATCAGATCTAGCAGATGAAAGAACTCACAACTCCAGTGGGAGAGTAGGTAGAGATGGAGAACTTGTGGTCATTCTGATAGTCCTTGTAAAGTAGATCTATCAATTAAATCCAAAAAAAAATTACACCCATCAAAAATCATCATCCCATGTACACATAAACATACAAAAAAAAAAAATCTCCACGTACAGCTCCCTATGTACTCAGAGAAAAATTACAAATAGATAGACAGGCAAATTGAGAGATAAACACACACACACACACACACACAAAATACTATAGCCAGGCAGATGGGTACCTCTAGCTTTCTTGCCAATTTCAGTGTAAAGACCAGGACCCTTGGCCATGATTAATTTTACCACCAAGATAAGACACAGAAATGAAGGCTTTATGGGGTTTGGGCTTCAGGGAGTTTCGTTTATAGGAGATGCCAAAAGCCCTAATTTCAAGGTTTTTTTTTTTTTTATCAGCGATTATTCTATTTTTTATTTATCGTTGAAAAATTTCGAACCGTTGGATCAGAAACGTAAATGGGTTTGGACCGTTGATTGATAATATTGGCTAATAACAAAGATTTTTGTGGCTTTGTTTAATAACAGAGTTTTTTTTTAAAAAAAATTTTTTTAAAACCTTTTCTTTTTCCTCCATCCAAGCTTTTTCTTTTCCCCCGAGAAGAGGGGTTCGAAGATTTTGGTTGCTTCCGTCATTATCCAAAGCAAGAAAATGTCTTGTTAAAATAATATCGTTATTAAACTCGGTGTAAGCAAATCCTAACTCAATAGGGTTTTGAGTTATTGGTTCGGTAAATCCGAATCATTGTTATTAAATTTTAAATTTATTAATATTAAAAAGTAAATAAAAATATTAATATAAATTTATATATATATATATTATTTTTTACATCTAAGGTTTTACAATTATACAAAACTCGAGATTGAAAATAAGGAGAGTGTGATGGTTCCACCGTAGGAAAAGTGGGTAGAAAGCGACACCCTCGTTTACAAAATGTAAAAAAAGAAGCGATTTCGGTTTTTGATTAGTGGAAAGTGAGTTCCTCGGTGGTCCTCTAGAACGTTGGCATTTTTCCCCTCAATTTTCTATTTTTATTTTATTTTATTTTATTTTCATTTTTCAGGTTCTTTTGGTCCCTGAAGTGGAGGCCAAACCAGTTCCTTATCCTTTGCATTTCGACCCTACGTTGCCAAATGCACTTGATTCTAATTATCATCGAGCGGCTAGAAACCAAGAGGACATTTAACATTATCACATTAATTTGATTTGATAAAAAAAATTAAAATATAAATAAAAATTAACTTTAATCATTAAAATGATAACATTTATATAATAAAATTTTTTGAATAATGACTATATATTATATTCACGTTTTGAATTCAACACCTTAATTGAATTCATTTAACCAATCAAATGTTAGAACTTGTTGAATCCTTTGCAATGACCCACATTTCTCAAATTTCTATACTTATTCCACAGATACAGTTGATTTACAAGTATCTGATTTGTTTTTTCATGGCAACATAACTGCTCTTATTATATATTATGGATAAAGAATCTGTGGCGTCAAAGGAGATTGAATAAACTTTATTATACTGCTAGTGCCTGGACTTCAACTCGAACACTTTTGAGTAATAACCTGTTTTTCAAATATGTTGCTGAAAGAGCTGTTCCAGGCATCATGATCATCTCATGGTTTCATAATGCTAACAAGGAGTAGTAGGCCAATGAAATTGGCAGGGCAAGCAGCATGCCTAAGATAACCCTGCAGCCAAAACAAACAAGTCTCACAATTTTGTTAAAACAATTCCAGGGTTTGGTTAGGGGTTATTGAGGAAACACGAGAAACATTACTTACCCTGCACTCAATATATCAGGGTGAACATTGTACTCTTTGGCAAAGACAAATGGAACGATCCCTTGGGGAAGAGCTGCCTGCGCTATCAAAGCAGCATTGATTAACGCTCTATTTTGATGGGTATTTATTTATTTATTTGGTTGATCATAGAAAAGAAACCTTGGGCACCTGCACAACTGCAATTTTGAAAGCTGTGCCTCTCAGTCCAAAGGCAATGGAAGACACTGCCATCAGAGCAGGCCCTGCAATGAACTTCAATGCCATGGCTACAGCTGCCATTTTGATGCCACATGATATGATACTGCGCCTTGATGCCATGAATAGACCTAGTCGTTTTGTGATGAAATGAAGTTAAGCTTGAATTTCTAGAAATTGCAGGAAAAATTCCTGTTTAGGTACACAGTGTGAGAGCATAATGCATACCTAAGCTGAACATGGCCATGCCAAGTCCTCCTGTTGCCAATATCGTTATAGATTTGTCAACAACGTCTGGCAAATTGACTTCCCATCTGAAACAATTCAGCCTTGTTAATTCACTCACAGGTGATACTAGCAAGTTTAGTGACCATCAATGTCAAGTTATGGTTAAAAATTATATGATCCTTCTGGAGAATTACCGAAAATGAATGCATGCCCAAATGAGACCCAACCAACATGCGTGAAAATTGGGATTGGCCATGAGCTTTCTCCCTACTGTCAATAGAATGCGTATTGTTTTGGCATTCCTTCTTGTTACAGCTTGTGTTTCTTCTTCCTCTTTTGATTGTGCTTCTTGATGAGGGCCCTCCTGTTCTCCTTAAGATAGGTCAAAAAACAAAAATCAATTTTATGGAGGGACATCTCATTGTCTAAATGGAAAAGAAAATGTGCAATATAAACAGTATTGTTACTTGTACGTCTCATGTATGGACATCAATAGGCAGCTTATAAATATTACTGTATTTATAAACTGTATGGTGCATTTGCAGATCAGTGCCATACATTGATACTAAAAAGGCTTGATGGGGAAGCTCCTGATTAATATTTGAAGCAATTGGAACAGAAGAAAGCATAAAGGTGAAAAATGAACATGGAACTGAAGTTTTGAGAGCCCCATTAGGCTCTTATATTACCTTCAATAGGTAAAGGTTAGTAAAGTTTTATATAATGGAAAAGCAGCCTACTGTGTACCTGTGGTCTCTGAATGTGGAACTGCAGAGGCTGCCTTAGTGGCATTGAGCTCAAACAAGAACAATAGTAGATTATACCAGATTATGCTCTGTAAGGCAACTATCTGGGAAAGAAGTTTCTTTGCTTCGACCCCATACATAGCTGTCAAAAGCGGAATTCCCAGAATCAAAGTGTTAGGGAGTGTTGACAGGGAGAGACCAGTGATGATCCAATCCATCCTTCCCCTAGAGCTGATTTTGGTGAGTGCTGCCAGAGCTACAAGGGTTAGCAGTTTCTGAAGAAAGTCTGCTAGTATAAGCTTCAGGGTCATCTTGTATGGGTTGATATCGGAGATTACTTGGAATGAGAGCAGCGGTATTGAAAATTTTGCAACAAACTTGTTTATGCCAGCACACTGATCTGGTGTAAAGAGCCCACACCATTTCACAGAAATGTAGGCCAGTATCATGGCAAAGTACAAGGGAACTGTGGCTGCTACCACATGATATACATCAGTTAAAGAAATCATGGTGATCCGTGTTCATCAGAGGACAGATGCCTTGATGGTTTATTTTTTAAGAGGATCCTTGGCAACATATATTTATAACAGTTTCTGTTGGTGCTTTGTCAGATTGCAAAAAGCTGATGTAGCACCATCCTGTTTAACAGAAGCTTCTCTAAAAGTGTTTCTTAATCCCCATAATGGCCTTAGGTTTCTGATTTTTCCTGTCATGAAACTAACATGATTATTACTTTCTTGCACTATGTAATTCTGTTATTATGCTACTTCAAAATTTTGTTTATACTTCTGCTCTATGTACCAGTCTACTTTAGACACACAGTAATTTTTGCCTGTTGTCACAGTTAAGTATCATTTTTTAGCACTGTTTAATCTTGCAGTTGGGAGAATCTTTCCCATAAGTGAAAAAACTGAAAGCTCAGGGTATTTGTGTCATATTTGTTAAAAGACAGATTCCATCTTCCTTCCTTCTGATGATCTATTGGTTCTTTGGGTAAAGAAGAGCCATATAGGCGAACACTTAGCCAAGTCTGCCCCAATAGGCTTTAATTTCTCATGATTTTGGCTATGCACACCCCTTTTCTTCATTAAAGTTTAGTTGGGAACATTTTTTTTTTCCTTGTTATTTATATCTGTGCTATAATTTTAACTTTTTAGGCCACGTAGTATGTAATCCGTACGCCATATCTGTCATGGTATTCTTAGCTTATGTCATTTGTTTGATATTTGTTTCCGCTAAGGTCTAGGGAAGGAGAGGGAGAATAAAGAAGTGAATTGCAAGGAAAGCAATTAAAGTACCACTGTGTTTATGACTGTGATAAGGAAGAATTTTGCTAAATATGGTCAAAAGTGTCAGAACAACTGTTGTGGAGAATTCACTTTATGAAGTGTGAGATTTGTTTGCCAGAAAAAACACTATTGTCCCTTTCTTCAGGTTGTAATGTTTGCATTTGTTCAAGATAAATTGAAGATGCAATCATTCAAGGTATTCAACAAGCTTAATGCCATCCATGGGGTATGGGAATGCCATTATGTCATTGCCAAGTGGCTATGAATTCCTTGTGGTTTTTTTTTTTTTTTTTAATATATAACTTTACAGATTTCAGCAGAGTTCAGGGTGTTGGGCTGGAGAAGACTCAAAAAGAGAATATCATTGTTAAACCATCTGCACTCAAGAATTTCATGCAGCTTTTGTTTTTTTTTTCTTACAATTAATGTAAGTTCCAGAGTCCACAGACTTTTCACATGGCAAATTATTAGAACTTTTAGATTTTGTTTTGCTTGCTCTCATGGAAGCAGCAGCCACAGGATTCCCCCCGCCCCCACAAAAAGAAATGATTAATAATTATATTTTTTATTAAAGGAAAAAGCTTGTGTAACTGTTAAGTTATTCTATTATTGTAGGTCTATGAAATTTAATGCACTAGAATTTTTTTATTTATGTATATATAATTAATGTTTTCTATTCACTCAGAAGTAGATTTTTTGAGCTGTATTTTTCTCTTAACTTTGATGAAGCTAATGGTATTATTCTTAATCCTCTCAACATTGTTCCGCGTGAGGGGCAGAGGTCAAATGCCTCCACAGCCACCTTACAAGCTCAAAACAAAGGAAGAGAGATTATGTCAATATCTCTTTTGTTTTGTTCCTTTTAGTTCTGTATCTACTGAAAAATAAACTCCCAATTCAAACCCAAACCGTGGGCCGATTTGATTTCTTACACCAAGAATTCGAACCAAACTATAACAGCCAGCTCAAAGAATTAGAAAAACACACATATATAGAACAATTATTTGAATGTTCTTCAATTAAAGTATGACAATTACGTGAATTTTAATTATTTTAAAAAATATGTAAATAACTTAATCAAGTTTAAATTCTTTATTTGTTAAAAGTTTTACTTTATTTTTATATATTTTCTTACATTATTAGCTATCTCAAGTCTCTTTGTCGATAATTTTATTTTATTTTTGGATAAAAATTCTAAAATGATTTGCGAATTTTCAGATTAAAAAAACAAAAAAAGGTGTTGGGGCGGAATTGGACTCAAAACTAGAACTGGACACAAACCGAACTCAAAATTGTCAACCCAACTGAAACCATCCCATCTGACCGACCATGTACCGATTAAGGGTTCCAACGTAGGAACCGGGAACTGGCCCAGTCGTGGCCAGGGTTAAACTATGAGATTGACCCAATGGAAGTAGAAAAAAATAAAATAAAATATGGTATTAATAGTATAACAAGGGTTAATGATCTCGAATTTAAGATTCAGTTAGAATAAATTAATTAAAAAAAATTCTTCAAGCGACGCTAAAAATTACAACCATAACAAATTAGTAAAAAATTTGCTAATACTTTTGTTGATAAAGAATTTTTTTAATATATCTCAAAGATAAATTATAATAAGTGAAAAAAAATATTTACTATATTTATTTTTTTTATAAATATAACTTATTTATATCTATTATAAGTATATTATATTTATAAATTATAAATAAATATGATAAAATTATAATTATATATATTTTAAATAATAAAAAATGAGTAAATTATATTTTAAAAAATAAAAATAAAAATTTTCGTCATATATTCTTATAATATGATTCCAACGCTAACGGCATAAACAGAACATTTTAAACCCTAACCTCTAAAAACTTTACTCATTCCCGCCTCGCTCCGCCCGGTGAAGTCGAGCAATTAAGCGTTTGATTGACGATGACGACAAGCGTCGCCGCTGGCAGAGAGCTATCGCGCGTTCTTACAACTTCATCAAAGCAGCCATCTTTTCCAAAATCCGCGGCCGCCCGGCGACCCACATGGCCATGCGCGTCCAATCGCTTCTCCGGCGGTCTACCTCTCCTTTTCGCGGCTTCCACCCACAATAGCCGCGTTCTCTCGCAAACTGGAAGCGAAAGCACTGGTCGGTCTGGTGGGCTCACGTATAAGGATGCGGGTGTGGATATAGATGCCGGTTCTGAGCTTGTCAGGAGAATTGCAAGAATGGCCCCTGGGATTGGGGGTTTTGGGGGTCTTTTCCCTCTTGGTACAGTTTTGTTCTTTTTATGGGATTTAATTTCTTTTATTGTGGCGATATTTGGATTGCTGTAGTATGTAAACTGTCTTGAATTTCTTGTTTTAAAGTGAAAGATTTTAGTTTTGCTTTGATTTTATTTGGTTTAATACGGGAGAAAAATCTTAAGGTGTCCCTTCTGTTTCGTATATCTGCACGTCGTAGCTTTCATCAGCCTGAAGAAGCAGATTACAGGATTTGTATTGATAATATGTGATGCTCTGTTGTGTCCTCACAATGGTTTCTTTTGTTTTATGAGTCCAACTCTTGTAACTTTTCCCAAGGCTGAAGCAGTTGATTAAGGTTTGTTCATTGTTGATACTAACATTTGATGCATAGTTATGTTTCACACTTTGGAAGTCTTTGTATAGGCAGTCATATTGGTAAATAGTTTGGGCCAAATTGAGCTAAAAGATTATCCATAGGCACATGGGAAACTAAGTAGCTGTGGATGAATGTACTTGTTAAGATGGTTTGATTGTTGCCTATATTGTGTTTTCGGTTGATAGGGTTTTGCTACTGCTCTTATTTTGTTCCTTTGAACAGGTGATTCATACCTTGTTGCGGGAACAGATGGTGTCGGAACCAAATTGAAACTTGCATTTGAAACTGGAATCCACGAAACTATTGGGATTGATCTGGTAAATTTTTAATGAAATTTGTTGCATACATTTTGTTTCCTGAGGTTTCATGCATATGAGATTTTCATTTCAGGTTGCAATGAGTGTCAACGATATTGTTACTTCTGGTGCAAAACCTCTGTTTTTTCTTGATTACTTTGCCACCGGCCATCTTGATGTTGACCTTGCTGAAAAGGTACAGATAGTTTGCTTTACATGTTTTGCATGGTTGATATGATGATAATTTCATGTTAAGCATGCTGCATTGAACTCTCATTTTCTTTTTATGTGATGTAGGTTATAAAAGGCATTGTTGATGGTTGTCAACAGTCTGACTGCACTCTTTTAGGAGGAGAGGTACGTTGAAAATTTTATTTCATTACATTTCTGTGACTGAGGCTCAGTTAGTACAAAGAGTCACCAACATGGAACTTAATATTTTATCTCAATGGTCCACAAATATTCTTCAGACTGCAGAGATGCCGGATTTCTATGCAAATGGTGAGTATGATCTGAGTGGTTTTGCAGTTGGCATCGTCAAAAAGGACTCAGTAATTGATGGAAAAAACATTGTGGCTGGGGATGTTCTCATTGGTTTGCCATCTAGTGGAGTCCATTCTAATGGTTTCTCTCTCGTAAGAAGGTTTGTACCTGTTTAAGGCATTCTGGTCTCTCTTTTCTTGTGTGAAAAATCTTTTTGTTCTATGATCCTTTTGGTTCCACCAGATGCTTTTTACTGAGGGATGCTTTCTGTCCCTTCAGGGTTCTATCTCAAAGTGGGCTTTCTTGGAAGGATCAGCTTCCTGGTGGAAGCATTACATTAGGTGAAGCCCTTATGGCCCCTACTGTCATATATGTAAAGCAGGTTAGCAAGCTTGCTTTCTTTTTCACATAACTTGAAAATTAGTTTTCTGTTTAAGTATGTATTTTCGTAAACAGGTGCTTGACCTTATAGGCAAGGGAGGTGTAAAGGGCATAGCCCATATCACTGGAGGGGGTTTTACTGATAACATTCCTAGAGTTTTTCCAAAAGGCCTAGGAGCTGCTATCTACAAGGACTCTTGGGAAGTCCCAGCTGTCTTCAAATGGATTCAAGAGGTGAGGCTCATTTAGATGGCATTCACAATCCTAACCGTTGTGGACCTCTTACCATATTCTACCTGCCATGATGAAGCATTGTGAGGGCTTATGTGGGGTTTCCTCTGGTGAAATGGAGAATAAAAAGATAGCAGTTACAGCCGCTTTTCTCACTTGTCTACCGTCCACAATTCGTAGCTTATGTTTCTTGTTTCCTTTATTTAGGAAGGAAAAATAGAGGATGCAGAGATGAGGCGAACTTTTAACATGGGCATTGGGATGGTTATAGTCATGAATGAGGAAGCATCCCGTAGAATACTTGAAGACAGACATTACAAAGCCTGCCGCATTGGTGAGGTCATAAGTGGTGAAGGAGTGCGCTACCATTAATGTATTTACCAATCATTTCAGTATGCAGTGCCACCTAATTCTCCAAGACGAGAGATGGATGCTAAGTTGCAGTTTTTTGTTGTTGCTGTAACTGAACATGGTGGTATTCTACCACTGTTCTGCTAGGTGAAGAATAAGATGTCTTGAATAATCAATGTGCTTTATGAGTTAAGCAGATAATCAAGGCAAATTATATATTTGGACAGTGATATTATTATCACCCAATTGACCAACCTTAGCAACTTCCATTGTAGGTTCTCTTAATCGTCCTTTCGTTTATGTTTTTTTTTTTGGGGGGGGGGGGGGGGGGGGGGTTGGTTTAATGTCGTAGGTGTCTATTTTTAAAGAAGTCGTAACTCATTAAACATTAAAAGAAAGTAAGCTTGGAACCCCACCTTTGGAATGCAATTTCTGCTTGAACTTCCCCATGCTTTAAGTTTCAAGTTACATAAATCCGAGCTTTTGCTATAGTGGCCATCTGAGACAGCCTCTAAACTTTTTCAAAGTTGATACCATCAATCCTGTGCTAAGCGCAGGATTAATTTCCCAGACCAGGTTGCATCAGGGTGCCTTACTTTTTAATGCCCCTATTCTATTTAATGACCGAAAAGTAAAGTTTTCCCGAGAGTCAAGAACAAAAGTTCACCGCATTATTTTAACTGCGAATTGCAATATTTTTTCGCTACATACGGGAAAACATTTTGAGCTTCATGAGGCGCATATCAAAGAATCAGTTTTTGGACAGGGAGAGGTGGACGTTGAAATCAAAGGAGAGGTTTAGGTCCCCTAGCAAACTAGAAGGATGAAACCGAGCAGACCCCTTAACCGTTGTATATAAATAACTCAAAAAATGGCGAGTGCAAGTGGAGCTTAAAGCGTGTTTAGACTTTAGAAGCCAAGTTTAGCAAATTTTATTGGGGTATATGCATAGCTGTGTCTGATTCATGTTAGAAGCATTCGCTCACCATCCCACAAGAGATCATGACATTGAATGATATGCAAAATCATATCCATCTAAAGCCATCCACTGAAAAAGCGATGTGTAATTTCCCTCGCACTTTAGCTCGAAGAGCATAATTATTATGGAAATTATCTCTATCATTGAAATGATGAGAAATTCTAATTCTAGCATGTAAGCTTAAATGGGGCTTACAAGCTATTTAAAGAATATGGTAACAGCTAGTCAACCAATTGCAAGTAACGATGAACAGTCATCTAAATAAAGAACAAAACTAAAGGGTAGCAAAAATTCACTTCCAAACCAAACAAAATTTAGTTGGGAGTGCAATAACCATCCATCCATGAGGGATTCTTATGGCATCTTAAACACAGAAATTACACTTTTCTTGGGTTCTCGATATGGACAATCTCTATAGACATAGAACACAAACCATTAGTTGATACTGAATTGTTATCCTAAACTGTCAACGGTTGAGACCCAATTGTCACCCAAAGTCTGCGCTTCTAAATTTAGGTCCAAAAGAACTGTTAAATAGTATTTTTTGAAAAAACAACTGAAGGATCAAATCGTTTGGTTGTGTATTTAAAAACCAGGGCGTAGACATGGTGAGAGCTTTGTAATTCAAACCTAGGTGTCAGAATAGTTTTTGGTCTAGTGTGGTGTGAACCCACATTGTCACTTAACCCTTAGCGCCAAAGGTTCAACCCTAGACCTTTATCTGCATTTTGCCAAGGTTCAATTCTTTTTGGTCACATTATAATAACAAATACAAAGGGGTATCGTATCAAGAAGAGGGGGAAAAAAAAGAAAGAAAAATCTTTCTTTTTTCGTTTTATTTGGGAAAAGACGAAAAGAAAGATTGCAGACACCAAAATGGAAATGTCTAAGCTAAGGCTGATTTTTCTCTTTGCTTTTGCCATCATGATTCCAAGCCTACGGGCAGACATTGGCTATTTTGATGAGGTGTGGCAAAGACGCGCTGACGAAGCCAGGAAGAATCTCCTGGATGCCTATGTACCGATCCCGGAAAACGTCACAGATGAACTCAATTATGAAGTTGCCGACTTGTGAATATCTAACACCATTCTCTTCATGTTTTGTTGAACTTAGGTTTTCACTGGGATAAAAATATATCCACATTTCGCACAATCAATTGTGGCACATAAATGCACATAGCACTTAGTATATTCACACGTCCATTTATGAATAACTTTTGGTGCACTTGGTACTTTTAATAGATTCTTTGCTATATTTAACTTTCCTTTTTTTTTTTTTTAAAGTGTAGCATACACAAATTTTACATGTCACAAAACCTGTTTAGCTTTTTTTTTTTTTTTCGATGGAATTTTACTTTTTTTTTTCTTTTATATTTAGTATTAAATTAACTCGAAACTCTTTTATAAGAAATTCAAAATGTACAATAGACCCAACTTATATAATTAAAACCAAGGAATATGCGGTTCAAATATCAAGTCTCATCCTTAAAATTAATGGTTTGGTGATCATTAGGTTATAGCTATATCAAGTGATTAAAAAAAATATATTTAAAATGTGCTACATTTGATGTTGTTCGAGCAGAGATGATGACTTTGAGATTTCAGAGATCGCCAACGGCACTAGGAGGAACCTGAGGCAAGGAAAGACAAAGTACAAAGGTCCATGCCAAGTGACCAACCCAATTGACCGGTGTTGGAGATGCCGCGAGAACTGGTCTCGAAACCGCAAGCGTCTCGCAAAATGTGCACTTGGTTTCGGTCGCAGGACCACCGGAGGAATGAAGGGAAAGGTATATGTTGTTACAGACAACTCAGATAATGATGTCCAGAACCCGAAACCGGGGACTCTTCGCCACGCCGTGATCCAAAAGAAGCCATTGTGGATCATATTTGCACGGGACATGAACATCAAGCTGTCCAAGGAGCTCATCATGACGAACGACAAGACCATTGATGGCCGCGGAGCAAAAGTTCACATCTCCTACGGCGCTGGCATTACGATTCAATTCACGCGCAATGTGATCATTCATGGAGTACGGATTCACAACATTGTTACTGCCTCTGGTGGCTTGATCAGAGACTCTGAGGACCACGTTGGACTCAGGACTGCCAGTGATGGTGATGGAATTTCCATCTTCGGGTCGACCGATATTTGGATCGATCATGTTTCTATGTCCCACTGCCAAGATGGGCTTGTTGATGCAATCCAGGGATCTACCGCAATCACCATTTCAAATTCCCACTTCACTCACCACAATGATGTAAGTCATGGCATGCACAACACATTGGTCATACATGCAGCTTTCATTCCGTACTTGAGATATCTTTTACTGTGTGTGCAAATTTGGGAATCTATTAGAATATGGCTAAATTCTATTTTATCATATAGGATTGATGAATCATTAGCATCTGTCTATATGCTAATGCAGCTTTGAGATATAATTGTACAGTGGTGGTAATGAGTGATTCATGGGACTATGCAGGTGATCCTTTTGGGTGCAAGCGATAGCTTTGCTGGGGATGAAAAGATGCAAGTCACAATGGCATTCAATCACTTTGGTCAGGGACTTGTGCAGAGAATGCCAAGATGCAGATGGGGTTTCTTCCATGTGGTTAACAATGACTACACCCATTGGCGCCTGTACGCCATTGGAGGCAGCCAGCATCCCACCATTATTAGCCAGGGAAACCGCTTTATTGCACCGGATGACTTGAACCTAAAACAGGTAAAGACGGCAGTTCCATGAACATAAGTTGGTGTATGGTGGCACGCTGTACAACTTCATCCCATATAATTCGTGGATGATTATGTAACTATGCGCACAATTTCTTTCTGATGTGTAGGTGACCAAGAGGGACTATGCAACCGAAGACCAATGGAAAACTTGGTCATGGAGATCAGAGAATGATCAGTTAATGAATGGGGCATACTTTGTTCAATCTGGGGACCCTCACGTGAAGAGACCACACAAGAAGTTCATGATCACAGCAAAGCCTGGTGCCTACGCCACTAGAATGACAAGCTTCGCCGGAGCACTCAATTGCAGGCGTGGCAAAAGATGTTAGAAAGGCTCTCATGGGCATTTCTGGAGCCTGATGAAGTGCAAACATGCATAGATATAAGAAATGTGAGGGAGCATGAGGGCATGTTTGTGTATTAATGGGTAAACCAATTTATGTTTCTGAGTGTTTGGTTTTTTTTTGGGAGGGATATTGATGGGAGATAGACAAAGGAGACTGTCTTTCAAGTGTAGAAATTTCGAGAGACGGCAACTTAATTGGTTGCTCGTTGTCGTTGTATTTTTCTTTTTTTTTTTGGGCTTTGTCTTTTATTTAACTTTTCCTACCATTTCTTTTGGACAAGTGGCTTCCCTGTCGATTAGAGACTGCTTCTCATCTTTCTTTGAGATCTCACATTATAGGTTTCACGTTATAAACTGAATTTTTGCATTGGGAATTTGAGAGGCTTACGTTACAAACTAATAGTTGCATTGCCAGTGCAAGAAATAGAAACTCAAACCTCCTCCAGGGGAGAAGGGAGAAGAAAAAACCAGCACCAATTTTTGTCATTCTGCCCCTAAATTTTAGGAGAATGCATTCACGCATTTTCTTCCCATGTTATCATTCCGGCGGTAACGCGACCATTGGGTCAGCCCAAAATAATTAATTGAACGGGGGAGACTAAGGCTATAGTGCTTAAACAAATTCGGGCATTCGTTGATCTTCGCTTTATTACGTTAATGGAATTGCGCGATCGCCACATGAGTAAAAGCATACACGCAGACAGTACAAAGGATAAGGTGACCGCTCAGAGACAATCCATTCCCGTCAAGGGCAACATGGAACCAGCCGTCGTCTTTCACTTGGGGGTCTATATTCTCCCAACATAGGACCCAAACAAACGAGGGCAAAGGGACAGCTGCAAGGGAAGCTGCTAATGCCATACGAAATCGATACAATTACAGGCCCAAATGGGAGTGAAACGCTGCCTTCGTCGTAATTATAACCATGAATATACCAGATTAAACAACATGATGGTTTCGCACATAGGCCCCCCTAAAGAGTTACCCAAAAAAGGCTGATAAACTACCACTTCAATCTATGGACTGTCGGACTCGTTTCCCGAGTCAATATTCATCGGTTGTGGGTTCCTGTAGCCACTGACTTCTTCTTTGTAACGTTTTTTATCTGCTCGAGCCATTGCTTCATATGGTTCTTTCTCCTCAGCTGCATGTTTACAGGCAAAAACCAAATAGTGAAACACTCGGTGCAGGTGCCACAACTAGGAGTAACAATTGAACATATTAAATACAAGGACAAAGGAAGGATTAACCAAATAAAGAAGCATACCCGTCATGCTTTTCCACTTGTCTCCAATTGCTCTTGTAATCTCCCCAAATGCAATTCCAGGATTATTTTTCTTGACATTCTGTTGGCAACAAACACCATTAAATTTGTAGCACACCCAAACAAAATGAGAAGAAAAAAATCTTTCAAGCCTAGGTTTTGAAGAACATCAACCCACCTCCCTTTCCACTTGTGAGAAGAACATGTAACCATTAAGTGCCTTCTTTGGTGCATTTGGGTCCTTCTTCTTTTTTGGCTTTTTATTCTTTGAGGCCTCTTCTCCTCCATCTCTGGATTTCTTTTTGGGCAATGTCTTAGAGGATGACTCCCTTTTGGATTCTTTTTTAACAGGCTTCTGAAATTGGTCATCAGGTGGAATAAGATGAGATCTATAATGGCATATCAGAAACTTTCCAATGATGTCTGAGGTAAAATGCAAATAAAATGACTTGCCTCTTTCTCTCCCCCACTTTCACTAGCATCTGATTCTTCCTCCCCAGAATCATCAGTTGGGGATCCTCCATCATCCTTGTCAACAACAAAATCCTCATCCTATGATAGGACATAGATTTGTGAGAGAAAAGTTGCACCAAAACCCTCATCTCAAGTTAGCAATAGACACATGCAAGTAAATGTTAACATTCAAAGTGGGTTGTAGCTATAAGCTTGAAAAATCCCATCCCTGTCCAAATATTAATTAAAGAGTTCACCTCTTCATCACTCTCATCACCAGCTTCATTCCTGATCCGCTCAAGATGGGGATCAACGGCATCGTCATCATCATTCTGAAGAACAGCAGCCACTCCATTAGTGGTTTGCACACCCCCTAGGTTCATGATTCTCAAACCCTTCCCACTGCATAGAAAAGAAGAAAATAAAGCTCTGAACCATGGAGATTAGCATCATTGTTTATGGAAGACCAGAAATCTGCTAACCTGATAAAATCAAAGAGATTATGGTATTCATTCCTCTGGATGTTCCGAAACAAATGCTCTTGCTCTGTTTTAAGTCTTATGAGAAGATCAAAGTAATGCATATTTGAGCCACCAGCAGCATGCCTCTCAAATTCCACATAGTCAATCTTATACGATGAAATCAAGGACCAAGAGAAAACTAAACATAGTTAAAATCCACATAATGTTTGTTGCGCATAATCAACATGCCAAATCTAGTAAAATGAAATAAATTTCATGGCATGAGCACACAGTCAAGTGCCAGTCAAAAGAGATCACAATGTGTGCACATCCAAAAAAATTACCTCCTCATGAAGAATAAGGGTAGGAGGTTTTGGCAAAAAGAAGAAACTCTTTTCAAGTGGATATAGGAGTCCATCCTCAGCTTTCAACGATGACTTCACAGCATAACCATCTTGACAGCTACGGAATTTCCCAGGCTTAGTCACTTTGGCGCCAGATAGGCCACGCAATATTGTAGTGAACACTTCATGTCTTAGTCCCTGTTTAAAAACCAATTGATTGTACAGGCCCTCTTAATTTAGTAAAGCAAGTCAATTCCTCTCCTTAATGAAATAAGTGTCCACAACATTGAACAAATACAACTGTGCCTTGTCCATATCACAGGGCATTAGGTTTGCAGACCCATACAAGGAAAAAGTATCTCCACTATTACCTTATAAGATAGTTCTAACTTGTCTTTGTACTTTGTGTTCAAAAGGTCTTCATTTATTGACAAATTGCTCTGAACAACATTGTCGGTGTCAAACTAGAGAAAGAGAAGAACCAAAAATAGAAATTAGGAGGCATAAAGAAAGAACAACCAAACAGGTGACCAGATACAATGCACTGACAATACCTGCAGCACTATATGAGGATATAGGGTCTGCCCCTTACGGATTGGCGGATCGAGGGTAACAACAACAAGTGTATGGGGCTGGTTAGACTGCATAACACAGACATATGAGATTTCAATCATGGTAGGAATACAGAAACCTTGAAAAAAGAATATGAATGAAAATCAATTTTCTTACAAATATTAGTTTCCACCACATGGAGAAAAAAATGAAAAAGTGGGGAAAAAATAAACAACCTTTGGCAGCAAAAAGAGGCGAACAACACTGCTGTATTGAATTTTAAAATCATTGGCCTGTCCTTGGAGCCGCAAGAATGAGAGATGAAGCTCAACACTGTATCGTCCCCTAAATAAAGCAAAAACTTACATCAGCTTACATTTTCAACTCAAAATAAGAAAAAGAAAAGTGGAATGACAAAGCAGACTAAGACATGTGGATAAATCATGCTTGTGTGTTGGCATAATGAAGCACATGCATCCCCTGTCCCTTGTGCAACATTCAACAATTTCTACCTTGGAGTGAGGATAGCAATACCCTCAAAAGTCACAACAGCTTCTTCACCTCCAGCACCAACATCCGCCATTGACATAATTTTGTCACGGAAAACCTGATAGAAAGTTAGTTAAAAGGAATAAGCAATCTATCAAAGAACATCCACATTTATATAATTGCAGCAAAGATGAAACTCACCTGAGCTGGAGGACGATTTTCATCACCAACAAATTGGGTGTTGCTATTCGGTATGTGGAAACTTATCTCCATCAGTGAATCTTTCTGCATGCATAAATAAAGTGTTAATAGAGCTCAACAGCATTACCATGACATAGTAGACTAAAATGAATAATTCATCTTCCAACCTAAATAGCAAGGAAAGAAATTTGAAGGAACACCCCCCCCCCCCAAAAACGAAAATGCTTGATTAGTTTAGTTTAGAAAAGGATGACAGTGAATACCTCATTAGCTCCAGTCGTATCATCCACATGGAACTCCAAGATGACATCATTTTTCCCTTGCATCTGTGTTTGAGAGACATCTGCTAAAGATAGCTCAAAAGCTTGCTTTGAACCAACCAAATAAGTGAGCATATTTCCTGCAGCCATTAGCAGAGATGTTCAAGAGAACTAGAGGAGAGGTACAAAGCATATCAATGATGGTAACAATTCATACAGATCAAAAAAATAACTAATATATCCAACTAAAGTTGCAAGAAAAGGAGCAGTGTCAGAAACTAAAGGGAAAAGAGATCAATTACCATTTAAATCAATCTCTCCCCAATTACGGCCACTAACAGAAAGCTGCTTCTCTCCTGGTGTTATTCCACAATTGCTCTGGAAAAAATTGCTCAAGCTGGTGACATCCTAGAAGGCCAAAATTTAAAGGTGAGGATGTTCATGTTAGCCAAAATCTGGGTATCACAAAGAAAAACATATCAACTGCCACCAAATATTTTGAGGATGGGAGACAACAAACACCTATCATTGCCTTGTTTGCAAAATATTGGCATAAAAGAAAAATACAAACACATGTCTACTCATATAAGATGGTTAGAACATGAAACCATAGAGCAAGAGCAAGAAGAAAACTATCATACCAGCAAAGCTAAGACAAGCCTAAAAGCATCTTCACTCGGACAAAAGAAAATGGAGTCTGAGATTGAATTCCTTTATAGTCAAATTGAAGGGGGACTCTAACATGAAAACTAAAAATATCTGTTCCAATTTATGAAACAAATTGAAAACCCAATATAACGCAAATGAGATAGAAAGAGAGAGATACCTGGTCACGGAATCCAGTAAACTTGTAGTATAGTCCATCTTTGACTTGAACCCCAAGTTGGTTAGTCCTTGGGACCTTCATCCATGTTACTCCCAAAATATCACTTTTATCAACTTCCACTGCTTTACCACCTCCTAGTTTCTTCCATACAATCCCTCCTGAATAAATCTTAAGCTGTCCTGGGTTCTTCATTTCACAACATGAGGTATATATAGAAACATTATTTGGGGCCAATATTCATCTCCAACAACATTGACAGACAGAAAATAATAATGCTTCAATAACATTCAATAAATTGCAGTCCAAAAGTAGCAGGAGGAGGCCACAGTCAGAATCACAAGTGCCTAAAGGTCCTAAACTCCCTTGTCCCCCCATTTCACATCATTGGTCGACATAACAAATTCAGGAAACAAATTGCTTAGGCTCTAAATACGAAAAGCATGAAGCAACACCATTATTGCGTAAACCTAGTGATGTTACCCTTGCGCCAAAGTTTCATCAGCGGTCAAACAAAATGAGATATAGTATCCATGGAACAATAATTATTGCCGCATTCAACAAACAAAACTTTCACACTTCTAGCTACAGGCCAGCCACCAAACCTAATTTTCGAATGAAAGTTTCGTTCATAATTTCACTTGAATAACAGAACCCAAACTTCCAATGAAATTGCCTTTCTGTCGAGTAGAAGACAGCACAGAGAGCTCAGGATTAAAAAAAAAAAAAAAAAAGAATTTTAAAAGAAATTAGGGTTTCAAAAACCAAAATCGAAACGAGCAAACAAAAATCACAGCCATTTATACGCTTCCTAGTCCCTACCAATAAAATCACCACAATTAGGGTTTCCAACAAGCAAAAATAGTTCCAAAAAACTACAGGAAACCCCTCAAGATTATAAAAAAAAATAAAATTAAAAAAAAAAATAAACCAAGATTCGTGCTTTACTTAATCGACAAAGAACAAAGATCACGAAACGAGGGAGAGAAAGAAAGAGAGGAGAGGAAGACAGCGGAGCTTACGGTGCCGCCGCGGCCCCCGAGAGAGATGTTGTTGAAGAGGTGACCGTCCGTCATTGGCTCGCCTTTCGCTAGATCGAGCGAGAAAGATACACAAATGACAGAGACGACGATTTATATATGAAATGCTTAGGGGTGAGTCGCTGCGAGTACGCTCTTTTGGCCTCTGGCGCCATTGCAGATGGCGATTTGCTGCGGTACGCCTTTGTGGAGCGGGAGTGAGGCCGGGGCGGTTTCCACAAGTGAGAAGTCGCCACGTGCAATAAAAAAACCCTTCAATGGGCCCACGTTTGATTGCTTTTAAAATTACACTTATAACTTTTTTTTTTTTCCTTAAAAATATATATATATAAATATTGGTTCAGACCATTTAATCCGTTAACCATTTTAATTTATTCTTCTTTTAATTTATTATTAAATATATTATGCAACGTTTATTGGTATTAATTTAGATATCATAAAAAATTTTAAAAAAATTATAAAATTTAAAAATAAAAATTTTTAAAAATTTAAAATAAAATATAATAATTTTAAAAATAAAAATATTTTAATTTAAAAAAAATTAAAAATTAAAAATAAAATAAAAAATTTTTTATTTACACAATATATTTTTTTTTATTTAAAATATCAAAATTTTTAAAAAAAATTTTAAAAATTTTTTTTAAAATTTTTTAAATTTGTTTGATTTTAAGTTTTGTTAGAAATTTTAAAAATTTATTTTTTAAAAATTAGATTTTTTTTCATATTTTTGTTTTTATTTTAAATTTTCATAATTTAAAAAAAATTATTTTTTAAAATTTATTTACTTTATTATTTTTTTTTCTATGACATATTTAATAATAAATTTTAAAAAAATTATATAAATTTATAAAATAAATATTATGAATCAATTATATATATATATATATATATATATATTATAATTCAAATTTAAAAAAAAAAAAACAAAAACTCTAATTTAATTAATTTTTTTATTTAAATTAAATTATTAAATATTTAATAAAATAATAAATTATATTTAAAAATTTTAATATTTTTTTAAAAAATATATATATTAAATAACACAATTTGTACATCTTTATATTTATAATTTACATTAATAATGTAACCAAGTTTTAAGACTTTTTTGGTCGGTTCTTTTATAATATTTTAATAATAATTAATTTTTATGTTAAAAATAAAAAAAGAAAAGCAATATTCGGATTTTCCTTTCTTTTTTTTTTTTTTCTCCTCTCTTCCGACGGGTACAAATATAGATTGGGCTCTGAAGCCCGACCTTTTGTCAATGTCCACAGAGTCCGACACTGCCATCCCAAGGGGACCCACCAGATGTCTGCCATGCCTTGCCAAGGAACCGGGCAGCCATACGGTGGGCTGGTGAAAGAGGCCGTTGTTTGGACCGGCCCAACAGGGATGCCAGGGGAGACCACGGGCCACAATACTCATGTTGGAGTGACTGGATATGGCCTTGATGGCGCTGGGACTCGCAGCAATGCACCCGGGTCGGGGTATGGGACAGGTGGCAGCTATTAGTTTAATAAAAAAATAATAATGATACTTGACCCAAAATAATAATAATAATAATAATAATAAGTTAATGTAATTGTAAAGCAGTTAATGTAATATTAACCACGGCACCTTGACACTGTGGTTCTTCTCCATCCTACGTATAACAGCAGATGAAGTCACTTAACCCGCTTCTTGTCCGTAATACACACCACGCCCAGAATCACAATGACACTCGGATAAGACGTCACAAGCCGTCTCTCTTGCCCACCGCTAAGTCCATTGTCCTGGTTCAGAGAAAAAGGAAAGAAGTTTTGCCCAGAGCATTATTCACACTGTTTAATAGTAGAGTTATTTGGATTTTTTTTTTTTTATTTTATTTGAATGGTTTTTAAGTTTAAGTTTTAGGCAACTCGGTATAATTATAAATATTCGTTTAAATCACACTTGAATTGTATATCATGTGTATAGGAATGTAAGAAATCCAGGCAGAAATTGCTTTTGGCAGGTAAATTTGGGAATTGAAAGTTGTCTAATGAAGTATTGAGGACACCCATTTTGCCAATTAAGCAATACTTGGGATTGTCTTTTTTTTTGGGTCATCGACCTTTGTAGATGTCTAGAGCAAATGTATTGGGGCACAGTCATGGCTTGATTGACTTTACACAGGCAGCAGGCCAAAATTTTTAGTGAAAAAAAAAAAAAAAAAAACAAACTTCCACGGTACGGCATAGCAAGAAGATGTAGGCAATTTCGCTTCCTTGAACTGCTTGCTGTAAAGCATAACACAAGATTGGCGGTTTGTCCTACGCTTATACTGACTTAACGCTTTAATGCCCTTCGGCGTGAATATTATACCACGAGTTGGGTCCGTGGAAATCAATGCAGTTGATTTGGACGACCTTGGAATGAAGCCGATTGCAATTCCTATCAATCCATCCAATGATCAAGCGGCAAAGAAAGTGATATCAGGCGATGAGATCAAGATGATCTCAAAGGCGATGGGTACAAGAATCCGCTGAAACTCTTACAGTGTACAATGTTCAGACCATTTTTTTTTTTTTATTACATGAAAATTTGGTACACTAAGGTATTTTTGCTTTTATTGAAGATGTTAGAGTATAACTAATCATGATAATATGCAACACAAATATAATCTTTTTTTTTTCTTAATTAAAAATTAATGTATGTGAATCTTACTCAATAATCTAAACTTTTAGATTGACTTATTAGTGTTAAAAAGTTTTTATAATTAAGTGATCACTTGGTCAAGCCATACTAACACTCCGTGGCAGGATTCAAGCCCCACTACCATTGTTGCCTGTGCAAGGTCAAATAGTTAGTCTTTGACGTTTAGGAGTGTAAAATTGGAGATCAAAGTAACTGGAAGCTGAATGATTCGCTAAATCAATGATCGCGTAGACCACCATGGAAGAAAAGCTACTAATTACTGCTTTTCAAATATTATTACTATGATTTTGGTCTTGAAACAAATATTATTTTGAGCTTAAAATGCAATCCCTTTTAACCTCAAGTGCACATGCGTCCAGGAAGCTTTGATGCAAATCCGAAATTCAAAAAAGCTTGGCTGTCGTCTCGGCAAAGGAAAACAGGATGCAGACATATCATTCTGTCTTACGTTGCCCTGAAAACATCGACCCTTTTGTTTTTGTTCCCGAGCCAAGTTGTCACCATAAATCCAAAATACAGCAACTGCCAAAAGTGCCACAAATGTTATGTATACATATTGCCTCACTGTCAGCTATGCACAGGCTGCTCGATTTGTCAAAAGACGGCGAAGAGAACCAGCTATTGTTGGTGATAATCAAAGTCCGCAGGAGCAGCAACTTCCACAGCAACAAGTTGATCAAACTTCTGCTGCCATCACCGTGAAGAGAAGTTCAAGATTCCGCGGTGTCAGCAGGTCAAAAGAGACTTTTGCTGTAGGAACATCAGCTTTCCCAACCCCTTTTCCAATCAAGTTATTGATGAAGTTTAAAACTTAAATTGAACAGACAAAGATAGACCGGTAGATTTGAGGCCCGCTTGTGGGATAAGATCTCATGGAATGTAACACAGGAGAAAAAGGGAAACAAGGTTGATGACTTGATGATAACTTTACATACTTTCATTTTGGTTTCACTTTTTCACTCTGTTCTCATGTCTTTTTTTTTATTATTTTTTTCTCTGTTTACACTGTCATGCTTTGGAATTGGTTGTGGGAACCAAACAGTTTACCTTGGTGAGTGTTTTTACTGGTGCTAAGCCAGTGCTCTTTGATGTGTTCTTCAATCTTAGAGATAATGACAGGATAGCTTCGAAATTTCGCAGGGGCTTACGATGAAGAAGAGGCTGCAGCAAGAGAATACGATTTAGCTGCATTGAAGTATTGGGGAACATCAACTTTTACCAATTTCCCGGCATGAATATCAGCACTAAAGATAAGCATGATAGATGCCGATATACAGCAAACGCTGAGTAAGATAAATAACAGCATCTATCTCTCTGATATGTTTAACCGATATCAAATTAAGAGAAGGAGATCAAGATAATGAGAACCGTAACAAAAGAAGAATATATGGCATCTAAAGAAGGCATGGTTTCTCATTACTTTGCAACCATAAAATAATTTTTTCTGTCCCCAGATAACATTCTTTGGTTTTTATTGTTACAGGAAGAGCAATCGCTTTTCAAGAGGTGTATCCAAGTACAGGGGAGTTGCAAGGTAATCTTCTTGAATCTTTAATAAATTAACTTGCATGTTACAAAAAAGGGCAATTTTTGAAGATTCATGGGTTGTACGTGCAGGCACCATAACAATGGAAGATGGGAAGCAAGAATAGGGAGAGTTTTTCGAAACAAATTCCTCTATCTTGGCACCTACAGTAAGTTAGAGCTAAACCTGCACTTTTAATTAAGCCCAGCTATTGAACCCAAGGAGAAATCTTGAATAGGAAAATGTGTAACTCGGTGTTCTATCACAGGCATACAAGAGGAGGCAGCATGCACTTATGACATTGCAGCAATTGAATACAGAGGGATCAACGCAGTGATCAACTTCGACCTTAGTACTTATATCAGATGGCTAAAGCCAGGAGCACAAGCTACCCTAGTTGCTGCTAATGAACAACACACAACCAGGGAAATGTTTCAGGCAGTGCAACTATCCAATACCTACATTCCTAGAGAGAAATCTAAACCCTCATTCTTCCACGACACTCAGCTCACTGCAGATTACTTGAACTCTCCACAAAAGCCTCAAGTCTTCCAAAACAACGTCTCCTCAAACTCTTACAACAAGACCTCATCACCCACCGCCCTTGGCCTTCTCCTTCGGTCTTCAGTATTTAGAGAACTGGTTGGGAAGAAGTCTAATATCTGTGAGGATGAAACTGATGTGTACGAGACAAAGAACCAACAAATAGGCAGTGATGACGGATTATGGTGGTTTATTATTATTTTATTTTATTTATTTATTTTGTGAAGGAATAGATGATATTCCATTAGTAAGAAAGAGAGCTCCAATTCATCTTATGAGCAGACAAGAACTTCCCACACAAACAGCTATCTATAAATACTCCATCACTTTCTAGTAGCTCAGAATTGATGATGCTCAAAATTCTGTCATGAATTCTACAAGAAATTTGCAGAGTACAGCTTGCCTCTTATGAACACAGAAGACAGTTGTTCTTCCATTATTCCCACCTTAAGCTGCGTGGTTTTGTTCACACAAGTAGACTTTGATTTTGGCTCAGCAAGAAATAAATGTTATTTGTCCTGCCACTGAAGATGAATAATGGCCAATGTTTTCCAAATGAAACATAAACACAATTATCCTTCTTTTCATTTTGTGCTCTTCCAATGCAGAACCCAATTGTCTCAGTTCAACCATCACTCGTTACAGAGAAAGGGAATACCATCATGTAAGGGGTATAGAACAGCAGAACATTAAAAATGAAAAGAAAAGGTACAAACAAAACACATTCATAATTTTCCATAGAAACCCCCCTGACTTTTGGTGGAAGCCATGGAAGAGAAGGATAATGAACATAAGATAATATTCTCATATCTTGACACTTTTTTGTGCTCATCCTGTGGTTTGAACGTGAAAATTCCAATTTGAAAGCTCCAGTTTACCACATATGGTTGTCCCCTAGGATGTAGCACTACCATGCAAAACTATAAGAGCTTGATGTTGATGACTCCCTTAAGCATATACCATGCAAAATTGTTAGACCCAGGATATTGAACCTAAGCAATTAAATACAGCCAGTAACACATCAACATAATGGCATATTGTCATTGATTCAAGTGAATTTTCATATGCCACTGCACAGGAATACTAATTGAACTTTCTGAAATATTCTTAATAACTGTTTTGAAACCTTGCTTTGATCATTAAGAAGCCAAAGACAATTTTGGAATGGCAGTTGATAAACAAGGGGATAGAAAGCATCAAAAAAGACTATCACTAGCTTGAAAGAGATCTATTGAGATGCATGCCACAGGCATTCATATAGAAACCCAACAAAGTACAGCATAACTTCTAAGCGTAATGTGGCAGAATGTCAAAAATTGCATTAAACATTTTATGAAAACTGAACACTATTCTCTGTCCTCAATATTTGCCTCTCAAAGAAATAGACGAGTTGTATCATCTTCAGATGTTACAAGAAGCCTACTTTGCTCAAGACATCAAAACTGCTTTCTTTTATTTCTAAAGAGTTTATCTCTTTTGCTATAAACATAAAGGAGAGCAAATAGAGCTACTGCCGACATTGAAACTGAACCCCATGGAAATGGTGGGTCCTTGAAGCAAACAAGTGATGCCTCCAATTCCTGAGATGCGTGGTAAACAAGTGAGTGAATGGCATACAAGTCATGATCTGAGGACCTCAAGTAATACAAAGCCATCTCAAAGTCCAGATGTGACACTGCAGAAACCGCTTTGTCTAATTTGTACTTGAACAAGTTCCATCTCTGGATGTACTCAACATTCCTATTCTGTTTAAGGAGATTCCTGTCTCCACCATGAGCTGCTATAGATTCGAGAACATAAATAGCACTTGTAATACTATAATTTAGTGATGTCAACAGCGCATTTCTTCGAGCTGCATCCTTCTGCACAAATGACAGGGAAGAGGTCTCTGAGAAAGGCCCAAATGGTGTCTGCCCAACACTCCATGTGTAATCCACCAAAGTATTATTATGCCATGGACTCCATAATAAATGTGTTGGTGACACTCCCCACATGCTTTGTAGAATTGAGCCAATAATTGGTCGCTCAAGCTCCCTACCATGTGTGAACACATGACGGCCATTGCAGCTGTAATCACTCACTGTTTGAGTAGCCTTTGTCCTCACTGCAATAACCATATCTCTGAATGCAACAGATTGATGATATCGATCAAGCAACAACAGTGAATTGTAGTCCAAATCAAACACATAAACTGGAAGCACCCTACCAACATCTTCCTCTGGAATTCCTGCCATCCTCCTAAACTCATCAGCAGACTCAGATAATATCTGATGCAATCTTTTGGAGTCCAAGTATTCACTCACAATCAAAGTATAATTATCAAACAAGAACCTCGAAGTATATGAATTAATTGACCGAGAAATTGCAAATGAACAAATCGAGCACTGTGCGTAACTCACCTTATAAGTCCTAAAATTCAAAGTCTGCTTCCCCAACAATAACCCACCGTCACCATCCTTATCAAAAAATGTCCTTTCAATCAATTCCCAATCCAACCCACTAGAATCCTTTCCATTCTCAGAGCCATAAACATGTATAAATTCAACAATCAAAGAACTGTCAAAATGCACAGGAACTCTCAATGAGGGCACAAGCAGTACCTGGTAAGCACTCCAAATTAAGGAAGCCAAGTCTGCTAGGCGGGCCTTTTGAGACTTGGGACGGCCGTGCATCGTCGCCATAGGGTGAAACTCACCTCTAGGCAAAACCCCATCTCCGGACAACGCCGGCCCGTAATCCACAGGTCCGGCGGAGAGATCGATCCACAAGTACCTATCTTTCCCAGCCCATGTAGTCCCCAAACACTTGGTAAACCCAGGTGAAGAGTCCCCAGAAGAATGACCATAAGCATAGTTCTTCGATTGCGATCCCAAAGAAAGCAAATATATGTAAACCCCTTGAACCGGTTTTTCTTTGTCGAATTCTTGCTTGATTATACTATCCACGGTATCGTATGGGACGGAGAGAAGGGGAGATCGGAGGGAGGACGGGGTAGCCGAGATCACCTCCTTGAGGGCGGAGGAGAGGCGGGAGGAGAGAGAACGTCCGGCGTGGGAGATGTCGAGGTGGGGAAAGTGCTTGACGGCGAGGCGGTGGGAGGACTGGTAAGGGAAAGGGTCGGGGGTGATCACGTGGAAGTGATCGGACGTGTGGGCAGCGGCAAGGAAAGAGGAGAGGAGGGAGGAGGAGTCAGCGGGGAAGGCAGGGCCGACGAGACGGATGTGGAGGGAGAGAGGGATGGAGAGGGAGAGGAGGGAGGAGATGAGGGACAGGAGATTGTGGTGGTCTGAGGAGGAGATGGAGAGGGGCTTTTTGAGGGAGGAAGGGAGGGACTGAAAGGAGTCGTTTCTGGCTTGCGGGTCCAGCCGGGATTGGTGAGACAGGAAAGTGTCGAGGCCTGTAATCGGTGCTGAGATTGCGACGGCCGTGGTGGTGGCGGCGGCAATGGAAGCGATGAAAAAGACAACAAGAAAGGTGGGGGTGGCAGACATTTTGGGGGAAAGTTAGGGCTTCAAGCGGCGGATGATGATGGAGCCGGCGGCGGCGACGGACTAAAAGATGGGTTTCGCCGATTTGGCACTTTGGAGTCAACGAGGCAGCTGTGAGGAGACTCACTCGGCTCTATGCATATAGTCAGTCTCCCGTTGGTCCAAAATGAAGGAAGTCAAGCCTACAGCTAGAGACAATAAAAAATAATTACCTTTCTTTTTCCTCTTATATACATAAAGACCTGATAGAAAATGACGATTCTGTGATAACGAAAATTAGAAATTTTTATTATTCCAGTCTTTGCCTGCAGGCCACATTCTCCATCTACAACCAGGTGAAGGCAACTAGCTGCGAAGATAAAGAATGGAGCTTTCAAGATATCCTTATGAATCATTGAGGACGGTTCCAGCGATTGATGTCTTGCTCAACGAGACGGGAGATAATTTATGGAATCTAAATTCTAGCATCCTTATGTTTGGTGGTGGTCACATGATGTCTGTCATGCAATAGGGACAGGGTTGCTTTCTTTAGCAGCTTAAATCTCAAGCAAGACAACTCTTCCCTTCTCTTACATCAATCTCCTCTATACTTCATGTACAAAGAAACGTGAAAACAGTAAGCAAGGTGAAATCAGAAAACAACTCAAATCGCTTATTGATGACTCAACTAACACTGAATACATGCTTTATATCAAAATTTGATGCCAAGTTCAACAAGGGAAATTGATCAGCCATCTGAACTTTCGGCATCACTCTGACTATAAGATCCTGTATCCCAAAACTTGGAAGAATGGTCATCTTCGTGTTTAGATACAGGGCAAGAAGCATTGAAGAAGTCCCTAAAGCGTACAACTCCATGCTCTTCACCATAACTTGCAGTAACAATGCGAGTCCCATCCACAGCCATGGCTGAACATCCATAACTTGTATCTGCATCCGCTGAAAGACAACAAATCAAGGAATTTGTTTGTTTCCCCGAGTCAGCATCCCAAACATGAACAAAAACATCTTTGGCCCCTCCTGTAACTATTTTGTATGGATCCATATGCATTTTTGTGACTGGACCTGTATGTCCATCCAACTCAGCTATTGGTTCTGGTCTTGGTGTGTACTGATTCCTCCTAATATCCCAAAGCATGGCTCTGCCAAATTAAAGTGCAAATAACTAAAAAAGATATCACAGAGTTACCAAGCAGAAATGATTGGTTCTATAGCATATAAAAAGGTGAGCCTTTGCACACATCTGGTTGTGCATTTACAAACTGTTTGGTTGGATCGGTTTGTTTTCCAGCTTCAGCAGAAAAATGCATAGCTATGAGAATGTAGCCACTGGCAAAAATTGGATGAATCCAACACCTTTTTTAGTCATGTGTACTGGTTCTTAATAGACCATGAACAACATTTGAAGAAAACTATATAATGTCAGCTTACCTGCCTTTTCCACCGGCAAAGATCAAGGATTTTGAAGGCAAAACTGCAAAAGAGTACAACCTTGGTTGATTGATAGCAACAAAATTATGAACTTTTCTCATTGTTCTCAAATCAATTGTGACAACAGAAGAACCGGCAGCAACATATAGCAAAGATTCATGGCACTTCATATCAACAGGCAAAGGAGGCAATGAAGTCATTCCCACACAGCATGAAGAACGAACAGCAGATGATGTAGCTGTATCCCAAACCCTAACCTAATACAGATAAGAAAAAGACTGAGTCATGAATTAAATGCCACAAACATAAAGAACATACCAAAGCACCCATCAAACCTAGGAGCAATAATAAAGAAACTTAAGCAATTACATATGAAATAAGTTAAAATCAGAGTAAGCAGACCTTGGAATCATTTGAGATCGTCACCAAAAGAGAAGTTCTGTGCCTGATGAGAAGAAGAATGACACATAAATTAATGTCATCAAAGGAAAAGTAAACCTAGAGAAACAAGCAAGCTGAATAGCTGGAAATACCAAGGCACTACAAGTAGCACTTCCTGAAATTTCCAAATAAGAGAGAACTATGGCATGCAAAACTGATTGTACAAATATAGTTACTTATAACATAGGTGGTTCTTCCCCAGCCTCTTTATCTCATGCAAGTTTTTTGATTGGATCACAAAGAACGAAATGATAAAACTTAACAACATTTCACTCTGTGTGGTGAAACTGGAAATGCTACTCCTTGACTTGGGTGTGTCCATAAAGATCTGGCCCATAATTCCATCAAGTTTCAAACACATCTACAATGGAACAATAAAATTATATAATGCCTTCTGGGTTAATTTCACAAAATATGTCCCATTTCATTAATAAGGGTCAATAAGGGATGCACTGAAAATTCAGCTATCAGAAGCATATGGCACATTCAACTTCTATGTGGTAACATGAAAATAGACAAAGAAGAAGACTTTGTCACTTAAACAATGTCTCAAGAGATTAAAGATGTAAAACTTTTACAGATATGATGAGCCAAATGATTTACACCATCTGCTTTCATTGTTTGAAACGCTGCTAAATCATACCCTGCAACTGAAACCAATTTAATAGGTTTCTCATGCCCATAAAGTGTAGACTTCAAAGCATGTTGGCCACGCTTTCCACCAGACCCAAGGGACCAAAGGCGAACTGTTCCATCTTCCCCACCACTTGCCAATACTTTGGAAGCAGAAGCACCGTCACTCAATAATTTGTCAGACAAAGTTGAAACAGGGCCATTATGACCTCTAAAACAACGTTGGCAAGAGCCCTACACCAAAAGTACAATAAAATAATTTTTCATGGGACTTTAAAAAATATGAGCAATAATATATGCAGCTAACTGACATCCTCTCTGCAAACTTGAAGAATTAATAACCCCATTGTATTTGGAAAGAAACTCATAATGATAGCAAGAGATAGTAAGGCATTGGAGGGTATAAACTAGCAGACCAACAAAAAAAACTGGGTGCAACTAAAACTAGAGCCAAATCACAATGCAATGGTAGGAAAACAACAGCAGTTCATGCTGTACCTTCCACCACAGGCGAATGGAGTGGTCAGAGCTAGACGTTGCCAAAAAATTTTCTTTCCTTTGTGTCTCACTTCGAAGAAATGAAGTTTCATTAAGCGAAAACAATCTGCAGAAATTTCCCACACATCAAGAAATAATCTTCTGCTATTTCAGAATCCAGAGTTACTTTACTTATCAAAGGCAGAATTATGTTCACAGGTTCAAACATTCTCTTAAAATGTGACCACCATACCAAAAACGCATGTCTTGGCCCCAGTTAAAATCACTTTCAGTATCAGTAAAAGCACTCATTTCATTGTTTAAATATTTTCTTTTATTTCTAAAACTAGCCCAGAACCAATAAAATAACCAGAAATTTCATAAACTGACCAATTCAGATAAATTCACACATGGGAAAAGAAAGTCTAATTTAGAAGTTCTCACCTCATGCAAGTAATTCTAGCATTATGATCACTTAGTGTGGTAACAAAGTCTTTACCACCTAAAAACCTATCGATCTTCATTGTTTGTATCAAGGACCCCTAAAAACAAGTGAGATAAATTAATGGCAAAACTAATGCAAAGGCAGCCTGATGCTAATAAATAATCATCTCTTTTCAGTCAAAGTGAGGAGTGACCAATACCTGTGAAAAGAAGATATCATTCTTGTCTAATACAACATGGTCAATAGATTTTGCAATAGTGTAAAAATCAGCAGCCAACGGATCAACAAACTTGAACTGCTGCACCGCAGCACGCCTTGCCAAATAAGCTTCCCTTGCTCCTCCTGATGCTTGTGACAAGCTATGAATTGCCTGCTCGGGCCAATGCGCTCTACATAGACAACAAACAAAATTCTAAATTCAGACAGGTTACTAACAATAATTTCCATTCCAAAGTTAGCTACTTTGCTAATGCCCAAGTTCCCATTTTCCTACAAGATTGATGGGTTTTGCCTTTTTTGGCGTTTTATTGGAAAAGACAGTTACAAATGACCTGAACCAGCGGTGCCAGATGAAATCGCAGTAAGCGGCGCGTTTGAGAGACTTGCAGGAGAGGGCCAAGTTGGTGAGGTCCCGAGGGCTGAGGTAGGCAGCGCAGTGAGCCAGCGAGTCCTCGCTCAGATCCATAATTGTTGTTTTCGATGAGCTGGAATTGGTCGGTTTGGGTGACGGCGACGGTGACGGGTCCGCCATAGCCGGAGGAGACTCCTGAACTAGATTTTTTTAAAAATTTTTTGTTATCATTTAAACAGAGATGAGAGTAAAATTGTTTAATCTGGCGGTCCGCTTTTACCATGTCGATTCGTTACGGTGTCGTTTCGATTTTTTTGGGCCTTTTCGCTCTTCCGTGCGTACCGTTTAGTCGTAATTGCAAATTATAACATTTCAATTTTAGTGTTTTTTTTTTCCATTTAATTTGACAAAAAGGCGGATTCCTTACATCGGATTACTGCTTTTCTACAGATTTGAATTTATGATTTTTTTTTTGTCAACCTTATATAACCAATTTTAATTGAATTTAAAATCGACTTCTTATTATTGCATAAGATTCAGAATATGCAAGACTGTAACATTTGATTGGGAAAAAGCTGAGGTCGTTACGAATTCCGAACGTCGAAAGGCAATGAACGAACTTAAAATGAATATCACTTGCCCTTGCCCCAAAAAAAACAACTTTCATGGTGCAGGTTGGGTTAAGTCTCCCTGCAATTATAAGAGCAACCAACATGCACATGAAGAGGGCAATTTACAGAAAGCTCGTGCCCGAGGACATGATTATCTCAAATGACATCAAGGAAGAAAAAAAAGAAAAACAAGACAATGACGTCTCAGTAACTAGAATATAAAGACAACGCTATCATGGACTCTTGATTTCTGATCCTGGGCTACACACTCCGATATCCACATGAGATTCCTGATCTCCTGCTCCCTCAACCTTATGTATGCAAAGAAGACGGCATAATGGAACTGCATTTCAGAAAAGAACAGGAGCCATTCCATCACGCCTTAAAGAAAATATTGTGACAAAAACAAACTTAAAAGCGGCTTTGATACATTATCAGTGTTTTGGGCTAGTTCATTATATAGACTAGTTCTAGAATACTGGTTTTTTCAGGCATGTGATGAGGTTTTCGTTTTTCGTTTTTTTTTTCCTTCTCGGGGCAGGGTGGTGCTGTTACTATGGTACACAAAGATAAGGTATAGCCAATGCACACCTGTTGCTCAAAAGCTAAGCAGAGCCTTTTTACTTCCTCTTCATAAAATGCCTTATCAAGCAACTGGCTCTCACCATAGGACAATTTTGAAAAAATTGACTGATAAGGAGGGTATTTTTCCAAGACACCACGAACCTGAAAAGTCAATCAAGCAGAAAAATCAAGAACAAGAAGGAATATTATGTTACATTGTTTTAGGGAAGCAGATGCAAGTCAAAGAAACAATGTTTACACAGTACTTGACCCGTAACAGATGTAGGACAAATACTGATACATAAAATATGCAGAAACGAGTCAACTGTTACCAAAAAATGTTCCAAGCACACTGAAATTTTACAGTTCATCAAAGCAAGCAGATGGTCTGCAAACTCATAACACACCTGATCTAAGTCCTCACAAACAGCAAGCTCCTCATGTCCATAGGGATAACTGCTCCACATAAGTATACCACAGTCAAACAGAAATATTCTCTTTTCTTTTTTTTTTTTTTTTTTTGACAACTAACAAAAATATTCCACCGGCACCAGAATTTTAATTAAAAAACCATATCTAATATGATAAATCACTTACAGCAAGCCAAAATTAGAATACAATTTCCTGCGATCATCCCGGGTAAGCTCAGTGCCAATGCTGTCATGGTCACAGGGTCAAGTGTAAGAGACATTAAAGTATTAAACTTATGAGAAAGTTGGATGATTGTGGTAATATGGTTAGAAATTATCATTCAGAAAATTGAGGCTTCACTTTGGTTTTCTTCTTTTCCAGATGAATAAAACTAGAAATACTAAAGGTACCTATTTATGGTGATATTGACAGCTCGTCTGTCTGCCTCAAAGGCAAGGATATCAGACATGATCTCAGCAGTGGCACCACCAAGTTTCTACCAAAAGAGAGGATTAAGTTCATAAGAACAGATGAAAAGAGAGAATATTATCTACAAGTATAGAGAAATCCTTTCCACTTATCTCAATTATCCACCACCCCTCACCTGACAAAACCTGTAAAAATCTTCAAGATATGCCTTGTAAAGGGTATTCCTCATAATTTCTATATTCATGTCATCCAAGTCCTGGGAATGCAACCAATTGAATAAATTAAGAATCAAAAAGTACAATAAGATTTTCTAGTGTCTATCTACAACCACAATTTCAATGATAAAGATTCCCCCTAGTGATTTTAGTTAATTGATATACATGTATGTATGTGCAACTCCATATGAATTACAATAAATACAAAAAGCAAATGACTGTTTATCATTTCGTGCACGAGAAACCAAGAACCCGCACCAGCATGGGAGAGCATATTATGAACAAAATATTGGCAATAGTAACAAGAAAATTAGAAGACATAACAAGCTCAAAGTAGTGGCATATACCTCTGATGTGATGCACTCAGAGAAGTATGGAGCCAATGGTGTGTCAACAAGCACCAATCTGTAAAGCTCACGCATATTCTGAGCTATGGCCAGCGTAGCAATGCTGAGTAGAAGAAAAAAACGGAGATTGAGAAAGGTTAATTCACTTATGAGAAGCCAAATACACCATTGTACAAGTAACAAACCTGTCAAACATGCCCAAAGGGTGGCATTTCTCCAATAGTTCCTGAACATCTCTCTCATGCAATGTTCCAGTAACAATCAAGACAACATTGTCTATCATGTGACCATATCTGGGCATGATGGCAAACAGATTTATTTAAAAGAAAAAGAAAAAGAAAAAATGCAGAAGAATCAACATTTTTGTGTATTTAAAAGGACAATCCTAGATATCCAAACAATCAATCAGTTCGTCCAACAAAACATCCCCCCATCAACTTACTGTCTAGTGGGCAAGATTGGCCATTTGCCATGTAACCACATATGACACGTAAAGCTGAGTTCAGTCCAGTTTGAGGTTAATTGGATCAACCAACAATGTCTTGATGATTCAATGGTACCATCTTTGTTTCCAGTCACGACATAGTCCAGAAGCCCAAGAGGTTGAACAAACTAAGGATGCAGCAAAATCAGTAAACAAAAGCATGTCCTTAAGACATCAATCTCTTATAGAAAAGGAAGACAAATAAACTAAAACAAAAAATGCTAAGGAACCCAAAAGTCCTGTAATGGATTGGACAGCACTCATGTCATACACCCAAATGTAGGTGGGACTAGTCTCGAAACCAACCTTAACTTCAATCCAATCTCACTAACCACCACCACCACCAACCCCCTCCCCCTACCCCCTCTCCCTCCCCAAATATCCGCAGAAAAAAATATAACAAGAAAGGAAAGAACAAAAAGAGACCGCATTAACCATCATCAAGAAAAACCCATAAAATAATTTACAAAAAACAAGCAAAAGGCTACATACGTGCAATACTCTAGGAAGGTAGATAAGGGCTCCGTTGCTTGACATAGCATGTGCTTGTACTCGTCAACCAGTTTAAGAGTGCATTTCTCCACAATTGTAGTCGTATGCAAGGGAGATGGTTCTGTAACCAAATTTAAAGAATTTAAAATCAAACACTAAATATGCACCCAGAAATCAAAATTCAAATCCCGATTCGTCCACTCGGCATAATGCACAAAAATTTAGCTGAAAATTTTAACATTCCATACAGATAAATTCAACACGAGACCCTAATAATCCATCTATCAATCACAATTTTCCGACCAACCAAACATTCCGTGAAAGGAGGGAAAAAAACAAACGCACCGTTTTGGAGATAAGGACCGTACTCGGTGGCGGAGAGGTGCATCTTGATGTCGTCAAGGGTCTCGCATTGGCAGAGGTTGTTGTAATCGGCGGCGGTCAGAAGGCCCGATCTGTATCCCCTCACGATTGCCTCCAGGTACCCTCCGTGTATGTTAAACGTCAGCATCTCAAATCCGTACATTTTCCCTCTCCTTTTTCTTAGATTTTATTTTTCTCTCAAAGTGGCGTTTCTTTTCGGAAGCCAAAAACAAAGTTTTCTGGGGGCCACTTTCCCGCAAATTTGCAAAATCCCAATCACACCTATCCACTGCAGATTTGATTTGATCCAATTGGAATGTCTGTTTTCATCGATTTTAAAATAGAATTTGGAATTTCTGCTTAAAAAAAAAAAAAAACAAAAAAGGAATTTAATTTCCCAATCTAATTTACCCACATTGTGGGCTAGTTACTTTTATGGGTTGGATTATTTGTTGCGCTAAATTGTTATTTATTGCATGTTATGTGGATTCGAGATTGGGCTTTGAAACCCAATTATTTCTGGATTTATTGTTCTTTAAAGCCCGTCGTAATTGCCCTCCTTATTGGACCCATAAAAAATAAAAAAAAAAAGAAACGTCGTCAACCATGTAACTTCAAGAGAAAAAGTCAACTTATGTTCATTAGTAGACACTGCAATAATTAAAAATTTTGAATTACAATTTTGAGAAGAGATGTAAAATTTATATAAATAAAAAGAAATTGAAAAAAACCAAATTTGCAGTTACTTTCAGAGACGAATGCAGCCGCAGTGCCTTTTTTCAAGTCGGTTGTTTGAGTCTAGATTGGTTTCTTTGTAGTGAAGGACAGCGCATCAGCAACTTGCATGGTTGATTTGGACTCGTTACAACCCAAAGCAAGAGAGTTTAACCTATTCAAATATTAATTCAATTGCACTCTTAGAGGAATAAAACCATCAGAATGGATTGTGTAGTCAATCCAACGACTCCGCGTTATTTTTTTATTTAAATATAATATTTTTTTTTTGACTAAATTATGCTATATTAACACACACCAATCACGTTACTCTTAATTAGTTGTCACCATTTTTTTTTTTTATTTATTTTCATGATGAACATATGGTTGAGCACAACTATATAATAATACATACAAAAATAACATAAAAAAAATTGATAGATAAATACAATTAAATAAAATGTGATTGAATTATATTTATTTATTTTCTAAATATTATTACTTAATTTTTCTAAGGAAGGCACGCTTTGCACAACCGGGTGCACGACAAAAACAGGGTTCCAGCCAACTAACCTAGACTTACACGACAATTTTTAGTGATGTGTCCAGCTTCGAACAATAAAAAAGTACGGACCAGATCGCGTCTCCCAAAGAATGGAACTTCCTAATGGCATTTCTTTTCATCAAGGATATTATTAATTAATTTTTAACAATGATATCAGTGATTATTTTTATCAAGGAATGACTAATTAACAAGAAAGTGGTCGAGTTTTACGAATATATTACTGCCCACATGCTTTGATTAGCCAATGCGATCCCAGCTGTTATCGTCACCGTTCATCAGGAAATTTGGGGATGTCCTTTCAAGTTACTCAACAGCCAGGCCACCAAATCAGCGTACGATGGAATTTTTATCTGTCGAGGAACCAGAACATCTTGGGAAGATAAGCACTTTTTTGGGAGGTGTCATTTTCTGACACGTGTCCATACTTATGGGATTATAAAATGCTAAGATCAGCATTTTCCCGGGGAGCGAGTCGTTTTCAAAAGTCAACTACTGGGGCAGTTGGTGTCTGCTAATTGTTTGCAACATTTTCGCTGCTTAATTAATTGCCAAGAACAGCCGGCCTTTTTTGAAAAAAATAAAAAACAAAAAAGTCTATTTATATTACCACGTGATTTGAATTAAATTTCATTCCTCACATTATATTAATATAAAATCTCTTTATATTTTATAAAATATTATTCATATAATATAAAATAATTTAAATATAATATACAATTAATTGTATTCAAATAAATTTGTAAAATTTTTTGTGTGTAATTAAACTCTTTTATTTTTATATGCTTATCTCTTTTTCATTGATTTTTTTTGTTTTTATTAAAAAGATATATTATAAATATATTAATCTTCACATATATGAGATAAGACAAATGATAATTATTTTGTCTCCATTTAATTTTTTTCTCGTGAAAATAATTTATCATTTAAATATTATTAAATTTAAATAAATATATTTTTATTTAATTTTAATATTAATAAATTTAAAACTTAAAAATACATTTTAACATTTAATTCCCTGAATCTAGGGTTGAGTAATAAGAAAAAAAAAAAAATCTGAATTTATGTAAGGCATCAGTTAATTCAAGTTACATCCCAGAATAAGAGGAGTTGATTAGAAAGAAAACTACCCTATTATCCCTCCCGTGGATACGGCTTAAAAAATAAATAATGTTATTTTGAGGCAACGAAAATTCTACGTAGGTTTCGGTCCAATTATTGAAATCCATGTGAGGTAAGCCCTCAGATGCTGTGACGTCTGAAGCGGTTGATGCGCCGCCGTGGGATGACGATGGCCACATGAACAAAAACATTGTAGAAGGTGGGCCGACAACTGACGTGGCCGAGTCCCAGTAACAGATTGCGTGGTTGGAAAGCATTATCTCTTAGATCGATGGGTAGATACGCACTCGGACACAACTACCACACACGAGACGAGGGCCCATAAAGTAACTAACAGGACTATCTGATTTCCGAAACCAACCAGGCAACATCACGTACCATATTCTTTGGCTCACGAATTTCCATACTTCTTGGATTCGTCCCCGCGGAGAAGCTCGTGCAAAATGATAGGAAAAAAATAAAATAAAATAAATAACGGCCCATAAACAAATACTGTAAACACATTATAGTTTATATTTTATATATAAATAACATAAAATATTACTTAAATTTTTTTAAAATGCGATATCAAATATTATCTATATTATCTAAATTATATTGTGTTTATCTCTGTCCGACAAACAGTGTGTTTACAAAATGTTTTCTAAAAATTATTGGCTCATTTCATTAGATACACATTTATTTACTGTGGTGGCTCAATCATTTTATCCATATCGATCGGTTATAAAAGTATATTATTATTATTATTATAACAGTGATTTAAAAAATAATAATAATCTTAATGATATGCACTTATTACCAACTGATAGCACTATGTGTTTGATTACCACTGCTGTCTGGTCAAAAAACAACCGGCAGATGGACGGTCACGTGCACTGTATCAGATTCCGTTTATAAAAGAAATAATTAAAAAATGAGCACGCGCATCTATGGCATGGAACACTCTTAGACAGTGCGGGCGACAGAGAGTTATGGGCAGATGGGGCCATGCATCATTGCAATTTTTAACCGTAATTAAGTTAATTACACGAATATTAATTTCGATCCGAAAATAAATAGGTTTTTAACATTTTATAGCCGAAGCTAAATATAATTCATTAAAAAATCGAAATAAAATTCCAATACGAATATCTAACAAATTGTTAAAATGTTATAAATATGGGTATAATCGATTAGCATGAACGGGTTACAGCATATCCCCAATGATTATGATTGTGTGCTAGCCAAAGTAATTAAGAAAGAGCCATGAAATAACATATTAAGTATACATCAAGGCTAGGAAAAATGTCACAATGCATCAAGCAAACATTTTTTTTTTTTATGTTGAAACGGCCAACTGTAAACATACAGCTTTCCAACTCTCAAGAATCTTAATTTTCAATTTTTTTTTTATTTTTAATATGTGTGTGTGTGTGTGTGTGTGTGTGTGGGTAAAACGAAGTGGCCATCTTGCTACTTGCTGATATTTCAATTCGGCGTTTGGGTATATACGAATAAACATGTTTGGGCCAATAGCAAAGGAAGTCAACAACGTGGAATTCAAAAGGCTGAAATAATATTCTAGTGGAGATCAGACTGCCGTGGTTCAAGCGGGACATGTGCACTGGACGATCAAAAGACTTCATTACACCTATTAACTTCAAAACTCTAGCAATTTGATGAAAGTATGCGGACTAGCATGTCTTGCAAGTTGGTTATATATCAAAATATGCATGTTTAATATCATATTTTCATTTTAGATCTTTAAGATGCTAAATTGCAGGTCTTAAAATTATCTACTTTTCCTTTTTAACTCTATTATGTTACATAAATGCCTAAATAGGCTGATACCAAAAGGGCCTTTTCCTTTAAGTTAAGAACGATTTGGTCCAAGTAGGTGCATATCACTAGATTATGTAACAATTCAGTCAATTGATTTGACGATCAGAGGGTTTCAATCACGCTAGTTGAAATCTCTTTTCTTCTACGCTTAAATTGGACTCGGTACATTTTTCGTGGAAATTGGAAAACCCATTTCGTTTGACGAATTTGAGTCATTTCAGATGGGAGAGGAAAACGTTGAAAAATGAGGTAGTTTCATTGGTATGATGAAGAAACCAAGACTAAAGGATCCTCTTATCCGCATATTGTGTGTTCATATTAAAACCTGGTAAATGATGCTTAAACACGTGTTAAGATGCTGTCAAAAGGTGGATATAAAGAAAAAGTCGTTCCACAAGGCACAAAGACGGCATAAAGCTCAATGCTGATCGCATTCAAGCTTTCTTAAAAACTAGCTATGTTAAAAATGTCAAGGCAGCATTAGCTATCGAAACATTATGTTAAAAGTACACTAATTACTTGGATTTGAAACTAAGCATGGCCCACAGACTTTTAATTGTTTTTTCGCTTGACTAATGGATTTCCTGTTCATGGGTTCTTCGCGAAAACCACGAACTTTGTTCTTGAAATGTTCAAAGTTGCATTTCAAATTAAGTTTTATTTCAGGGAAAGTTAACATCACAGCCACCTCTACTTGTGTATAAACTCCGCATAATATTTTTGCTTTTTCGATGATAACTACGTGTTTGAAAAATGACAATAAAAAAAAAGAAAAATCAGTGGCAAAATCACATCATGTTAGGCCCATCAGGAATTATATTCAAACCAAGCGGCTAAGGAAGCATCTATAAGCCAAATCACCCATCGAGCATGTATGTCATGAACCCTCGCATGATTCGCACTTATAATTATCGACAAAAAAGCATTGACAAGATAACAAACAGAAACCCCTTTTCAATTTCCAACTCAGAAAGGCCATTGAACACAACAGTACCACCGCACTAGCCATCAAGGATACGTGTTCAACATCCACAGGAAATAATATCATAACTCGAGTGGATATTATAGCTAGTTAGTGGGGTTATGTGAAAATGAAACCTTTCAGCTTAAAATCCGTTTGATGATCTTTAGAGGCGTTTTAGATTCACATGCAGATTCCCGGTGAAGGAGGGAATAGTGGCGTCAAGCAAATGTTCGACCATACTTTAAAACCATGGAAACATGTTGGAGTTGCCCTTCTCTCAGCGCCTCTCGTAATTGTACGTGAAATGACTTCAGCTTGACTCTATTCAGAGGTCATCATTTTCTAGAACAACAGAGTTCTTTTTGGTTAATTCCACACAATTTTAGGTTGTGCCAAACGCTTAAAAATATAAAAAATATGTTCTTTTTTTTTTTGCGAAAGAAACGGATCCTTAGTGTTGGATATGTGATTGTGTGATCTTTAACGTTCATCTAGATAAACGAACAAATTTATCCTCCAGGCCCTTTTGGCTCTTTGCTTCTATTTTCCACAAAATTTACTATGTGTCTTGCAGTAGCGATTTTGTACTTATTTGCTGGTGTCCAACACTTTTTTTTTTTTTTTTTTTTTGCATGTGGCGAAGAAGACGGGAAGATGCCACTAGGGAAACACTAGACTGGCTTTTGTGATGGCTGTGTGTGAAATGGTAGATTCGGAATTTGAATGGTTTTAGATTGTTTTTATCCTTGATGCCTGTGCCCTCCTGGTGACAACTCGTCTGTCTTCCTATTTTGTCCCAGGATTTTTTTTTTTTTTTTCAAATTAAGGGCAATTAAAGAACAACAAAAATTAGTTTGTTGCGTATTAGTTGGGGCATTTTGTGAAAATCTGAAAGATCTTTTCTCTATTTTCAATTGTTTCTTCCTTCTTTGACATTTGTAAATCTTGCCTATTATTTGCAATTAAAGCAAACCATTTTTGCTTTATTTAGCGCCTCATGTAAATCCATTTTAATAATCCATGCAAGATAGGCAAGCAATGCGTATTTGAAAGTGAAATCTATGTTATTTTCCATTGAATTCAAATTGCAAACACATCATATTCATTAAAAATCACCAGTTCCAGCTTTGATTGGTGTTGTTTTAGCCATTCATGTTCAATTTTGGGTTGCAGCGGACTTACTATGGTTGGACAAAAGGACTTCTTAATTATTCAAATCCCGAGTACAATGATGCGATACCTAGAAATTCAGTTGCAATAAAATGCTAGACGTCATTCATGAATGTGGCAGAATCTTCAATGTTTGTTGGTGCATGCACTACAAACAAGGATAAGAACATTGAGACAACAAGTACACTTCCATGTTCTCGGGAATGCCAAGATGATGCAAGTCAACATTTCAAAAAATTTGTGGGTTAAACTGAAATTTTAACAATTAAAAAACTATCGAGAGAAAAAAAGAAAAATAAAAAAGCAAAACTAGAAGGCGAGGACAATAAAATTTTATTTCTATCTAATGTTATCCCGCAGGGGGGAGAGACGTTGAAAGTCAAAATTGTCGAGGACGGCTAGGAGACTCAACAAGCTAACAAAGAAGATAAACAGAATTTATCAGTGATATGGTATTTTTTTTATTATTTTATATTTGAGCCTTTACGTTGACTTTATTTTAATAAAAAAATAAATTTAGATGTATAATAATGTAATTTTAAATTTATTAATATTAAAATTAAATATAATAATTTATTTAAATTTTATTTTATTTGAATAATATATTATATAAAAAAAAGGAAAATTAAACAAAAATAATAAGTATCTTCAGACTTGACTCAACCGACACATTTGCGCTTCAAATAATAACAAATGACTGCAGATTTGGCTCAACCAGCCTAACTGTAATTCACAATTTTTTTTTTAACAAAAAAAAGAAAAAGAAAAAAAAAAAACTGAAAACTAACAAGGGAGAAAGGAGAAAGGTTAAAAAAGGAAGGTACGCCTGGTATTTGGATTTGGAGCAGCCCACAGGAAATGCAAGGAATGGCCCCTGGTTTTCCCTCTCCCCCAAAGACACCAACTCAATTTCTCTGTCAGCTTCACCCTAGAAAACCCCCCCTTGACCAACTTAATCTTCCCTACTATTTATACGCCATGCCCTCCCTAACTACAATCCCTTCATCATTCGGAATGTCTCTTTTCACACCACAGCCATCCCTCCTCCCTCGTTTTAGCCTCTGCACCTTTTGTAGAGAGCTACTCCGGTAAAGAAACATCTTATCATTCATGTATTGTCTTCCCCTGTTCTCCCCTGTTTTTGTTGAGTGTCAAAGGTCTTGAATTTTTTATTGTTTTCTTTCATACCCAGATCGTAATTTTTATTTTCTAAGGGTTTTTGATAATACCCATCTTTGAATTGTTCCTCTTTGAACCCAAGTTCGGGGATTTGCCTGTTGAATGGGAACTGAGACAAACGTGGGTGATAACACGGTGAAGGGGAGGTCAGAACTGGTGAAGCAAAAAGGTCAGACACAGAACTCGAGTCCTAATACCAGAGTCAATACTACAAACAGCAGGGGAAAGAAGGGCCGGGGGCGTCAGCGAAAGAAGACGGTGGCGATGTCGCCTGTTCAGAGGCTGTATGACACTTGCAAGGAAGTTTTTGCCCATGCTGGCACTGGAGTTGTACCTTGTTCTGAGAATATCGAAAAGCTAAAGGCTGTTCTGGGTACGTCTATTTTGTATCTGTTTTTCCTGTGGTTCAGTGGCTTGAAAGGTTTGTGTCATTTTGATATTGAAATGTCATTGATTTGGAGCGGTAGCTGTGGCAATTTGATAATGGGATCCCATTATGGGCGTCCGGTGGTGGGGTTATTGTGGTTAGAGAATGTCTTAATATTTTTAAATGACAGTATTTTTTCGATATAAAATATTAAGACTTGAAATTTGACTTCTGTAGTTGCCATATATACTTTAGATGTTTAGACAATCTGTTTCTAGCAAGAATGCTGTGTTGTCTCAATTGTTGTCGCTGTGATTTTGTTGATCGTTGTGGCTTGATCTTCTTTTACTTTCATGCTACATGGAATTTTTCTTTTCCTGATCAATGCATGAATTCTGCATAGCAAGGAATATGCACTGATTCTTTGGTGGTGATATGATTGAACCAATTTCCTCTCTGGAGATGGGCGATTGATGATTGCTTTTTAAGGTTTCGTGAATTGTAAGGACACATTGTGTGGCGTTTTTTCGTCGTATGGTTTTTTTAACTATGGTGTTGAAAGAGGTTTTCAACAAATCAGTATGGTGTTTTGCCTTTTCTGTTGGTCTTTTGCCAAACCATTGATCTTTGTTGATTAAAATGTGAAGTTGATATTTCCCGATCCTGTAGTTATGCAAATGACTTCAACTTAATTTTCTCTAATTTATCCAAGCATCAATAGTCCAGACATGGTTCTGTCTTTCAATTTCTCCTGTACGCCTTATTTTGTTCCCAGATCATAGGATTTTTTTGAGAGCCGGCTGCATATGTGCGTGTGTGCACAATCCGTTTGCACATTCACATCTGTACAGATGCACATTGCTTTGGCAAACACATGAAGAATGTATGTTCTTTTGTTTTAATCGAACCTTTGTCTTTATTCTTATTGACTGGCTTATTTTTTGTAGATGACATCAAACCGACTGATTTTGGTCTCAGTCCAGAGATGCCCTATTCGCGTAAGAACTCGGGAGGAACCCAGGCAATAGGATACATCCGTGTCCGTGAATGTGAAAAGTTTTCGGTATGTAACTTTCTTTGGCGTTTTACATTGAGTTTGAGGGGTGTTCTGTTGACTCAGAGAGCTATGCTTGATTGGGCCTAATAAATTTTCAATTGTTACAGATTGGGATCTTCCGCTTGCCACCATCAGGTGTTATTCCGCTTCATAATCATCCAGGAATGACTGTATTTAGTAAGCTTTTGTTTGGCACAATGCACATCAAGTCATATGATTGGGTGGTTGATGTTCCTTGCACCACATCTGATTTGTCAAATCCTTCCGAAGGTTAAGTGTTCCCTTTTTGGCCTTTCTTTATTGACAATATTATATTGTAGAGGTTCCTGGAAATCAAGGAAGGGAACTGCACCAAGAAGTCCAATCTTATATGTTGAAGTAACAAGAGTGTTGTTGCTGAAACTCTTGTCTGCCATGGAGCTATAGAAAACATGAATAGCAAGCAGCTCACTGAAATTGCCCGACATGTTGTTTAATCCTTTGAAAATGTATTAGGTCTTTGATGAAATATAAGATGGACAACAGTCTCATGTTGAAAGCGACAACAGTCTCATGTTGAAAGCAATGGGCAAGGCCAAGTTATAGCTTTTGGGCTGGAAAGTGCATATTTAGAATGATAAACAAGTAGACAGAGTTGTACTTGTACAGTAAAAATTAGCTAATTGAGAATGCTTCATAGAATTTCAAGGTCCTTGGGGATTCAAATAATGTTTCGAGGCTGTTTTCTATTTTGCCATCTTTGGTCTTATGGATCGTGGCCTATTCTCCCTAGAATAGTACTTGAAAAGTTTGCCTGATCTGTAATATGATCTATCTTTGATACCCTGTTGCATTGTGCAACAGTTCTATAATCTGTTTCTGAAGACTGTGGTGGCATGTTAGGTTTTGTGAATTCTGGAGGAAGCCTTGACATCATTGGTTTTGTTGATGCAGTGAACCAGTCTGGAGGCCCACAATCCCAGGTGAGGCAGCTCAATGTCCTGCAACCTGAATTTCGTTTGGCCAGGGTCAAGGTTGACTCTGACTTCATTGCACCTTGTGACACCTCCATCCTTTATCCTGCTGATGGAGGCAACATGCATCGCTTCACAGCAAAGACAGCATGTGCAGTTCTAGACGTGCTTGGTCCTCCTTACAATGCTGAGGAAGACAGGCATTGCACTTACTACTATGACTTCCCCTACTCAAAATTCTCAGGTATCTTGATGCAGTCCTGGTAAAACATGTGTGAGGTGGGTACGTTTTGTTTTCAGTTCATTGACGTGATGATTCGCGTGTGTGTACATTTTCAGTTGATGGGGTTGCAGTGCCTGAAGAGCAGAAGGAAAGTCATGCATGGCTTCAAGAGAGGGATGAACCCAAGGACTTGGTTGTTGTTCGAGAATCATACAAAGGCCCAAAAATCATGGACAAGTGATCCTGACATTTAAATCGACTTTCTGTCTATCCATTGGCTGCTGCACAATCTTGCATAGCAGACAAGCACTCTAGGTTTCTTTCTTTGTTTGGTCTTTCTTTCTGCTTGTTTACTTTTTTAGTCTTTTCTCCTGTAGTGGCACACGAGGCACCCATTGCCTTTTTCGCTCAATAGTTCCTGTACATAACAGGCCAAAGAAAGTGGACAAAGAGTGTTATAAGTGCACCGAAAAAAGGGGTTCATAGTTGAAAGATTAAACATTAAATAAAGTGCACCTTCTATTCACTCTTGCTTCTACTCTTTCTCTGGATCTTTTTCTTCATGTTTTCTGGATAAGCGACATGTAAAAGCCGATGGCTAATGCATGACCTGTTGTTATCTTATATGAACTCGTCGATACACAATTCTGGCGTCACACGATTAAGTTAAGAATGTACAATAGATGTTGTCTGGTCGGTACCGGACAAGAAGACATGGGTTGAGACTTTTTTCTCCCTCTTTTTGAGGCAAAATTTATGTGCTTTCGTTCTGGTGGTGCTTGCGGTCGGCACCATCGCCCCCGGACGCAACTGGTTTCTCGTTTGTCTGGTTTGGCTTTGGCACGGGCATTTCTATGTGTTCTCTCTGCATATTGTTTAGCTCTTGTTTCAAGTAAAGACACCCAATCTCTATCGTGACCATCTACTACAATTTCTGATGATACTCTTTAATGGGTTCTGGGCCCTTGGCAGTGCCTAATTCAGGCTTCACTTGCCAGTACATTGGGCTTCGTACACGGTCCAGTTTAGGATAATGTTTTTATCGCTGAATCCTACAAATTAAACCAAATAACCCCTATAAACACACTGTTCAACTAACTAAATATATTGTGACATAAAATGCTCGGGCGTCGTTGTAAGTTATCTATTTCGAAGACATGATCGCATGTGCAATTATATATATGTATATATACACTCACACAAAATACACATAAATTTATATATTATGCTAAGTGAGAGAAAATTTTAATTTTCTTTCTCTTAATTTTAGAGGCTAATAATGTTTATGTGAGTAATTTCTTATGAATTAGATTTTTAACTATTTTTATAAATTTAAATATTTCATTTTGATGAATAATAATTTTTTTTTTTTTTATAAATTTTTAAGTGCTTCAATTTTATTTAAGTAATACCTTTTAAATTTAACCTAAGTCTCTTTTTTTCTTAGGTGGGGTACTTACTAAAATTCAATTCAATCTAATACTTGTGCTCGAGTAGTGGGGGTGATGGGCGGGGGGGGGCCTCGTGGGAGCCATCGTTTTCTGCTTTGTTATCAAGAAAGCCTGTCGGTTTTCGAAATTTGAATGTCAAAATAAATAAATCATGTGGCCGTCGCCGAGCAGAAACTGCCTTTTGGAGGGCTGAGATTGGGAGAATGCCCCAATATAAAAGATGATGGTGACAGTCAAATATTATTCTCCACAACGGCCTTCTTGGGTTTTTCTCGGCCTTAACATTTTTTTGGGCCATTGCTGGCTGACTTGAGTTTCTCGCGTCGGCTTCAGTGTATATACAAATATACACATTTCGTTTCTTTATCTTTCATAGATTTTCAATATTTTTCAATTATTTTTCTTTTTCTTTCCATTTAATTAATTACATTGCATGCATACTTGTGATTAGATCAACACATGCAATAAGTGGTACTGTGATTCTTTTACACCCCAAAACTCCAGTAGTCCATTGTTGATCAAAAACTTCAATCTTGAGTTTTTGGGTTTTCGGAAAATTACAAGAAAGTTCAGTTTTTTTTTTTTTTTTTTTATTCAAGATACATTTAGGATTAAATTGTTTACCCTTTGTGTAGTAGCAAATACCTTTTTATCATGAAATATATCTTTAAGTTAGGATTTTCAACCTTCGTATTAAAATTTTTATATATTATAACTTGAATTGAAAAAAAAAAAAAAAAAAAAACTAGTATGTGTACGTGTGCATGCCTGTCTGTCTGTCTATCATGCAACTAATGACGTGGTTTCGTTGTTCCAAACTTCCAACGGGCCTCATGTTTCGTGCTTGGGTTGTTCTGCGTCCTGTTTGGATTAAGGCTCATTTTTGAGCAAGGAGCGGCTGGCTTTGTGGGCTTACTGTTCTTGGGGTTTCGTTTCAATTGTGGCCGAAGGATTTCCCTTGAATGCTGCCAGTGAAGTTCAAATCAATAATCTCCAGTTGCACTTCACATTAAGTTCACCTTGCTCGTTGATTTTGTAATCTTGAAAATTTCATGAGATAAACAAGAACAAATAACAAGCTTTCTTGGGACAATGGAACCAAAAATAAAAATAAAAAAAAGTTCACAACAAAAAAAATAATTTTAAAATGTAATTAGAATGTCTATTAAATATTAAAATTGTAAGTAAAAATAATTCTATGGCATGATTCCACCATTTTAACAATTGGTAAATTATTATCTTTCTTATAAGATCCATTTCATAAAAAAGAAGAACTAATAAAAATTTGAGAGTTAATTCTTTTATCTATTATTTATTTTATTTTATTTTAATAAAAAGAAACATGAAGTAAATAGATAATGTATATTCATAAAAGAAAGAAAAAGAAAAAGAAAAATGTAATGCATAAAATATACATCTTTTCCTTGGTTTATGGAAAAATTTGTTTTTAAAGTTCATAAAAAAAAAAGAAAAGAAAAGAAAATTGCGTTCTACACCTTAATTCCATTCCACGTGTCTAAACAGCGTTTAGTAGGCATGCCCCGACTGGAATCGGCACGCATTCTAGGCTCGCCATTTTAAGTCAAAAACGCATCTTCTAAATTCATGCTTAACCAAAACCATTGACCTTATTTTATATATTCCACGTCGAAATTTATTATATGCAGATCAATTTCTTGTAAGATAAAGTAATCAAACTATGACGTAGCAATTCTAGTTCCCCGGATAAGACCTACGAATGACTGTTCAATTGAGTTGAAATTAAAATACAAATTGATATGAGTAAAAATTCAATGGGCTATATACAGAATTGAGGAATAGATTGAAACTAAAACAGGAAGTAAAGCAAGTGCTCGTAGCTATGCACGATTGGGTTAGCAGTGTTCTAAAGGGGGACTGTGATCTTGTGCATTTATTAACATTCTATGAAGTCATTTTGTTTGCTATAAACTCGCCACCAATTCTACCAGCCTTTCTGTTGAAAATACAGGCATCAAAGCGCACGTTACTGGATTCGCCATTCTCTTAACTTATCAGAAATACCACCTGTCCATGAGACGGGTTTGGGGTTTGAATTATGGGTTTTTCACACTTTTTAAAATGGTTTTTGTCCCTCAATTTGATTCGGGCTGGCTTGCACTAGCCAGTTTAAGTTTTATCGAAGATGTGAAAGGCTTGACACTTCGTGTAGTCTTTGCCTAACCAAGAATAAAGTAATTCTCAAAAATTCATTCAAATTAAAAAAATTAAGTTATATATTAAACTTGGATATGTTCAGTATATTTAAATTTATTGGTTCAAATTCATGAATTCTTAATTATAAAAGTGTTGATAATATATTAAAAAAAATCATTTAATCCAAATATTTAAGAAAATAGATAAAAAAAATGGATTATATATTAAATTATAGAAATAATAAACAAATCACCAATCAATTCTTCAATTCTCTGGAATAAAAAGGAAAAAGGGGATCAGTTCCAGTTAGGTTTTAATTACCACAAGGCCAAGAGGTTTTTCGAGATCATAAGCATCCTAATAAGGCCGCAGATTTTAAAACTATACGTTACAAGAAAGAAATGCAAAATAAAAAAAAAAAAAATCGAAAAAGTCTCATTGGATGCGAGATGAGGTCTAGCTTTCGTCACTCGATAGTCACCATGCTCGTACAACAATTTTTTTCTACGAAATAAATGTAGAATAAACTTTTAAGAAAAATTTGTATTCCATGAGCATGTTTCCAAATTAAATTTGATAGTTTCAATCGCCAGCCGATTGATTGGACAATTGTAGGAAAATACTACTGATCGGTACTCGAATCTCAGTTCCAATTTCTTAATCCATGCCCCAATCTAACCGTTGACCCATTTCAATTTATTAATCGATGACAAAAAAGTCATTGATTTCAACTACCAAGACTAATTAAAAATAGTTCCCACGTCTCCACGACTTCAAATAATCAGGGTACCAAAACAGTAGGGCATTATTTTGATCGTTAGATGACAACAATTAACAAGACACCCTGCTTACCAGGAGGTGGCCTAACACCGACTATGTCTCATTATAAAATGTCTCTTGGTCCATTTCCCTCTTCAATTTGAACAATAATCATTTCGGTTAATGCAAGGGATGTCAAGATTTTGGGAAGACTTTATACTAAACGGTACAATAATTTTATTTTATATATAAATTTTAGTATCTGATATGATGTGTGTTTGATTGCACAATTCATTATGTTATTTAATATAAAAATAAATAAAATTTATTAGGTAATATATATGATTGTAAGATTTATTTATATGCAAAGTAATTTTCTTTTTTGTTCTTTCTTTTTCACATCCATGAAATAGTACTGTGGTCATGCCCCAGCTGGTCAAATAATGGCCAGAGATGTACAACACAAAACCTTATTTTCAAATACACAATACCGTGCCTAATCTAACTAGTTGACCTGTTTCAATAGAGTAATCACAAGTTGGCCTAAAAAGTCTTCGCTTAGCCCTAACAAGACTAAAAAAAAGGTCATGATGTCTTCGTAAACCCAATAAATTCGTGGACCACTATGCCCATCTCCCCCACCAAAATTCAAGTTTTCTAAAAATTTGCCTTTGCGCAAGACTTGGAACAAGTGGTTGTCTTGGGTTTAAGATTTGGGGTCAATGTCTTCGATTATAATGAAAAGAACCAAATTGAATCCAATGGCCTGCTATTCTGTGTATTACCATTGACCAAGAACCTTTATACCTAACACTTAAGAAAGACCTAAATTATAATCATGGCTTCATGTGTTTAAGAAACCTAATACCTCTTACTTTAAAAGAAAAAAAAAAAAAAAACCCACGTTCTCTCTAGCTCTCTACTGATATATATACATATATTGATGACAAATAGCAAAATAAGAGGACAACAAATACAGTAAAGAAACTAAAGAAATACTGTTGAGGTTGAAGATTCTTTCTATAATACTGGGGAGTACATCCTTTTTGTTCTGCTCCCATGAGAGGTGAGAACGCAATTAGTTCCAATCATATATAGACCTTTGGATTCTCTCTCTCTCTCTCCATATATGGACCTTTGGTGATGCCAAATGATTTAACTAAGTAATTTAAATGATATCTATAATGGAAAATAATTTTGTTTAATTAATTAGTTTTAACTTGTATTTAAATTTAAGGCTTTTAATCTTTGAGACGACTCAAGTACTAGTGAAACATAGTGAGAAATAAAACACAATGCTATTACATATAAAATATTAATTAGATGTGAGAGATAACAAATCAAAAAATAGGGCTATACAAGTAGACTTATTTTTTTTAGACGTGTTGATTATTCACAATCCGACATAGCATCGTTAATGTAATTGCTATTTTGTGGAATTTACCATGCAAATTAACACAAATTACAGACATTATGCTACAGCAGATTGTGGTCTGATTAAAATCAAGCATCATAAATTAGCTCGAACACTATAATTATTAGTTCACTCCTTCCATCCACAAATACAAGCCATGAGTGGAACAATTACAAGGAATCATTTCCATCCAGTTTGACCTCAAAAACTGAACTTTCGCCGACGATTGAGGGATCACCGCAGACACTTTGCCATCTGGATTGGCCTTGGGTTGAAATTCCTAATATTTTAAGCCAGGAGACTCTTCAGTAGCAGGGATGGTCACATTGAAATGCAGGCCCCCGAGAAGCTATCCGTATAATTAAAAATCTTACTCCATACATAAAAAAAAATCCTAGTCTCGTACATGCTTCCAACGATTTCCAGATTCTCGTGAGATAATGGCTTGGATACTTAATCCAACAGTCACATAATTGTATCAAAATAAATAAATAAATTTAAGACCTAATTTCAAATGGATGATGTTTGTTGAGTAGATCGAGACCAATTATTAGTGGTCATAGAGCTCGGATCCCAATAACACATGGGGTTGCGAGAAAATTAAGATTGGTTTAGAATCCAAATGAAAATTATATATATATAAAGAATCCAAATAAAAATTTGAAATTTTTTTATTCATCAATTAGAATTAATTAATTTTGACAGAAGGGCATAGAGTTAGACAATCATAATATAAAATGAATTATGGCCCTTGGTTTTCTGTTTTATGTACTGTAGTGCCTGAAATCCGGAATGAGGTTGTAGAGCATGTTATGAGTATGTTATTTCAACATTTTGCTAACAATTTCTTTTTGTTCCATTTACAGATTCAACATCATGGTCGAATCGTGAAGCCATGAATCTCAAGAAAGGTAAATTTCGCCGATGGTTTATGGATTCATTATGCAAAGTACAAAAACGAAAAGAAAATGTAAAGTGAGGATCGGATTTCCCTAGCTGGACTCATTGTCATCAGATGGCAGAGAAGTCTAGAAGTCCTGATACGCCGTTTGACATTATTGGTGGCATGCCATGCATGGCACGATTATAGCAAGTTCAAACTTTCTAATGTGGACAACGACATGCCATTTGTGAATGACAGAAGTTGAGATAAGGACAAGAAATGGGATATGTTACCTAGCTAGAACGACGAAGGCTCTTTTACGTGCAACTTGTTGAGACTTTGAAAGTCTTTATTCCTGTAAAGGACGGATAATTTTTCGATAAATCCAAAGGTGAATTGCATAAAATCGTTCTGCGGTCAACAATTAATGCGGTCAATGTCAGGCTTTAGAAAAAACATATTAAAGTGGTCCCGGTAACGTGAGTAACTAATGGTAAAAGTTTGAAACAATTGTGATAGCCGCATAGGCCCTTTGGGAAAACGACACTAAAAAAGCAACGTCCATCCGTAACCTAGCTATATATTTGCTGTATTATATACTAATGTTGACAGTTGCACGACCCGATTTGCGACTCGATTCAGTCTGTCTGGTTTGCACTGTACTATGGTAATTGTGTGACTGCAATCTTTTGAGCTCTTTGTTATAAAGTTGTCTGTACCAATAATGAAATATCCAATTACTATCAGACCATTAACGTACTTGGATACCGAGTCTTGCGACTCAAACCGTATGCTTGGTGGAAGGTAAACCCAACACATGTACCTCTTCAGCAATAAAAGCGAAACTATTTGGAGAAATTGGAGGTTCCTTAAATTGACATAAAATGTGGGTACTAATTCCCATATATCAAAAAAAAAAAAGTACATTTATTGATTTGTGCGTCCAATCTATATTTGTTCAACCACGAATTTACTTTTATTTAGTTGCTGAAATCTTGGGTTTGCCTTGTAACAGTGACTTCTGATCGATATTGGTTCTTTAGACATGATGGGTGACTTATGTATATGATGGTTAACTGTAACTAATCCTAACCGAATCTTTCAAATTAATATTACAGCAATCACATTTATAAATTATTAAATTGTATATGCACACCAACAAGGTCAATGTCATGAGCAACAATGTCCAATCACTCCTTGTAAAGCAAGCGGATTGACCGGGAACTTCACAACGATACAAGAAAAGGGCTGGCTAGCTGCATCAATATCATCCCATCCATCGTTGACACTGACCCTCGAGAACCCACCGGCCCCCAGATCTGAGCCGCTAATTGTATATTAATTACCAGCTCAAACGTTGACTGTTAGCAAACGCGTAGTCATTTTTGTACCAAGCTTCAAAGATAGTATATTAATTAATTTCAGACCAGCTAAAAAAACAAAGTCACTTGAATTTTTAGTTTCGGGTCTAAGGTTGGATATCTAATTCTTATAAACAAAAAAAGAAAAATACTAATTAATTATTGTATAGTCTTTTTTTTTTTTTCGTTTTTCTATTCTTTTATTGTATAATAGAATCAAGTGATATTATTAGTCAGATCGATATTCCCTACTATACTTTCAATGTGGAACGGGCTGCTAGAGCCTGACCTTAGAACTAACTAATCAAGCCAACCTCTGCCATTCTTGAGAAAAACTGCTCGATGGACTCGGTTTTCTATTGTAGAAAAACCTTTAACAAGTTTGAAAACAGTTTCATTTATATTCATAGATTTATACCATACCAAATTCACTTAAAAAAAAAAAAAAAAAAACTATCTATCACTAATACGAGAATTTGTACACATTGAAAAAGAAAAAGAATAATGAGCATGTTTACATGGATATAAGTAATAAATGCTGTAAGGAAAACACGTAAATAAAAGATTATTAATACAATTAAACTGTATAACTCACACATCAAATGAAATGTTAATTTTCATTCTCCTTAATATCTTTATATTCTTGTGTGTGTTCAATTCCTGTGATTGCAAATCTTTTCCAAAACTAATACGTCAATATATTATAGTTTTGCTCAGCTGGGTATTACCTGTGAAACTTTGAAGTTGAATATTCTTTTATACGTACGCTTACTCTATTGTCAATTATAAAAATGTCACGGAAAGGAGTCGGGTGTTGACATTTTGTGTGTGTCTGCGTAATAGCCGGATAGGTGTGCACTATGATTTGGATATGTTTATACCAAGTCAGGTGGGTATAGGGCCTAATATAAGGTGTGCAATAGCAAATGGAAGAAGGAAAGCAAAGAGATCTATCTCTTTAAGCATTCAAGGGTGCTCTTCAACTGCCTAGCTCTGGTGCAGTGCAGCCATGAAAGAGACGGTTGTGGAGCTCATAAGTCAAGCTAGAGATGGGCGTGCTCAAGATGATAAAAAGGTATTGTCTACATCTCCATCCTTCCTTTTGAACTCGCTTGATCATATATTTGCTATCATGCGGTCCAAATATTGCATAAAAATTACATATTCTCGTGCAAGATGGTAGATTTTTTTGTTCCTCGAGATGGAATATGTTTATGGACACGAGCCGCATATGTTCAAGTTGGAATTATGATCCATACAGGATTCTAATTACCACAATGAAAGGGTCCTTTACTTTGTCGTTATCTCAACAAAAAATAATAAACAAACTCGAGGATTGGGATTCCGAGCAGTCAAATGGCCTGGAACAATTGACCAATATCGTTTTGATGCTTAATTATTAGGTTGAATTCATGGGAAAATTGCATGATAATGGAATGAAGCCATCTTCATCTTCATCCAACAACGAGGGTTCAAGCAACGGCAAAGAGGTAAATAAAAGAGGAGTTTTTTACATAGACAATATTCCTTTAAAACATCCTTTTTGAGAAAAGGAACAAGAGAAAAAAGTTGTCCTCCTTAAGAAACTTGGTCTAATTGTTTGTTTAATGTAGGACGATGTACTTGAATCCGCCAAAGCAGAGATGGGTGAGGTAAGGGAAGAAAATGAAAGATTAAAGATGATGCTGAAAAGGATCGAGAAAGATTACAAGTCTCTCCAATTGCGCTTCTTTGACATTCTTCAGCACGAAAATCCCAAGAATTCTGCAGATTTAGCACCAACCCATGATGAAAATGAAACCGAAGAACCAGAACTCGTCTCACTTTGTCTTGGAAGAAGTCCCGTTGAGCCTAAAAAAGATGATAAGTCTAGCAACTCCAGCAAAACTAGAGAAGATGGGGAAGAGTTGAAGGCCAGCCTCACTCTTGGTTTGGATCCCACATCTCACTTCTCGGCGGAGCCTGTGTCAAATCCAAGCCCCGAGGATAGTTTAGAAGAAGTGAAGGAGGTGGAGGACCCGGGAGAAGCATGGCCACCAAGTAAGATTCAAAAGAGAAATGCGGATGATGAGGTTGCACAACAAAGCCATGTCAAGAAAGCTAGGGTTTGTGTAAGAGCCAGATGCGATACCCCAACGGTAAGTACTTGACATGGTCAAAATAAAAGAGTTCTCATTAACTCACACGTTGGAATTGGAAGTTTTAGTCTAAAGAAAATTTGTTAACTAACACTTGTGTTTGACATGGACCAAGCAGATGAATGATGGATGCCAATGGAGGAAATACGGACAGAAAATTGCCAAAGGAAATCCATGCCCACGAGCATACTATCGTTGCACCGTTGCTCCAGCTTGTCCTGTAAGAAAACAGGTAATAATGAGCACTTGTTTGCAATTCGTAAGGCTGCTACAACTTTAATTCTCTTGAAACGACAATGATGAGTTTCCCGACTCTTTATTCTGATTCCACAAATAGCTGAGCTGAATATTTTAAAGTTGTCTTTCAAGTAAAAGACTCAAGGAGCTTTATAGTTAGGTTAGCTCCATACAATTTTTTAAGCGAAAGTCTAAGATAATGATAACCTTTCCACTTTACCCTGAAATGAACATGTACCTTATGGTAGTCAAGTTACATTTGCTATGGTATGAATGATTATAATGTCTTCCAAGAAAATTAAATTATTTACTGAAAAAGTTACATATGTTCTCAATGTTTTGTATCTGGAAAATGTAACAATGTCACTACGGTTGTACTGAAAAGAAGTATGTCCATGACATTACAATGTGACTTCAGGTGCAAAGATGTGCTGATGATACCTCCATCTTGATCACTACCTATGAGGGTAGCCACAACCATCCACTCCCACTTTCAGCCACGGCAATGGCTTCCACTACGTCGGCAGCTGCTTCCATGTTATTGTCTGGCTCTTCAGCCTCTCAGCCAGGACTCAGTGCCCTTGCCACTGCGACTGATCTCAACGGACTAAACTTCAGCCTGTATGACAGTTCCAGAACAAAGCAATTCTACTTACCAAATGCTTCCACGCCAATGTTCCCAACAATCACTCTGGACCTCACCGCCTCTCCATCCACGTCATCCACTCCTTTGAATAGGTTCCCTTTCAGCTTCACTTCAACATCCAGATTAATCCCTCAAACAAGTCTCAACCTTTCATCCAAGGAATTCAACATTATGCCAACAGTTTGGGGGAATCCAAATGGTACCCAAAGTTACAGCTCATCACCTTATATATCAAACAAGCATAGGATCATTTGGTCTAGGAAAACATCACCAAGAACAGCAACAATATCAGCAGCAGCAAGCATACATGGAAAAGGGCCTTCCCGGTCAGGCTGCAGCTTCTCAGCAGGCATTGACAGAAACCTTAACCAAGGCAATAACATCGGACCCGAGTTTCAAAGAACTGTAATAGCAGCAGCCCTTTCATCAATGATGGGAGCTGGAACAGGAAGTTCCACCATTAGTGGAAACCAGGGGCCAAGAGAGAGCTTTGGCCAGAATTTGAAGTTGGGTGAGCCTAACAACCAGACCTTTACTTCTAATTCATTGACCCAGAATGGGAAAGCATGTGCATCGACCTACTTCAGCGGCTTGTCGTCTTCTTCTACTTCTCAGGCAGGAAGTTCGCTTAAATTCCAACCTCCACTGCCAATTTCTACCCTCAACAGTGCCTTTTTGCCTACGAATAACAAGGAACAGAAGAGCTAGCTAGCAACAAAGTGTACAATAATTAGCTCTTTTTTGGATTTTATGCCTTATTTGCCAATAGCAATCCGCGAAGATGATCTGATCAGAGTACATAAATCAATTTCTTTCACCGTGGACATGCATATTTACAGTTGCTGTAAGCAATGAAGGGATTATCATTTTTGTACCGTATTTCAGGAGATCATTATATTATTTTTTTCCTCTAGTTCTTCTTGTGGCTTTTGATTGAAAGGGAAAACACACACACACACACACACACACAAAACCTATATAATTGCTGATGCAGTACGTTTCCACTTTCCACAAAGTATAAAGAAATTCTCAGTCTATATATACATAATTTACTAACATAAATTAGAAAATTTTTCTTGAGAAAACGTTTCCATTTTTTTAGAAGTTGGACTGGACGTCAAAAAGCTACTTCATATAATTTTGTAAGCTTCATTCATATATCAAAAGAGTTTTGCATCATAAATATAGTTTTCTATCTCTAAAAAAAGTGACCTTTTCATTTCAACGATGTTTTCTGCATGTTTCATAGAAAATGAAAGAAGAAATGGAGATGGAAGACAAATGGGGGGAGAAAAAAAAAAAATCCTTTGAAGTAAACGCTCTTTTATTTATTTATTTTTATTTTATTTTTTTTCACGAAACCAAAGTAAAAACCTTTGGAATGTCCCATGTTTATTTCGTTTGCCTACAGTTAACTAGAACAGATTTATATAATTTTATTTATAAATTTTAACTTCATCTTAAAATCAAAAAATGAACGAGGGAAGCTGTCATAAACCTAAGCTCGATTTCCATAATCATGGATCAGAGCGGTGCATGTTCCTGGAGGCAGCTATATAAGGCGTGGAGATAGTTATGGTGTCTCTTATCTCGAATTTATGCACTGGCCCTTGGAGTTTTTGTTTATGGGCCCTCATTTCGGTTTTGACCCAAAATTATCTCGCCTCGCCCTGCATTTAAGCAATTTCCAAGGGCTTTTATGGTCAAGGCCCAAAGCCCAACCAACCCAGAAATACTCTTCTTCTCGGCCCTTTTCATCAGGTATGTCGGGGAGCCGACGTCTCTGTAAGCCTAGAAAAACCCCGCATAACCAGACGCGTCGCAGTCTGCGGGCGAGGAGACACAATAGCGCTGTAATATTACTTCAGGAGACAATTTAGTGCCGCTTAAGGTGGTAAAATAAAAACTGCTATTAGGGGAAAAAATGGGAGATAAACAGTATATATATATATAATTAAAAAAATATTTCATATGTGTATTATATTATTATATTTATATTTGAATATTCAGATAATTTATTAACATTTTTTATTTAATTTAAATATTATTAAATTTATGTAAGTTCATTTTTAACAACAATTTTCATCTTATACCTAAAAAAAAAATGATGAAATCCTATGGATCAGCCAAAAAAAGGCTTGGTTAATAGGAGAATATTGAACATGCAATCAACAGCTATACTCCGCTTTGCGTTTCTTTTTCCCTTTTGTTTTCTTTTTGTTGTGGGGTGATGGTGTGGGGGGAGAGGGTCTGCAAAGAACCAACAACGAATTGTAAACATCATGACATGAAGATTTCAATGTGAAGGTCATAACAAACTTACGTCACTCTTGCAGTAACCTTAGTTACAATTGCAGCTTGTATAATTATCTCAAACATTTGCCCGTCCAATGACAACAGGAAACCAGCAAATACATGTACAATACCTGAGAACATGATATTTGCATTAGAGTGTCACGCACGGAATGGTTAAACGTGGTTGACACTTTCACATTCAATAACCCTAGCGTGGGCTTGACAGGTCCTTTTAATACACCGTTGCAAGATTTGAACCACAAGCATTTTGATTTGTACATCCTACTACTAGTCTAAACGCGGTTGCCATTATTTCAACTTGTACATTTGTATATGTATGTACTGTCAATGAACCCGATTGGAAAAACAACCATTGGAAAGCAACTTCTTAGGTCCACCTGCATCAACTTGCATGACATTATCGGTTTTGTATGAATATTCAAAGCGTCGCAGGCAAGGTTATGCCGGTTGATTCATTGACTGGAAGACTAATAGTGTATCAGCGGCCCTATCTAACGAGGCACGAGAGCAATCAACTTGCTTTAAGCCCATTAACCTAAAAGCTTAACCGGAAAATAAGCTTTATCACTGCATGCCCATCATGGCATTTTCTATCACCCCTCCCATTAGGATTGTAGCTTGGACTACCGCGTTTGAATCATCCTCGCTAAGGCAGAGCCATGGGCTTTGCTTGATAGCGGGTGATGGAGCTTTTGGACTGAGTGGTATCTTAAGAGCAGCAATGTCAACGACACGAGAAGCCATTGCCTGTGGCCGGGTATAACTTGCAATGATGTGGGAAGCATCATGCAGTTTAAGGGCTGAGCTTTCACCCTACAACAAGCTGAAACAGAAGGATTGAGATGTTCACTCCTATACTTTTCGCCTTTTTGCCCAGTCAAACTCATGAATAACAAAACGAGAATGCTATCGGGCGCATGAAAGCGTCACGGTAAAGCAAGGCCCACGGATTATGTTCTCAGTTGGTCATATTCATAATAAAGTAATATATATATATTGAATTTTATATTTAAAAAATCAATAAATATACCTGAGAATTAACAAAATATACAAATAGACTAAATAAAATGTGTACGAGAATAAATAAAAAGTATAATAAAAATTATAATTTTTAGAATTGTATTTCTCACTTACTTTTATTTATATTTTGTTCTACATTATAAATATTTTGTTTATGAATCCAACTGGAAATCTCCACAAATGCACCGGCCATGCAGCTGTACACACGTGGCAGGTTCAACAATGTGAATGAAAAAGGTGGAGCTGTGCACAGGGCCAATGCTGGTGTGTGCTTGGAGCCTCGATGGTATCTTGACTTCGTTAACCACCCCGAGTAGCCTCAATCTATCATCCGGGCAGGAAGATACACTTACAAAACACCATCAACAAGTTCTCAACTGGTTTGAAAGCTTAAGAGGCAAGTGGGTTTGACCCATAGCTCTTGTGTTTGGGCATGCAATCTTGAAAAATCTTTGTTCTTTTCTGTAAACCAATCGGAATTTGAATAACTCGATTACAGAATTTTTAAATAAAAATTTTTAAATGGACTAGTCTTAATTTTTTTTTTTCCAGTTCTATTAAAGTATTATAGAAAAAAATGATCAGCCCCACAAAAAAATTGGTGAGTAAATGATTCACTTTTTTTTTTTTATTGGATCGGAAACAAAAAAATAAAAAGCAAAGGATCTACAGATAAGATTTTTGTCATGCAAGTCTTTTCTTGAAACATTCTACGTGAGCGAACCAACATGAAAATCAAACGAGTAGCGAGCCACTCCTCAGCTTGGATAGAAGGTGAGTCAAAATGTGAGCTTTATTTCACGAGATTTCGGAAGATAAAGTGTGGGCCAATATTTTAAAAAATTATATTTTTTTACTTAAATAATTATTTTTTATTTAATTAATAAATCAACTTTTTATCTAACATCTCTTTTAAACTCGAAAAATTTTCGTTTTTCTTTTTCACTTTTGCAAGAGCATCGATTCACTGAAAACATTAAATTTGCATTAGAGTGTCGCGCAAGGACTGTATAAACGTGGTTGACACTTTCCACATTCAATAACCCGAGCGTGGGGCTTGGTCATGGAATATGACAGGTCCTTTCAAAACACCGTTGCAAGATTTGAACCAAAAACATTTTGCTTTAGATCCTACTACTAGTCTAAACGCTGTTTACATCATTTCCACATGTACTGTCAATGAACCTAGTGAACCAGGAAACTAAGTACAGCATTGCCGTCCAACCAGAATTGGAAAAACAACCATCAAGGAAAGCAACTTCTTTGGTGCACCTGCATCAACGTGCATGACATTATACGTTTTTGTGTATGACTCGAATTTTCAAAGCATCACGGTAAAGGTCACGACAGTTGACTCATTGACTGGAATATCAATCGTTCAGTACCCCTAGTAGTGCCTGTTTTTAACGAGGCACGAGAGCAATCAACTTACTTTAAGCCCATGACCTAAAAGCTCAACCCCATAATCAGCTTACAACAGCAGAACCCATCATGACATTCTCTATCACCACTCCTATTAGGATTTTAGCCTGGAATACCTTCATTTGCACTTGTGTGGTTATTAATCCTAGTCCAAGCATGACAATTTCGTTTGCCACCGCGTTTGAAACATCATCGCTAAGGCAAGAAGCACAGGCTTTGCTCGATAGCGGGTGGTGGAGCATTTGGATTGAACGGTCTCTTAAGGGCAGCAAGAGCTCTGTCAATGTTAACGACACGCGAAGCCATTGCGGGTGGCCGGGTATAACTTGCAATGATGCGGAAGCATCGTGCAGTTAAATCTAAGTGTAACTGGGATCACAGACGTGGGATCCAAGTTTCGGAGAATGAATTTTTCCTGCTTTCCAAGCCTGCTTGTTCTCGTTTTACGAGGCAAGGAAATCAGAGGAGAAATCCCGCATCAGATTGGAGCTTTGACGAAACTCGAGGTCCTTGACCTGTCCTCTAATAATTTAACAGGTGAGCTGCCACCTGCCCTCGCAAACCTCTCTCATTTACAGGTACTTGATGTTTCTTGGAACCATCTCACTGGAACAATTCCACCGCCTCTTGCTCGTCTTACCAATCTTAGTCGCCTGCATTTGGGGGTCAATAATTTTAGTGGCCCCATACCTTCTGAAATCGGAATCATGGCAAATCTTGTGGAGTTGAATCTGGGTCAAAATACTCTCAACGGCTCCATCCCTCACAGCCTGGGAAATCTCAAAAATCTTATTTTTTTGAACATCAGTTGGAACTACCTCAAAGGTCCAATTCCACCGGCTCTTTCTCTTACCAATCTTACTCATCTGTTTTTGTGGGGCAATGGCTTCGTTGGCACCATCCCTTTTGAAATCGGAAGCATAACAAATCTTGCGGTCTTGGATCTGCATGATAATTCTCTCAACGGCTCCATCCCTCACAGCCTGGAAAATCTCAAAAATCTTATTAGCTTGGACATCAGTTGCAACTACCTCAAAGGTCCAATTCCACCGGCTCTTTCTCTTCTTACCCATCTTACTGGTCTGCTTCTAGGGAGCAATTACTTCAGTGGCGCCATTCCTTCTGAAATCGGAAACATGACAAATCTTGGGAGGTTGGATCTGAGTAATAATTCGCTCAACGGCACCATCCCTCACAGACTGGGAAATCTCAAAAATCTATCTTCCTTGGATCTGAGTAATAATCGCCTCCACGACGCCATCCCTTCTCAAATCGGAGGCATGACAAATCTTGCGGAGTTGAATCTGAGTTTTAATTGTCTCTACGGCACCATCCCTCGCAGCCTGGAAAATCTCAAAAATCTATCTTCCTTGGATCTGAGTGCTAATTGCCTCCACGGTGCCATCCCTTCTCAAATCGGAGGCATGACAAATCTTGGGAGGTTGGATCTGAGTAATAATTCGCTCAACGGCACCATCCCTCACAGCCTGGGAAATCTCAAAAATCTATCTTCCTTGAATCTGAGTCACAATTCGCTCAACGGCACCATCCCTTCTCAAATCGGAAGCATGACAAATCTTGCGAAGTTGGATCTGAGTGTTAATAATCTCGACGGCACCATCCCTCACAGCCTGGGAAATCTCAAAAATCTATTTTCCTTGGATCTGAGTGTTAATTGGCTCCACGGCGCCATCCCTTCTCAAATCGGAGGCATGACAAATCTTGCGGAGTTGAATCTGAGTTTTAATTGTCTATACGGCACCATCCCTCACAGCCTGGGACATTTCAAGCCGTTGAGCCTTTTGGATCTAAGCCATAACATGTTCACAGGCCCAATTCCTTCGTCTATATGCCGATGGACCATTTTGACCCGCCTTTCGCTCGGTTCAAATCTTTTGGAAGGTCCCATACCAATAGTGGTTGGAAAATTGACTAAGCTGACCTTTTTTGACCTTTCCCATAACAGAATTTCTGGCACAATCCCGATCGAAGTAGGTAATCTCGTAGCTCTTAATTACTTAAACCTTTCTGCAAACAAATTGACTGGATCCATTCCTCCTCAAGTTATGACTCTGGGCGAGAGGACATTAAATTACCTGGACCTAAGCTACAATAATCTATCTGGTACCATCCCCGTTCCGTGTAACTTAGGTTTCTTGCCAATTTTTAGATTTCGTGGCAACAAGGATTTGATCATTCGGAGATGCCATCAAACCCAACCAAATAATACCTCCATAACCCCAAAAACAAGTAAAGGTGTTGAACGGGACTTGAAAATATTTTTTATTCTCATTCTCTTGTTCCTTGCACTCTTGATGATTATTGGATGCATTTACATCTTCGGCTGCCTTGGCCAGAAAAAGAATTCCCAACAAGAGGCAAAAGCATTGAAGAATGGAGACATATTCTCCGTATGGAACTACGATGGCAACATTGCGTTTGAAGACATTATTACAGCAACCGAGGACTTCGACATCAGGCATTGTATTGGGACTGGCGGTTATGGCAGTGTTTATAAGGCACAACTTCCAACCGGCAAAGTTGTTGCCTTGAAGAAACTTCACCGATTAGAAGCAGAGGAGCCCGTTTTTGACAAGTGTTTCAAGAACGAGGCCAAAATGCTAACAGAAATCCGCCACAAGAACATTGTGAGACTTCATGGATTCTGCTTCCACAAACGGTCCATGTTTCTGATTTATCAGTACATGGAAAAGGGAAGCTTGCTTTATGCTCTAGGAAATGATGTTCTAGCTCTGGAATTGGACTGGAGCAAAAGGGTCAACATCATCAAAGGCATTGCTTTTGCTTTATCTTACTTGCATCATGATTGCGACCCGCCAATTCTTCACAGGGACATTTCGAGCAGTAACATGCTCTTGAACTCTGAGTTGGAGGCTTTTGTATCCGACTTCGGCACTGCCAGATTTCTTTATCCGGATTCATCCAATCAAACTGCGCTCGCCGGCACTCGTGGTTATATTGCACCAGGTTAACGTTTCTTCTTCTGATAGTAACTAGACTTCCCATGCCTTTACAAAACAAAGTTCAAATTAACAACATTAAATTCCATATATCAAGGCTTTTTCTATTTTTTCCAATTTGTTGGACTGTTTATCTAACATGGCAGAGCAAATACGGTATTTATCAATGGGCTTTTCTTTTGTTTAATTTCCCTGAATTCAGAGCTTGCTTACACAATGGCTGTGAACGAAAAATGCGATGTTTATAGCTTTGGGGTCGTGGCTTTGGAAACCATGATGGGAAGGCATCCTGGAGAACTGCTTTCATCATTAACGCGACCATGGGACCAAGATATGATGTTAAAAGATGTGCTGGATCCACGTCCCCCGCCACCCCGCAATCGTCTGCTTGATCAGAACGTGGTTCTTGTAGTCACACTGGCTCTAGCTTGCCTCCGTTCCAACCCAAAATCGCGGCCAACAATGCAAAATGTCTGCCGGGAACTTCTTGTTCGCCGGCCACCACTGCCCCTTTCTCTGCATGCAATCTCACTGCAGCATCTGATGAATCAGGAAATATATAGGGTGGACCAAAACTAGAAAGAAAAGGCATCTCATAAATGGAGTATGGGACGTGAGTAAATTTGTATCGCTAGACCTCTGCACAATGTTGGGGCAGAGTTAGATGAAAACTATAAATATGTTATAAATAGTCTTTCTGTGTCACATCAGGATTCGCAATAAATTAAAATAGAAACATTGCCAGTTGTACTATTGCCTAGCAAGTGAGTTTGGTTATCATTGGATGAATATTTGGACAAAGTACCTGTAATTTTCGTGGTAATGATAATGGTGGTCAGTCTCGCAGTGTTATTTAAAAGGTAACATTTAAAGGGGACTTGTTTTTGGCCTTGCATTCTAGCTTCTGTTCTGCCTCGTGTTCCCTCAACTTGACAGCCTTCGCAGAAGCCAAACTTCTGGCCTTCTCTTTGGCGTGTCTCAGCTTGCTCTCTACGCACTTCTCTCCTTCTCTTTAGCATGTCTCAGCTTGCTCTGTACGTTTCTGAGGCTCTCATTCTTTGGTGTGGCGCCCACCTTCTTAACAGAGGTGTCCTTCACTCTTGCAACTAGATGGGGCTAACCAAGTGGCAAAAATGGAAAATGAAGGTTGGAAAAATGCAACTGGAGCTAATCTAATGTTGAGGGCACTCGTGTGGACTAATCGCTTCACAAATAAGCTCCAGGAAGGACCACACAGAAATGGCAAATTCTAGGGATTAAAACTAACCTAATCTACCAAATAGGCAATTCGGTGAATTCCCAATTCGTGAGGAGTCTCTCTAGCTGTGAGATACTTCCCTTGAGCTTGAGAAAAATATACCTGGCCGAAGCTGCTCTCTGTTTTCCTAGAAATAGTCAACACGTACATGTTAACGAAATTATGACTGGTTGATCTTAACAGCATCATCATTGAAATTGATATAGCGTTCGTTATAAAAGTTGTTTTACCAGTCTTGTTCGGCTGTTTCAGCCTCCTCTGGACTACAAGCCGTTCTAGAAGGAATTGTTAGCCTTGCTCTTGAGATTATCAGCCCTCGTTCTGTATCATCTCCATGTTCATTGCTCCTAATCTGATCACTTTGCCCATCCATTTCTTATGCTAAAAGCCCGACCCTTTCTCTCACAAAATCCATACCCAAAAACCCAATTCTTTAGGCATCGGTAGGCTGAATCCAAGCCCATATCCACTGCACCCAAGCAGTATATCTCTGGACTCTGAAAGTGAAAATGAAAACGAAAACAACGGCTTATGATGAGATACCCAAGCCCAAATACGGGTTGTGCAGACCAGACAGCCGCGGACTTGATCATTCTTTCTTCTTTGCTCCAAGGTTGTAAGTACTGGACCGGACCGACCGGTAAAACCGGAAACCGAACCCTATTCTGGTCAGGTTCTTTCTTAAAACCAATCGAAATATAAACTAATCTAAAAACCGATAAACCGACCAGTTCAACTGGAAACCGGTGAACTGGACCCGATTTTCCCAAACTTACCGGTTCGGTTAAAATAAATCGTTAGATTAATTTTTCGTAAATTTTCATCATACCACATTCTTTGCGCCTGCCTTAGACCGCCCCACACCTCTGCTCTCCTAATTGCCGGCCGCCGCGCTTGCTGTTGCTTCCACCACTTAAAATCCCTTTTTCTCTCCTTATCTTATAACACTTAAAAAGAGTGAGTGAAAAAAATAAATTAATTGATTAAATTATAAGTTAATGAATTAATTATAATTTTTTAATTGAATTAATTTTAAAAATTTTTAATAAAATTTTAAAAAATATTTTTTAAAAATATTTTAATTTTTTTAATAAAATAAAAATTATATTATGAATTTTTTTATATATTTAATATTAAGAATTCAGTTAAACCGGTTGGGGCTCTACTAATTCATTCTAATCTGCCTCTCTGTCGTAGCCCAAAATGTCTTGGGCAGCACAAAGGGTCAATTTCGAGGCGCTGAGATTTGACAGTCAAGATATCTGGTCTGCCCGACACGTCCTTTGTTGGATGAGATGCAGTAAATTGTTAATTTTTTAAATGCACAAAATGGGAACGGGAGGTTCTTCAGAGATTGGTTGCGGTCAGCGTCCTACAAGTAAATTTTATTTTCTTTGAGGCGAGGCCCAAAAGAAAGCAATTATATGGCCCGAATGCAGCAGTTCTTTACGTCCAAGAGGTTGACTGATATTCTTTTTGCCTTCTAAGTCCACATCAAACTGACCTAAGTGGGTGTACATGAAGAACCCAATAAAAGCCATCTCTGGGCCCAGAGGCGAGAAAAGCGCAGAAAGAGTACATCCTCCGGTGTTCGTTTGCTCGGAGATCAAAAGCTCTGCGGCGAAGGGCCAAGTTGGATAATTCGGCTTCATGATTGAAGTCGGAATTTTACACGTCAGACAATCCAATTGTGCCAGTCAGGATTTTCATTTTCTTCTTCTTCTTCTTGTCTTAATTTTGAATTGTTCCTGTTTTTTTTCAATAAAAGAACAATGTGAGGAATTTATATTAAAATATAAGTTACCTAAGATAGAGAAAAATTTGCTAATGATAGTATGGTAAGGACAATGGTTGTGTAATTGAAACAGGTCCTTATATGGTAACCTTGAGCAGTTCACTCGAAGAAGTCATTGGATCGAATGATAACTTGCAACGATTTGTTCTCTCTGTGCTTTCCCTGTGGCTTCCAACCAAGAGCAACAACCCCAGAACAGCTTTTTGGGTTAACCACTTTCTAATCTGAGAGATGAGGTTCCTATGCAAGCCTCGGTCCCACAGCAAAGATTATTGCAGTACTCTTCATCCAATGATATCACAACATAGAAGACAACGGTGCAGTATCGAACTGCAGAACGTCGGTAGACGGTAGGACAATAAATTTTCGGCATCCCCAACAATGAAATTTTTATGGTTAATCCAAATGACCCAAGACTATACTTTTATTGTTTATACATTTTGACTTCTACTCGGCAATGCACAACAAGCTTTACTTAGAGAACAGCAAGAATAGAAGCTTAGGGTAAAAGGAAACTCAATACTCAACTGAATGTTCTGAAACACATATATGACCTTACTTGCATTAATATATGGCCGAGTACCTGACAATTTTCTTTATGACACCTACAACAGTTCATGGAAAGCCTTCTGAGGTATGTCAACAGAACCAATGCGCTTCATTCGTTTCATGCCTTCTTTTTGTTTTTCTAATAGCTTCTTCTTCCGACGTCTCCTCCGTAACACACACTTTGCAAGAATATTCTTTCTCAAGGATGAAATTCTATGAATCAGCACAAAAAGGGTTGGTAATAGGAGAATATTGAACATGCAATCAACAGCTATACTCAGACTTGTGTTTCATTTTCCTTTTTTTTTTATGAGGCATGGAGTGTTGGGGATGTTTGGGGGGAGGGTCTGCAAAGAGCCAACAACAAATTGTAAGATTCAAAAGAGAAATGCGGATGATGAGGTTGCACAACAAAGCCATGTCAAGAAAGCTAAGGTTTGTGTAAGAGCCAGATGCGATACCCCAACGGTAAGTACTTGATATGATCAAAATAAAAAAGTTCTCATTAACTCACACGTTGGAATTGGAAGTTTTAGTCTAAAGAAAATTTGTTAACTAACACTTGTGTTTGACATGGACCAAGCAGATGAATGATGGATGCCAATGGAGGAAATACGGACAGAAAATTGCCAAAGGAAATCCATGCCCACGAGCATACTATCGTTGCACCGTTGCTCCAGCTTGTCCCGTAAGAAAACAGGTAATAATGAGCACTTGTTTGCAATTCGTAAGGCTGCTACAACTTTAATTCTCTTGAAACGACAATGATGAGTTTCCCGACTCTTTATTCTGATTCCACAAATAGCTGAGCTGAATATTTTAAAGTTGTCTTTTAAGTAAAAGACTCAAGGAGCTTTATAGTTAGGTTAGTTCCATACAATTTTTTAAGCGAAAGTCTAAGATAATGATAACCTTTCCACTTTCCCCTGAAATGAACATGTACCTTATGGTAGTCAAGTTACATTTGCCATGGTATGAATGATTATAATGTCTTCCAAGAAAATTAAATTATTTACTGAAAAGGTTACATATGTTCTCAATGTTTTGTATCTGGAAAATGTAACAATGTCACTACGGTTGTACTGAAAAGAAGTATGTCCATGACATTACAATGTGACTTCAGGTGCAAAGATGTGCTGATGATACCACCATCTTGATCACTACCTATGAGGGTAGCCACAACCATCCACTCCCACTTTCAGCCACGGCAATGGCTTCCACTACGTCGGCAGCTGCTTCCATGTTATTGTCTGGCTCTTCAGCCTCTCAGCCAGGACTCAGTGCCCTTGCCACTGCGACTGATCTCAACGGACTAAACTTCAGCCTGTATGACAGTTCCAGAACAAAGCAATTCTACTTACCAAATGCTTCCACGCCAATGTTCCCAACAATCACTCTGGACCTCACCGCCTCTCCATCCACGTCATCCACTCCTTTGAATAGGTTCCCTTTCAGCTTCACTTCAACATCCAGATTAATCCCTCAAACAAGTCTCAACCTTTCATCCAAGGAATTCAACATTATGCCAACAGTTTGGGGGAATCCAAATGGTACCCAAAGTTACAGCTCATCACCTTATAATCAAACAAGCATAGGATCATTTGGTCTAGGAAAACATCACCAAGAACAGCAACAATATCAGCAGCAGCAAGCATACATGGAAAAGGGCCTTCCCGGTCAGGCTGCAGCTTCTCAGCAGGCATTGACAGAAACCTTAACCAAGGCAATAACATCGGACCCGAGTTTCAGAACTGTAATAGCAGCAGCCCTTTCATCAATGATGGGAGCTGGAACAGGAAGTTCCACCATTAGTGGAAACCAGGGGCCAAGAGAGAGCTTTGGCCAGAATTTGAAGTTGGGTGAGCCTAACAACCAGACCTTTACTTCTAATTCATTGACCCAGAATGGGAAAGCATGTGCATCGACCTACTTCAGCGGCTTGTCGTCTTCTTCTACTTCTCAGGCAGGAAGTTCGCTTAAATTCCAACCTCCACTGCCAATTTCTACCCTCAACAGTGCCTTTTTGCCTACGAATAACAAGGAACAGAAGAGCTAGCTAGCAACAAAGTGTACAATAATTAGCTCTTTTTGGATTTTATGCCTTATTTGCCAATAGCAATCCGCGAAGATGATCTGATCAGAGTACATAAATCAATTTCTTTCACCGTGGACATGCATATTTACAGTTGCTGTAAGCAATGAAGGGATTATCATTTTTGTACCGTATTTCAGGAGATCATTATAATTATTTTTTTTCCTCTAGTTCTTCTTGTGGCTTTGATTGAAAGGGAAAACACACACACACACACACACACACAAAAACCTATATAATTGCTGATGCAGTACGTTTCCACTTTCCACCAAAGTATAAAGAAATTCTCAGTCTATATATACATAATTTACTAACATAAATTAGAAAATTTTTCTTGAGAAAACGTTTCCATTTTTTTAGAAGTTGGACTGGACGTCAAAAAGCTACTTCATATAATTTTGTAAGCTTCATTCATATATCAAAAGAGTTTTGCATCATAAATATATTTTCTATCTCTAAAAAAAGTGACCTTTTCATTTCAACGATGTTTTCTGCATGTTTCATAGAAAAATGAAAGAAGAAATGGAGATGGAAGACAAATGGGGGGAGAAAAAAAAAAAAATCCTTTGAAAGTAAACGCTCTTTTATTTATTTATTTTATTTTATTTTTTTTCACGAACCAAAGTAAAAACCTTTGGAATGTCCCATGTTTATTTCGTTTGCCTACAGTTAACTAGAACAGATTTATATAATTTTATTTATAAATTTTAACTTCATCTTAAAATCAAAATGAACGAGGGAAGCTGTCATAAACCTAAGCTCGATTTCCATAATCATGGATCAGAGCGGTGCATGTTCCTGGAGGCAGCTATATAAGGCGTGGAGATAGTTATGGTGTCTCTTATCTCGAATTTAGGCACTGGCCCTTGGGAGTTTTTGTTTATGGGCCCTCATTTCGGTTTTGACCCAAAATTATCTCGCCTCGCCCTGCATTTAAGCAATTTCCAAGGGCTTTTATGGTCAAGGCCCAAAGCCCAACCAACCCAGAAATACTCTTCTTCTCGGCCCTTTTCATCAGGTATGTCGGGGAGCCGACGTCTCTGTAAGCCTAGAAAACCCCGCATAACCGACGCGTCGCAGTCTGCGGGCGAGGAGACACAATAGCGCTGTAATATTACTTCAGGAGACAATTTAGTGCCGCTTAAGGTGGTAAAATAAAAACTGCTATTAGGGGAAAAAATGGGAGATAAACAGTATATATATATATAATTAAAAAAATATTTCATATGTGTATTAATTATTATATTTATAGTTGAATATTCAGATAATTTATTAACATTTTTATTTAATTTAAATATTATTAAATTTATGTAAGTTCATTTTTTAACACAATTTTCATCTTATACCTAAAAAAAAATGATGAAATCCTATGGATCAGCCAAAAAAAGGCTTGGTTAATAGGAGAATATTGAACATGCAATCAACAGCTATACTCCGCTTTGCGTTTCTTTTTCCCTTTTGTTTTCTTTTTGTTGTGGGGTGATGGTGTGGGGGGAGAGGGTCTGCAAAGAACCAACAACGAATTGTAAACATCATGACATGAAGATTTCAATGTGAAGGTCATAACAAACTTACGTCACTCTTGCAGTAACCTTAGTTACAATTGCAGCTTGTATAATTATCTCAAACATTTGCCCGTCCAATGACAACAGGAAACCAGCAAATACATGTACAATACCTGAGAACATGATATTTGCATTAGAGTGTCACGCACGGAATGGTTAAACGTGGTTGACACTTTCCACATTCAATAACCCTAGCGTGGGGCTTGACAGGTCCTTTTAATACACCGTTGCAAGATTTGAACCACAAGCATTTTGATTTGTACATCCTACTACTAGTCTAAACGCGGTTGCCATTATTTCAACTTGTACATTTGTATATGTATGTACTGTCAATGAACCCGATTGGAAAAACAACCATTGGAAAGCAACTTCTTAGGTCCACCTGCATCAACTTGCATGACATTATCGGTTTTGTATGAATATTCAAAGCGTCGCAGGCAAGGTTATGCCGGTTGATTCATTGACTGGAAGACTAATAGTGTATCAGCGGCCCTATCTAACGAGGCACGAGAGCAATCAACTTGCTTTAAGCCCATTAACCTAAAAGCTTAACCGGAAAATAAGCTTTATCACTGCATGCCCATCATGGCATTTTCTATCACCCCTCCCATTAGGATTGTAGCTTGGACTACCGCGTTTGAATCATCCTCGCTAAGGCAAGAGCCATGGGCTTTGCTTGATAGCGGGTGATGGAGCTTTTGGACTGAGTGGTATCTTAAGAGCAGCAATGTCAACGACACGAGAAGCCATTGCCTGTGGCCGGGTATAACTTGCAATGATGTGGGAAGCATCATGCAGTTAAGGGCTGAGCTTTCACCCTACAACAAGCTGAAACAGAAGGGATTGAGATGTTCACTCCTATACTTTTCGCCTTTTTGCCCAGTCAAACTCATGAATAACAAAACGAGAATGCTATCGGGCGCATGAAAGCGTCACGGTAAAGCAAGGCCCACGGATTATGTTCTCAGTTGGTCATATTCATAATAAAGTAATATATATATATTGAATTTTATATTTAAAAAAATCAATAAATATACCTGAGAATTAACAAAATATACAAATAGACTAAATAAAATGTGTACGAGAATAAATAAAAAGTATAATAAAAATTATAATTTTTAGAATTGTATTTCTCACTTACTTTTATTTATATTTTGTTCTACATTATAAATATTTTGTTTATGAATCCAACTGGAAATCTCCACAAATGCACCGGCCATGCAGCTGTACACACGTGGCAGGTTCAACAATGTGAATGAAAAAGGTGGAGCTGTGCACAGGGCCAATGCTGGTGTGTGCTTGGAGCCTCGATGGTATCTTGACTTCGTTAACCACCCCGAGTAGCCTCAATCTATCATCCGGGCAGGAAGATACACTTACAAAACACCATCAACAAGTTCTCAACTGGTTTGAAAGCTTAAGAGGCAAGTGGGTTTGACCCATAGCTCTTGTGTTTGGGCATGCAATCTTGAAAAATCTTTGTTCTTTTCTGTAAACCAATCGGAATTTGAATAACTCGATTACAGAATTTTTAAATAAAAATTTTTAAATGGACTAGTCTTAATTTTTTTTTTTCCAGTTCTATTAAAGTATTATAGAAAAAAAATGATCAGCCCCACAAAAAAATTGGTGAGTAAATGATTCACTTTTTTTTTTTATTGGATCGGAAACAAAAAAATAAAAAGCAAAGGATCTACAGATAAGATTTTTGTCATGCAAGTCTTTTCTTGAAACATTCTACGTGAGCGAACCAACATGAAAATCAAACGAGTAGCGAGCCACTCCTCAGCTTGGATAGAAGGTGAGTCAAAATGTGAGCTTTATTTCACGAGATTTCGGAAGATAAAGTGTGGGCCAATATTTTAAAAAATTATATTTTTTACTTAAATAATTATTTTTTATTTAATTAATAAATCAACTTTTTATCTAACATCTCTTTTAAACTCGAAAAATTTTTCGTTTTTCTTTTTCACTTTTGCAAGAGCATCGATTCACTGAAAACATTAAATTTGCATTAGAGTGTCGCGCAAGGACTGTATAAACGTGGTTGACACTTTCCACATTCAATAACCCGAGCGTGGGGCTTGGTCATGGAATATGACAGGTCCTTTCAAAACACCGTTGCAAGATTTGAACCAAAAACATTTTGCTTTAGATCCTACTACTAGTCTAAACGCTGTTTACATCATTTCCACATGTACTGTCAATGAACCTAGTGAACCAGGAAACTAAGTACAGCATTGCCGTCCAACCAGAATTGGAAAAACAACCATCAAGGAAAGCAACTTCTTTGGTGCACCTGCATCAACGTGCATGACATTATACGTTTTTGTGTATGACTCGAATTTTCAAAGCATCACGGTAAAGGTCACGACAGTTGACTCATTGACTGGAATATCAATCGTTCAGTACCCCTAGTAGTGCCTGTTTTTAACGAGGCACGAGAGCAATCAACTTACTTTAAGCCCATGACCTAAAAGCTCAACCCCATAATCAGCTTACAACAGCAGAACCCATCATGACATTCTCTATCACCACTCCTATTAGGATTTTAGCCTGGAATACCTTCATTTGCACTTGTGTGGTTATTAATCCTAGTCCAAGCATGACAATTTCGTTTGCCACCGCGTTTGAAACATCATCGCTAAGGCAAGAAGCACAGGCTTTGCTCGATAGCGGGTGGTGGAGCATTTGGATTGAACGGTCTCTTAAGGGCAGCAAGAGCTCTGTCAATGTTAACGACACGCGAAGCCATTGCGGGTGGCCGGGTATAACTTGCAATGATGCGGGAAGCATCGTGCAGTTAAATCTAAGTGTAACTGGGATCACAGACGTGGGATCCAAGTTTCGGAGAATGAATTTTTCCTGCTTTCCAAGCCTGCTTGTTCTCGTTTTACGAGGCAAGGAAATCAGAGGAGAAATCCCGCATCAGATTGGAGCTTTGACGAAACTCGAGGTCCTTGACCTGTCCTCTAATAATTTAACAGGTGAGCTGCCACCTGCCCTCGCAAACCTCTCTCATTTACAGGTACTTGATGTTTCTTGGAACCATCTCACTGGAACAATTCCACCGCCTCTTGCTCGTCTTACCAATCTTAGTCGCCTGCATTTGGGGGTCAATAATTTTAGTGGCCCCATACCTTCTGAAATCGGAATCATGGCAAATCTTGTGGAGTTGAATCTGGGTCAAAATACTCTCAACGGCTCCATCCCTCACAGCCTGGGAAATCTCAAAAATCTTATTTTTTTGAACATCAGTTGGAACTACCTCAAAGGTCCAATTCCACCGGCTCTTTCTCTTACCAATCTTACTCATCTGTTTTTGTGGGGCAATGGCTTCGTTGGCACCATCCCTTTTGAAATCGGAAGCATAACAAATCTTGCGGTCTTGGATCTGCATGATAATTCTCTCAACGGCTCCATCCCTCACAGCCTGGAAAATCTCAAAAATCTTATTAGCTTGGACATCAGTTGCAACTACCTCAAAGGTCCAATTCCACCGGCTCTTTCTCTTCTTACCCATCTTACTGGTCTGCTTCTAGGGAGCAATTACTTCAGTGGCGCCATTCCTTCTGAAATCGGAAACATGACAAATCTTGGGAGGTTGGATCTGAGTAATAATTCGCTCAACGGCACCATCCCTCACAGACTGGGAAATCTCAAAAATCTATCTTCCTTGGATCTGAGTAATAATAGCCTCCACGACGCCATCCCTTCTCAAATCGGAGGCATGACAAATCTTGCGGAGTTGAATCTGAGTTTTAATTGTCTCTACGGCACCATCCCTCGCAGCCTGGAAAATCTCAAAAATCTATCTTCCTTGGATCTGAGTGCTAATTGCCTCCACGGCGCCATCCCTTCTCAAATCGGAGGCATGACAAATCTTGGGAGGTTGGATCTGAGTAATAATTCGCTCAACGGCACCATCCCTCACAGACTGGGAAATCTCAAAAATCTATCTTCCTTGGATCTGAGTAATAATCGCCTCCACGACGCCATCCCTTCTCAAATCGGAGGCATGACAAATCTTGCGGAGTTGAATCTGAGTTTTAATTGTCTCAACGGCACCATCCCTCGCAGCCTGGAAAATCTCAAAAATCTATTTTCCTTGGATCTGAGTGTTAATCGGCTCCACGGCGCCATCCCTTCTCAAATCGGAGGCATGACAAATCTTGCGGAGTTGAATCTGAGTTTTAATTGTCTATACGGCACCATCCCTCACAGCCTGGGACATTTCAAGCCGTTGAGCCTTTTGGATCTAAGCCATAACATGTTCACAGGCCCAATTCCTTCGTCTATATGCCGATTGACCAATTTGACCCGCCTTTCGCTCGGTTCAAATCTTTTGGAAGGTCCCATACCAATAGTGGTTGGAAAATTGACTAAGCTGACCTTTTTTGACCTTTCCCATAACAGAATTTCTGGCAAAATCCCGATCGAAGTAGGTAATCTCGTAGCACTTAATTACTTAGACCTTTCTGCAAACAAATTGAGTGGATCCATTCCTTTTGAAGTTATGATTCTGGGCGAGAAGACATTAAATTACCTGGACCTAAGCTACAATAATCTATCTGGTACCATCCCCGTTCCACCTAACTTAAATTCCTTATCATATTTTAGATGTGATGGCAACAAAGATTTGATCATTCGGAGATGCCATCAAACCCAACCAAATAATACCTCCATAACCCCAAAAACAAGTAAAGGTGTTGAACGGGACTTGAAAATATTTTTTATTCTCATTCTCTTGTTCCTTGCACTCTTGATGATTATTGGATGCATTTACATCTTCGGCTGCCTTGGCCAGAAAAAGAATTCCCAACAAGAGGCAAAAGCATTGAAGAACGGAGACATATTCTCCGTATGGAACTACGATGGCAACATTGCGTTTGAAGACATTATTACAGCAACCGAGGACTTCGACATCAGGCATTGTATTGGGACTGGCGGTTATGGCAGTGTTTATAAGGCACAACTTCCAACGGGCAAAGTTGTTGCCTTGAAGAAACTTCACCGATTAGAAGCAGAGGAGCCCATTTTTGACAAGTGTTTCAAGAACGAGGCCAAAATGCTAACAGAAATCCGCCACAAGAACATTGTGAGACTTCATGGATTCTGCTTCCACAAACGGTCCATGTTTCTGATTTATCAGTACATGGAAAAGGGAAGCTTGCTTTATGCTCTAGGAAACGATGTTCTAGCTCTGGAATTGGACTGGAGCAAAAGGGTCAACATCATCAAAGGCATTGCTTTTGCTTTATCTTACTTGCATCATGATTGCGACCCGCCAATTCTTCACAGGGACATTTCGAGCAGTAACATTCTCTTGAACTCTGAGTTGGAGGCTTTTGTATCCGACTTCGGCACTGCCAGATTTCTTTATCCGGATTCATCCAATCAAACTGTGCTCGCCGGCACTCGTGGTTATATTGCACCAGGTTAACGTTTCTTCTTCTGATAGTAACTAGACTTCCCATGCCTTTACAAAACAAAGTTCAAATTAACAACATTAAATTCCATATATCAAGGCTTTTTCTATTTTTCCAATTTGTTGGACTGTTTATCTAACATGGCAGAGCAAATACGGTATTTATCAATGGGCTTTTCTTTTGTTTAATTTCCCTGAATTCAGAGCTTGCTTACACAATGGCTGTGAACGAAAAATGCGATGTTTATAGCTTTGGGGTCGTGGCTTTGGAAACCATGATGGGAAGGCATCCTGGAGAACTGCTTTCATCATTAACGCGACCATGGGACCAAGATATGATGTTAAAAGATGTGCTGGATCCACGTCCCTCGCCACCCCGCAATCGTCTGCTTGATCAGAACGTGGTTCTTGTAGTCACACTGGCTCTAGCTTGCCTCCGTTCCAACCCAAAATCGCGGCCAACAATGCAAAATGTCTGCCGGGAACTTCTTGTTCGCCGGCCACCACTGCCCCTTCCTCTGCATGCAATATCACTGCAGCATCTGATGAATCAGGAAATATATAGGTTGGACCAAAACTAGAAAGAAAAGGCATCTCATAAATGGAGTATGGGACGTGAGTAAATTTGTATCGCTAGACCTCTGCACAATGTTGGGGCAGAGTTAGATGAAAACTATAAATATGTTATAAATAGTCGTCCTGTGTCACATCAGGATTCGCAATAAATTAAAATAGAAACATTGCCAGTTATACTATTGCCTAGCAAGTGAGTTTGGTTATCATTGGATGAATATTTGAACAAAGTACTTGTAACTTTCGTGGTAATGATAATGGTGGTCAGTCTCGCAGTGTTATTTAAAAGGTAACATTTGAAGGGGACTCGTTTTTGGCCTTGCATTCTAGCTTCTGTTCTACCTCGTGTTCCCTCAACTTGACAGCCTTCGCAGAAGCCAAACTTCTGGCCTTCTCTTTGGCGTGTCTCAGCTTGCTCTCTACGCACTTCTCTCCTTCTCTTTAGCATGTCTCAGCTTGCTCTCTACCTTTCTGAGGCTCTCATTCTTTGGTGTGGCGCCCACCTTCTTAACAGAGGTGTCCTTCACTCTTGCACCTAGATGGGGGCTAATCAAGTGGCAAAAATGGAATATGAAGGTTGGAAAAATGCAACTGGAGCTAATCTAATCTTGAGGGTACTCGTGTGAACTAATCGCTTCACAAATAAGCTCCAGGAAGGACCACACAGACATGGCAAATTCTAGGGATTAAAACTAACCTAATCTACCAAATAGTCAATTTGGTGAATTCCCAATTCGTGAGGAGTCTCTCTAGCTGTGGGATACTTCCCTTGAGCTTGAGAAAAATATACCTGGCCGAAGTTGCTCTCTGTTTTCCTAGAAATAGTCAACACGTACTTGTTAACGAAATTATGACTGGTTGATCTTAACAGCATCATCATTGAAATTGATATAGCGTTCGTTATAAAAGTTGTTTTACCAGTCTTGTTCGGCTGTTTCAGCCTCCTCTGGACTGCAAGCCGTTCTAGAAGGAACTGTTAGCCTTGCTCTTGAGATTATCAGCCCTCGTTCTGTATCATCTCCATGTTCATTGCTCCTAATCTGATCACTTTGCCCATCCATTTCTTATGCTAAAAGCCCGACCCTTTCTCTCACAAAATCCATACCCAAAAACCCAATTCTTTAGGCATCGGTAGGCTGAATCCAAGCCCATATCCACTGCACCCAAGCAGTATATCTCTGGACTCTGAAAGTGAAAATGAAAACGAAAACAAGGGCTTGTGATGAGATACCCAAGCCCAAATACGGGTTGTGCAGACCAGACAGCCGCGGACTTGATCATTCTTTCTTCTTTGCTCCAAGGTTGTAAGTACCGGACCGGACCCACCGGTAAAACCGGAAACCGAACCCTATCCGCGCTTGCTGTTGCTTCCACCACTTAAAATCCCTTTTTCTCTCCTTATCTTAAACACTTAAAAAGAGTGAGTGAAAAAATAAATTAATTGATTAAATTATAAATTAATGAATTAATTATAATTTTTTTAATTGAATTAATTTAAAAAATTTTATAATAAAATTTTAAAAATATTTTTAAAAATATTTTAATTTTTTTGATAAAATAAAAATTATATTATGAATTTTTTTATATATTTAATATTAAGAATTCAGTTAAACCGGTTGGGGCTCTACTAATTCATTCTAATCTGCCTCTCTGTCGTAGCCCAAAATGTCTTGGGCAGCACAAAGGGTCAATTTCGAGGCGCTGAGATTTGACAGTCAAGATATCTGGTCTGCCCGACACGTCCTTTATTGGATGAGATGCAGTAAATCGTTAATTTTTTAAATGCACAAAATGGGAACGGGAGGTTCTTCAGAGATTGGTTGCGGTCAGCGTCCTACAAATAATAATTCAAGCATGCATATTAGAGTTGCAAATCAACGGCGAGAATTTCCCATAGAATGGTGTGTTTCACTTAAGAACAAAAGAGAGGAACCAAAACCCAAAAGATTAAAAAGTCTCCCCGTAGTCCCTACTCCCTGGCAATGGCGTGTTTACTTAAAACGAGTTAATGCTGGAAGGCCCAAAGACACCATCCCGTCGACCCAAGTAAATTTTATTTTCTTTGAGGCGAGGCCCAAAAGAAAGCAATTATATGGCCCGAATGCAGCAGTTCTTTACGTCCAAGAGGTTGACTGATATTCTTTTTGCCTTCTAAGTCCACATCAAACTGACCTAAGTGGGTGTACATGAAGAACCCAATAAAAGCCATCTCTGGGCCCAGAGGCGAGAAAAGCGCAGAAAGAGTACATCCTCCGGTGTTCGTTTGCTCGGAGATCAAAAGCTCTGCGGCGAAGGGCCAAGTTGGATGATTCGGCTTCATGATTGAAGTCGGAATTTTACACGTCAGACAATCCAATTGTGCCAGTCAGGATTTTCATTTTCTTCTTCTTCTTCTTGTCTTAATTTTGAATTGTTCCTGTTTTTTTTCAATAAAAGAACAATATGTGGAATTTATATTAAAAGATGAGTTACCTAGGATAGAGAAAAATTTGCTAGTGATAGTATGGTAAGGACAATGGTTGTGTAATTGAAACAGGTCCTTATATGGTAACCTTGAGCAGTTCACTCGAAGAAGTCATTGGATCGAATGATAACTTGCAACGATTTGTTCTCTTTGTGCTTTCCCTGTGGCTTCCAACCAAGAGCAACAACCCCAGAATAGCTTTTTGGGTTAACCACTTTCTAATCTCAGAGAAGAGGTTCGTATGCAAGCCTCGGTCCCACGGCAAAGATTATTGCAGTACTCTTCATCCAATGATATCACAACATAGAAGACAACGGTGCAGTATCGAACTGCAGAACATCGGTAGGCACTAGGACAATAAATTTTCGGCATCCCCAACAATGAAATTTTTATGGTTAATCCAAATGACCTAAGACTATACTTTTACTGTTTATACATTTTGACTTCTACTCGGCAATGCACAACAAGCTTTACTTAGAGAACAGCAAGAGTATCAGCGTAGGGTAAAAGGAAACTCAATACTCAACTGAATGTTCTGAAACACATATATGACCTTACCTGCATTAATATATGGCTGAGTACCTGACAATTTTCTTTATGACACCTACAACAGTTCATGGAAAGCCTTCTGAGGTATGTCAACAGAACCAATGCGCTTCATTCGTTTCTTGCCTTCTTTTTGTTTTTCTAATAGCTTCTTCTTCCGACGTCTCCTCCGTAACACACACTTTGCAAGAATATTCTTTCTCAAGGATGAAATTCTATGAATCAGCACAAAAAGGGTTGGTTAATAGGAGAATATTGAACATGCAATCAATAGCTATACTCAGACTTGTGTTTCATTTTCCCTTTTTTTTTATGAGGCAGGGAGTGTTGGGGATTTGGGGGGGGAGAGGGTCTGCAAAGAGCCAACAACAAATTGTAAAAAACTTGACACAAATTTTCCATGTGAAGGTCATAATAAACTTATGTCTCTCTTGCAATAACCTTCATTCCGATTGCAGCTTGTACAATTATCTCAAACATTTGCCTGTCCAAATAAAATCGTCTCACACTTTTGTGGAAGGAAGGGATGACAACACGAAACCAGCAAATATATGTACAGTACCCGTCCATGAATTTCTTCAACTTCTCTACCAGCTCACAGCCAACACGTTGAGCCTGCAAATTGTGAGCAATTTTTGCCATAGCATCAACTGGTTGTCCATTTAGGAGGATATCTAGTTTCACCAAATCTGCTTTCTGATATCTGTTAGACCCACGGAAGTGTCACAAAGACGAGAAAATGAAATACTAGTTGTTAAAAGAGCATAAAGGGTAGCCACCTGTGTCCCCAGGAGAACACTGAAGTGAAGGAGCTATGATATAATCAAATCACACGAGATAATTGATAAGTAAACTACATTAATTGTCTGCCTGGGTGAAGACCCAACCCCAGTTCATGGTTATGGACTGAGATGTAACCGAAGAGGGGCCATGGTTGGGGTTCTTTTATCAACCGGCTTGGCTTAGTAACTGGATAGCTGAAATCAACATGGCCAGGCGTGTCAATTAAGTTGAGTAAAAACGTAGCCTGTTCACATGCATCATGGGCCATGCCCATGAATCCTGTACTCGTGGAACATGATAACTGTCTGAGCTTTAACAGTTATTCCCCTTCCCCTTTCTCTCTCTACCTAATAGCAATCCAGAATTCACCACACATTTGCCAAAAGAACTCAAGTCTAGTATTCAAAATAAAGAAAGCCAACATACAGAGGCGGCAAAAAGGCGGAAAATACATTATTCATGCTAAGTAAAGTAGTTGAAACAGAAACAAGCAATTGAAATTGCTGAAGGGTTTTAACCATTACATTTTCATTTCTTTTCTCATGAATTCTTAATTTCACATTTTCCACACTCACCAGTTGGTACTTGAACCTAAAATCCTATTGCACTGGCCTTAAAACAGTGAATAAAACCAGCATCGCCACTTTTTCCTAACCCAACTAGCTTACTCACTAGGGATTATAATAATGGCTATGATTGTAGGTTCCCAACTACCTCTAATGCTGCTTTTGGGATTTGAGGGCAATAAGGCAGGATTCTGGACTTCAATTTTGCTGGTAAGGGGACAAATGCATGGTGCTGGTTCAAGCTTATCGAACACAAAGTTACAGTCAAAAGATCACATTGCATACCTTCCATCAGAATACTCAAAAATACATGAAACAGTTGGCACAGTAGAAATGACATGAGCTTCATATTCCTGCAGCCGATCAGAGATACAAACAGTCTAATTAAAATTTCATTCACAAGATATCATCATCCATAAAAAAGACAACCTTTGGTGAAATGCTTCTACAAAAGGCCACTACTCAGTTATGCTGTTATGGTACCACTGATGCGGGATCTGAGAGGAAGATTTCCAAGCCTAAAACCATATTTTGATTTCCTGGTGGAGGCAATCATAGAGAGGGAAATATTGACCTGTTCAAGACGCTGATGAAACACATCCATGTGAAGCAAGCCCAAGAAACCACACCTGTGAAAGTCACAGTGATAAAAAGGTTTTAACCATAGATCAAGCTGGCAATTCTTCAAGGTCAAAGCAGCCAAATAATATCACAATCTGTCACAGATGCCACACCTAAATCCCATACCAAGAGCAGCACTACTCTCCTTAGAAACAGAGACACTGGCATCATTACATGTCAATCTCTCTATTGCATTGTTCAGTGCTTCAAAGTCAGATCCATCAGCCGGAGAAAGACCAGAGAACACCATATGTCTTGCAGACTTAAAACCTATATTTGGCAAAAACATAATCGAAAGAAAGGAGACAATGAGTGACATTAACTAGATATGGAGAGCAAGAAGAAAAGATTAGGAATTTTTTTCACAGTCCTAGACATGCTCAATATGCTATGCTACCATGACAATTAAAAGACACGTATGTGATGGCCTAAACAAAAATGTCAGATGCCATTTTTGCATAGCATGTGTTCTTTTGGTTAAGATATCTCATAAACCAAAGTCATGACATGGAAGGCCTCATAACCCATTTACCATATGACTGCACTTTTCAACTAAGAGTGCCTTTCCTTATTATTATAGTTACGAACATATGGGATCTCCTAATAGAAAGCAACATTTATGAATTGTCTAGACGTCATAGTTCTTGGAAAATGAAATAAACATTCTGACATGATTCCTATTCATAAAACAAGTCTCCCCACTGCCCCTTTCTCTGCATGCAATATCATTGCGGCATCTGAAGAATCAGGACATGTACAGGGTGGACCAAAACTAGAAAGAAAAGGCATCTCATAAATGGAGTATGGGAAGCGAGTAAATTTGTACCGCTAGACCACCTCTGCACAATGTTGGGGTATATTTGGATGAAAACTGTAAATATGTTATAAATGCTGGTGCTGTGTCTGCATCAGGATGCACAATAAATGAAAACAAAAACATTGCCAGTTACCCTATTGCCTAGCAAGCGAGTTTGGTTATCACTGGAGGAATATTTGGACAAAGTACTTGTAATTTTCGTGGTAATGATAATGGTGGTCAGTCTCGCAGTGTTATTTAAAAGGTAAGATTTAAAGGGGACTTGTATTTGGCCTTCTAGCAGTATAGCTCCTGTTCTACCTCGCGTTCCCTCAACTTGACAGCCTTCGCAAAAGCCAAACTTCTGGCCTTCCCTTTGGCATGTCTCAGCTTGCTCTCTACGCTTCTGAGGCTCTCATTCTTTGGTGTGGGCCCCACCTTGTCAAATAGAGGTGTCCCCACGTTCTCAAGGGTTATTTTAAGGTTATGGTTGTCCTGGTCATCACCGCTAATTCAGTTGCAGAAACTGTTAGCCTTGCTTTTGAGATTATCAAGCACACGTTATGTATCATCTCCATGTTTATTGCTCCTAATCTGATCACTTCGCCCATCCATTTCTTATGCTAAAAGCCCGACCCTTTCTCTCACAAAATCCATACCCAATAACCCAATTCTCTCGGCATCGGTAGGCTTTTTATTTATTTATGAATTCAAGCCGATATTTACTGCACCCAAGGAGTATATCTCTGGACTCTGAAAGTGGAATTGAAAACGAAAGCAAGGGCTTATGATGAGATACCCAAGCCCAAATACGGGTTGAGCAGACCAGACAGCCATGGACTTTATCATTCTTTCTTCTTTGCTCCTGTTTTCTGATGTCGCCAGAAGGGTCTAATAATTCGTCCTAATCTGCCTCTCGGCAACGGGGTCGTAGCCCAAAATGTCTTGGGCAGCACAAAGGGTCAATTTTCGCGGCGCTGGGATTTGACAGTTAAGATGTCTGGTCTGCCCGACACGTCCTTAATTTTTTAAATGCACAAAATGGAAACGGGAGGTTCTTCAGAGATTGGTTGCGGTCAGCGTCCTACAAATAATAATTCAAGCATGCATATTTGAGTTGCAAATCAACGGCCAGAATTTCCTATAGAATGTTGTGTTTAATTTAAGAACAAAAGAGGAGAACGGAAACGCAAAAGAAGAAAAAATCTCTCCATAGTCCCCTACTCCCTGGTAATGGCGTGTTTACTTAAAACGAGTTATTGCTGAAAGGCCCCAAGACACCATCCCATGGACCCAAGTAAATTTAGTTTCTTTGAGGCGAGGCCCAAAAGAAGTCAGTTATATGGGCCTAATGCAGCGAGGATTTTCCCCACTTTCATTTCTTTACGTCCAAGAGGTTAATTGATATCCTTTATGCCTAGTAAATCCACATCAAGTAGACCTAACTAGGTCCACATGAAGAACCCAACAAAGGCCATCTCTTGGCCCAGAGGCTTCAAAAGAGCAGAGAGAGAAGGTCCTCCCATGTTCCTTTGCTTGGAGATCCAAAGCTCTGTGGTGAAGCTCTTAACAGTATTTCGACGGAAGGGCCGAAATTCGACTCGATAATTAACGTCGGCATTTTACACGCCGGACAATACAATTACGACAGTCGGGATTTTCATTTTCTTCTTCATCTTCTTCTTGTCTATATTAATTTTTAATTGTTTTTATTTTTTTCAATATAGGAACAATGCGTGGAATTTGTATTAAAACATAAGCTATCCAAGATAAAGAAAAATTGGCTAATGTTACTATGTTAAGGAAATTGGTTGTGTGATTGAAACAGGTCCTTATATGGTAACCTTGGGCAGTTCGCTCAAAGAAGTCATGAGATCAAATGATAGCTTGCTGCAATTGTGCTTTCCCTGTGGCTTCCAACCAAGAGCAACAACCCCATAATAGCTTTTTGGGTCAAACACTTTCTGGTCTGAGATAAGAGGTTCGTATGCAAACCTCATTTCCACAGCAATGTAGTGCTCTCCATCCAATGAGATCACAACGAACATAGAAGACAACAGTGCAATACAGGCTGCAGAACATCGCTGGACTTTTAGGACAATAAATTTTTGGCATCCCAACAATGAAATTTTTATGGCTATTCCAAATATACTTTCATTGTTTTTAGACATTTTGACTTCAATTCGGCAATGCAAAATAACCTTTATATAGAAAAATGTCTTGGAGAACAGCAAGAATAGAAGCTTAGGGTAAAAGGAAATTCAATACTCAACTGAATGGTCTGAAACGCATATATGACCCTGCCTGCATTAATATATGGCTGAGTACCTGACAATTTTCTTTATGAAACCTTCAACAGTTCATGGAAAGCCTCCTGAGGTATGTCAACAGAACCAATGCGCTTCATTCGTTTCTTGCCTTCCTTTTGTTTTTCTAATAGCTTCTTCTTCCGAGTTACATCTCCTCCGTAACACTTTGCAAGAACATTCTTTCTCAAGGATGAAATTCTATGAATCAGCACAAAAAGGGTTGGTTAACAGGAGAATATTGGACATGCAATCAATAGCTATACTCTGCTTTGCATTACATTTTCTTTTTCGTTTTCCCTTTTTTTTTTTTTTTCTTGAGGCAAGGAGTGGTGGGGGTATGTGTGGGGAGAGGGTCTGCAAAGAGCCCACAGCAAATTGTAAACAACTCGACATGAAAATTTCCATGTGAAGGCCATAATAAACTTACGTCTCTCTTGCAATAACCTTAGTTCCAATTGCAGCTTGAATGATTATCTCAAACATTTGCCTGTCCAAATAAAATCATCTCACACTTTGGTGGAAAGAAGGGATGACAAAACAAAACCAGCAAATATATGTACAGCACCTGTCTATGAATTTCTTCAGCTTCTCTACCAGCTCACGGCCAACACGTTGAGCCTTCAACTTATGAACAATTGTTGCCATAGCATCAACCGGTTGTCCATTTAGGAGGATATCTAGTTTCACCAAATCTGCTTTCTGATATCTGTTAGACCCATGGAAGTGTCACAAAGACAAGAAAATGAAATTCTAGTTGTCAAAAGAGCATAAAGGGTAGCCACCTGAGTCCCCACCTGTGTCCCCAGGAGAACAATGAAGTGAAGGAGCTATGATATTGACATAATAATCAAATTACACAAGATAGATAATTGATAAGTAAACTACATTAATTGTCTGCCTGGGTGAAGACCCAACCCTGGTTCATGGCTATGGTCTGAGATTTAACCAAGGAGGGGCCATGGTTGGGGTTCTTTTATCAACCGCCTTGGCTTAGTAACTGGACTAGGGCTGAAACTGTAGACCACTGGCTCAAATTGGCAGTTTGCCATAACTAAAAATATAAAAAGCAGCATATGTTTAACTTAAGAAAAAAAAAGAAAAAAAAAATTCTGAACCTAATGGAACTAGCCCATTGTTAGGAAGGCTGATCTGGTTTGTTCCATCCCCAAAACTGTAAATAGCAATTAGACCTGAGAACTGGAACCTGCCGAGGGTCAGGTCTACCTAGGTAATGCATATGGGTGTTTAGGGAGATTGTGCATATTTATTAGTTCCCCATAACAAACTCGGAAAGCAATGGCTAGAGTTTCAATTTCTTAAGTGAATGGGTAAGGATGGTTTCATAATCTTTAGATGTTGCCACTACCATTATTATCCGCCTGATCACAAATATAACATAATAGTTGGCACATAAGGTTGCTGCATGAAAAAGAAAAAAAGTTTAAATTGCTTGCATGTAATGTCTAAGATTGCTGCATCTCTAACATCAATTACCCAGAATTGATTGCATGTACTGTTTCAATTTATCTAGATGTTAAGATCTTTTTCATTCCTAATAAGCTAGTGATGCTAAAAAAATTAAGATGGCACTTAAAATCACAAAACTTATTGTGGCAGCCCTAACATTTGTGCCTGTTTCGTGGTGTCAGTGTTTACCCTGCAAAATATGCATTGTGAACACATGCATGCATATTTGTGTCTGTGAGAGGGAGCCAATGCATACTCTGAGTCCTCGTAATCAAATGAGGCATATCCTGAAGTTATACTCTTCAATTCATCATAAAAGTCAACCACAATTTCCCTCAAAGGCAGCCGATACTTCATCAATACCCGTTGACTGCATTCATGAGACATAAAATATCAGTAAGTTATTAAAGTATGAGTACATGAAATGGTACCTATATGGTATGAAATGGCAATGAATGTATATCAATGCTTGATAAGGCAACTGCAAGTCACAATAAACTACATTTTATCAACCAAAGAGAATTACCTGTCAATAAAAGTGTACTCCAACTGCTGCCCTCTCCGGTCAGAGCACAGAGTAATAACAGGCCCCACATACCTTATTTGCAGAAGTTAAGAGTGAATGAGTACCTCTTGCCCCAACAAAATTTAGTAATTATGCAGAGGGGATTACAGGAGCTTACTCACTAGGGATTATAATAGTGGCTATGATTGTAGGTTCCCAACTACCTCTAATGCTGCTTTTGGGATTTGAGGGCAATAAGGCAGGATTCTGGACTTCAATTTTGCTGGCAAGGGGACAAATGCATGATGCTGGTTCAAGCTTATCAAACACAAAGTTACAGTCAAAAGATCACATTGCATACCTTCCATCAGAATACTCAAAAATATATGGAACAGTTGGCACAGTAGAAATGACATGAGCTTCATATTCCTGCAGCCGATCAGAGATACAAACAGTCTAATTAAAATTTCATTCACAAGATATCATCATCCATAAAAAAGACAACCTTTGGTGAAATGCTTCTACAAAAGGCCACTACTCAGTTATGCTGTTATGGTACCCCTGATGCAGTATCTGTGAGGGAGATTTCCAAGCCTAAAACCATATTTTGATTTCCTGGTAGATGCAATCACAGAGATGGAAATATTCACCTGCTCAAGACGCTGATGAAACACATCCATGTGAAGCAAGCCCAAGAAACCACACCTGTGAAAGACACAATGATAAAAAGTTTTAACCATGGATCAAGCAGGCAATTCTTCAAGGTCAAAGCAGCAAAATCATATCACAATCTGTAACAGATACCACACCTAAATCCCATACCAAGAGCAGCACTACTCTCCTTAGAAACAGAGACACTGGCATCATTACATGTCAGTCTCTCTATTGCATTGTTCAGTGCTTCAAAGTCAGATCCATCAGCCGGATAAAGACCAGAGAACACCATATGTCTTGCAGGCTTAAAACCTATATTTGGCAAAAATATAATTGAAAGAAAGGAGAAAATGAGTGAAATTAACTAGATATGGAGAGCAAAGAAGAAAAGATTAGGAATTGTTTTCGCAATCTTGGATGTGCTCAATATGCTATGCTACCATGACAATTAAAAGACACGTATATGATGGCCTAAACAAAAATGTTAGATGCCATGTTTGCATGGCATGTGTAACCATGGTTAAGATATTTCATAAACCAAAGTCATGACATGGAAGGCCTCATAATCTATTTACCATATGACTGCACTTTTCAATTAAGAGTGCCTTTCCTTATTATTATGGTTACGAACATATGGGATCTCCTAATAGAAAGCAACATTTATGAATTGTCTAGATGTCATAGTTCTTGGAAAATGAAATAAACATTCTGACATGATTCCTATTCATAAAATAAGTCTCCCCGGAGCTCCAAGACATCAGACAGAAAGAAATAACAGGAAAATATTTTGGATTACCTGGTAATGGTTCTACAGTAGTTCTGGTGTGATACAGAGTGTCTCCTACACGTGCATCCTTAGTTGATCTCATACCAGTCACAATATATCCCACTTGTCCAGTTAGAAGAACTCCAGTTGGAGTGAGTTCAGGGTGCATGATCCCTACCTCTGCTATTTCATAGGCATGACCAGTTGCTGCAAATGAAATTTTATCGCCCTTGCACAGCATACCATCTACAACTGCAACATGGCAGATAACTCCTCTGTACTCATCATAATAAGAATCAACCAAAAGCATTCGCAGAGGTGAACTTCTATCCCCAGGAGGAGGAGGTATCCGGTCTATGACTGCAGGGAGGACATGCTCAAGGCCCTGCCCCGTTTTGGCAGATGTTAAAAGACAATCGCTAGGTTCAAGATCAAACATTGATTTTAACTGAGCTTTGACACAGTCAGGATCGGCAGTTGGCTGGTCAATTTTGTTTATGACAGGTATTATGGCCAAGTTAGATTCAAAAGCAAGATAAAAGTTAGCCACAGTTTGTGCCTGAACACCTTGAGCAGCATCAACAACCAAAAGGGCACCCTGGCAAGCCGCCAAGGATCTGGATACTTCATAGCTGAAATCAACATGGCCAGGAGTGTCAATTAAGTTCAGTAAAAATGTAGCTGGTTCATGTGCACGACAGACATCAGGGCCATGCCCATGAATCCTGTACTCATGGAACATGGTAACTGTTTGAGCTTTAACAGTTATTCCCCTTTCTCTCTCTACCTAAGAGAAGTCCAAAATTCACCACACATTTTCCAAAATAACTCAAGTCAGAAAGAAGACTTTTAAAATGAAAAATCTAGTATTCAAAATCAAGAAAGCAAACATACAGAGGCGGAAAAAAAAGATGAAAAATACATTATTCATGCTAAGTAAAGTAGTTGAAACAGAAACAAGCAATTGAAATTGCTGAAGGGTTTTAACCACTACATTTTCATTTATTTTCTGATGAATTCTTAATATCTCATTTTCCACACTCACCATTTGGTATTTGAACCTAAAATTCTATTGCACTGGCCCTAAAAGAGGGAATAAAACCAACATTGCCACTTTTTCCGAACCCAACAAACATTCACATAAACTAGGAACCAAAAGCTCCCGCCATGAAGCAATCCAACACAATCCAAAGAAAAACCCAACTGGCAATCCTGCAAAAGACAAAGAAAAAGAAAAGCCAGAGTAACAGGAAGTGTCTAAAACCTGCAATTTATCCAGGAACTGTGGCTGGCCATGGCCTCTCTTGATGGTCCCAGTGAGCTCTAAAAGCCGGTCAGCGAGCGTTGACTTTCCGTGGTCAACGTGCGCAATTATCGAGAAGTTCCGGATTCTCTCCGGCGGGTGCTGGCTCAAATCAATGCCGCCTTTCTTGGGCTCGCGGGGAGCATGTGAGGAAAACGAGCAGGCGTCTCCAAGACGACGATCATTTGACCCCGACAGAGAATATAAAAGGCCCAATTTAGATTGATTGTGCAGCAGAGACTGCAATTTTGGGGATTTTAGGGCTCTTGCGATCCTCCGTAGAGAAGCCATTGAGATTTTGGGAGGGTTTTAGTATGCTGCTGCTGTTGCGAGGCCGCAAGCTATGTTTTAGCGTATGAAGCAAAGAAAACGACGTCGTTGGTGATGTTTGTGAACATTCCGATTAGACTTAGTTCTGTTAAAACGACGTCGTCGACATGTGGTTGCAGCCTATGCCCGTAAATCCAACGCTGTCTAGACAAATCTGACGCCGTTTTGTCTTCATATTATTTGCTTCACTGATATCTCTCCCGTCCGACTCGTCGGAGCCAACGAGATATCTCGTTCTTTCCGTCCACATGTCGGGTTCCTACTGCTTCAATCTCATCTCCTTTGTCACTCCATAACTACATTCTGTCTTCCGCAGTTTAGTAATTTTGTCTTTGATATTTATTGCTAATTTGCTATACATTACTATTGGAGTTGCGAACTAATCCCCTTTTTGTCTATGACTTTGCACATCATGGTACCCCCTAATAACAAGGAGAATCTTCTTCAATTTTCCTTTGAATTTGACTCTCGTGGGAAATGGGATACTGGAATATTTTCTATTAATCTTTAAGCAAGCAGAACATGAAGGTTTTGTTACAATTTCATGTGGACAGGGCGGCATGCTCAATAGAAAATTGCAACACGGTACTTTTGGTACGTCGCCTAATTTCCTTTATCGCGGTACCCTCACGGAGACACGGCAATCCAATCAATTAATGCTGGATTCCAAGCTCCACCGTTGCCTTGTGTCCATTATTATTACATCTGATAAAAATATACCAAAAGCTGCCCTATTGCTATTGGGCCTGGTTGGTTCCAAAAGTCTTGAAGTTTTCAAAATTTTCAAACTTGAGAGAAGCTTGTATAATTTTATCACCCCATGATCAAATTTATTTCTTGGCTGATTGCCTGCATGGAACCTTCTCTAGATGTGGAACCAGCAAAGTAGCGAACATAGGGATACGCGGAAGCATTTACTCGTTGATGGGATCAAGGAAGAAATAAACTCTTTTTCTAGATTTTTTTTTTCTTGCATTTTTCTAATGAGGAAGAAAAAGAAATAGTAAAATCAACGTAGTGTAGGATTTGTTTTTTTTTTTTTTTTTATGGTTTCATGATCTTAAAGAGAGGAGTCAAAGTCTCATTGGAGAAGGAGTAGGTGAGAAGCGACAGGAGTTTTGCAACAGACAACGCGCTTCTTTGCCACACGATCTATATACAAAGTCCTTGTGTTTTCTAAATCTAATGAAAAAAAACATATCTACGAATAAAATATAAGATGATGTCAACACGGCTGGAAAATCATGTGCTAATTGTAATTATGTTATCTACATGGGTTTTATAGGCAGGCCCAACCCACACATAAAGGCTGCGGTGGACCAAAAATTTTTGGTAATGACCTGACAGATGAAGAAGAGGTTTGACCCAAAAAAAAAAAAAAAAAGGAGAAGGCCTAACAAAAACATTGTTGCCTATTAAACCGCGGATTCCACGGTTGGCCCACCACCACATGATAGCCCGGCCTGTGTTAACGAGTGATGTCTCTTTGTGCTTTGAACTAGTTAAGGGCTCAGCGTTCACCCTACAGCATGCTGAAACGAAAGTGATTGAGATCTTCACTCCTGTACTTCTCATCTTTTACCGAGTCAAACCCCATAAATATCAAAACGGAAAGCAAGGCCCACGGGCAATCTTATCGGTTGGTCATATTCATAATAATATATATATATATATATATATATATTGTTTTAAAAAAATTAATAAATGTACATGAGAATTTACAAAATGTACAAATAAATTGAATAAAATGTGTACGAAAATAAATAAAAAATACAATAAGAATTATAATTCTTAGTATTGTACTTTTCACTTATTTTTATACATATTTTATATTACTTTATAAATATTTTATTTATTTTTATATACAATATTTTGTTAAAAAATATATTTTTTTGAAATTATTATTTTAATACATGATGACACCTGCATGATATCAATGGTGATTGGGACGCGGCTAAAAATCGCGTCCTAATAATGGTGTTATAACAAAAAACTAACTTCACTTACAGCCCCAGTGGGAAAACACTTACTGCCACAGGCAAAATGGAAGAACAACCTAAATTTTGCTGCTGGCTTGGAGCGTAGATGGCCACTTGATGTATTAAGCATGGTCTGTGACTCTGTCCAATTACCCGTGTGGATTCTGCGCATGCATTACTAGCAATTTGGGCGTTATACTAGGCAATGAACAATTTTAGCAAACCATTCTGGGTAAATTTAGCGGTAATCTTTTGTGTTTCTGGTACATTGGAAGTCAATTATTTTATGTACCGCTCTTAATTTTCTCTTTACCGGCCTGTCGTGAAGCCATATTTGGCATTCAAGTTGGCTATATGTAATCTAACTTGTTTGAATGGCTGTAGGCGGTTCTTCTCTTCGTTCGGGGGAACAAAATTCTGATCATAATCATAAAAAACCTACGGGAAAATGGCCAAGCTATCGCTGTTGATTTGTCTTTGCATAGTAGCCTTTGGTTTTGTCAATGGCCAGGTAGGCTGCCGGACCTGAGAAGGTCGGTTTTTACGAGCTGAAGAAAGGCAATATGACCGCCAAGTTTACCAACTGGGGCGCAAGTCTTGTTTCCTTAATTGTTCCCGACCTGAATGGTAATTTCAATTCATTGGCTCTGATCAATTCTACACATCCCATTTCCGTGAGTTCCATAATGTATCTTAACATTTATTCCTTCGCTTTCATTATTGAGGAGTTAATCTGTATCTGACGTTTTTGTTTGTGTTTCTTTTTGCAAGAAAGCCAACGGACGTTGTTCTTGGATATGACACAGTTGACCAGTACAAGGTTAGCCATTTGTTTTGCAGGGCATGCTATTAAGTTAACTTTGTGTTTATCCTTTACCTCCTCACCCAAAGTTCCTAACTTTTTCCAGAATGGCAAAGAATATTTTGGAGCCATTGTCGGACGGGTTGCTAACAGGATCAAGGATGCTTCATTTAAGGTTGATAAAACCGTGTATAAGCTAACTCCTAATGAAGGGAAAAACCTGTTCCACGGTAGCGCCCAGGGCTTTTCTAATGTTGCCTGGAAAGTGACCAGGTACACCCCTCAGGGTCAAGCTCCTCACATAGTGTTCACCTATTTCAGCAAGGGTGGAGATCAAGGTTAAAATTCTCTATTACATTATTCCATTATCTGAGCAAGAATTACATTGGCCAATAAGTCTTAATCTCAAATTTAATTGGGTTCAGATATGTTAATTCTTTTCAGACATTATGTTTTTGATAGTTTATTACTTTACATGTAGTTATTGATTTTTCTTGCATGTGTTTGCAGGATTTCCTAGCGATCTCCGCGTCACTGTCAGCTATAAACTCCTTCCAGACAACCAATTAAGCGTTACAATGAAAGCCAAGAATCTTGGCAAGAAGGCAACACCAGTGAGCCTAACCCAGCACACTTGCTGGAACCTTGGTGGCCACAACAGTGGCGATATCCTCTCCGAATGGCTCTGGCTTTTCGGTTCCTTTTACACACCCGTTGACGAGCAGAATGTTCCAACTGGCCAGAAGATGTATGCCGTTGGAACTGCGTACGATTTCCAGACAGAGCCTAAACTCATTAAGAGCAGGATGGATATGATTCCCGGGACTCCATATGACACCAACTACGTTCTTGATGGAAAAGTCAACGGCCAGGTCAAGAGAGCCGCAGTCTTGCACGACAGGAATAACGGAATCAAACTGGAAATCTCCACAAGTGCACCAACCATGCAGTTGTACACTGGTGGCAAGCTCAACAATGTGAATGGAAAAGGGGGACCTGTGTACAAGGCCAATGCTGGTGTATGCTTGGAACCCCAATGGTATCCTGACTTCGTTAACCACCCCAAGTGCCCTCAATCTATCATCGGGCCAGGAAAGAGATATTTGCAAAACACCATCTACAAGTTCTCGACTGGTTTAAAAGCTTAAGAGGCAAGTGGGTTTGAAGCATAGCTCTTGTATTTGGGCGTGTAATCTTGGAAAATCTCTGTTCCTTACATATAAACCAATGGAATTTAAATAAATCAATTAAAAATTTTTTAAATAAAAATCTAAAATGATTAGTTTTGAATTTTCTTCCAACTAAATCGATTAAAATATTATAGAAAAAACGATTAATCCCTGAAAAAATTAGTGAGTAAATGATTTTTTTTTTTATTGGAAACAAAAAACAAAGAACAGAGGATCTGCAGAGAAGAATTTTATCTTGCAAGCCTTGTCTCGATCATATTCCACATGAGCGAACCAAAATGAAAATCCAACCAGGAGCAGGGCACTACTCGACTTGGATAGGTGATATGAGCAAATTTCCTCTTTTACCCTTTTGCTCCTATTGAATAATTGGTAACATATATATAATTTCTTAAAAAAATTAATTTTAATTAAAGATCTTTACTAGAATCTTTTAATAATTTTTACGAAAAAAAATCAAATTGCAAAATATCTGTTCTCGTTTTGTAAGTTTTCATCAAATAATTTAAGATACGATTTTTTTAAAAAAATATGTTTTTTATTTAATTTACAAAATATTTATATTTTCACTTGTAAATTTTTATCAAATAATTTTAAAAATGATGGTTTTTTTTTTTTCTAAAATTTATTTCTTATTCAATTAATAGATCAACTTGTCAATTTAACATCTCTTTGGGACTTGAAAATTTTCAATATATTTTTTACTCTTGCAAGAGCATCGGTTTATTGAGAACATGAAATTTGCATTACAGTGTCACGCGCTCACATTCAATAACCGTAGCATGGGGCTTTGTCATGGAACTTGACAGGTCCTTTCAATACACCGTTGCAAGATTTGAACCACAAACATTTTGATTTGTATATCCTACTACTAGTCTAAACGCCGTTTTCATCATTTCCACTTGTATTTTGTATATATGTACTGTCAATGAACCCAGAAGAATCCAGGAAATAAAGTACGTCAATGCCGTCCAGAATTGGAAAAACAACCATTCGACCACCCGCATCAACATGCATGACATTATAGGTTTTTTGCATGACTGGAATTTTCAAAGCATCACAGGCAAGGTCACTAGTAGTGCCTGTGTTTAATGAGTCGCGAGAGCAATTAACTTGTTTTAAGCCCATTAACCTAAAAGCTCAACCCGATAATAAACTTACAACTGGAGACCTCATCATGGCATTCTCTATCACCACTTCCGTTGAGATTTTAGCTTGGATTACCTTCATTTGCACTTGTGTGATTATTAATCCTAGTCCATGCGTGCCAATTTTGTCAGCTACCGCGTTTGAATCATCATGGCTAAGGCAAGAAGCACAGGCTTTGCTCGATAGCGGGTGGTGGAGCATTTGGATTGAACAGTCTCTTGAGATCAGCAATAGCTCTGTTAATGTTAGCGACACGAGGAGCCATTGCAGGTGGCCGGGTATAACTTGCGATGATGTTGGAAGCGTCACGCACTTAGATCTAAGTCTGAGTGACATCACATACGTGGGATCTAAGTTTCAGAGAATGAATTTTTCCTGCTTTCCAAACCTGCTTGTTCTCGTTTTACAGGGCAAGGGAATCAGTGGAGAAATCCCGCATCAGATTGGAGCTTTGACGAAACTCGAGGTCCTTGACCTGTCGTCTAATTATTTAACAGGTGAGCTGCCACTTGCTCTCGCAAACCTCTCTCATTTACAGGTACTTGATGTTTCTTGGAACCATCTCAAAGGAACAATTCCACCGGCTCTTGCTCTTCTTACCAATCTTACTCATCTGCTTTTGGGGGTCACTGGCTTCGGTGGCGCCATCCCTCCTGAGATTGGAAGCATGACGAATCTTGCGGAGTTGGGCCTAAGTGGTAATTTGCTCAACGGCACCATCCCAAACAGCCTGGGAAATCTCAAAAATCTTATTATTTTGGACATCAGGAGTAACTCCCTCGTAGGTACAATTCCACCGGCTCTTGCTCTTCTTACCAATCTTACTCGTCTGCTTTTAGGGGGCAATGACTTTAGTGGCGCCATCCCTTCTGAAATCGGAAGCATGACAAATCTTGTGGAGTTGGATCTGTGTGGCAATTTGCTCAACGGTACCATTCCTCACAGCCTGTGAAATCTCAAAAATCTTAATTTCTTGGTCATCAGTAATAACTCCTTCATGGGTCCAATTCCGCCGGCTCTTGCTCTTCTTACCAATCTTACTCGTCTGCTTTTGGGGGCAATGGCTTCAGTGGCGCCATCCCTTCTGAAATCGGAAGCATGACAAATCTTACGAAGTTAGATCTGAGCGGTAATTTGCTCAATGGCACTATCCCTCTTAGCCTGGGAAATCTCAAAAATCTTACTTTCTTGGACATCCGTAATAACTCCCTCATAGGTTCAATTCCATTATCTCTATTCAATGCCACCAATTTGGCTGAATTATTTCTTGCACGGAATCGGATTAACGGTTCCATTCCCTCGGGCTTGGGGAACCTGAAGGCTTTGGTTACGTTAGATCTAAGTTATAACAGGCTCACAGGAACAATTCCTCCGTCTATATGCCAACTGACCACTTTGGCCAAGCCTTTGCTCGGTTCAAATCTTTTAGAAGGTCCCATACCAAGCGTGGTTGGAAATTTGACTGCGCTGACTTTTTTTGACCTTTCTCATAACAGAATTTCTGGCAAAATCCCGATCGAAATAGGTAAGCTCTTCGCTCTCAATTACGTAAACCTCTCCGTTGGTGGATCCATTCTTTCTCAATTGAAATACCTGGACCTAAGTTACAATAATCAATCTGGCACCATCCTCAGGGATTCTTCTTATTTTTATTTTGTTGATTTTAGTAATAAATCTCTGGAAGGTCACATTCCGTGTAACCGTAACCTAAGGTTCGTACCACATTTTAGATTTGATGGCAACAAAAATTTATTCATTCAGAAATGCCCTCAAACCCAATCAATCAATGCCTCCATACCCCCAAAAAGAAGTAAAGCTGTTGAACGGGACTTCAAAATATACCTTCCCATTTTCTTGTTTCTTGCACCATTGATGATTATTGGAAGCATATACATCTTCTGCTTCCTTGGCCAGAAAAAGAATTCCCAACAACAAGAGGCAAAAGCATTGAAAAATGGAGACTTATTCTCCGCATGGAACTACGATGGCAAAATTGCGTTTGAAGACATTATTAAGGCAATCGAGGACTTCGACATCAGGTATTGTATTGGGACCAGAGCTTATGGCAGTGTTTATAAGGCACAACTCCCAACTGGAAAAGTTGTTGCCTTGAAGAAACTTCACCGATTAGAAGCAGAGGAGCCTGTTTTTGACGAGTGTTTCAGGAACGAGGCCAAAATGCTAACAGAAATCCGCCACAAGAACATTGTGAAACTTCATGGATTCTGCTTACACGAACGTTCCATGTTTCTGATTTATCAGTACATGGAAAGAGGAAGCATGCTTTGTGCTCTGGGAAGTGATGTGCTAGCTGTGGAATTGGACTGGAGCAAAAGGGTCAACATCATCAAAGACATTGCTTTTGCTTTATCCTACTTGCATCATGATTGCAACCCGCCAATTCTTCACAGGGACGTTTTGAGCAGTAACATTCTCTTGAATTCCGAGTTGGAAGCTTTTGTATCCGACTTCGGCACTGCTAGATTTCTTTATCCGAATTCATCCAATCAAACTGTCCTCGCCGGCACTCAAAGTTATATTGCTCCAGGTTAACATTTCTTCTTTAGTAACTATAGTTCTAATACCTTTATATTACAAAGTTCAAATAACAACATTGAATTCCATATATCATGGCTTTTTCTATTTTTTCAATTTGTTGGACTGTTTATCTAACAAAGCAGAGCAATATGGTATTTACCAATGGGCTTTTCTTTTGTTTAATTTCCCTGAATTCAGAGCTTGCTTACACTATGGCTGTGAACGAAAAATGCGATGTTTATAGCTTTGGGGTCGTGGCTTTAGAAACCATGATGGGAAGGCATCCCGGAGAACTGCTTTCTTCATTAACGCGACCATGGGACCAAGATATGATGTTAAAAGATCTGCTGGATCAACGTCCGTCGCCGCCCGGTAATCGTCTGCTTGATCAGGACGTGGTTCTTGTAGTCATATTGGCTCTAGCTTGCCTCCGTTCCGACCCAAAATTGCGGCCAACAATGCAAAATGTCTGCCGGGAACTTCTTGTTCGCCGACCACCCCTGTCCATTTCTCTGCATGCAATATCCCTGCGGCATCTGATGAATCAGGAAATATACAGGGTGGATCAAAACTAGGAAGAAAAGGCATCTCATGAATGGAGTATGGAACGTGAGCAAATTTGTATCGCTAGACCTCTGCGCATTGTTGGGGCAGAGTTAGATGAAAACTATAAATATGTTGTCAATGGTTGTGCTGCATCTACATCAGGATGCAAAATAAAATAAAATAAAAACATTGGCAGTTGCCCTATTGCATAGCAAGTGAATTTTTCCAACGGCGAAATTTTGATGGCCAATTACACTTAAATTGGGAAAAAGATTTAAGACAAAAGAATAAGATTGAGAGGAGTTATGGCATTTAATTTAGTTACAATAACATTCAAATTCCAACGGTAAAGCTTTAAAGGAATCCTTTCTCACCTAGGAATAGACATTTATGTTTTTATTATTTTAATTGACAGAAATGACCTTACTATTTTTTTTAATGAAAATTTCTCTTTGGATCAAAGCCCGACTTAAACCTCCTCTTCTAAACCTCTTCTCGCTTTGCCCTAAAGGCCTACACACCCCTGCGTCCATCAACCAACCATAGCCGCCGCCACCGTCGCCACCGCCAGCTCTGGCCAACTTCGTTCATTTTTTTTCTTTTCTCTATCCTCTCTGTTCCTTGTTCAGTAGAGAGAGAATCAATCTAGAAAAAAAAAATGTCTGCAAAATGGCGAGCATTGCAACATAGGCACCGCTATACATACACCGCAGTGATATTCCCATCCTCCTACACAGAATCGTTATCTCAGTCTATGTTATACTTAAACCCAAAGTCTTTATCTTTCTTCAAAGAACTCAATCGCCTAATTTCCCTCACTTCTGTTTATGCCCAAGTAGCCCATGTCAAGAATCTCGCTTCCTCTTTCACCAATTTGCTATTATCTCTAAAAGATGAAGACCCATCAATTCTAGAGGCTGCCTCGAGATTTTATATGTGGATCATGTTTCTGGATAATTCTGCGCCCTTGCATCGAACTCTGGTTTCAGCTTTATCGAAAGTCAGTGATGGGGAGTTGCAAGGTTTGATCTTTAAGTGTTTCAGGCAGCTTTGTGAGGAGTATGATGATGGGGATGGAGGCAAGAATCTGGGAAAGAGAAGATTTTGTTTGTCGAAAGTTGCGTTGTCTATAATGGGTATGCCCAAATTGGGGTACTTGGTGAAGGTTATTGAAGATTGCGCTGTTTTGGTTGGTTGGGATGCTGTTTTGGGTTTGGAGAGCGTTGTTTGCACGACGACAGAGTGGGCTAGGCCATCCCCTATTGTTATGGAGCAGTGTCAGGAGACTTTGTCTTGTTTGTACTACTTGCTTCAGCGGTTCCCTGTAAAATTTAGTGGGTTTATTGGTTTTGCTGGTGGAGAGTTGAATGTGATGGAGAGAATTCTCGGGGTTTTAGTAAATGTGTTGAACTCGATGGTTTTTTCAAGGGATTGTTTTGTCGCAGCAGGTGTGAGCTTCTGTTCTGCTTTGCAAGCTTGTCTTAGTGCTCAGGAGCTTGCGTTGGTTATCATTGGAGGTATATTTGGCCAAACTACTTGTAATTTTCGTGATAATGATAATGGTGGTCAGTCTAGCAGTGTTATTTCAAAGGTACCATTTAAAGGGGACTTGTTATCTGAGATACATAGTTTTTCTGTTTTAAGTAGGCTCTGCTTAATCAGAGGTATTCTTACCACTGTTTCGCGGGATATACTTAACACCCATTTTATTGTATCAAGTGTAAATATGAATGTCCATGCTGGAAATAGTTACTCTGGTTCTTCTGTTAAGACAATTCTATATGATGAGATTTTGCCTGAGCTATGTGACTATTGTGAGAACCCCATCGACAGTCATTTTAATTTTCATGCATTGACTGTGTTGCAAATTTGTTTGCAACAGATGAAGACCTCGATGCTAAGTAAGATTACTGATTTGTCTGATAATTATGTCCCAATCCAAGAGGAGTTGGGGACAAGAATACTGAGGATTATATGGAACAACATGGAAGATCCATTAAGTCAAACAGTCAAACAAGTTCATCAAATTTTTGATCTATATTTGGACATCCAGTCAACTCTTTGTTGGGGATTGGGCAGTGACAAAATAAGGTCATTCTTGCAGAAGATTGCATCAGATCTTCTCCATCTTGGCCCACGTTGCAAGGGGAGATATGTCCCTTTAGCTTCACTAACCAAGAGGCTGGGAGCCAGGACAATGCTGGATATGAGTCCTGACCTGCTATGCCAAACAGCAGATGCATATGCTGAGGATGATGTTTGTTGTGCTGCTACAACTTTCTTGACATGTTTTCTTGAGCACTTGCGTGACGAGTGTTGGAACAGCTATGGTATTGAGCAGGGTTATACATTTTACAGAGGGCAATGCTTGCCCCCTTTCTTATGTGGACTAGCTTCTGGGGTTTCAAAGCTTCGCACAAACCTTAACACTTATGCTCTGCCAGTTCTACTTGAGCTCGATATGGATGGTATATTTCCCATGCTCGCTTTCATCTCTGTAGGAGCTATGGGGAAGGAAAATGGATTCTCATATCCTGAGCTTGGTTGTACAAACATGGAGCTGCTTGTTGAACAGAAAGTAGCTGTTCTAGTTTCTTTGATTAAAGTGTGTCGTTCTCTTGCTTTGATTGAAGGAGATGTTGATTTGGGTGATACTACAGAAACACTTGAGAGGCACAGTGGGATGGGAACAGAAGTTGTGAAGCTCTATGCTTATGTGAGCATCAAGGGGATAAGGATTAAGGTCCTTGTTGAGTGGCTGTTACTGGCATTGACACATGTTGATGAGGCCCTCCGTGTAGATGCTGCAGAGTCTCTCTTCTTAAACCCCAAGACATCTAGTCTTCCTTCCCATTTAGAGCTAACTCTTTTGAAAGAGGCTGTGCCACTTAACATGAGGAGCTCCTCAACAGGTTTTCAGATGAAGTGGACAAGTTTGTTTAGGAAATTCTTTTCTCGGGTTCGAACATCATTGGAAAGACAACTTAAGCAGGGGAGGTGGCAGCCCCTTGTGAATTGCAGTAACAGTAAAGCATGCTCAAAAACAGAAACTGACACAGCTGTGATTCGAAGGGCAGAGAATCTGTTTTCTTTTATGAGGTGGTTGTCATGTTTTCTATTCTTCTCATGCTATCCCTCTGCCCCTTACAAGAGAAAAATAATGGCCATGGAGCTCATACTCACAATGCTTAATGTCTGGCCTATTGTAGTGTCTTCTCAAGATGTGTGTGCGTCTGTTTCTCCTGATAGCTGTCTCTATCCATATAGTAGGGGAATAACTTCTCATGATTCCACTTTGTTATTAGTTGGATCTATCATTGACAGTTGGGACAGGCTTAGAGAGAGTTCTTTTCGTATATTGCTACATTTTCCTACCCCTCTTCCTGGCATTTCAAATGAAGACATGATCCATAGAATGATTATATGGGCTAAGAAATTAGTTTGTAGTCCACGCGTGAGAGAAAGTGACGCCGGTGCCCTAACATTAAGACTTGTATTCAGGAAGTATGTCTTGGAGCTGGGCTGGGTGATCAGAGCTTCTGTTGATGTTGTGTGCGTTCCATCACCTTCTGAGCTAGTTACTGGGGGCAGTCAAATTAATAAGCAATGCCCTCCTGTGGTAGAGTATATTAAATCACTGATTGAATGGTTGAATGTTGCTGTGGAAGATGGAGAGAGCAATCTCTCTGAAGCTTGCAAGAACAGTTTCGTTCATGGTGTCCTGCTTACTCTAAGATATACTTTCGAGGAATTAGATTGGGATTCTCATGAAGTTGCATCCAGCATTTCAGAGATGAGGCATGTATTGGAAAGGCTTTTGGAGTTAGTTATGCGTATAACTGCATTAGCACTTTGGGTCGTTTCTGCGGATGCTTGGTATCTACCTGACATGGATGAAATGGTAGATGATGAAGCTTATATGGTGGACGAAGTGGATGTGGCACAACCTTGCTCAGAGAACGAAGGGCTTAATTTCAAACATGCACAACATAACAGACCTGAACAGATTGTTATGGTTGGCTGTTGGCTGGCCATGAAAGAGGTACTTTGCTTATTTGTTTCCTAGTTAGTCTTTGCTCATTAACATTAAATAAATTTTAAGATCATCATTTTGTCCCTATGACAATATCCATATTGTTTCAATCGAAGCATTTCAAGGCATAACATGGTTTTTCATGGTTGATACTACATATTTCAATTATAAATAGTGGCATAGTTTCTTATAAATTGAGGCTGGTTAGATTTCTATAATGTTTGTGACCATAAGTTAACAATGAATTATCTTCCCATTTTTCAGGTGAGTCTTCTTTTAGGAACCATCATAAGGAAAATTCCTTTGCCAATTGATAGTTGCTCTGGTTCATTAAAGCCCAACATTCCCATTTCCAATGCTGCTAATGCCTTGATGCCGAGAATGTCCAATGTTGTGCTTGATTTGAGACAACTTGGACAAGTTGGGAACCACTTCCTGGAAGTCCTTCTAAAGATGAAGCATAATGGAGCAATTGACAAGACAAGGGCTGGATTCACAGCTCTTTGTAATCGTTTACTTTGCTCTAATGATCCAAGGTATGATTCCATCTAGTCCCTTTCCTCTTTTCATGTTTTTTTCTATCCGTGTTATTTGTTAATTATCTCTCTTGTATGTGACTTAGAGGTCATAGGTTCAAATTATGGAAGCAACCTCCTCATGAAAAGATAAGGCTGCTTACATCTCAATATCTTACCCTTCCCAAGACCCCATGTTGTGAGAGTCTACTCAAGGATGGCAACAAAGAGCATAACATATTGCATATTCCAGATTGTCATAATTTTCTTGGGGTTAAATTTGCTATCTCATTCTTGTATGTAGATCTTAAGCTCCCAATTCTATTTCTCTTTGATATTCATTTTCCATGAGTGGATGTCAAAGTTCAATAGAGTGACACATTTGGAGGCAAATGTTTCCTTTTCTTGTTTCCAAACCTTGCTAGGTCCCAAAATTTTGAAGGGAAAGGATCATCTAGGGATTTAACTTTGATTGTGCCTCTCTAGGCATCTTTTATCTTGTCACTTTTTAGATGTAACATAGTACACGGAGGAAGTAGATCAGCTTTAAATCTGTCTTTAGGGCCTTCCTAAACGTATTGGGTTTTGACCCCTTCTAGACATGGGGGAAATGGTTATGCACTCAAGGAAAATGTGCTCAAAGGACATTTCAATGCTTAACAGTTTGAATTTAAGAACTTAAATGTGAATATCATGTTTAATACCGTTTGGGAGCTCTGATGAAAATAGCTATCTTACTGTGGATTCACATGAGCATTTTCCAATCTCTATTTGAACCAACTAGGTTTTTCTCATGTTTTGCCACTCATCTCCTGTTGGATGAAGTCATCCTGCCTGAAATCCACTTTTTTGTTGCATCATTTGAGATTATTTGCAATGAGATAACAGTTCAAAATCCATTGCCTTCTGTGGTGTCTCTCTTTCTAGACTTTGCAAATTGACAGAATCTTGGATGGAGCAACTCATGGAAAGAACTGGTGCCAAAGGACAAACAGTGGACAATTTATTAAGGAGAAGTGCTGGTATTCCTGCAGCTTTCATTGCTTTATTTCTTTCAGAACCTGAAGGTGCACCAAAGAAGCTTCTACCACTTGCTTTAAGGTGGCTGATAGATGTCGCAAAGAGCTCTCTTCTGGGTTCATCCGATGTCAAGAGCACAACTGTTGATTCATGCAAGTTCTCATTGACGAATTCTGAGCATGAACTTGATTGTATAAATCATTTTGAGTCGAAAGTGCTGGAGAACTCAAAGAACAGAGATGAGGGTGTAGTTCCCACTGTACATGCATTCAATGTTCTAAGAACTGCTTTTGATGATACAAACCTAGCTACTGATACATCAGGATTTGCTGCAGAGGCTTTGATTGTTTCAATTCAGTCCTTTTCCTCTCCATACTGGGAGATCCGAAACAGTGCATGTCTGGCATATAGTGCTTTGGTGCGACGTATGATGGGATTCCTTAATGTTCAGAAAAGAGAATCTGCAAAGCACGCATTGACTGGGCTTGAATTTTTTCACAGGTATGTCTCTAAGAGACATTATTTATTGCTGTCGTGCAATGTGTTTTCTTGCATATATTATACTTAATGTCTTCATGTAAAACTAGAAGCTCTCTGATTACCCATCAAATTATCCTTAAAATGCATTTGAAGGTTGACAAGTGTATAAAATACTTCCTTTATTTTAAATCCTTGGCATTGATTGGAATTCTGGAGCTCTGAATCTATTAGGGGGAAATGGTTATGCAAGCTTTGATAGTCTGATCTATCATGTCCTTGATCCATAATCTGGACTTCATTTTTCTTTTCTCTTTTGTAGCTTCTTTTGCCATCATAAGTCATTAGTTCCTGCCAGCTAATTGTTGATAGAATTCTGTCTTGTTGGAGCAGCTATTCATTGTTTTTTTTCCCCCCTGAAGGTATCCCTCGCTGCATCCATTTATTTACGATGAACTGAAAATTGCAACTGAGTTGCTTAGGGGTGCTACTTCTGGAAATTCAGAATCCAACCTAGCAAAGGTTGTGCGCCCAAGCCTGTGCCCTATATTGATTCTTTTATCCAGGCTTAAGCCTTCAACTGTAGCTATCGAGAGTGGAGATGATCTGGATCCTTTCCTGTTTATGCCATTCATTAGAAGCTGCTCTACCCAAAGCAATTTACGAGTTCGTGTTCTGGCATCTAGAGCTTTAACTGGGCTTGTATCTAATGAGAAGCTGTCAACTGTTCTTCTGAATATTGCCTCTGAATTGCCCTGCCTGGACAATCATACAAGTGCTTCTCCTACTTCCTACATCAGATTGGACCTAATAGATGAAGCCCACCAAGCCTCATACAATTCAATACATGGAATGCTATTACAACTTAGTTCTCTTCTTGACGCCAATTGTCGGAACCTTGCTGATTTTGCAAAGAAAGGAAAGATTATTGGTGACTTGATCCAAGTTCTGAGAAAGCGTTCATGGATTGCAAGTCCCCAGCAGTGCCCCTGCCCTATGCTTAATGCCTCTTTTCTAAGTGTGCTGGATCATATGCTCAGTATTGCTAGAAAAGGCCATCTTAGTGAAAATTTTTATGTCATTTGTGACCTGCTGTTGGAGCTATCTGCAGAATGCTTAGATATAAAAGATTCTTATGGACTGTCATATTTTGATCCCACAATAGCAGAACTTCGTAAACAAGCAGCCATTTCCTACTTTAGCTGCGTGCTGCAGGCACCGGAAGAAGAAACTGAAGAGGCTATCCGGATGCCACAGACATTTTTGTCACCTGGTTTAGATATGTTGAGGGAAGCTGAAAGAAAGAATGTTTGTGCAGGACTCCAGGACAGGCTGCTCCATTCATTATCAGACTCATCTTATGAAGTTCGGCTTGCAACATTGAAGTGGCTTTTGAAGTTAATTAAGTCTAGGAATTTTAGCCATGAGGTCGATCATCAATTTAGTAGTGAGATTAGAATTGTTCAGCAGTGGACTAAGTCAAACCTCCAGCCAACAATGATGAAGCTTCTGGATTCTGAGAAATATCATAGATGTACACATTACATTCTGAGGATTATTTTTGGTTGGAATTTGCTGCAGTTTCAAGTTCTTAGCAATAAGGTATCTGTGGATACTAGCTTTGTTGGTAATTTGGACCATGTTTCTGTAACTTGGTTTTGGGATAAGTTGATGTCCTTGTATGAGTCCACAAGACATGCAAAGACCCGAGAGGCACTCATCTGCTGTATGGCTATATGTGTCAAACAATATGGAATTTTGTTAACCAGCCACGTTCTTGCCTATACAGAGAAGGAAACTGCTAGATCAAGTGAACTACATGACTTGGACAGATTTTCTGACTTATATGGATGCATTGCCTTCTATGTCAACCTCATCAAAGAACATAGTTCCCCATCTGAGCCGGTGGACATACGCAAGGCTGCAGCTGAATCTATTGTTGCATCTGGCTTGTTGGAACTGGCTGAACTTGCTGGTACTTGTGTGTCTACTCACGATATCCCTTCTGAAATTGCAAGCACCTATTCCAGATCAAAGGATCCTGTTAGTATGTATGCTCACCAAGTGCTGGAAGTATGGTTCACTTGCATTAAGCTGCTAGAGGATGAAGATGATGAGATAAGACAAAAGCTTGCGGTGGATGTCCAGAAATGCTTTTCTTCTGGAACATCTAAGCATGACTGTGATTCTGCAGGAGTCCCAACTCAGGTGGAGAAAGTGATTGAGTTGAGTTTTGCACATCTGTCTTCTACACTTGGTCACTGGATATATTACTTTGAGTATCTTTTACAATGGGTTCGTAATGCAGCAAACTATGTGGTGTCCAAAGGTGACCTTGTGAGACGGGTTTTTGACAAGGAAATTGATAATCACCATGAAGAGAAGCTCTTGCTCTGTCAATTATGTTGCTACCATACGGAGAAGCTTCAAGTTTCAAGGTCATTTTTCGATAAGCCAAGCAGAGCTGAGTTCAGGAATTATCTATACCGATGGAGAAGGGAATTTTGCAACCAATTGATGTCATTTGCTAAGGACCACATGGAGATACTGAGAGAAGCCGACTGGATAGGTGGTGTGGGCAACCATAAGGATGCTTTTCTACCACTATACGCAAATTTGCTTGGTTTCTATGCCCTAACAAACTGCATTTTCAACTTGGAAATTGATGACGGGACACGGCTACTATTTGATGTCATTGAACTTGGTAGAACCATCAATCCCTTTCTCAAGAACCCTTTAATTTGTAACCTCTATTTCTTAGTTGTAAAATCACATGAAAAAATGTTTGGCGCTACCTCTGACCAATTGATATGTCCACCCATAGATGGCTTGCTTTGGGATGGTTTTGATCCATATTTTCTCCTTAGGTAGGATAGAATTTGATCAACTGTTGCACAATTTACAGCGGACAAGCTGTGCGAATGGCGGCAACTGCTTTACCATCCGCCATAACCTGGTTGATCCTTACAAACCGGGCCACCCTTGTATCCTTTTACCTCGTATTTGTTTCTACATTTGTTTTTTTTTACCCAAAAGGTAATGTCTCTTTAGTGTTGTTTTCAGATTTGAAACCGATGTCATGTGTGCAACAGGAGTTACTCCATGTCACGAAGTTCATGTCCCATCAGGGCATTCCAATGGACCAACAAGGAAATTTGAACTAATTAATCTGACATTATTTAACAAATGCTTTGACGCAGACCCTTTAGATGCTCGGGGCTTGAACCTTGGATGCTTTATTATATAAAACCCAGTGAACGAAGCACGAATAGAATTAGATTCGCACTACCGTACTCTGGTGACAATTTCATGGTATGTACGTTGTTCTGCTCGCAAAGATTCACAAATTGTATGTGGTTGGACTCAATGGCTAAAAGAGAGGAGAGACTTGTGGGCGAGTGCTGGAAAAAAAAAATCAAAAGGCAAGTCACTTTTGGGTAATTTTCCCAAAAAGAAAACAGGAAAAAAAAAAAAAAAAAAAAGGAAAAAAGGCAGCATCTTGGCGACCCTTTTTGTTTTTTTTGGGTAAATCTTTGTCTCACTTTATCTTAATTTTTCGAGTCAAAGTGAATTATGTATAATTTAGTGCCCCAAATTTATAGGAAACTGCGTCGACCTATTTTAAAGTTATAATGTTAAAAGATTTATATTTTGGTGCATAAGGTTAAAGTGTTAACGATGTTATGGATCCAGACGCGGAAAGGTGCCCAGTGTTACGAGAAATAAAAAAATTGAATCCACCATACTCATAAGGGCAAAATGAGTTATAGCCAGCCAGGTACTTCGTGGCCCACTTTTAGTATCGTTGGGACTGTGGTAAAACTATTACCTTCTACATGTCATGACGAGAGACATTCCTTCCTAAAAGGGCCCTTCCATTTCATTCCAAACAACCCACCAAATAGATTATCGTTGTATGACAATGGGGACACTTTAAGACCCAAGTTCATGGCCAACTCAGGCGCAGCCGTTAAAACTAAGATTATTTTGAAATTTTTTATTTTTTTAATTTATTTGTAATAAAATTATAATTTTACTAATATATTTAAAAATTAAAAAGTATAAATATTAATAATATTACAAATATTTGTAAATTACTATTTAAATTTTTAGAATCTAATTCTTATTTATTATACTATAAAAAAACGATTTGTAAATTAAAATTTAAAATGAAAGATATATTCTTTAATTCATATACTATAAACATGTTTGAGGAAGGTTCTGTTCAAATGGTTTCAAGACATCGGCTGGATTCAGATGATTTAGAAGATACATGATGTGGGTCGACTTGGGTTGATTACTTTTATGGGTTTCTTTAATTTGCACCTATCATGCATTGTGCATGGTATTGGAACTCCTTGCATGTCTCTGTATAAATACTTGCATCGATCTTTTGGATATGTTGGCTCCAATTTTTTCCTTCTTTTTGTTTTTTTGGGCTTTAGGCAATTGTTGCATGTGAATCTAAAGTCAGAACTCCGAAGTCGATCAAAAATTTAGTGTTTTTGCTTGATAGATCAGGATTAAATTGACTCAAGTTTTGGAAGTTGAGGGATTAGATTGTGTTTTTTTTTTTTGTTTTTGGACCAAATGATATTAGGGACACCATTCAATTGACTTTTTTCATTAAAATTTGCAAGATATTTCTTGACCTCACGTGGTCCAAACCTTTTGCTTTCCTAATTCACGATTTTCACCTGAAAATTGCAATCTTAAGCCTTTTTATAAACAGGCTATATAAATATCTGAAGTAACTTTTTCAATGAATGAAAATTATTATTATTTATTTAAATAGACTATATAAATGTATAAAGTAACTTTCTTTTTTAGAGGGACGAAAGAACGTGGGTTAACTTAGACCAGTGAATTTGAAGCAAAAGCAACTCTGAAAAAGAGGTCTACAACCTGTGAGCGGAGATACATATCAAGCAAAGAGGTTTTTTCTTGGTGACATATACAATGAATATGCTTCCTAGAAACTTTACTCAAATGGTTAAGAAAGTGGTTTTTTGATAAATATAATATAATCAACTAAGATAATTGTATTTATAAAAAATAAATTTAGATTTAACATTTTAAATTTAAGAGATAATTAACAAAAAAACACTATAATTTAAATTAAAATAATAAAATATATATTCTATTAAGTTATTATTGATAAAAATTAGTTTTAATAGTAACAATGATTATGAATAGTCAAAAGGACCAAAATACTCTCATACAAAAATGAGCGTATTGGTTAGGTTAGCTGGAAGGAAAATCCAAAATTGTTTTCTATCAATTGCTATCTGCAATGGCTTTTAGATTGCCATTTGTGGATTAAGGGCTCTAATGGACCTCGTTAGTTTCTTATAACCTAGTGCTCCAAATTCATATGAAGTCGCAGAGTTTTTAGGATGGGGTGGGACCAAACCCTAACTCATGTTGGCCTAACCTGCATCGACCTACCCCAAAATCATAGTATTAATGATCCGTATTTAGGTGCATGAGGTTAAAGTGTCAACGATGTTACGGATCCAGACTGAATAAGAAAACGAAAAAAGACCCCATTATCACAGGAAAACTATTCGTGGCCCATTTTTGGTATCAACGGAGTTGTGGTAAAACTATTTGCTTTCACGTGCAATGATGAAAAATATTGCTTCCTCAAAAGGGGGCTTCCATGTCATTTCAAGTAGCCCAACTAATACCGAGTGTATTTATCTTTAACAATCACTCTATGGCAATTGGGATACTTTGAGGCCCAAGCTTATGGCCGACTCAGGCCCCTTGTTCTTGGCCATTGGTGCCGGCTCAGGGGAACTCTTCCCCGCTGCAAACTCGACAAGAAATGGAGAACGTACGAATATCTCTATGGAAGAGAAGTAAATGACTCCTTGCGTTGTTTGCCTTGCTCGTTAGCAACAGTCATGTATATCTTGATAGATGCGGGCGGACACTTGTTTTCGATATCGTTAGAACTACGCGCACCAGTATCGTAAAACAAAAGGACGAACGGGACCAATGTAGATGTTACATAGTACTGTCTAATGGAATTATTCTAAAGTAAAACTCTGTGAACATCCGAATTAATAACTCATTTTCTATTTTCAAAAGCTTAACGAAGACGAAGGAAAGTGATTAATTTAGACTTCAATGAACTGTAAGGTAAATGCTAGTATTTATCCTGGTATGACGAATGCCATATTTGTTCGTAGCAAAAGAAAAATTTTTAAAAAATAGTAATCTACAATTTTTAATTGAAACCACGTGACGAGAAAAGAGATTATTGTTTGATCGTAAAATCACATAAAGTGGATATGCATGCCAAGAGTTCTAACCAAATGGTTTTAAGACATCTACTTAGTTGTAGATGCCGAAGAAGATGCCATACGTTGACTCTATTTGGGTTGATTACTTTTGTGAGGCTTTCTTCATTTGCATCCATTGTGCATGGAAAGAGACTGGCGATCTGTATATCTTGCTTATGAATCCCCTCCCCTTCACTTGATCTCGAGGATATACGAATCGATTTGTGTTTATTATTAAATTATGGTCTTCTGTACATGAAACCGCCTTTTTGGCGGTTGTCGATGTCGAAGGTCTCCCCATCTTCCATACGATACTTTTGATCGTCCATCGGACTTTGCTCTCTAGGTTTATAGAGAGGGAGGTGTAGATAATTGCAAATAGAATACTCTCGTTTAGACCTTCGTACCAATTCTTGGACATGTATATTTACAAGTGAGAATGTTAACTTTTCTTATAAAAAATTGTTTCCTGACGCTACTAAACAAATCATCTACCATTTCATTCCTCATGGAAACAAAATTTAAAAAAATTGTTCCTAAGATCCATTTTGGAGATGTTTTTCTATGGTAATCTGCTACCTTAATATGTGAAGTTGCGTTTAGATGAGCCTAAGGATCCTGAAATTCTTTAGAATAGGAGATATGAACTGTAAAAAGTGAACTCGATCTAAAAACTAACTCTCTACAAATCCTAATTCTTCTATATTGTGCAAGTGGTTTAACTCAATAATGAATTTTGGAGTATTATCTATTATAACTAATATAATAAAAATAAGATGCAAGTGAATGATGTTGAAGAGACTAATTTTGAAATTTATTTTATTGAGTATTCTCTTATACTATACTTTAGTAATCTATAGCTTGGCTAAAGATTTCTATATATATCTCTTCCTTAGTTATAAACTTGAAGGGTACATATGGCTCGAGGATAAAGGTGTAAACATAGTAAACATGGTGACTTATTACAAGGATATGCCTAATTTGGCTGAATTGCTACAAGAATTCCCTACAATAGAGTTTGGGAAATAAGGATTTAACTTATAAAGGAGCTTGGGATACATGAATTTTACCTACCTACATCCTAGTGTTGACTAACGGTCTCATGACCTCACCCTTGAGACTTACTTTTGGGACCACACTCATTCGATTTCCTCCCCTTACGTTGTGCTTACTTTTAGTTTTTATCCCTTTATGTCGCACTCGCTCTTGGTATCTCCCTTTGACAACTAAACAAGACAAAACAAACCACTATAACAAGAGGACCAAGAATAGTATACTTATCTCTCGTCACATAAGATAGACATAGTCTTTGATACCAATCGAGAAAAGGATCTTATAGGAGAAGATGCATGTATAGAAAAACTTAAAGGTAAATAACTTGATACATGCTGTTGTTATACCAAATATCACTTAGACTTAAGTCTTTTGAGTTGTACTGATTTCTAACTAAAATACTACGGCTTGAATGCTTGAAATATGAATTAAAAGCTTGAATCATGCATAAAATTGAAAATTTTCTTATTATTGAAGATATATACTTATAAAGTTTGAGTGCTTAAACTTGAAATACTTAAGAGTATAAATACTCTTGATGCTTGAACTTAAAAAACTAAAAATTACAAAGTATTTATGAGGGTTTGAACGACTTAAAATATTTAAGAGTAAGAATACTTTTAACTCTCGAGAGTAAAGTATATATGTGTGTGTATGTATATACACATTTATGATTTTATTTTATTTTTAAATCTATAAATATATATAAGGATAACAAAATGTATTAGTAAACTAAATAAAAAGTACACAAACATAAGTGAAAAGTGTAGTAAGAATGATAATTTATAGATTTGTATATTTTACCTACTTTCATATATATTTTATTCTATTTCATACATATTTTATTTATTTTTATACACATTATTATTTTAAAAATTAATATAAAAAATTATTATTTTAATATAAAGTGACACTCGAATAATAATATTACAGATGATTATGATGCGACTGAAAATCGCATCCCAATAATGATGTTTTTATAAAAAAAAAAATATCTTAACCTATAACTCCAATGGGAAAAAAATTGCTTACTACCATAGACAATAAAAAAAAAAACTAAAATGGTCTATTAGCTTGGATTGTGGATGGCTGCTTGATGCATTAAACATGGTCTAAACATGGTCTATGAATTTGTTTAATTATTCTTATGGATTCTGTGTATAAATTACTAGTAATTTGGGCATTACCCTAGGCATTGAATAATTTTAGTAAACCATTTTGGGCAAATTTAATGGTAATCTTTTATATTTTTGGTATATTGGAGGTCCAATATTATATGTGCCAATCCTTAAATTTCTTTTTATTAGCCTATTGTAAAGCCATATTTGGCATTCAAGTTGGCTATATATAATCCATCTTATTTGAATGGTTATAAGCGGTTCCTTTATTCATTCGAGGGGACCAAATTTTGATCATAATCACAAAAAACTTAAGGGAAAATGGCCAAGCTATCGTTGTTGATTTGTCTTTGCATAATGGCCTTTGGTTTTGTTAATAGCTAGGTTGTTGGACTTGAGAAGGTCAGTTTTTATAAGCTAAAGAAAGGAAATATGATCATTAAGTTTACCAATTAGGGCGCAAGTCTTGTTTCCTTGATTATTCAGAAGTAGATATTACAAAACTATGACATAAGTGATTGGAGCACATAAGCGAGAAGGATTTATTTATATTGAGTAAAAGAGGTCTTTTGTGTGAACAATATATTGGGAAGTTAGACTTCTACAAGCACTACGTCTTTGAAAAGCATAAGTATATTAGTTTCAAGTCTCCAATAATTTACAAAAAAAAAGACACTTTAGATTGTATTAACTTAGATCTTTAAGAGTCATCTCACATTTTATTAAAAGGTGATTCTAAATGAATGTTGACTTTTATTGATAATTATTAAAGAAAAGTTTGAGTTTTTTTTTCCAAAGTATAAGAATAATATTTTTCAAACATTTAAAAAGTGAAAAGTTTTAATTAAGACTAAGGAAATATATTAAAGTATGTCAAAACAAATAATGGTTTAGAATTTTGTATAAGTGAATTTAATAAATTTTGTGAAAATGAAGGCATTGTTTGTTACTACAAAGTAAAGATGACTCTTTAATAGAATGGTATTATTAAACACATTAACAAAACATTTTTAGAGAGAACTCATTATATAATTTTCAATGCTAGTTTGTTAAAGACTTTAGGGTATAAATAGTTTATATAGTTTGTTATATCATTAATTGTGCACATTTAGCATTTATAAAGTTAAAGACTTCACAAGATGTTTAGTTAGATATTTTTATTAATTATTCTAATTTGAAAATATTTAATTGTAATGCAGAGATGCGTGTTAATGATGAAAAATTAAAATTTAGAGCCAAAAAGTGCATTTTCCTTAGTAATACATATGGAGTGAAAGAGTATTGTTTATGATGTTTTGATTCACCAAAATTTGTGATTAACAAATATGTTACATTAGATGGATTTTTTATATTAAATCTGAAAGGATAGTCTTTTAGTCCTTCTAATGAAAGTAAAAGTGACATTGCTTATAAACCAGTAGAGTTTGAAGTTGTGAATTGAGATATTATACATTATAGTTCTCACATTTTGTCAGATTCATAAGAAATTGCAAATTCCTTTGAAAATAAAGAGGAGGATTATTCCATAGCAAATAACAGGCCAATGAGAGAGATTCAACTACAACAAAAATATAAATACTATATTACTTACTCTCTTTCAGTTGCTCAACAAACTGGTAAAGATGATAAATCATTTATATTTTCAGAAGTAGTTTCAAGTGTTGACTTGTTTAAGTGGTTAGTTGTGATGAATGAAAAATAAAATCTCTCCACAAAAATGACAAATGGATTCTTGTAAAGCCACCTTTAGAAAAGAGAATCATTAATTGTTAGTGGGCTTTTAAAATGAAAAAAGATATATCAAGGGTTGAAGATGCAAAGTATAAGACATATTTGATTACAAAAGGTTTTAGTTTAGTATAAGGTATTGGCTATAATGATGTTTTCTTACTTGTTAAATGTAATTTGGTATGTGTTTTAATTACTTTGAAGGTCATGTATGATTTGAAATTAAAGCAACTTGATGTTAAAATAGTTTTTTTACATAATGAGCCCGAGGAACAAATATACATGAGATTGCTCTAAAGTTTTGAAGTTGAAAGTAAGAAATATCATATTTGTTTATTGAAAAAATTCTTATCTAGGTTGAAGTAGTCTTTAAAATAACGATATAAAAGAATCAATTTCTTCATATTGGGTTAAGGTTATTCTAAGAGTATGTGTGATAGTTGTATCTACCTGTGACATTTAAATGATGACTCGTTCATTTATTTATTATTTTATATTGATGACATACTAATTACTACTAATAATTTGTTAAAAATTCACACTTTGAAAACACTTTTGAATGGTGAATTTAAAACGAAAGACACTGGAGTAATAAAGAAGATTTTTGGTATAAGAATTAGTAGGATTTTTGAAGGTGATAAATTATATATGACATAGAAGGATTATATTAGGAAGGTTTTGAAACAATTTGATTTGAAAAATGTCAAACCTATCAATACTCCCATTACTAGTCATTTTAGGTTATTAGCTACTCAGTCACCAAAATTCAATGAAGAGGTAAGGTATATGGAAAGAGGTTTATATTCGAGTATAGTCAAAAGTCTTATGTATGTGATGCTTTGCACATGTCTAAATATTTCACAAATAATTAGTGTGGTTAACAAGTATATGTCTTCTCCAAGAAAATCTATTGGTAGGTTATGAAATAGATTCTTAAATATATGAGAGATATTTCATATATATGTTTGAAGTTTTGTAAAATTTCAAAAGCATTGGTTGGTTTTGTGGATTTCGACAATACCAGTAATTTTGATAAAAGAAAATCTCTTATAGACTATATATTTTGTATTAATGGTTTTATTGTTAGTTAAAAAGTTATTTTAAAACATATTATTACTTTGTCTACTACTGAGAAAGAATACATAATAATAATTAGGGTTATTAAAAAAAGTCTTATGGTTAAAAAGTTTATATGACAAACTTAATTTACATTAAAATATTATTATTATCTATTATAATAATCAAAGTGTAATACACTTAATTAAGGATTATATGTATTATAAGAGGATGAAATATATTGATAGGATGTATTACTTTATTTGGAAAATGATTGCTGAGAAGAAAGTTTCAATTCAAAAAATTAGTGTCAAAAATAATTTTACATATATATTTACAAAACCTTTGTTAGTTGCTAAGTTCAAGCAATACTGAGATTTAAATGGTGTGTTATGATGGATTGGGAGCTTTGAGAGAAGGTGAAACTTTGTTATTATTTTAACATATGTGACTTGAGTAAGCGTGAAAATTTGTTAAGATAGTAACTAAAATCTTATACCAAAATATTATGTAAAGTTGATTAATTTTGTTTTTTATAAATAATAAATAATATAATTTATTTTATTAAGAGATAATTAAATTTTAATTCATTATTTAAATTTTTATCGATTAAATTTTAAAAATTTTTTTATATATTTTTTATTTTATTAATATTTATTTATATTTATAAATATAAATATAAATAAAATTAATTAAATAATATAAATTTGATATATTTTATTTTTAAATATTTATTTTATATTTTATTATTAATTTTAAACTATAATATAAAATTTATTTTTTAATAATTTATAAATTTTTAAATAATTTAAAAATTTAAGAGATAACTCTTATATTTAAATATATAATTTTAAAAAAATTTTATTTTTTTTATATAAATTAATAAAATTTAAATAAATTAATTAAAAATTTAAAAAATAAAAAATAAAAATGATCTAGTCATAAATTTTTTTCAGCTAAATCGATTAAAGTAATTTTAAAAAATGGTCAACCCAACCAAAAAATTGGTGAGCAAATGATTCTACTTTTCTTTATTCGATCGGAAATAAAAATTAAAGAGCAGAGGATCTGTAGAGAAGATTTTTGTCTTGCAAGCCTTCTCTCGATAACATTCTACATGAACGAACCAAAATGAAAATCAAACGACTAGCTGGGCACTACTCGGCTTGGATAAAGCGAGCCTTATTTCTTGAGAGATTTCAGAAGACAAAGTGTGGGTCAAAGCCTTAAAAAAGAATTTCTTCTGCTATTCAGTAAAATGGAGTCAAGTTTGAATTTTAGTTAGGTGATGTGAGCAAATTTTCTCTTTTTACCTTTTGCTCCAATTGAATGTCTGATACCATACACATAATTTCTTGAGAAGATTAATTCTAGTCAAAGATCTTGATTAGAATTAGTATTTTATATTAATCCTTCAATAATTTCTATAGGAAAAGCAGTACTAATCTGCAAAATTTCTGTTTTTATTTGTAAGTTTCCATCAAATATTTTAAAAAATGATGTTCTTTTCATGAAGAACCATTTCTTTTTCAATTAATAGATCAACTTGTCATTTATCTCTTTTCATCTCGAAAATTTTCTATACATTGTTTACTTTGCAACAGCATCAGTTTGTTGAGAACGCGATACTTGCATTAGAGTGTGACGCCCGGAATAGTAAAACGTTGTTGACAGTTTTCACATTCGATAACCCTAGCGTGGGGCTTGGTCATGGAACTTGACAGATCCTTTCAATACACTGTCGCAAGATTTGAACCACAAACATTTTGATTTGTATAGCCTACGACTTGGTCTAAACGCGGTTTCCATCTTTTCCACTCGTATTTTGTATATATGCACCGTCAATGAACCCGGAAGAATCCAGGAAATTAAGTACATCATTGCCGTCCCAGCAGAATTAGAAGACAACTATTGGAAAAGCAACTTCACATTATAGGTTTTGTGTATGACTGGAATTTTCAAAGCATCACAGGCAAGGTCACGACAGTTGACTCATCGACTGGAAGATTAATAGTCCGGTACTACTGGTAGTGCCTGTTTTTAACGAGGCACGACAGCAATCAACTTGCTTTAAGCCCATTAACCTAAAAGATAAACCCGATAATAAGCTTACAACTGCAAAACCCATCATGGCATTCTTTATCCCACCTCCCATCAAGATTTTAGCTTGGACTACCCTCATTTGCACTTGTGTGACTATTAATCCTAGTCCAAGCATGCCAATTTTGTCAGCTACCGCGTTTGAATCATCGTCGGTAAAGCGAGAAGCACAGGCTTTGCTCGATAGCGGGTGGTGGAGCTCTAGGATTAACGACACAAGAAGCCATTGCGGGTGGCTGGGTATAACTTGCAATGATGTGGGAAGCATCGTGCAGTTAAATCTAAGTGTGACTGGGATCACAGACGTGGGATCCAAGTTTCAGAGCATGAATTTTTCCTGCTTTCCAAGCCTGCTTGTTCTCTTTTTACGAGGCAAGGAAATCAGTGGAGAAATCCCGCATCAGATTGGAGCTTTGACGAAACTCGAGGTCCTTGACCTGTCCTATAATAATTTAACAGGTGAGCTGCCACTTGCTCTCGCAAGCCTCTCTCATTTACAGGTACTTGATGTTTCTTGGAACCATCTCACTGGAACAATTCCCCCGCCTCTTGCTCGTCTTACCAATCTTAGTCGTCTGCATTTGGAGGTCAATAATTTTAGTGGCCCCATACCTTCTGAAATCGGAATCATGGCAAATCTTGTGAAGTTGGATCTGAGGGGTAATTGGCTAAACGGCACCATCCCTCACAGCCTGGGAATTCTCAAAAATCTTGATTTCTTGGACATTAGAGGTAACTCTCTCGCAGGTCCAATTCCACCAGCTCTTGCTCTTCTTACCAATCTTACTCGACTGGATTTGTCGGTCAATGGCTTCAGTGGTGCCATCCCTTCTGAAATCGGAAACATGACAAATCTTGCGGAGTTGTATCTGAGTGGTAACTCTCTCGTAGGTCCAATTCCACCAGCTCTTGCTCTTCTTACCAATCTTACTCGACTGGATTTGTCGGTCAATGGCTTCAGTGGTGCCATCCCTTCTGAAATCGGAAACATGACAAATCTTGCGGAGTTGTATCTGAGTGGTAATTGGCTAAACGGCACCATCCCTCACAGCCTGGAAAATCTCAAAAATCTTAATTTCTTGGACATCAGTAATAACTACCTCGGAGGTCCAATCCCACCAAGACTTGCTCTTCTTACCTCTCTTACTAGTCTGCATCTGGAGAACAATACCTTAAGTGGTGCCATCCCTGAAATCGGAAGCATGACAAATCTTACGGAGTTGGATCTGAGTGGTAATTGGCTAAACGGCACCATCCCTCACAGCCTGGAAAATCTCAAAAATCTTAATTTCTTGGACATCAGTAATAACTACCTCGGAGGTCCAATCCCACCAAGACTTGCTCTTCTTACCTCTCTTACTAGTCTGCATCTGGAGAACAATACCTTAAGTGGCGCCATCCCTAACATCGGAAGCATGACAAATCTTATGGTGTTGGATCTGAGTGGTAATTCGCTCAGCGGCACCATCCCTCACAGCCTGGGAAATCTAAAATATCTTAAATTCTTGGACATTAGTGATAATTCTCTGGAAGGCAACATTCCGTGTCATCTAAGTGTAAATGATTTTAGATTTGATGGCAACAAGGGTTTGTCCAAATGCCTTCAAACCCAATCAGGCAAAGCCTTCATACCCTCAAAAAGAAGTCAAGTTGTTGAACGGAACTTGATCATATACCTTGCCATCTTGTACCTTGCACTCTTGATGATTTATTATGGAAGCATATACATCTTCTGCTGCCTTGGCCAGAAAAAGAATTCCCAACAAGAGGCAAAAGCATGGAAGAATGGGGACTTATTCTCCATATGGAACTACGATGGCAAAATTGCGTTTGAAGACATTATTAAGGCAACCGAGGACTTCGACATCAGGTATTGCATTGGGACCGGTGGTTATGGCAGTGTTTATAAGGCACAACTTCCAACGGGCAAAATTGTTGCCTTGAAGAAACTTCACCGATTAGAAGCAGAGGAGCCTGTTTTTGACAAGTGTTTCAGGAACGAGGCCAAAATGCTAACAGAAATCCGCCACAAGAACATTGTGAGACTTCATGGATTCTGCCTCCACAAACGTTCCATGTTTCTGATTTATCAGTACATGGAAAGGGGAAGCTTGCTTTATGCTCTAAGAAATGATGTTCTAGCTGTGGAATTGGACTGGAGCAAAAGGGTCAACATCATCAAAGGCATTGTTTTTGCTTTATCTTACTTGCATCATGATTGCGACCCGCCAATTCTTCACAGGGACATTTCGAGCAGTAACATTCTCTTGAACTCCATGTTGGAGGCTTTTGTATCCGACTTCGGCACTGCTAGATTTCTTTATCCGGATTCATCCAATCAAACTGTCCTCGCCGGCACTCATGGTTATATTGCTCCAGGTTAATACCTTTATAATACAAAGTTCAAATTAAAAACATTGAATTCCATATATCAAGGTTTTTTCTATTTTTCCAATTTGTTGGACTGTTTATCTAACAAAGCAGAGCAATATGGTATTTACCAATGGGCTTTTCTTTTGTTTAATTTCCCTGAATTCAGAGCTTGCTTACACGATGGCTGTGAACGAAAAATGCGATGTTTATAGCTTTGGGGTCGTGGCTTTAGAAACCATGATGGGAAGGCATCCCGGAGAACTGCTTTCTTCATTAACGCGACCATGGGACCAAGATATGATGTTAAAAGATGTGCTGGATCCACGTCCGTCGCCGCCCGGTAATCGTCTGCTTGATCAGGACGTGGTTCTTGTAGTCATACTGGCTCTAGCTTGCCTCCGTTCCAACCCAAAATTGCGGCCAACAATGCAAAATGTCTGCCGGGAACTTCTTGTTCGCCGACCACCCCTGCCCCTTTCTCTGCATGCAATATCACTGCGGCATCTGATGAATCAGGACATATACAGGGTGGACCGAAACTAGAAAGAAAAGGCATCTCATGAATGGAGTATGGGACGTGAGTAAATTTGTATCGCTAGACCTCTGCGCATTGTTGGGGCAGAGTTAGATGAAAACTATAAATATGTTATCAATGGTTGTGCTGCGTCTACATCAGGATGCAAAATAAAATAAAATAAAAACATTGGCAGTTGCCCTATTGCATAGCAAGTGAATTTTTACAACAGCGAAATTTTGATGGCCAATTGCACTTAAATTGGGAAAAAGATTTAAGACAAAAGAATAAGATTGAGAGGAGTTATGGCATTTAATTTAGTTACAATAACATTCAAATTCCAACGGTAAAGCTTTAAAGGAATGCTTTCTCACTTAGGAATAGACATTTATGTTTTTATTATTTTAATTGACAGAAATGACCTATTTATTATTATTACTATTTTTTTTAATGAAAATTTCTCTTTGGATCAAAGCCCGACTTAAACCTCCTCTTCTAAACCTCTTCTTGCTTTGCCCTAAAGGCCTACACACCCCTGCGTCCATCAACCAACCATAGCCTCCGCCACCGTCGCCACCGCCAGCTCTGGCCAACTTCGTTCATTTTTTTTCTTTTCTCTATCCTCTCTGTTCCTTGTTCAGTAGAGAGAGAATTAATCTAGAAAAAGAAAATGTCTGCAAAATTGCGAGCATTGCAACACAGGCACCGCTATACAAACACCGCATAGATATTCCCATCCTCCTACACAGAATCGTTATCTCAGTCTATGTTATACTTAAACCCAAAGCCTTTATCTTTCTTCAAAGAACTCAATCGCCTAATTTCCCTCACTTCTGTTTATGCCCAAGTAGCCCATGTCAAGAATCTCGCTTCCTCTTTCACCAATTTGCTATTATCTTTAAAAGATGAAGACCCATCAATTCTAGAGGCTGCCTCGAGATTTTATATATGTATCATGTTTCTGGATAATTCTGCGCCCTTGCATCGAACTCTGGTTTCAGCTTTATCGAAAGTCAGTGATGGGGAGTTGCAAGGTTTGATCTTTTAAGTGTTTCAGGCAGCTTTGTGAGGAGTATGATGATGGGGATGGAGGCAAGAATCTGGGAAAGAGAAGATTTTGTTTTGGGATGGTTTTGATCCATATTTTCTCCTTAGGTAGGATAGAATTTGATCAACTGTTGCACAATTTACAGCGGACAAGCTGTGTGAATGGCGGCAACTGCTTTACCATCCGCCATACCCTGGTTGATCCTTACAAACCGGGCCACCCTTGTATCCTTTTACCTCGTATTTGTTTCTACATTTGTTTTTTTTTTACCCAAAAGGTAATGTCTCTTTAGTGTTGTTTTCAGATTTGAAACCGATATCATGTGTGCAACAGGAGTTACGCCATGAAGTTCATGTCCCATCAGGGCATTCCAATGGACCAACAAGGAAATTTGAACTAATTAATCTGACATTATTTAACAAATGCTTTGAGGCAGACCCTTTAGATGCTCGGGGCTTGAACCTTGGATGCTTTATTATAAAACCCAGTAAACGAAGCACGAATAGAATTAGATTCGCACTACCGTACTCTGGTGACAATTTCATGGTATGTACGTTGTTCTGCTCGCAAAGATTCACAAATTGTATGTGGTTGGACTCAATGGCTAAAAGAGAGGAGAGACTTGTGGGCGAGTGCTGGAAAAAAAAATCAAAAGGCAAGTCACTTTTGGGTAATTTTCCCAAAAAAAAAAAAAAAAAAGGAAAACAGGCAGCATCTTGACGACCCTTTTTTTTTTTTTTTTTTGGGTAAATCCTTGTCTCACTTTATCTTAATTTTTCGAGTCAAAGTGCTATGTGCATGCACAGAATTTGTTATTCTTAGTTTCTCGTTTCTCTATCAAAACTATGTCGTTCAACAAGTATTTTAGGTTCTTGGAGTCGAGGTGAAGGTCAATTTGAAAAGGAATTAAACAATTTGAAAATGCAAAGATGGTTACTCGGGTGACTTTTGGGTTTGAATTAACGCGGCTCCAGTGATATCGAAAGCAAGTGTACGGCCCAATGAACGTGCAAGGCCGACAGCCCATGGAGTCATTTTTCTCTTGTTCCACAGTGATAGGTGTACGTCTTCCACCAACTTCACAGTATTGGATCTTTTATCTGAAGTGACTTTTTCTTATGAATGAAAATGAGTTCTGTTTTTAAAGAGGCTAAATGTCTAAAGTAAATTTTTTTTTTAAATGGACGAAGGAACGTTGGTTAACTTAGACCGTAGCAAAAGTAAGGTAGAAAAAGAGGTCTACAACTTGCGATTGAAGACACATATCAAGGAAAGAGGTTTTTTTCTTGGTGACATATATAACGAATATGCCTACTGAAAACTTTACTCAGATGGTTAGGAAAGAGATTTTTTTGAACATAATATAATCAATTAAAATGATCATACTCTTAAAAGAAAAATATTACACTTGATACTTTGAATTTAAAAATTAATTATATTTTGTATTAATTTTTAATAATTACAAAAAAATACTATAATTCAAATTAAAATAACAAAATATCTGTTATATTAAATTATTATTAGTAAAAATTAGTATTAATGACAAAAAATTATTATAAATAGTTATATGAATCAAAATATTCTTACATATAAAATTGAACATATTATTTAGGTTAACTTGAAAGAAAATCTCAAATTATTTTTTAAAACTTCAAACATTGTTCCCAAAAACTAATAGGATAAAAGAAAAAAAGAAACATAACATAATTTTCTATCTATTGCTATTTACAACGGCTTTGTAGTTTGTTATTGCAGCTTGAGGGTTTTGATGGACCTCGTCGGTTTCTTATAATTTAGGGCCCCAAATTTATGGGGAACTGCACAGTTTTGAATGGGGTAAAACTAAACTCTGACCTATAATAACCTAAGTTGAGTCGACCTATTTTAAAGTTATAATGTTAAAAGATTTATATTTTGGTGCATAAGGTTAGAGTGTTAACGATGTTATGGATCCAGACGCGGAAAGGTGCCCAGTGTTACAAGAAATAAAAAAATTGAATCCACCATACTCGTAAGGGCAAAATGAGTTATAGCCAGCCAGGTACTTCGTGGCCCGCTTTCAGTATCGTTGGGATTGTGGTAAAACTATTACCTTCTACATGTCATGACGAGAGACATAGGGGGCCTTCCATTTCATTCCAAACAACCCACCATTGTTGTATGACAATGGGGACACTTTAAGACCCAAGTTCATGGCCAACTCAGGGGCAGCCATTAAAATTAGATTATTTTGAAATTCTTTATTTCTTTAATTCATTTATAATAAAATTATAATTCTACTAAGTACCGAAAAAGAAATATGGATCGTGAGACATTTCACCGTGTTCTTAGAGATCTTAATGGTCACTTTGTTTGTATGTATCCATGTCTAGTAGGCGATTCTAATTATGTTGAATTGCTAGCAATTCCAAAATTATTAAATTGATGTTTTTAAATGATGAATTAAAAAATATATTTTTCATTTTAAAATTTGATTTACAAATCTTTTTTTTATAATATAATAAATAAGAGTTAGATTTTAAAAATTTAAATAATAATTTATAAATATTTATAATATTATTAATATTTATACTTTTTAAATTTTAAATATATTAGTAGAATTGTAATTTTATTACAAATAAATTAAAGAAATAAAGAATTTCAAAATAATCTAGTTTTATTATTTGGTTTTGATTTTTTTTATTTGGCTATTCATCTTCATCATCTTGTACTTGTGCGGTAAAACTAAATCCATTCCCATTACAATTCTCATTAAAGTATTCTGGTGTTACTCATGATAACAAAAGAGAATTCATTAGAGTCATCGTAAAACCTCACAAGTGAAAGGAATAACAATTTCTTTTATGAGTATATGTCACCCTACCAAAATCATTACATATAATAACAACAAAAGAACACAAACCAATCCGGGTAGGAAAAAAAAAAAAAAAGAAGAAAAATTACGTCAAATCGGCCACAGTTGCCTTCTGATTCTTTAATACGAAGCCAGGTGATTCGCGAGCCTGTTTAAGAAATTCATTTAATTGTTTTCTCTCTCCCTCTGGTTTTTTTTTTTTTGTGACGGCTACATGTATATGTGGGTCAAGGCTCTAAAACCCTACTGGGCTAGGCCTTTTCAAATCAGTGGGTTCCAAAGTAATACAATTCCGAGTCCTTGTCTTTTAATTAGGTTTCAGTTAGTGTCGGAAGTTGAAGTAAATGCGCATGCCAGCCCAGCCGGTTTCATCATCAGATCACTGAGAAAAATCACTCGATGGCTTGCAGTACGAAAGGGGTTGATCCACGTGCACCGAGGCATGCGTCTCCGAAAGCAAGTTTATATATTGACTCGTTTTACTCCACTGGTGAGGGTGTCCCATTATTTTATTTTATTAATCGGCGCACAAGACCCTGTTCTTGGAAACTTCGAGCCGAAGGGAAGAGCTTTCGTTGATTCAGGACCCGAAGTGACCAGCTTGGTTTGGAGAGTTCATTTGGCTTAAATTATGTGGAGGTTAGGTTTGGTCATTATCTGATCAAAGCACACCACAAGTCTAAATATAGCGGCACGTGAACTTCCATCGAAAATTGCCAAAAGAAGAGAGTGTAATGGTTTCAAATTTTGGATATTTCCAATGTTTTGGTAAATTGATAGGCTAGCTTGCAGTTCTCTTCAATGTATAACTGAGCTAATCAAATATAAGGTGCCAAACGTATGAGCTTGAGAAACCATGAAGATTGGCATTACCTACTGGCATTGGCGACAACCTCATTTGGCACTTCTCCCTAATTCACACTTCAACATCCAAAAAGTGGAAACTCTGCTTTTTTCAGTTCAGAGCTTCGGAAATTAAATATTTTGGTTTACTGGGTCAAATTTCTTGGACGCATCTTTGCCAAATTGGAACTTGTCAAAATTGCAAAAACTAGGAAAATGGCCTTGAGGAAGTGTCCACGGTACTCTTCACGTGATAAATTTTTATTTAATTTTGCAGATTAAAATGAAGTTGCAGCGTGTACCAAAAAAAAAAAGCGTATATGAAGCAATCTCATGCCATGAATTTTTTTCTCTTAGTGATACTACCACCCGTGTCCTTTGCTCGGAGAAAGGATGGTTGCTCTGAGCTCCAAAGAGAAAGCGGACATGGCCAATCTCGCGAATGTTCTTGCTCAATCCTTTTACCAAGCAAAGGCATGATTCGCCAATTGCAATGTATGAGCCTGAGAATAGACTCTTTCCTCTACATGTGGCTGCAATTTCAAAGTCAATAGGATTCCTCACTGCGTAGCCATCGGTGCGCTTGACTCGTGTTTCATGCGCAACATTGACTTTGATCCACTTCAATTCATTTTTAAAATTGCCCAACCAGATGATAGGGAATGGAGGACGTACACATATCATTATGGAACAAGAGAAAATGACTCCATGGACTGTTGGCCCTGCGTGTTCATCCGCAACAATCATGTATATCTAATAGATAAATTGGGTCGTACACTTGCTTTGGATATCATGGGAGCCACGTGGACCAATATTGTAAAACAAAAGTGCAAACGGAAATGCATGGAAATCCCGGAGTATTGTCTGATGGGGCATTCATAAGGATTATATTAAAGTGGGATTCTGTCGATAATCCCAAACTAATATCACATTTTTTGTTCAGCAAGCTTAACGAAGATGAAGGAACGTGATTTGATCCCCTATGTTCAATGAGTGCGTCAAGCTTAGCCATATATTCAACCTGTTTAATCCACGACGGGAGAGACTGTCGTCTCTACATTTCTTTTGAGAACTATCAACTTCTTTCCCAAACCTCTATCAAGCAATACATGAAACCGCCTTTTTGGCGGTTGTCGATGTCGAAGGTCTCCCCATCTTCCATACGATACTTTTGATCGTCCATCGGACTTTGCTCTCTAGGTTTATATTTATAGAGAGGGAGGTGTAAATAATTGCAAATAGAATACTCTCCTTTAGACTCTCGTACCAATTCTTGGACATGTATATTTACAAGTGAGAATGTTAACTTCTCTTATAAAAAATTGTTGCCTGACGCTACTAAACAAATCATCTACCATTTCATTCCCCATGGAAACAAAATTAAACAAAATTAAAAAAAATTGTTCCTAAGATCCATTTTAGAGATGTTTTTCTAATGGTGATATGCTACCTTAATATGTGAAGATGCGTTTAGATGAGCCTAAGGATCCTGAAATTCTCTAGAATAGGAGATATGAACTGTAAAAAGTGAACTTGATCTAAAAACTAACTTTCTACAAATTCTAAATCTTCTATATTGTACAAGTGGTTTAACTCAATAATGAATTTTAGAATATTATCTATTACAACTAATGTAATAAAAATGAGATGCAAGTGAATGATGTTGAAGAGATTAATTTTGAAATTTATTTTATTAAATACTCTCTTATACTATACTTTAGTAATCTATAGCTTGGCTAAAGATTTTTATATATATCTCTTCCTTAGTTATAAACTTGAAGGGTACATATGGCTCGAGGATGAAGGTGTAAATATAGTAAACATGGTGACTTACTACAAGGATATGTCTAATATGGCTGAATTGCTACAAGAATTCCCTATAATAGAGCTTAGGAAACAAGGATTTAACTTATAATGGAGCTTAGGATACATGAATTTTACCTACCTACATCCTAGTGTTAATCAACGGTCTCATGACCTTACCCTTAAGACTTGCTTTTGGGACCACACTCATTCGATTTCCTCCCCTTACGTTATGCTCGCTTTCAGTTTCTATCCTTTTATGCCGCACTCACTCTGGGTATCTCTCTTTGACAACAAAACAAGAGAAAACAAACCACTGTAACAAGAGAACCAAGAATATTATACCTATTTCTCGTCACATAAGATAGACGTAGCCTTTGATACCAATCAAGAAAAGGATCTTATAAGAGAAGATACATGTATAGAAAAACTTGAAGGTAAATAACTTGATACATGGTGTTGTTATACCAAATATCACTTAGACTTAAGTCTTTTGAGTTGGTACTGATTTCTAACTAAAATACTAAGGCTTGAATGCATGAAATGTGAATTAAAAGCTTGAATTGTGCATAAAATTGAAAATTTTCTTATTATTAAAGATATATACTTATAAAGTTTAAGTGCTTAAACTTGAAATACTTAAAAGTATAAATACTCTTAATGCTTGAACTTAAAAAACTAAAAATTACAAAGTATTTATAAGGGCTTAAACGATTTAAAATACTTAAGAGTAAGAATACTTTTAACTCTCGAGAATAAAGTATATATGTGTGTATATATATATATACATATTTATGATTTTATTTTTTTTAAAAAATCTATAAATATATATAAGGATAACAAAATGTATTAGTAAACTAAATAAAAAGTACACAAAGATAAGTGAAAAGTGTAGTAAGAATGATAATTTATAAATTTGTACATTTTACTTATTGTCATGCATATTTTATTCTATTTCATACATATTTTATTTATTTTTATACACATTATTATTTTAAAAGTTAAAATAAAAAATTATTATTTTAATATAAGATGACACTCGAATAATAATATTATGGATGATTAGGACGCGACTGAAAATCGTGTCCCAATAATGATGCTTTTGTAAAAAAAATAACTTAACCCATAACTCTAATGGGAAAAAATTTGCTTACTACCACAAACAATAAAAAAAAATAACTAAAATGGTATATTAGCTTGGATCGTAGATGGCTGCTTGATGCATTAAATATGATATAAACATGGTTTATGACTTTGTCTAATTATCCTTATGGATTTTACGTATATATTACTAGTAATTTGGGCATTACTCTAGGCATTGAATAATTTTAGTAAACCATTTTGGGCAAATTTAATGGTAATTTTTATGTTTTTGGTATATTGGAGGTCAAATATTATATGTACCAATCCTTAAATTTCTTTTTATTAGCCTATTGTAAAGCCATATTTGGCATTCAAGTTGGCTATATATAATCCATCTTGTTTGAATGGTTATAAGCAGTTCATCTATTCATTCGAGGGAACCAAATTTTGATCATAATTATAAAAAAACTTAAGGGAAAATGGCCAAGCTATCGTTGTTGATTTGTCTTTGCATAATGGCCTTTGGTTTTGTTAATAGCTAGGTTGTTAGACTTGAGAAGGTCAGTTTTTATAAGCTAAAGAAAGGAAATATGATCATTAAGTTTACCAATTGGGGCGCAAGTCTTGTTTCCTTGATTATTTAGAGATAGATATTACAAAATTATGACATAAATGATTGGGACACATAAGCGAGAAGGGTTTATTTATATTGAGTAAAAGAGGTTATTTGTGTGAACAACATATTAGGAAGTTAGACTTCTACAAGCACTATATCTTTGAGAAGCATAAGCATGTTATTTTCAAGTCTCCAATAATTTCACAAAACAAAAGATACTTTAAATTGTATTAACTTAGATCTTTGAGAGTCATCTCACATTTTATTAAAATGTGATACGAAATGCATGTTGACTTTCATTGATAATTATTAAAGGCAAGTTAGAGTTTTTTTTTTCCAAAGTATAAGAATAATGTTTTCCAAATATTTAAAAAGTGGAAAGTTTTAATTAAGACTAAGGAAATATATTAAAGTATCTCAGAACAAATAATGGTTTAGAATTTTGTATAAGTGAATTTAATGAATTTTGTGAAAATGAAGGTATTGTTTGTTATTGCATAGTAAAGATGACTCTTTAATAAAATGGTATTATTAAATGCATTAACAAAACATTTTTAAAGAGAGCTTATTATATGATTTTTAATGCTAGTTTGTTAAAGACTTTAGGGTATAAATAGTTTATATAGTTTGTTGTATCATTAATTGTGCACTTTTAACATTTATAAAGTTAAAGACTTCACAGGATGTTTAGTTAGATACTTTTATTAATTACTCTAATTTGAAAATATTTGAATGTAATGCATAAATGCATGTTAATGATGAAAAATTAAAACTTAGAGTCAAAAAGTGTATTTTCCTTGACCATACATCTAGAGTGAAAGAGTATTGTTTGTGATGGTTTGATTCACCAAAATTTGTGATTAACAAATATGTTACATTGGATGGATTTTTTATATTAAATTTGAAATGATAGTCTTTTAGTCCTTTTAATGAAAGTAAAAGTGACATTGCACATAAATCAGTAGAGTTTGAAGTTGTGAATTGAGATGTTATACATTATAGTTCTCACATTTTGTCAGATTCATAAGAAATTGTAAATTCCTTTGAAAATAAAGAGGAGGATTATTCCATAGGAAATGACAGACCAATGAGAGAGATTCAACTACAACAAAAATATAAATACTATATTACTTACTCTCTTTCAGTTGCTCAACAAACTGGTGAAGATGATAAATCATTTATATTTTCAGAAGCAATTTCAAGTATTGACTCGTTTAAGTGGTTAGTTATGATGAATGAAAAATAAAATCTTTCTACAAAAATGACAAATGGATTCTTGTAAAGCCACATTTAGAAAAGAGAATCATTAATTGTAAGTGGACTTTCAAAAAGAAAAAAGATATATCAAGGGTTGAAGATGCAAAGTATAAGACACATTTGGTTACAAAAGGTTTTAGTTAAATATAAGGTATTGGCTATAATAATGTTTTCTCACTAATTAAACGCAATTTGGTATGATTTGAAATTAAAGCAACTTAATGTTAAAATGGTTTTTTTACATAGTGAGCCCGAGGAACAAATATACATGAGATTACTCTAAAGTTTTGAAGTTAAAAGTAAGAAATATCATATTTGTTTATTGAAAAAATTCTTATTTGGATTAAAGTAGTCTCTAAAATAACGATATAAAAGGATCAATTTTTTCATACTAGGTTAAGGTTATTCCAAGAGTATGTGTGATAGTTAGATGATGACTTGTTCATTTATTTATTATTTTATGTTGATGACATACTCATTGTTGCTAATAATTTGTCAAAAATTCATACTTTGAAAATATTTTTAAATGGTGAATTTAAAACGAAAGACACTAGAGTAATAAAAAAGATTCTTAGTATAGGAATTAATAGGATTTTTGAAGGTGATAAGTTATATACGACATAGAAGGATTATATTAAGAAGGTTTTGGAACGATTTAACTTGAAAAATGTCAAACCTATCAATTCTCTCATTGCTAGTCATTTTAGGTTATTAGTTACTCAGTCACCAAAATTAAATGAAAAGATAAGGTATATGGAAAGAGGTTTATATTCGAGTATAGTCAAAAGTCTTATATATGTGATGGTTTGCATATATTTAGATATTTCACAAGTAATTAGTGTGGTTAACAAGTATATGTCTTCTCCAAGAAAATCCATTGGTAGATTATGAAATAAATTCTTAAATATATGAGAGATACTTCATATATATGTTTAAAGTTTTGTAAAATTTTAAGAGCATTAGTTGGTTTTGTGAATTTTGATAATACCAATAATCTTGATAAAAGAAAATCTCTTATAAATTATATATTTTGTATTAGTGGTTTTATTGTTAGTTGGAAAGTTATTTTAGAATATATTATTATTTTGTCTACTACTGAGGAAGAATACATGACAATGATTGAAACTAGTAAAAAAAGTCTTATGGTTAAAAAGTTTATATGGCGAACTTAATCTACATCAAGATATTGTTACTATCCATTATAATAATCAAAGTATAATACACTTAATTAAAGATTAGATGTATTATAAGAGGATGAAATATATTGATATGATGTATCATTTTATTTGGAAAATGATTGCTGAGAAAAAAGTTTTAATTCAAAAAATTAGTGTCAAAAATAATGTTACATATATGTTTATAAAACCTTTACCAGTTGTTAAGTTGAAGTAATACTAAGATTTAAATGGTGTGTTATGATGGTTTGGGAGCTTGTGGAGAAGGTGAAGTTTTGTTATTATTTTAACATGTGTGACTTGAGTTAGAGTGGAAATTTATTAAGACAGTGACTAAAATCTCATGCCGAGATATTGTGTAGAGTTGATTAATTTTGTTTATTATAAATAATACATAATATAATTTATTTTATTATGAGATAATTAAATTTTAATTAATTATTTAAATTTTTATTAATTAAATTTTAAAAAATTTATATATATATTTTTTATTTTATTAATATTTATTTTTATTTTTATTTATAAATATAATTAAAATTAATTAAATAATATAAATTTAATATTTTTATTTTTAAATGTTTTTTATATTTTATTTTATATTTTATTATTAACATTAAACTATAATATAAATTTTTTTTTTAATAATGTATAAATTTTTAAATAGTTTAAAAGTTTAAAAAATAACTCTTATATTTAAACATATAATTTTAAAAAATTTCTATTTTTTTTATATAAACTAATGAAATTTGAATAAATTAATTAAAAATTTTAAAAAATAAAAAATAAAAAATAGTCTAGTGGTAAATTTTTTACCAACTAAATCGATTAAAGTAATTTTGAAAAATGGTCAACCCAACAAAAAAATTGGTGAGTAAATGATTCTATTTTTCTTTATTCGATCGGAAATAAAAATTAAAGAGCAGAGGATCTGCAGAGAAGATTTTTGTCTTGCAAGCCTTCTCTCGATAACATTCTACGTGAACGAACTAAAATGAAAATCAAACGACTAGCTGGGCACTACTCGGCTTGGATAAAGCGAGCCTTATTTCGTGAGAGATTTCAGAAGACAAAGTGTGAGTCAAAGCCTTAAAAAAGAATTTCTTCTGCTATCAGTAAAATGGAGTTAAGTTTGAATTTTAGTTAGGTGATGTTAGCAAATTTTCTCTTTTTACCTTTTGCTCCAATTGAATGTCTGATATGATATACATAATTTCTTGAAAAGATTAATTCTAGTCAAAGATTAGAATTAGTATTTAATATTAATCCTTCAATAATTTCTATAGGAAAAGCAGTACTAATCTGCAAAATTTCTGTTTTTATTTGTAAGTTTCCATCAAATATTTTAAAAAATGATGTTCTTTTCATGAAGAACCATTTCTTTTTCAATTAATAGATCAACTTGTCATTTATCTCTTTTCATCTCGAAAATTTTCTATACATTGTTTACTTTGCAACAGCATCAGTTTGTTGAGAACGCGAAACTTGCATTAGAGTGTGACGCACGGAATAGTAAAACGTTGTTGACATTTTTCACATTCGATAACCCTAGCGTGGGGCTTGGTCATGGAACTTGACAGATCCTTTCAATATCGCAAGATTTGAACCACAAACATTTTGATTTGTATAGCCTACGACTTGGTCTAAACGCGGTTTCCATCTTTTCCACTCGTATTTTGTATATATGCACCGTCAATGAACCCGGAAGAATCCAGGAAATTAAGTACATCATTGCCGTCCCAGCAGAATTAGAAGACAACCATTGGAAAAGCAACTTCACATTATAGGTTTTGTGTATGACTGGAATTTTCAAAGCATCACAGGCAAGGTCACGACAGTTGACTCATCGACTGGAAGATTAATAGTCCGGTACTACTGGTAGTGCCTGTTTTTAACGAGGCACGACAGCAATCAACTTGCTTTAAGCCCATTAACCTAAAAGATAAACCCGATAATAAGCTTACAACTGCAAAACCCATCATGGCATTCTTTATCCCACCTCCCATCAAGATTTTAGCTTGGACTACCCTCATTTGCACTTGTGTGACTATTAATCCTAGTCCAAGCATGCCAATTTTGTCAGCTACCGCGTTTGAATCATCGTCGGTAAAGCGAGAAGCACAGGCTTTGCTCGATAGCGGGTGGTGGAGCTCTAGGATTAACGACACAAGAAGCCATTGCGGGTGGCTGGGTATAACTTGCAATGATGTGGGAAGCATCGTGCAGTTAAATCTGAGTGTGACTGGGATCACAGACGGGGGATCCAAGTTTCAGAGCATGAATTTTTCCTGCTTTCCAAGCCTGCTTGTTCTCGTTTTACGAGGCAAGGAAATCAGTGGAGAAATCCCGCATCAGATTGGAGCTTTGACGAAACTCGAGGTCCTTGACCTGTCCTCTAATAATTTCACAGGTGAGCTGCCACTTTCGCTCGCAAACCTCTCTCATTTACAGTCTCTTGATGTTTCTCGAAACTATCTTAATGGAACAATTCCACCGGCTCTTGCTCTTCTTACCAATCTTACTCGTCTGTTTTTGAGGGGCAATGGCTGCAGTGGCGCCATCCCTTCTGAGATCGGAAGCATGACAAATCTTGCGGAGTTGGATCTGAGTGATAATTTGCTCAACGGCACCATCCCTCCCAGCGTGAGAAATCTCAAAAATCTTACTTTCTTGGATATCAGTAATAACACCCTCATAGGTCCAATTCCACCGGCTCTTGCTCTTCTTACCAATCTTACTCGACTGCATTTGTCGGTCAATGACTTCAGTGGTGCCATCCCTTCTGAAATCGGAAACATGACAAATCTTGCGGAGTTGGATCTGAGCAAGAATTTGCTCAACGGCACCATCCCTCCCAGCCTGGGAAATCTCAAAAATCTTGATTTCTTGGACATTAGAGTTAACTCTCTCGTAGGTCCAATTCCACCAGCTCTTGCTCTTCTTACCAATCTTACTCGACTGTATTTGTCGGACAATCGCTTCAGTGGAGCCATCCCTTCTGAAATCGGAAACATGACAAATCTTGCGGGGTTGGATCTGAGCGAAAATTTGCTCAACGGCACCATCCCTCACAGCCTGGGAAATCTCAAAAATCTTCATTGCTTGGACATTAGTCGTAACTCTCTCATAGGTCCAATTCCACCAGCTCTTGCTCTTCTTATCAATCTTACTCGACTGCATTTGTCGGTCAATGGCTTCAGTGGTGCCATCCCTTCTGAAATCGGAAACATGACAAATCTTGCGGAGTTGGATCTGAGTGGTAATTGGCTAAACGGCACCATCCCTCACATGGGAAATCTCAAAAATCTCAAGTTCTTGGACATCAGTAGTAACTACCTCGGAGGTCCAATCCCACCAACACTTGCTCATCTTACCTCTCTTATGAGTCTGCATCTGGAGAACAATAACTTAAGTGGCGCCATCCCTTCTGAAATCGGAAGCATGACAAATCTTGAGGAGTTGGATCTGAGTAGTAATTGGCTGAACGGCACCGTCACTCACAGCCTGGGAGATCTGAAAAATCTTAATTTCTTGGACATTAGTAATAATTCTCTAGGAGGTAACATTCCATGTAATCTAAGAGTAAATGATTTTAGATTTGATGGCAACAAGGGTTTGTCCAAATGCTCTCAAATCCAATCAAGCAAAGCCTTCATACCCTCAAAAAGAAGTCAAGTTGTTGAACGGAACTGGATCATATACCTTCCCATCGTGTCCCTTGCACTCTTGATGATTTATTATGGAAGCATATACATCTTCTGCTGTCTTGGCCAGAAAAAGAATTCCCAACAAGAGGCAAAAGCATGGAAGAATGGGGACTTATTCTCCATATGGAACTACGATGGCAAAATTGCGTTTGAAGACATTATTAAGGCAACCGAGGACTTCGACATCAGGTATTGCATTGGGACCGGTGGTTATGGCAGTGTTTATAAGGCACAACTTCCAACCGGCAAAATTGTTGCCTTGAAGAAACTTCACCGATTAGAAGCAGAGGAGCCTGTTTTTGACAAGTGTTTCAGGAACGAGGCCAAAATGCTAACAGAAATCCGCCACAAGAACATTGTGAGACTTCATGGATTCTGCCTCCACAAACGTTCCATGTTTCTGATTTATCAGTACATGGAAAGGGGAAGCTTGCTTTATGCTCTAAGAAATGATGTTCTAGCTGTGGAATTGGACTGGAGCAAAAGGGTCAACATCATTAAAGGCATTGCTTTTGCTTTATCTTACTTGCATCATGATTGCGACCCGCCAATTCTTCACAGGGACATTTCGAGCAGTAACATTCTCTTGAACTCCATGTTGGAGGCTTTTGTATCCGACTTCGGCACTGCTAGATTTCTTTATCCGGATTCATCCAATCAAACTGTCCTCGCCGGCACTCATGGTTATATTGCTCCAGGTTAATACCTTTATAATACAAAGTTCAAATTAAAAACATTGAATTCCATATATCAAGGTTTTTTCTATTTTTCCAATTTGTTGGACTGTTTATCTAACAAAGCAGAGCAATATGGTATTTACCAATGGGCTTTTCTTTTGTTTAATTTCCCTGAATTCAGAGCTTGCTTACACGATGGCTGTGAACGAAAAATGCGATGTTTATAGCTTTGGGGTCGTGGCTTTAGAAACCATGATGGGAAGGCATCCCGGAGAACTGCTTTCTTCATTAACGCGACCATGGGACCAAGATATGATGTTAAAAGATGTGCTGGATCCACGTCCGTCGCCGCCCGGTAATCGTCTGCTTGATCAGGACGTGGTTCTTGTAGTCATACTGGCTCTAGCTTGCCTCCGTTCCAACCCGAAATTGCGGCCAACAATGCAAAATGTCTGCCGGGAACTTCTTGTTCGCCGACCACCCCTGCCCCTTTCTCTGCATGCAATATCACTGCGGCATCTGATGAATCAGGACATATACAGGGTGGACCGAAACTAGAAAGAAAAGGCATCTCATGAATGGAGTATGGGACGTGAGTAAATTTGTATCGCTAGACCTCTTGCTTAATGTTGGGGCAGAGTTAGATGAAAACTATAAATATGTTATCAATGGTGGTGCTGTGTCTGCATCGGGATGCTGTGTCTGCATCGGGATGCAAAATACAATAAAATAAAAACATTGGCAGTTGCCCTATTGCATCGCGAGTGAATTTTTCCAACGGCCAAATTTGGATGGGCAATTGCACTTAAATTGGGAAAAAGATTAAGACAAAAGAATAAGATTGAGAGGAGTTATGGCATTTAATTTAGTTATAATAACATTCAAATTCCAACGGTAAAGCTTTAAAAGAATGCTTCCTCACCTAGGAATCGACATTTATATTTTTACTATTTTAATTGACATAAATGACCTATTTATTATTATTACTATCATTAAACCTCCTCTCATCTAAACCTCTTCTTGCTTTGCCCCAAAGGCCTACACACCCCTGCTTCCACCAACCCACCATAGCCACCGCCACCGTCGCCACCGCCTGCTCTGGCCAACTTCGTTCTTTTTTCTTTTCCCTATCCTCTCTGTTCCTTGTGATCTTCCCATCCTCCTACACAGACTCGTTATCTCATTCTCTGTTATACTTAAACCCGAAGTCCTTACCTTTCTTCAAAGAACTCAATTGCCTAATTTCCCTCACTTCTGTTTATGCCCAAGTAGCCCATGTCAAGAATCTCGCTTCCTCTTTCACCAATTCGCTATCATCTTTAAAAGATGAAGACCCATCAATTCTAGAGGCTGCCTCGAGATTTATAAATGGATCATGTTTCTGGATAATTCTACGCCCTTGCATCGAACTCTGGTTTCAGCTTTATCGAAAGTCAGTGATGGGGAGTTGCAAGGTTTGATCTTTAAGTGTTTCAGGCAGCTTTGTGAGGAGTATGATGATGGGGATGGGGGCAAGAATCTGGGAAAGAGAAGATTTTGTTTGTCGAGAGTTGCTTTGTCTATAATGGGTATGCCCAAATTGGGGTGCTTGGCAAAGGTTATTGAAGATTGCGCGGTTTTGGTTGGCTGGGATGCTGTTTTGGGTTTGGAGAGCGTTGTTTGCACGACGACAAAGTGGGCTAGGTCGTCCCCTACTGTTATGGAGCAGTGTCAGGAGGCTTTGTCTTGTTTGTACTACTTACTTCAGCGGTTCCATGTAAAATTTAGTGGCTTTATTGGTTTTGGTGGTGGAGAGTTGAATGTGATGGAGGGAATTCTTGGGGTTTTAGTTAACGTGCTGAACTCGATGGTTTGCAAGCTTGTCTTTCAGGAGCTTGGATTGGTTATCATTGGAGGTCTATTTGGTCAAATTACTGGTAATTTTCGCGGTAATGATTATGGTGGTCGGTCTAGCAGGATTATTTCAATGGTATTTAAAGGGGACTTGTGCTCTGAGATACATAGGTTTTCTGTTTTAAGCAGGCTCTGCTTGATCAGAGGTATTCTTACTGCTGTCTGTTTCGCGGGAATATGAACACCATTGACGGCCATTTTAAATTTCACGCACTTAGCAACAGATGAAGAAATCGATGCTAAGTAAGGGTAACTGATTTGTCTGATAATCATGTCCCAATAATCCGAGAGGAGTTGGGGACAAAAATACTGAGGATTATATGAAACAACACGGAAGATCCATTAAGTCAAACAGTAACCAAGAGGCTGGCAGCAAGGACAAATGTTAGATATGAGTCCTGACCTGCTACGCCAAACTACAGATGCATATGCTGAGGACAACGTTTGTTGTGCTGCAACAACGTTCTTTAAATGATTTCTTGAGCATTTGCGCGACTAGTGTGCGAACAGCGATTACAGATGGAACTTGAATTTTATTTTCCCTTGTAATGGTGGAGTTTAGACGTTGGATTAGCACATCTCAATGTGCTAGTCTAACCAGTTGAGCTAAGAATTGAAAAATTATGACTTTTATTTTCTAATGTAATTTATGCGTAATAAAACCCTTTTTAGTGCGAGAGTGCTTTAACGTCACATGGGTCACCAAGGCAAATTTTGCTTAAACCTGCTGACACCTTCACCTTGAAAGATACGAAAGCTAATTTTAGTTTTCATTAGAGTTAATTAGAGCGAGTAATTCAACTAACACCAATTGCTATACCCTAAAACATAACAAGAAAAACCATAACAAATTACTCGTATGAGCTACAAACACCAATTTGCTATTCTAGGAGACCAATGAGTCCATTGGCGGAAGAAATGCCCTCTTACCTTCCTAATATTCATCCCCTTCATCTTCGTCCCCTTCACATGACTCAGCCCCAACTTCCTCATAATCCTTCTCTAGAGCAGCCAAATCTTCCCTAGCCTCTGAAAACTCGCCCTCCTCCATACCCTCACCAACATACCAATGCACAAAAGCACGCTTGGAATACATTAGATCAAACTTGAGATCAAGCTTAGAAAACACCTCCGCAACACTAGTTGAGTTGGAGATCATGCAAACAGCCCTTTGAACCTTGGCCAAGTCACCGCCAGGAACAACTGTGGGAGGCTGGTAGTTGATACCACACTTGAACCCAGTTGGACACCAATCCACAAACTGAATGGTCCTCCTAGTCTTGATTGTGGCCACCGCTGCATTCACATCTTTAGGCACCACATCTCCTCTGTACATCAAGCAGCAAGCCATGTACTTTCCATGGCGGGGATCACACTTTGCCATCATTGAAGATGACTCAAAAGCACTGTTGGTTATCTCTGCCACAGAGAGTTGCTCATGGTAGGCCTTCTCAGCAGAGATGACCGGTGCATATGAAGACAGCATGAAATGAATCCGAGGGTATGGGACTAAATTGGTCTGAAATTCAGTCACATCCACATTAAGTGCTCCATCAAATCGAAGAGAAGCAGTCAGTGATGATATAACCTGCAGAAAAATAAAAGGAAAAAGTTCCAATCTTTCATTCAACTAAAACTCATAAAAACAGACAATTGTCAACAAATCTTTCTGTACTGAGTGTATTTTGACTCTACCTGAGAAACAAGCCTATTAAGATTGGTGTAAGTGGGTCTCTCAATGTCAAGTGATCTACGGCAAATATCATAGATAGCCTCATTGTCAAGCAGCACAGAAACATCAGTGTGCTCTAGGAGTGAATGAGTGGACAACACACTATTATAAGGCTCCACAACAGAGGTTGAGACCTGAGGGGAAGGATAAACAGTGAACCCAAGCTTGGATTTTTTGCCATAATCCACAGAGAGCCTCTCCAAGAGCAAAGACCCAAGACCAGATCCAGTGCCCCCACCAACTGCATGGAACACCAAGAAGCCTTGGAGGCCAGTACAGTTATCCGCAAGCTTCCTTATCCTGTCAAGGCACAAGTCTACAATTTCCTTCCCAACTGCCAAAACCCATGAAAATTCCCACATATTTTCCGTCAAATTAGCAGGTATTCAACCAATAAAAAAGTGATGCTAAAAGCAAAAACAGAAATTTAAAACAAAAAAAAAAATGATGGCTTCCTTACCTGTGTAGTGGCCTCTTGCAAAATTATTGGCTGCATCTTCTTTGCCACTAATGAGTTGTTCCGGGTGGAACAACTGGCGATAATTCCCAGTCCTGACCTCGTCAATCACAGTGGGTTCCAGGTCCACGAAAACGGCACGAGGGACGTGCTTTCCGGCTCCTGTTTCGCTGAAGAAAGTGTTGAAGGCATCGTCTCCGCCCCCAGTCGTCTTGTCGTTCGGCATTTGCCCATCAGGCTGCAACCCACAAAACCAAACAGAAAAAAAAAAAAAAAAAAACAAAAAAAAACAAAAAAGAATCAAAACTCAGAAACTAGTATCCAGAAAAAATTGATAAACAGAAGAAGTTTCTGTAGAGTTATTTTCTCTGGCTTACCTGGATCCCATGTTCAAGGCAGTACAGTTCCCAGCAAGAATTACCCACTTGAATACCAGCCTGGCCAATGTGGATAGAGATGCACTCCCTCATTTTTTTTTTCCCCTTGATCTTCTTTTTGTTTTTTTTATGGTTTTTTAGTTTGATGGGTGCTAATAATTTTTCTGAAGCCTTCGCCCCTATATATCGACACAGAGTAAGAGAACCAAAAAAAATCAATAATAATTAAATTAATTTTAACAGAGGGACCGACCCAATGCTGTCATGGCAGTGGTGGTTTTGGAAAGTGGAAACGGCTATATTGTTCTTTTGAAATTTGAAAAAAAAAATGTGTGGCTATTGTTGGTGGGATCCAACTCGCTGGGAGCTTGCGACCGTTGGGTTTTGAATTTGAATTTTTTGTTTTTGTTTTTTTTATTTTATTTTTCTGATCAGTTTTGAATTTGAAATTTGAATCGTGGAATTCCCCAACTGAATAATGAATTTTCAGGGACTGGGTCAAAGGGGAGTAGACTTGTCTTGCAATCAATACGGTCCAGTGGGCTTGACGCCCAAGCCCACAAGCTGTTCGTATGCATGAATTGTTTAGAGTTGAGAGACTCTGAGCAAAAAGACCCTAAGCCTGAAATGGCAACAACGACATTCACAGATGAAAAATTGGAATGGATCCCATTGAGATGCTGGCCCACTCATGGTTGACTCAATTGCCCCCAGGTGGCCATGACCATGAATTACCTCATTTCTATGCCAGTTTCCGAAGATATCAAAGAGAATCAACTAAATCATGAATGCCCTTATGGGTATGGTACGTATATGGTCTTTTTGATTGTTAAAGGCTTAAAGCAATTTCTGTATTTTTCAAAAGTCATTAAGGTCACATTTCCTTATCAAGAATATAAAGGATTTAGCTATTCGTGATTCATACGGTGGTGTCATTTTTTCATGAATCGCTTAATAACATTGACAGAAGTTTCCTTTGAAAATCGCTGCCCTAAACATCAACTTGATTAAAAATTGCCATACTTCTTGTATAATTCGGCGTGCCCTGTCTTTGACTCTTTACAATAAAAAGGGAAAGAGAAAAACCGAAGCAATAGACGAGAGGTTGGTATCCAAACCCAAAAGTGCGCTGCCATTGATGGACAGTGCAGTAGTCGGGCCAGGCTCAAGAATTAATGTTGGGGTATTCCCAGATTAACTTGAGTGTGTGCAAAGGACAAGAAGGTGTCACCGACTATTAATAATAAAATCACTTCAATTTTTAGTTTAATATAAGATTCCATTTTTAATTGCTACAAATTTTCTTTTTAAAAAAAAAGGGGTAAAAAAATACTGAAATTTTCTTTTGAGAAATATTTCAGTAATTAATTGAGTTTTAATTTTATAATATAAAATTCATAAAAATAAAAAGAGTTATATTTGTAGTATTATTTAAAGTCTAATGAATTTCTTATTAAAAAAAAAAACTAAGAAATTATCAAAGAAAAAATCCAAATTTACATACTATAAATAAAAAGAAAAAAAGAAAAGCAGAAAGAGAATATCATCTATATAGTAGTATCACGCTTTTAAAAGTCGCTTCCTTTGGTGATACAAGCAATTGAGTAGTTTCCACTTTCTACTAAACACAACCCCAAAATTAAGTTGTCACCATTGTTGTTAAATCCACTCTCATTGAACTTGGAATCTAGCATCCTCATGTCAAAAAGCCACCCGATTTCGCGCTTGCTTTGATCATTTAGTGACTTGATATTCATCAAAAAGAACGGTTAGAAACGAGGTGCAGAAAGTCTTGTAGCCTAATGTGGCTCAATAATTAAGATTATTAATAGATGGGGGTCCCTCAAAAGAAAATAAACAAAAGATGGAGGTCCCTGAAACGCACGTTCATGGGTGATGGGGGCGCTAACAATCCATGAATTCAAAGAAGGAATTCTATTTCCTTCTAGGACAATTTCAATGGCAAATCACGATTATGATCATTGGCCCAAGTGTAGTTTTGCATCAATCCTTTTGTATTGGTGCAAGGAGCTCGCTAGTGTCTGATATAAATGAAACCAGCTAAAAAACGAAGCATGTAAACAGTCATTGCCCTGAAGCTGCAAAGATATGGAGCAGTGAATTAGCCCAACATTGTTTTAAGGAGCTCCATGTGAGAGGCTGTATCATATGATCATGGTTTTGGCGGTAGTGCAGAGCAGAAGCAGCTTTGCTTTTGTTTAATTATTTTGGTATTTTACATAAAGCTACAGCCTAAGAGTCAAGCAGACGAAGCCAAGACAACCCAAACTCCAAAAAGGAGGTCCATAACTTTAGACCATAGTCTCAGACCCGTGACTTCATCTAGTGGTTGCTCTACTCGATTTACCGTGACCTGCACCCGTAATCTACAGATTTACTTTCATTTTTCTCCTCATCTGTTTTTTTTTTTTTCCTTTTCTTTTCCATTTTTGCATATTTCTTGAGGTCTATTGGAGTACCGATCAACAGCATTAGTCCCCTGTTATCGCATGATGAATCCATAATTCACATCCCGCGATCAAATGCATGCAACGTGATCATGCATCATAATTTCATATCCCCTTCTCTAGATGCCATCTGTAATGTTATTCATAATTAAAGATCTAAACTAGGAGTTCCATTTTAGAAGTCACAATGTTCTCGTTCCAAGATCGGATCGCTAATGTGAACGGTGATAACAATCAGATGGCCCCTCCAAGCAGATGAGTAGAATGACTCCATGATAGCATTGCAACTCAATCCAATGAATCTGACATTGCCATATGCCTAGTCTTACAATAGTTGTTATTATAACATATGCTAGGGCTAAATGGAGTCACCAAATCGGATCTGATGTTCCCAAAAGGGAGTACAACACAACCAAAGACACTTAATCCCATTTGCAAATCCTCTTGGCCCAAAAACAATTAAGGGTTTGTTTTATTATACCTTTTTTTTATTTTTATTCACTTAGCCCTAACTTTTGTAGTCATAGGGAGCCAGGGCAAACATGCAATACACTTGCTTTTCAAAGTATTAGCCGACCATTTTCTAGCTCTTTTAACTAATGGTACTGACTTCCAAAGCTAAGGGTCTTGATTACCCATATCGAAGCGGCGATTTATTATAAGTCATGAGCCTCATTGATTAATCAATGTAGCAAGTATTTGTCGGCTCTATGACACAAAATATTCCTTAAAATGACCATCACATCAGTGGCATTTGTTGGACAACATCCTGAGGATTAGAAATAATGGGGCCAGAAATTTAATTAATGTGTTGGTTTAGTCCTTAATATATCAACATGAAAAAGGAAGCGTCTTGTTAGGAGACTTTTGATTCAGTTTAAATCAGCTAGAGTCAAAGTTGATACAATCTTTGGGGAACCCAATTAATTTCCTAGAAAATGGCAAGCACAAGCTCCACTGGTGGACAACCTAAATCAGCATTGCGTATGCGTAATCATATTATTTTTTGGTGCTTCATAAATGAAGGAAATTGCTTGCCTTTTGTATTGATTTGCGACATGGGGTTGAAGATCAACCCTGTAGATTCATCGGATTTGAGGCAGAAACACTTTCATGTTTCAACCCAGAAAACTGGGAAAAGTAAATTGCCTTCTTATTTTCCTATTTTCTTGTTCTTCGAGGTGGGCCACGTGTCAATCAAGTCAAGAGAGCGTGAATGACAAGGCCGTAAAGTTCATATCCAGAAAAAATGGGCTGCAGCCCAAAAAACCCATTTGGGTTGCTCCCATACTTGTAATTGGGTGGGTGTAATTGGAATGACCAGACCCATGATGCCCTTTTCCATTTTCCTTTTTCTCTGTATTGGATTTGGAGAGAAGTACAATATTGCTATGGTTCATGATAAAAAAACAAACCTGATGGCACTCTGGATGTGAGTAGGTCTAGGATTGGCTCCTATTGGTTCATATGCATTTGGTGGCGGACCACTAAGGGATCATATGTTACCCATGACATGATAGGTTAACAAGAAAAGCAAGATACGTGTGGATAAATATTTTGGTAGAATCAGTGGCTTCCAATTGATTTTTTTTTTTTATTCCATCTCACCTACCTCTATAACAAGTGGATGTTTTGCCTTTGCCAATTGTCCTATAATTACATCTCCAGGAACGCCTGAAATTATTTCCCAAGATATCGTGGTGTGTTGGAGAATAATAATTGATTTGTCTGTGAATAAACATTGAGGAACTGTAAATTTTCAATTTGGAAAAGCAATGTTCTGTTTGTCCTTGACCGAGGGTGGAGGTATTTGGCTGTAAATCAAATTGATTTACCCGATAATTATTTCTCTGCCATCGGATTATCGAGCATTTAAAATTGAGGACCATCTTTAACGTATCCTAGGAGTGCCCTACCGTTACAAAGGATAATTCTGTTTCCAGCTTTCCATAAATGTCTAACGCTGGAAATGCTGCACGGCCTTGACAACCAACTGACCGTAGTAATAGTGTTTGAAGAGGAGCTGGGGGGATAACCCAATTCCTGAGGCCACATTCCAAGATCAAGTTAAATGGCCAATACCAAAAGAATGGTGGGTTCACAAAGTTACCGGTTTCTGTTGGCATGCATGCGTACAAAATCTTTTGGGGGGGGGGGGGGGGGGGCAGCAGGATACGAGCTATCTACATTTTCAAGTGAAAACCCTTCCGGGGTTAAAACTCAAGCTGGCACATGTGAATAATAAATATGATCGTGGGCCGTTGGTTTTCAAGAGAATTACTGTTGGTACCTATAATTTGCGTCACACCCCAGCCAGCTCATGTTTTATCCCACATGCTCCAGAGGCATCCCTGTCAGGTATGATTTACCGTGGAAAATAATTTGGCACACATCAATCATTATTTTGGATTGTTACACCATATATAATCATTCGAGCTCATGGTTATAATGGGTAGTCAAATCATATACCAAATTTGAGACCTACATTCTTATTCTTTTTTTTGGTTGATGAGAATATTACGAAGGTTCAAATTTGAAATGACTTATGATTTTATATATATATATATATATATATATATATATATATAATAAGATATATTATAATTATATTAATTATTTTATATTATGAATAAATTAAAATGATAAATTATTAATTAATATTTTTATTTAATTTATTATAAAAATTTATTATATAAATAATTAAATTAAAATAAATATTTTTATAAAAAAATATTTTTTTTAATAAAAAATTACTATTTTTAACTAACCAATAATTAATAAAATCTTAATTATTTATTTTATAAACAACATGGTACTAACTTTCTTAATTATCTAATAAATGTTAGATAGATATACTCTTAAATATGCACTTAATAACTTTTTTGTAATGTTTGTCATTCACTTACTAGTTTGATATTAATATGTACTTAATGTTAGGAGATTAAAATTATAATATCTTTAATATAATTAAAATATTTTTATATAATAAATTTAAAATTTATAGAAAATTGTATACAAAATTCAAAACATATTATACCGAAATTTACAAATTTTAATATTGTGGAGCCAATGGCACAGAAATCAAGACAACCACAGCGGGAGGACACCGGTCAGACACAATTAACTAGATTCCACTTAACCAGGCAAAAAAAAAAAAGTAAAAAAACCGAAAAATTAAAAAGCAACTACAGGGTTAAGGCATCCACTATAAAGTTGCGTGCCCCTTCTATCCATTATTCACTGCTCTGCGCTTCCCTACTTTGACGACTAGTCCAAGTCTCCAACACACACTCCCACACTTTCCACCCACCAACAGAAACTTATAGCATCTCTCTTTCCCAACTCGCTCTTCTTATTAGCCACTTTCATGCACTTTTTCTCATATCTCAGATCTCTTCTCCAATGCCAATGAACCCACAAGCAACTATCACTCAAGATTGACTTTAGAATCTCTTGCTTCAGTCAACTCATACACTAAAAACAATACCTTTCTTTTGGGAGGAGGAGGAGGAGGAAGAGGAGGAGGAGGAGGAGGGGGAGGGTTGGTTTGGGGAGCTTGATTTTGGGCCACAATGGCAGAGACCACAGAGCCAAAAGCATCTCTGCCTGAGGCAGAGAAGAAGAAAGATCAGAGCTTGCCATTTTACCAGCTCTTCTCATTTGCTGATAAGTATGATTGGCTACTCATGATCTCCGGTAGCTTAGGAGCTATTGTTCATGGCTCTTCAATGCCCGTGTTTTTCCTGTTGTTTGGTGAAATGGTTAATGGTTTTGGCAAGAACCAATCTGATTTGCCCAAATTGACCCATGAAGTCTCCAAGGTTCGTTACTAACTTTCCAATTTCATGTCTTTACTACTTTTCCAATGTTTTAATGTTAATTTCAGATCTGGGATCTAATTTTTTTTGGTTTTTTTTTTTTTTTTTCTGTCAATGCAGTATGCACTGTATTTTGTGTACCTTGGTCTTGTTGTGTGCCTATCATCTTATGCAGGTACATCAACTTCCTTTGTTGCTTTGCTTCTTGTTTTTGTTATGTTCTAAATTGTATAGATGGACATAATCACTTGGTGGTGCAACTTCCATCCAGACAAACGATGCTCGTGTAAACAGTTTGCATCAGACCATTGGGTTTGAGATTAACCACATGTGGTCCACTGGCTTCTCTCTCTCTCTCTCTCTCTCTCTGTTTGTCGTCCTTTTTCACTCTTCACTGGTCAATTTTCGAGTACCTCCTTACTGACATTATACAATATCTATCAACACTCAAACCTCTCCACCCCTGTCTCTATATGTTACTTGTTCTCACGTGAAATCTCTGTTTTATCTTAAAATTTTTTACTGTGATATCCGGCTGTTAAAAAAACCAATGGTTGCCTTTGCCAGAGATTGCATGCTGGATGTATACTGGAGAGAGACAAGTGAGCACATTAAGAAAGAAGTACTTGGCGGCAGTGTTGAAACAAGATGTTGGCTTCTTTGACACAGATGCAAGAACTGGGGATATTGTCTTTTGTGTTTCCACAGATACCCTTCTTGTCCAAGATGCTATTAGTGAGAAGGTTTTTTTCGCTCTCTCGCTCTCTCTGTTTTTTTTTTTTTTTTCTCTCCTCTCTTCTCTTTGTTGCCTTACATCTGATAGCCCTCGTTTACTCAGTTCTCCTTCTTTCATTTTCAAGCTGTACTCTCACAAAGCTTTTAAGTCTCTTTTTCTTTCTTCTTAGATTTGTTGTTTTCTTAAAAAAAAAAAAAAAAAAAAAGCTTTTTGGCTTCTGTTATTGCCCTTTTGTTCTTGACGTGGCAAAAATCTAGTGTCTGAGTTAGCTTTGAATTGCAAGCAAAGGTCACAGTGAAATGTGGGCTGCCCATAAATGGGGGGTCCCAACAGTCAATTCCTTGTGTTTGACTGCGCACGTTAGCAGATCTGGCCTGGCATGCGGACAACCTCCATGTTTGGACTTTAGTGATTTGGGTCCCTAGTCAATAGATTTTCCAATTTAATTCACGACTATGAAATATAATTTTCTAATGGCTTTGCTTTTTTGGGGGGAATTTCAGGTGGGGAATTTTATACATTATTTGTCAACATTTCTAGCCGGGCTGGTGGTTGGTTTTGTGTCAGCATGGAGGCTGGCGCTTCTCAGTGTAGCAGTAATACCAGGAATAGCTTTCGCCGGAGGCCTATACGCATATACTCTTACAGGCCTTACCTCAAAAAGCCGTAAATCCTATGCACAAGCTGGCATTATTGCCGAGCAGGTTTGGTTTATTAGCCTTACACTTCCTTTACAGTAACTTCGATTTTTGATTACTTTTGTTGAGTTGGCGTTACGTCCTTCTTTTTGTGTGACGCATACTCCCTTTCTTGTCTTGATTCTATTATTGGATTAATGAAAAAAGGAAGACACAGCTGTCTGGATATCATGTGATTTTTGTGTGTTTTGTTTAGTGTTGGAAAACTGTAAACAATGGTGGCCCTTTGTGGATCAAATCATGTTCAGGCCTGTGCAAGTTTTCAAAAGTGGAATTGGCTTTTTCAGTTAATTACTAATCTGAATTTTTTAAGTATTTCTGCAAACTTTGGTCCAAGGTTGTCCATTACGACATGAATTCTTGCCAAATTACAGTTTAAGACCTTAACTAATAATTGGAAAAACTAATGAATTGCTAAATCATCTATTGCATGGAACAGGCCATCGCGCAGGTTCGAACGGTGTACTCGTACGCTGGGGAAAGCAAAGCCTTAAATTCCTATTCAGATGCAATACAAAGCACATTAAAGCTCGGATACAAGGCTGGCATGGCCAAAGGACTGGGGCTGGGATGTACCTATGGAATAGCTTGCATGTCATGGGCCCTTGTATTCTGGTATGCTGGTGTATTTATCAGGAATGGACAGACCGATGGAGGAAAGGCATTCACAGCAATTTTCTCTGCCATTGTTGGTGGCATGTAAATATCAAACTGGAATTCTATAATTTGGACTCTAGGTAAATGAACAATAAAACTTGGTAATAATGAGATAATCATAATTGTTACAGGAGTCTGGGACAGTCGTTTTCAAATCTTGGGGCATTTAGCAAAGGCAAAGCAGCTGGATACAAGTTGATGGAGATAATCAAGCAAAAACCTTCCATTATTCAGGACCAGTCAAATGGGATATGCTTGCCTGAGGTCCATGGTAACATAGAATTCAAGAATGTAACTTTCAGCTACCCATCAAGGCCAGATGTTTTTATATTGCGAAATTTTTCAATCTTCCTTCCTGCTGGAAAGACTGTTGCAGTTGTTGGTGGCAGCGGGTCGGGAAAAAGCACTGTTGTCTCTCTGATTGAGAGGTTTTATGATCCTAATGAGGGTAAACAGAAAGCTTTTTGAGTTGAAAGATTAAAATTCAAAGGCAAATTGATTGAAGATTGTGCTGATTTTTATCAATGGATGAGCAGGGAAAGTTTTGCTGGATGATGTGGACATAAAGACTCTACAACTAAGGTGGTTGCGAGGTCAGATTGGGTTGGTTAACCAAGAACCTGCACTATTTGCCACCACCATCCTCGAGAACATACTCTATGGAAAGCCTGACGCAACAATGGCTGAAGTAGAAGCCGCTGCTTCTGCTGCAAATGCTCATAGCTTCATTTCCTTGCTTCCTAATGGATATAACACCCAGGTTGGTGGACACTAAATTAAATCAATGCCAATTTAATCTCAGTAAAAATGTAGAAATTATATTTATTGATTCTGTGTATTCTTTGATCTTGAACAAGGTGGGAGAGCGAGGAGTCCAGCTCTCGGGTGGCCAGAAACAGAGAATTGCCATAGCCAGAGCTATGCTGAAGAACCCCAAAATCCTCCTCCTTGATGAAGCAACCAGTGCACTTGATGCTGGATCTGAGAGCATTGTTCAAGAAGCATTAGATCGTCTTATGGTTGGAAGAACAACGGTTGTTGTTGCACATAGACTTTCCACCATTAGAAACGTGGATACAATTGCAGTAATTCAACAAGGGCAGGTTGTTGAGACAGGAAGCCATGAAGAACTGATTGCCAAAGCAGGAGCATATGCTTCATTGATCCGATTTCAGGAAATGGTGAGAAATAGAGACTTTGCCAACCCATCAACTCGCCGATCACGCTCATCACGATTAAGCCATTCACTCTCAACAAAGTCTCTCAGCCTCCGGTCTGGCAGTTTAAGGAACTTGAGCTATTCCTACAGTACTGGCGCTGATGGCCGTATTGAGATGATCTCGAATGCTGAAACTGACCGTAAAACTCCAGCACCTGATGGTTATTTCTTCAGGCTACTCAAGCTAAATGCTCCTGAATGGCCCTACTCAACAATGGGTGCTGTAGGATCTGTGCTTTCTGGTTTTATAGGTCCAATATTTGCCATAGTAATGAGCAACATGATAGAAGTTTTCTACTATAGGAATTTTGCATCCATGGAAAGGAAGACAAAGGAGTTTGTTTTCATTTACATTGGTGCTGGCTTTTATGCTGTTCTTGCATATTTGATTCAGCATTATTTCTTCAGCATCATGGGGGAGAACCTCACCACAAGAGTGAGGAGGATGATGCTTTCAGGTAAAATTCTCACTATTGTACACTTTTTACGTTTGTATTGTGCCTATAATAAAATGCATAAAAAGAAATCATCTTTATAATCCTCCAGCAATTTTGAGGAATGAAGTTGGATGGTTCGATGAAGAAGAACATAATTCTAGCCTTCTCGCAGCTAGATTAGCTACTGATGCTGCAGATGTGAAGTCAGCAATAGCCGAGAGGATTTCTGTGATACTACAGAACATGACTTCTCTGCTTATCTCATTTTTAGTTGCTTTCATTGTAGAATGGAGGGTATCCCTTCTCATTTTGGCCACCTTCCCTCTGTTGGTACTTGCCAATTTTGCCCAGGTAAGATTTCTTAAACAAACATTGCTCTGGAATGCAAAATGCTTCTATATATATATATTTTTTTAATTGAATTTTTTATTTTTTTATATATAACATTAAATTAACTTAATTTAATTTTTATAAGAACTAAATTAAAAATTTTCTTTTTTTTTTTTTTTGACACAACCTCAACATTGTTAGACGACAAACACAAAAGCACGTGTCACTGCTTCACAGCACGTGCTATCTCCAGCCACCGTGCGTCAATCCCTTACAAAAAAGCACCGCAACCCCAAAAACAAAGTATTTTTTTAAGGTATCTCATTGTAATCGAAAAATAAAAATAAAATATTCTCGGCTCAGCCCCATCAACCTCTCTGCATTAACGCTGGTCTAACGTCCCGAGGCCACATGACCTTGTTAACACCTCTTTCTTTCTTGGGTTTCATTGTCTGTCTTTGGGTCAAATTTTCAACCTCCTTTGTTTCTTTCGTTGGTCTCTTCTCTTTCAACTTTCTCGTAATTCTTAGATGCTCACTGACCACCGACACTGCGGCAATGCAGTTATAGATTATGCAATCCTGGGCACATGGGCCTTTCATTGCTTTTTGTTTACTATGGCTCTGCTAGATACCCACCTTGGCGAGGTTCTCAAGGGAATCCTCGACCCGTGAGTGTCATTATTTAATGATGCCACCATTTTCTTTGCCAGACATTTATCTTCCCGTTTTCCTTCTTTTCCTGCTCTTTTCTTTTTCTTTTTCTTTCTTGTTTTTTTTTTGGGGGTTTTTCTTAGGAAATGTCAGGGGTGGGTTACAGACAAACAGTGGCATGGCAGTGACACCCACTTTTGGCAGTGCTGTCGTTCGGTTACTATGGGGCTTTGTCGTTATGGGATTCCAGAAAGATTGAATTTTTTTTTTGGGTATCTGGAATCTGGTTTAGTTCTTCAAACTGTTGAGGGTACAGAGTCCAAATAGTGACACTTTTGTTCTTTTGTTAGGATGGGTGCTCTGAATTTGAACATGCTTTTTTACAACGGAAGTAAACGGATTGCGTGAAACATACAACGGTAATTGTCCTTATTGGTTCCTTGAAGTCAGCCTAGTGGGTTTAGATGTACGCTCTGGGTCTTCTTACAGTTGAGTGGTCAATCTTCCTTCTTGGGGCTGCCAACGGTTTCTCGATGAAAGGGATAAAGAGTTTCTTGACAGAAATAAACGAGAAACCATTAATGAACATTGAGGATATATGACGTGGCTATTCTTGGTCCATTCACTAATCGTGGCTTTCTATCTAATGGGATTCAATTATATAATATGGCCAAGGGATCTAACATGTTATTACCTATTCTCAGTGATCATGGATTGACCGATGTGTTAGCATGAGAATTGTTAATGGGTAGTCTAATGTCTTGAATTGGCGACCATCTTTCTTTCTTGTATCCATATAGAGGAAAAGGCAGGGAGAATTCATTTATTTCAATGTTATTTATGTATGTATAACAAAATTGAATGGAGATTCCAAAGGCTTTTCCCAACCAAAAACAATAAGAGAAAAACCTTTGGTAAGTTTTACGGTCAGTATTACTCAAATTAAAAAATTTATCACCATTTAATAAATTTGTATCAAGTTGACTTGATTTAAGGCTTCCCTTGTTGCCAGGATGCCTGATATTGGGTATAAGCAAGAATAAGAAAGCATGTCAAAAGTCCACTTGCAATGTCGTGCCCCTTTCTCATCTGCATTTGCACGAGATATTTTGATGTTTGACATTTCATTTCCAAATTTTACATCCACGAATTCATGACAATTGATTCTTATTATTTTGTTTATTACAGCAACTTTCTCTCAAAGGGTTTGCTGGAGACACCGCCAAGGCCCATGCAAAGACTAGCATGATTGCTGGTGAGGGAGTGAGCAATATCCGAACTGTAGCAGCCTTCAATGCTCAAGAAAAGATCCTCTCTCTATTCTGCCAAGAGCTTCGTGTTCCTCAGCTTCGTAGCCTTCGCAGAAGCCAAACTTCTGGCCTTCTCTTTGGCATGTCCCAGCTTGCTCTCTATGCTTCTGAGGCTCTCATTCTTTGGTATGGTGCCCATCTTGTTAACAAAGGTGTCTCCACATTCTCAAAGGTTATTAAGGTCTTTGTTGTCCTGGTCATCACTGCTAATTCAGTTGCAGAAACTGTTAGCCTTGCTCCTGAGATTATCAGGGGTGGTGAAGCAGTCGGTTCTGTGTTTTCAATACTGGACCGGTCAACTAAGATTGACCCAGATGATCCCATGGCAGAGCCTGTTGAATCAATTTGTGGGGAAATTGAACTTAGGCATGTTGATTTTGCATACCCTTCGCGACCTGATGTTCCAGTTTTTAAGGACCTGAACCTTAGAATTCGAGCTGGTCAAAGCCAGGCTCTTGTTGGAGCTAGTGGGAGTGGAAAGAGTTCTGTGATTGCATTGATTGAGCGTTTCTATGATCCAACTGCTGGAAAAGTTATGATTGATGGGAATGATATTCGACGACTAAATTTAAAATCCCTTAGACTTAAAATTGGATTGGTGCAACAAGAGCCAGCCCTCTTTGCAGCAAGCATTTTTGATAACATTTCATATGGAAAAGATGGTGCAACTGAAGCTGAAGTAATTGAAGCTGCTAGAGCAGCCAATGTGCATGGTTTTGTTAGTGCATTGCCTGATGGTTATAAAACACCCGTTGGTGAGAGAGGTGTTCAGCTCTCTGGGGGGCAAAAACAAAGAATTGCAATTGCCAGAGCTGTTCTTAAGGACCCAGCCATACTTCTGCTGGATGAGGCCACGAGTGCACTTGATGCTGAATCAGAATGTGTATTACAAGAAGCATTGGAAAGGCTAATGAGAGGCCGCACCACGGTGCTTGTGGCTCACCGTTTATCCACCATTAGATCAGTGGATAGTATCGGGGTTGTGCAAGATGGACGCATTGTGGAGCAAGGCAGCCATGCGGAGCTAATTAGCCGAGCCGACGGGGCTTACTACAGGCTATTGCAGCTACAGCACCATCACATATGACAAGGGTTTTGATTGAAGCAACATGGCCTTGTCGGCTGGTAACTATGTTGGCTTGGCCACATTAACTTTATGTTTCCATTTCTTTTCCCCTCTACTTTTTCGAATGATGATGAAAGTTGTAGATATGGGAATGTGGAGACTATCTTGAGAACCACCAGCACCCCATTTCCAATGGGGTAGCAGCTGTTCTATTATTGATAACTAATGATGCACGAGCCTGTTGTCCATCTGGTTTGGTTGATGATTGATTGGCTTTTTCCCCTCCGTTTGTTTTGTTTTGTTTTGTTTTTAGGTATTAAAAATCATATTTATAGACATAAAACTAAAACTTCAGACGACTACTTCATTACTAAACTTGTAGGTAGTGAATTTTTCTCCTCTTTTTGTAAGTGATAAGTTATATACAATACTAAAAAAGCAAACCCAGAAACCATCTTCAGAATCTCTTCTTGCTGCTGCTTTCCCCCATTGCATGTGCTTGCTGAAGTGCTCTTTTTAGGCTAATATAAGAGCAACTTTTCGTTTCTTTCCGGGTCCAAGGCCCACATGAGTCACGGTCTCAAACAACCAAGAACCTAGCTTATCCCTTTTTATTAGTAAAATGGAGACACATTGATGTGGAGCAAATGGCTTTAATTATTGTGAAGCAGGACAAGGGGGGAAGGCTTCATTGGACGTAAAGCGTACGCATGGGAATTCCAGAGTGGAGATCATCATACCCGCAGTACACGTCCGAGGGGCCCAACTCAAGTGTGTACAATTCTTTGAATGGGCCTCGATAGATTGGTGGATTTTCTCCGGCTTCAATTTTCACATGCAAAGATTTTCAGACAGGACAGGACAGTTTTCTTTTTCTATTGGATTGGCTATTATGTTCGATAAAAGTATGCCACACAGTAGGTGTACTTCTCTGTCATAGAGTGAGGTCAAGAAGGTTCCTAAAGCTCCTTTTTTTTTTTTTTTTTTTCTTTTTGCCCGATGGTTTCTACATTGCCTTGGTATAACGCTAATCCATTATAACCAGTCACACAAACAGACAAAGAAATTTCTCTTTTCAACGATTTTCTCTTTAATACAACCAGCTTGATGAGAGTGTGAAAAAGAAAATGCAGGCTGGCAAAGAAAACAAGCAGAATTGGATTCCTGATACTCGAGAGGGATGTGGAAATGAGAAATTGGGGCCCTACAAAAGCATGGTTGAAACTTATAAAAAAAAAATAAAAAATTTAGGAGGCATAGCAGAGATGATGCATCATGTCAGCCTTTAGTTGCACAGTCCCATTACATTTGCCTGCATTTTCTGTAAATGCTGGGTACCGATTCAGCAAAATGTACCCCTCAATAATTTAAAATGGATCGCAGTAACTCCAGCTTGCATACGCTCACATATTTACAAAAAGTAAGATCCCATGCTCTAAAAAAGGATTGGTCTAGGCATATTGGAAGTAGAAATTGGAAAATTAAGAGTTCTATGAGTAGCTGAGATTAATGTCCATTGACTCAGAGCACCAATGTTTACGGATCTTTCACTTCAAAATCATTTACCATTTACCATTATAAATACCTTGTTGTAACTGCAGAATGCGGTTACAAATTCTAGAGGTAAACATCAACCCCCAGAAATAAGCAGACCTGTCACAAGGTGAAAACGTTAGTGATAATTGCAGATGCATAGCGTACAGTTTTGCAATACGTACGCATTGATATTCTGTTGGGGACCTTGGACTTTAGCAGCAGTGTCTCCTGAGTCTCAGAGTTGAGCCTACAATTGTTGACTACATGCCCTGAAGGGTCCGAGTCCAACCCATTTTCTGTTCGTACCATTTCGGCCTTTTATGGCTCGACACGAGACCCACAATCCGATGATCTGATCTAAAGATGTTGAGGCGTCACGGCTCTAGATTAGGGACTTTAAGTTCGTTCGAGGTCTCAATCTCATTCGATGATGTGCTACATAAGTGGGGCCACCAATGCAAAAGGTGTTGCCTAATGCAACAATATTGCATGTGCATTTCAGCCTCTTATGCTAAATTCAATCACAAAACGCAATGCATGTCCCTTCGAACAGTCACCAGACCTTGGACACTGAGATGTATCTATAAATTTATATTCGCTTAGATGTCTTCCGGGCATGTGACCCTCGTGGATCCATTGGAGCTACCTTTAGCGTCTGTTTCCCTTTTGAAGAATCCGAGAATTTTATTTATACATTGAACAGAAAATACATTGTAGAATTGCAGGTAATGATAGCCTTAAAAGAACGAACCCCATTAACGTCACTTTCGATTACTTGTCAAATTCAACCATATGCAAGGTTTTTAGTGCATGAGTTATGGGTTTCCCCCTGCACCCTTGATAGGGAACAAGCAGAGTTTAAAATATTTTTAATTTGAAAGGACTGTTATTGATGAAAATTTTAACAGGGCTTGCCGAAAAGAAAATGAAAAAAAAGCTGCATGTTGTTCCACTCCCAAAGTGCGAAAAAAAAAATGTTACATCATGGGTCTTGCAGATCCATAATGCTAACCGTTTTGTGGCCATGGATGATTTTGTAAAGCGTTTCGGCCATCGACGAAGGGGAGGAAAAAGAAGATCACAAGCTTGGACACGAAGGCCGCTTTGATTGTCCTTTGATAAGTTCGTGTGAATACTCCATGGTTAATGCACTGACTCCACCCCACTGACATGATATGTACTAAGACGAGTCCATTCAGTGTCCACCCCGGCAGGGATGGGTCAGGCCTTGTCCTCCCGGGGAAACATAGCCAGCCCAATTGCAGGGTAGCATCTTATTTCCTGTCTTGACTATGCAACTACTCTCTCTCTCTCTCTCTCTCTCTCTCTCCTTTTAAGTGAATTTTAAATTTAATTAACTTAAAATATAAATTAAATTTTATTTAAAAATAATTAACTAAATTTTTATTATATATGTATATGCATACATAAAAAAATATGAAGAAAAATAATAAAAATCGTTATTTAAAGTTTAAATTAAAGTCCACCGCAACAACTTTTTTCAACGAGAAGATTTTTGGGCAATAATTAAATCATTTTACTTCATTTCTTCCACGGAAAGTCCTAAGACTCGTGACTAGTGGACCCTCCAAAATTTTGAGGACCCTGTCTCCAAATTGAAATAGAATTTGGCATAAAGATTTTTTTTTTTTTTTTTTTAATTTTCAAGTGAGATTGGTGCAATGATTGTTGGGGAGTGAAACAGGCATCTCTTTGTCCACAATAACGAGGGGTTTTGAGTGGAAATTTACTATGGAACTCGTTGATTTTAATTTATTATTACGAGTATATATATATATACTCTGTCACGTTAGCTTCATAACACCATTATGTATCGATAAGGGGATTAAAAAATAAAATAATAATAATAAAACCAATAACAACATAGAGGTGACAATAACTACATTGGATCTATGGCAGAAATAGTGGACGTCTGGCTTTGGGCATGGAAAATGGGCTTCGAAATCTGTCATCTGACGGACGCTCACAGTTCTATGTTTGAGAATTGGGCCTACGTCTTCATTTTTCGAGAAATTCAATTTAACATGAATTGGGCCAGCGGAGGAAGCGACTTTTGTTGTGGTGGTCAAGGCAGTGTGCCTTCGCCGTGGAGTTCAAACCCTTTTAGCCTCTACCTCGCCTTCGCTTCTCTTTCCTTTACGGATTGGCTTCTCATCATTTTTAACGGATAAAAAATAAAAAGAATTGGGCCAGTTGCTATGATGTTATTACCGACTCTAGAAAATCGTTTTCCCTGCGTCCAAAAAAAGAAAGAAAAAAAGAAAAATGTAAAACGCTTTCTTTGATGGCCCAAAATTGTTTTACAGCGCTCTCACAAGCTGACCACCAATAATCCTAAGGCAGCGTATCAATTTTTTAATTTTTTTCCTTTTCCGGGGGACAGTGACAGTGTATCAATTAAGAACAACTTTAGTCGCTATCGAATTTTATAGAACAAAAAATCATAAACATCAATGAAATTCCGACTTGTTATACTTAACACTAAACCCACGGCCAAGTAATGAAATTTGTTAAAATAGATTGATTTATGTAAGATTTGAGTCCGTGGGGCTTCTGCAATGATGCCAACACCCAATTTAATTTTATTCCTTCTTTTTTTTTTTTTGTGCATATGTCGGCATTTTGGGTTGAAAAAAAAAAAAGCAAGCACCTCGTTAACCCTCCAAGCAAGAGCTTTGAAAATGTGTGTTTATTCATTTATTTCGTTATTGAAATTAATTGCGGTGATTAAAATTCAAGGATCAACAATCGATTACAAACACCCATGAATTCAAGACACGGTCTTCGTTAATTATCAGTTCAACAGAAATCGCTTTTGACGGAAAGCGGCAGCACGGCAACTTAGAGTCTAATTGCAAGGCAAAAGGGTTTGGTTATCTGTCATTGAAGATTCGAGCTTTCGGTAAATCCTAAATGGGTTTGGGTGAATCCAATAAAATAGAGACCTAAAATCAAGATTCGCGCTTTGGGTAAATCCTAAATGGGTTTGGTTATCTGTTCTTGAAGATTGTTGGCTTCAAAATAATAATAACAACAAATAAAGAGGTGGGGGCGGAGTTTGCTTTGACCTTTGGCGTACACTGGAACTGGAACACACAAAATGGAAGTTGGATCTCTTCCCCTTGCACGTCGAGTAAAAAAAGCAAAAGAAAAAAGAAAAAAGAAAAAAAAAAGGTTAAAGGAAAGAGAAGAAGATAGCGTAAAAGGTAAAAGAAGCTGAGGCTAGAAGGTGAGGCTCTGGTCTCATCATATTCGCTTGGCACACCCTGCCAAATTAGTCAACGCATGATCTTAAGTTTGTGTGCTTCCCATGAAATTTTCCATGAATGCCTATGATCTTTTTAGTTTTGTAATGATCATGTATCTAATTTTAGTTTCACTTCCATAATTTATAGAAAAATTATAAATTTTTTTAATCTAATCAAATTAGAAAGAAGATTTTTTTTTTATATATATATAAATAATGAATAGAGTTTAAATCTTATACTTCATATTTAATATTTAAATTTTTTGGTTACTAAATTATACTTAATAATTAAAGAAATTATGGATATATATACTATTTAAACTAACAATCGTATCTATGTTATCTTTTTGACATATTGATACTTAATCTATTTGTTAATTGTGCCAACCATGAATTGGGCAAATGAGCGGGTGGTTCGGATTCTTGTGAAATCCCATTGGAATAAAGGGTAAAAGTCAAGGTTGTTAAAGGAGTGGCGTTAGCCTATAATTACACATACCCAACTATCCCTTAGAGGTAAGAGTGTGTACTGCAAAAAGTTGCTCTTTACTTCTGAAGAAAGTCGGTGCACGGGCAAAAACATCATTTATTGTATGTCGGGTGTCTTAAGTCAACTTCCACATGGTATATATATATATATATATATTTTTTTTTTTAATTTTTGGAAAAAAAGCACAACACTCATCAAATATTCAAGGACTGATAATCTGAGATTTGGGTGAAACAGTCACTTAACTTTCTGTATTCTTACATTTCAATGAAAATTGAATATGCTAATGATGAGTTATGCACATATATTGTTTCATATTTAATCAAATAAGGTTTATACATATTTAAATACACTACATTAATCGATTATATATATATATATATATATATATAATAAAAATTGTGGTACGTTAACTTTCATTAACTGCGGTTTGGCTTGTGAGGTTAACGAGCTTGGACGGGTATCTGAAAATTTTAAGCGTAATGTAAACTAGACTTTATGCACCGAGGAAACTTTAACATCAGATTTTACTTGCCCATTTTCTACGTTTAGGATAAGGATTTTTGTCCCAAAGTAGACTTTGCTTGGAATATTTGCCACAATGGAAGGCGACTGCGCAGCTACATTGTACCTTTTTTTTTTTTTTTTCTTTTTTTAACATTTGGAAACATGTATATTTTTGGGTGAATGTATGCTTTTTAAAATTTTTGGGGGGAAAAAAGAGAAAAAAAAACTCTGTGTTTTGTTTAGAAAAGCATTAAATTCTTCACTTTTTCACGAAAGCATAGAAAAATATATGTATAACGTAACTGATCCCGCCACCATTCCAGGCACACCTAGCATTTCCCTTTGCCACAATTCAAGGCTTTGCATGACCAAACAACCCATATGTAATTTCGTGTGCGCAGTGTTGCATCAAAAAGAACAAACACGACACACTTATATGGTTTCAAACCCAAGTTTTAGGCGTCCACTGATTCATGATAACACATTTACCAGACTCATTTGTATAGCACCCTTTTGGGCTAAAAACCATCATTTTCACTTGAGAAATGAGGACATGCAACAAAGAAAAGAAAGCTGACTTTTAAGAAACAATAAAAACGGCTAGCATATGCCCCCATTAGACATGGCGGAAAAAGGGTAGGGATGACTTGGTCTCAAAAGCCCCCCCCCCCCCTTTCATCTAATCATCCAGAGTCATTACCATGTTCTATGAGGGGTATGTGGTGCTCTAGCAACTGATTTCACACACATGAACGGACTTACGGCTATGGGGGGCTCCTACTCATTGTTGCAGTTAGTGACCCAACACCGTTTGGTCAATTCTATTACATATTCACATTGACTAACACATGTAAGGGTACAATCTCAGAGTCACAGATAATAATATAGTACGGTTTGGTCCATTTTACTTTCTAGCTTCATCGCGGGGGGATAGAGCCACTGCACATGTGCATCGGCATGTGTGATGTAAATTTCTACGTCAGTGCCGTGGAGTAGGAAATTTTGCCCATTTCTATTGACGCATTTAAGAATAAAAAAAATACTCAATTGTATTGCTAGTCATGGACTTTAAAATAGTTGACGTCTACATTAGTCTATTTGATGGTCGTTTAATATCATCTTACCGGATTCTTTCTCTCTTGGACACATTTGCATACAAAAAACAAAGTAGGAAAATTTTTTTTTTTTGCAAATTGCTTGTGTTGAAACACAAAAGGAATCGAAAGAAAAAATTATGTTGGACAAAGCAGACAAAGAAATCTTAGTCCCGTTTTTTTGTTTTTTTTTTCGAGGTCTTAAGTGCCATGAATCGAAACAATTAGACGAGACGTCTTTGACTTTGTTGCATCAGAGAGGACCACAAGCTTCGATAGTACAAGAAGATTATCAATAATAAATAATTCCCAACTCAGATTACCGTAAATTTTAAGTTACTATTGTAAACTTGAGCATGAGTGGGGGGGGGGGGAGAGAGAGAGAGAGAGAGAGAGAGAGAGAGATGAGGTTCATTCTAATGACACAATTTTAGTAACTAGGAACGTTCTCAAGAAGTAACTAGGATCGAGACAAGTGATGTAAGGTGATTTAGTTATTTTTATTATATAACTAACTAAAATCCGAGCATTCACCTACTGAAAAGTAGGACTTTTAATTAGCGATAATAGTGCAAAATCTTTTGTAGTTCCACGTGATGGCAGTGTTCAAGAGGATGGAAATTCCACGCCAATTGCTGTTTTTGACATTTCAGCCGAAGCCCCAGTTGAAAAAATTGTACAAGCGCAAGACACGAAACTGCTCATGTCGTGTATGCTGAGGTAAAAGGCATGTGACGTGAGGCTTCTCAATCAAAGGTCGCAACGCTCCCCTGGTTATGTCACAAACGAGGATGGGAAACGATCATATAACGAGAGATATCGTACATTAGATTTCTGATTGGTTAGTGGAAAAGCCAAGAACGTCGTCAACGTTGTTGCAAAGGAATATGGTGCTTACAACTGCCCTGCCCACTGTATGTCTATTCCTTTTTAGATGATTGATCAATAAGGAGAAGAAGAGACATCGACAAATGGAGACCAATAGGAGGATTTGAGTCATTACCAGAGCATTATTTATAAAGAAACATAATCTACTACCAGTTGTGACGGCTAAAATGTGTAACCAACAATGCTTAACGATAATTTTTTTTTAATTATTATTTTGTATGTACCACCTATTTTATTTTTTATTATTTTATTATTTTATAGTTTTTGCAGTTGTATGTATCAGCTATTTTCAGTACTGTGGGGCTAATAGTTTGATGGGTACATCATACATAATGTGGCAAGATGGCTCTTTATGAAATTCAGTGATAAAAGTAATCCGACTGGGGAAGGGATGAATGTCCTGTGATCACATGCTTTTGTGTATTGAGACATCCACATAGAGGCCCACTTGGTGCCCATTTCTCTTGGGCCACTAGAATTCAAACCCCAAGTTGGGAGCACAAAGAAGAACTAGTGTATGCTCTCTCTCTCTCTCTCTCTCTCTCTCTAAGAAAAACACTTGAAACGTAGTCACGTCTTTCCCCAATGCACTTGTCTTCTTCCCATCCAACATTGCTGCCTATGGTATTGTACTCTCTCTCTCTCTTGCACTCTCTCTCTTTCCCCACTCTCTCTTTCTCTCATTTTCAGAACAATTGCTTTGTGGTCCTCCTCTTTATATCTCTCTTATCACTTTCTCCAAACCCTTCCTATATCTAACACAATATCCCTCTTCATCTTCCACTACTTCTTCTTCTCCTCTTCTCCAAACCATCGTTGATAAGTATATCCATCTACTGCTTAATTAATTGTGACTTCCCATTTGGATCTCTTAGTTCAATTTTAATTCTTTGGTCTATCCCACAAAGACCCGTGGCTCTTTGCATCTTGAAATTGGCAAGAACAGACGGTGAACTTTTTTGGTGGATAATAAGGATGTCCAGCAGTAGGTCAAGGCAGGCAAGTGCTCCCAGAATCAGTGATGATCAGATCATTGAACTCGTCTCCAAATTACGCCAACTTCTCCCTGAAATCCGCGATAGACGCTCCGATAAGGTACTTTCTAGCCTGTCATTGCTATCTAATTAATGGGTTGAGGTTTCAAAATTACATGAAACATTGTCTTCATTTTTTTAAAAAAAGAGTTTTTATTTTCTGTCTTTCTCAAGAACGATGGGCTCCAAATCTTGTACAGGAAGGTTAATAGGCTTAAATTCTTGACGGCTTGGGCAAGTGTACTTGATGAATAGTCTCTGCATTATAGTTACAACAATAATTGCACTCCTTAGAAACTCAGAAGGATGGCCCTGGGCATCGGGGAAAAATGTTATCGTGGGTCTTGTTATTTCGTTGACCTAAAAGGTCATGTAGTTGGACCATTCAAAAAAGCCGCCTTCACTTCAATTTCCTTTGTACATCATCTATTGGTAACAAAGTTGCTATATTACTGAACGATCGAATTGAAATCCACACAATAGGACTCAAAAGGATGGGGTGGTCCTTATGTAAGAGAAAAAGAAACTATAACTAGTTGCTTATTCAGTTTGACTTTTCGCAATTGTGCTAGGTATCAGCTTCCAAGGTCCTACAAGAAACCTGCAACTACATCAGGAGCTTGCATAGGGAGGTGGACGACCTAAGCGAGCGATTGTCTCAGCTATTGGCTACCATTGATTCAGATAGTGCTGAAGCGGCGATAGTAAGGAGCCTAATTCTGTAGTTTGGGCCCCTTTTACCAATATCATTATCAGTGTGACTTAATTTGTCTGTTCGTGGTTTAATATGATCACCAGAACAAAGAGTGGTTTAATATGATCACCAGAACAAAGAGTGTTTTCTAAGATATATGCCATTTGGGTATCTAGTATTATATATGTAATGAGGCTGTATAATCAAGGGACTTGGACTAGCAAAGCCCATGTATTACATATGAAGCCTACGTTGGATTGTTCTAATAGAAACTTAAATGGGAGTTTTTTTTTTTTTTTTCTGACAATGGAAGAAGTTAACACTAGGATTTTGAGGAATGAATCTGCAAGGAAACTATGAGTGATGTCAAGCCGAAGCATTTGTCGGTAAGTGGGGATCAAGTTGCTTAATGTCTGCATAAAAGAGTTAAAGCATCTTAGCATCCTGATTTGACACAAGACTAATATCTGTTACACTTGATGGGTCAATTAATCAGTTAGTTTAGATTCTGCTCTATCAAGCTTAAACCACTAATTTACAGGCCTTACATCATTAGTTTCCAAGAGAAACTTACCTTAAAAATTTTATTTCTACCTAAGCATTCGAGGAGATTGTGACAAAAAAATTAAGGTAGAAAAGCTCAAAACAAGAGTACATAATTTTCATTGCATTCCCTTACAGGTTAATTGCATGTCTTACTTCTCATTATCGTTTTCCTGACCAAATGGGAACCGTGTAATAAAACGCCATTCATTAACTTCTGGTGAACCTCGACGTTTTGTTTGCAAGGAAGTTAATAATTGAGTGGGAGCTTAAAAGCCATTAGACAGCAGTTGCTTGCATGGAAGGCCAAAAAAAAAAGCAGAAAAGCTCCTCACGACCACAGAAAAGATCTTCCAAACGACAAAACAACAGAAAAGGACTGAAGGTTTCCTAACAAAAACCCGTGACTAATTAATGCAAGGTCTGGATTTGGAAGACAAGATTGATCATTGAAAATGACATTGTATTCGAGATAGTATTGGCGCCAAGTCTGGGGTGGCTGCCATACATTAACGAACGGAAATTTTTTGGTTCATTATTCATACGAATGTGGGGCAACACACTGTGCCATAAATCTTGAATTTGGACAATCCATGCCCAAAATTTTAGCTTTGTAGCTATTCTTAAGGGGAGTTGATAGGGAAATGCCATCAACCATACGATCACTATTAGCTCTTTTGTTTTTGTAATTTGCACAGGGCCAAAAGTGACAATTAGGACCTCTGATTACCAATTATTTCAGTAATAAGGTCAAACCAGGAATGTGGGGTTAATAATTGGTCAAGCGCGCTCGTGGTAAAGGCTGATCAACTGAACCAAAGGTGGAACACTAGAGTAAAGTTTTGCGGTTTAATAAAAAGAAAAAAACATTTATGGCTGCTAAAGATGCTTTTAATTGGTAGGTCGACAGGAATTTTTGTAATTTTACTGTTTGTTTGTACGAACAAAGAGAACAATGCACAATAAGCAGGAAATTTGGATTTCTTGCAGGCGTTTCTACGTGAACACGAAGACTATATTCCCAACTTCATTTATCGCTTTCACGCCGGATTGAATGGCACATTGTTGGGCGGTTGAAGTCTCACTTTTACCCTCTTCTTTTCTCTTTAAGTCGCAACTAAATCCTCCAGCCTGGTAGGTTTAACCGAACGATCCATCATGTTTAATTGTTCACCAAATTAATCTCTATTTATAGATGTTGCAGAAAATTTTAAAAAATACAACACTTTATTATTATTATAGGTGCGAGGACACGGAAAGATCTCCGTAAGGGAATTTGATTTCTGACCGGTGGGGTTTTTCAAAATAATGTATCTATATATACACGTAGGTATAAAATTACATAATTATTGGTATAATTGCTTTAAATACCTATTTATTATGTCAAATAATTAATAAATGTAACTACAAATAAATAAATAAAAAGTTAGTTGTTATCATTCAAACTCATTAATATTTAAGTAAATAATCAAGTACTATAGTACTTATTAATTAAAAATTATAACTATTTTTATAAATATCAAAAATTTAATATTTGTTCCACACATCGTAATTTTTTTGGATAAATTTATTATTGTATCAAAATTATTTTATCTATAATATTACAGTAAAAATATTATAATCTCTTGTGATACAAGAGTCTAACTCCTCATATTAAAAAGAAAAAAAAAAAAGTGAAGAAGAAAATATTGATGATCCTCCTATTAGAAACGCCATGCCACTTACAAAACTATATGAAAGATGCAATGAGACGTACCTGAAACCAATTGACTATGAAGAAATTACAAATATTTCAGAGTGGGGAGCTATTACGTAGGAGAAGATTCTTACCATTAATAAAAACAATACCTACAATTGAGAAAAAAAATATTATAGACTTTTTAAATAATAATTTTAAAATATACTAATTTTTTGAAAATGCATTTTAGATAATAATTTAAAAATATGCTAATTTTTGGACAATTTTATTTTAGTAATAGAATTTACTATTAAGTATATTTTACTTTATTTTCTAATAAAAATTCATATAAATTTTTAAGTTTTCAAGCAGTGAGCATCCAATGCTGCATGTGTTATTGTAAACAAAAATATTGACGTCGAAGAAACTGGGCTACTGTTGCTGAATGTGTATTCTTTCAAGTCCGTCTTTCCAGAAGTGAACTTTTGCTGGGTTTCAGACTGTATAGTCCGAGGCCTGGATATTTTGAAGCAAACCCAACAAGCATGGGCACGTAAGTGATACAATTTTGACCCAACAGCATGAATCCACGATCCAAGAAGTGAGAACCCAGCAAGAATTGGGGAATTGCCAAGCTTCTTTGTTTGCTAATTTCTTGATCAAAATGATAGAATCTTTATTGACATGTATGATCTAATGGGAGCTTTTCCATGGAACAGATATGGAGAATATGCCTGTGCAGTTGTAATGAATATGCTACGTTTGTAGATGGCTAGGCTTCTATCTAAGAAAATGAGGAGTTCAATCTTAGTCTGAGCGGTTCCATTTCCTTTCCTCCCTCAATCTTTTTTGACTTTTTTTTTTTTTTTTTTTTTGTGTGTGATTATGTATAATTGGCATTGACGGTTCTGCTTACCTTCCCAATTTTCAAGTTAATAATGAGATGGGATTCCAGCATAATAACTTTGCGTACGTTGGTGCATCTTAACATGAAAATACAGGATTCGCAAATTGGCTTTTGGATCCTTGCAGTGGGCCAGTCTCTGAGATTCCATTCTTATCGAAGTTACCACGTTTCTGAAGTTTTCAAATTCTTGATGACAACGAATAAAGCACTAAAAACAATTACATCCTCTCCAAGATTACGTACGCGACTTTTACTTGGCTAAGAGTTTTACCACTTGGATACGAGAATTCAACATATTACCACAGAAGAGACACTGCCCGTTCGAGGGTTTTAGGGTGACACCTAGATTTTAATGCTCAAACAAAAGTCAGTGATTTCGTTACAAGGACAAGTCCAAAGCACTTTAACACATGTTGGACCATGGACCATGGCTTCCTTCCTCGATGTGTCAACCCAATTGTAGAATACCTTTCAATGATTAAGAAATTTCCCGACCCAAAAGCAAAATTGTGATGCACACAATATCTAACAGGAACCCCCTTCCAATCCGACACGACAAACAGAACGAAGACAGGGTATTGATACCTTCTCGTTTATAATATGTGGGTTGTTGGTTTTTAGATGGGCCTTGTCGCCAAAAAGTTGCAGCAACAACTAGAAGGTGCCGTTCCCTCCGTGGACCTGTTTTCTCAAAGCGTTTGTGGCATATGGTAGCTGATGTGAAAGTGTTCTCTACTTAAATTGCCTTTGAACATTCGTTGAAACATGATTGCATCATTTAGCCGACAATAGTTGCATTATTATTATCTTTTTTTTTATTGCATCTCCATTTGGTATCTGACAATGCCTGATTATCTAATTCCCCGACTATCTCGTTTAACCAGACGCCGGAGACCATACGCAGAGCTATACTAGTGTTTGTGGTAAGGATTTGGTGCGCCAATTTCTGACATCATTGTCATTTTTTTTATCCTCTGCTCACTTCGTTTTAAGAAATTGCTTTGTCCACATTAAACATTGCTTTCAATCATTATAAGCCAGAAAATGACAGGCTCTGGCTAAATTTTCCAAGGTATATTTTTTAAAAGGTGACAACGAATTGCCGTCACGGTAATTGACACAGCTTAATTTGTTGGATTGTCGTGTGCCTGTGTAGAAGAATTGGTCTCTCTCTTGAAAATTGGACATTTTGAAACTTTGGAGCGTACCCACTAATTAGTTTCTTTGTTGACGTCGAAGAAAAAAAGCATTGATCTTGTCCCTCTTTTGAGTTCTATGGCCAATTGGCAACTCTGACAAGATAAATCTCCACCTAAAATGCCGGAGTTTTTATTATGTGGCCCCTTCGTTAACATGTACCAGAAACAGACTCCAGCGGTCTACCTTTGTAGGATTAATTTATTCCACTGGGCACATAATTTCGGACAAGGATTTGGTTTTAGAAATGCACGAAGTAATGCATCAATGCAATGATTGCTTGTATGCTTGCAATGCACCATTTTGGTTCCATCTTTGGACCGAAGTGGAGTAAAATGAAGGTCTGCCAAGAAATGGTTTGTTTTAGGAGTAAAATGACATGGTGTCCTGATTACACTTTGGTGATGCAGTAACAAGCACTCCAATTGAAAATCTTAAAAACAGAACAAGCACTCAATGGACACCGTAATCTGTTGCTGCTTGTGACCAATTCACCATGGTCAGTGCCATCAACAGGATGATAGAACGAAAAGAAACAACAAGAAAGTGAATATTTTTGCTTTTCTGTGAATTAAATGATTTCAATATCATACAAAGGAAAAAGGTATACAAGTTCTTTTTCTCCAAAACATGTGGGTGTTACAGCCATTAGGACACACGACTGAGAATTGCAGAAAACCAGCTTAAGATGCACCACTCCCTAATTTTTCAATTGGAATTCCACGTGAACCTCCGTTCAAGCATACAAAAACTCTTTCACTGTACATAAAAAAACGAGTAAAGCAAAACCCACAAAAAACAAGGAAGAAAGAAGAAGACAGGAAAAAAAATAAAAAACTACAAAAGGAAGAAATTGGAAAATTTTTGTTACCGCCACTGAGAACTAGTAACAACAAAGGGGGCAGCGTATTAGTCCATTCTCATTACAATCAGGGCAACGCTGGAATCCATACCCATCAACCTCCCCTCCTTCTTCCAATTCTTCACATTCTTGTTCATCTCCTTCACGGTATATTTTACAACTCCCAGAACATGCCTCACAAGGAACAAACCTGACATCCCCACAAGCCTGACAAGCTCCGCCAATTCCATCGCCATCGTCCACCATTTCGCACCCTTGAACCACCTTCTCCAGCTGCCCTTCCTCGTGCATTCTCCTTATTTCCTCAGCTCCGCCAATGTATTTTCTCCCTACAAAGACTCTTGGTAGCCCTCCCCCAATAAACCCTTCTCCCAACAGCTCTCTAAGCTCTGCCTTAAATCCGGAATGCATTGACGCATCGCGCTCATCAACACGAACCCCTAAGCCTTTTAGTATCACCTTCACATAACAGCAATCCTCATATGTTTTGCGCACTCCTCGTAGGCTTGTAAAGTACAACACCACCTTCTCCTTTCCTTCCTTACAATCCTTTGCAACAAAGTTTGTTTTCTTCGTTTCACTCATACTCAATGGCAAATCATTTCCAGGCACGGGGATCTGTTTTGGGTTGTCAATATCTAATGGCTTAACGTAGAATTGATGATTTGGAGAGAGCTGTTCAATTGATTTCCTAAATGTGGAAATGATTTCTGGATCAAATTCAGGGAGCTCAGAATTGGCATCCCCATCAGCCATTTGAAGCCACGCAGGCTTAGTCCCATTCAGTGGCATTGTAAAACTGTCTTGCATTTTCAACCTGGGGCTATCAGAAACAGGGTAAGGATCGCGGAGATTATTAAAAGAGAAACTGCGGAAACGCTGATTAGCCAGCAAATGTACAGGACTGACATCTTCAAGCCCTTCCATCAACTCCCAGGCATTGATTGTCTCTGGCTCTCCAGGCGGGGTCATAATTGGCGTCTTCGGAGCAACCCTTGGGATCTTCTCTTCGATCATAGTTGACCAAGCCTTGGCTTCAATTAGACCCACAGAGAACTCCTTGCTCTTGCACTCCCGATCACTCCCAATTCCAATAAATTCCTTGTGTTTTAAAACCCCATTAGCACTCCCATTAAGATGATCATCAATAGAACCGTCACTGTACTCGTGATTGGATATGGAAGTCGCAGGCGCGAGAGACGCTAATGTAGTGGAGGTAGGCGCCACCACATGGTAGCTATCGCCTCTCTGCTGCGGCGGATGGACCACATGCGTTGAGTAGGTTCTAGGCCCCGGCGAGTACGGCGCCTGGCAGTGCCGGCACCGGTTTTGCTTTGAGCCTGCACAACCCATCAAGTAGTGCTCCAATAGGCTCAAAATCAATAGACAAATCAGACCCAGAAAGAGTTAGTATAAAAGAAATGACAAGAAAGAATCGAGTGGTCTCGATCAAAAGCAAAAAATTCCTCTGTAGATGAACTGGTGAAGGGCAAGGCTTTTGGTAAAGAAAAGATGGCACAAGCCAACAAAAAATCTGAAAAAGGAATGAGCTTTGGAAATGGATTTGGCGATTGAGACTAAATTTTGCTTAGAAGGTTCGTTTATCATTTCATAAATGGGTACAGAACTTCAGGGACAGATCCACCAAAAAAACAAAAAAGCGTTAAAACAGCACAAAAAACAACATTAACATCACAACTAATGACAGGTGACTCCAAACTGCCCACTTGGGGTGTTTCAATTCATTACAAGAACCAAACTTTGTATAGATTATTCAATGGAAACACCAAATAGGGTCATCCCATAAAAGTTCAAGAACCGATCATCACGTAAGAATTTACGGATGGAACAGAGGAGAGACGAGAAGAAAAATGAGGACAGATTGGAAGATCCTCGGATTAGGAGACCTTGGGGAGTCTTTTAGGAAGCCGTGAACGGATTCCGTAGATGGAAACAGACAAAGGAAAATCGAGGAAATTAAGGAGAGAGAATGAATAGGAAAAGAAAATGAGAAATGAATAAACAAATTCAAAGAATGATGCTCGTGGACCTCTTTTGCCAAAGACAATCACCACCTAGTGGCCACTGTGTGTCTCTCTTTCTCTTCTCTCTAATGAATCCTAGAGAGAGAAACTGACGAATGGGTGGTGACAGTTACACACAAAATGCAATAAATATTCTTGAAGGGGTAGATTTTGAAGTAACTGGTAACAAGAAAGGCAGCGACGAAGAGGAGAATCAGATGGTCCTTTTTGAAAGTTGCTTCCTGCTACTGCTTTTCTGATGTCTTGTTTTTTAGGTACATATTTTTCTATTGTCCCTTGAATTTTGATTGTTAGCAACGACAATAACAAGAGTAAAATATAAATATTCAAGTATTCAAGACAATTGATAGTAAATGGTCAAATAAAGAGATGTAAAGGAGAAAAAAAAAAAAAAAAAAGGGAATCTGGAAAAGCTTGACAAATGCGGAAATTAATGCTTGAATGACTCCCCCACTGCCCCACAAACAAAATAGCGTATGTCCAGTGTTGAAGAGAAAAATAAAATTGAAAAAAATTTTGCAGATTTTGTTGGTTTGACTCGATCAAGGTGGCAGATTGGATTGAGGGTAGGCGAATTTTGTAGGATCTTGGCCTGGTTTCTCATTGGGGATTTGTTACAACAACAAAAGGAAAACAATTTTCAATGCGTCTCTATCATTTTGTATGTTACAACCCATTAGCATATCTTCAAGTAAATCCTTAGCCTACTAGATTTAGAGTCTCATATTTTGGTAAAAAAAGAAAAGCACGATTCATTTTAACCCTTTTTTTTTTTTTTTTTTTTCTCTTGAACGAATTTGAGGTGCCTTTGAATCAATTAGTTTCATAGATGCCCCTTTAACTCTGCAAACAGTCTATACTGTTCAGGGGAAAGGAGAATAATGAATGAGAAACACGAGCCCATATACAATGATTGATGCAATTTATTCAGCACAATAAAAAAAAAAAAAAAGGGAAAAACTTCATCCAAACCACAGAGCTATTAATGTTGCCATGCACGCAAAACCACTAAGAAAACATGTGGATCTGTTCCTGGGGATATAGGCTTGCTCATTATTACCCAGGACATTTATGTATGGTTTTTACCACATATAATCACGTAGCGGCACGTGGATCTCTCTACTGGTTATAGTTCTTCAATGCAGCAGCAGCAGCAGCAGCAGCAGGGGGGCAGGGAATTCAGGGAGTGGCTGCGAGTGTACGTAGTACACACACCGAGATTTAATGTTTCTGATCTTGATGTAGCGATGGTGCTATAACCCCATTTCAGGGGTAATCAATCCTGGTCTAAACGACGCTTTGTTGGATTCAATTAAACTCTCCTTTGCCTTGTGCTTCCGAGTTTAATTAATCAGCATACGTTTCATCTCAATCTCCAACTTGCTTCTAATTTGAATTTTGGCTCTCTTACACAACTACAACAAAGGGGGAAAAACAGTAAAAATGATTTTATTATTTTACAAATAATGATTGCCAGCACGTTCGTACTTGCAGGCATGAAAAACCCGCAAAGAAAAAAGGAAAATCTTGTTTAGTATTTTTTTTTTTTTTTTTTTGTGTTTTTCCCACACAATAAGCAGTTGAAAATTGAACATTTGCTGGCACAAGAGAATTGGGACATTTGTTTCACATTCTGTGTGGGTGCGCTATCCAATGATTTCCAGGAACGTGTATGCCACCAAGCTGAAAACTAGGGAAATTGAGATTGATTATAAAAAGCTCACCAAATAGGTCGTCAATTTGACATGTTAAACAATTTAATTAACTACCAATAAAGATCAAAGAAGCTAAAAGCCCTGTGTTTGGCTAGTTTTCCGGGTCAAAAAGGTGCTCAAACGGTGTCATTGACCTGGCGGGCTTCTCAGGTAACTCATCATTGCCTCTCATTTATGTTCATCATTTCTACTAAACATGCTTATTATAAGATAATTTTGCTGCGAAATCGAATTCCTTAATCTGATAATATCTGGATATTCCACAATTGACATTTTTATGCGATATTTATGTCCCATAATTCTTATTGATTCTTTCTCGTTTAGGTGGTGCTACTGTAAGAAATGTTAAAAAAAAACTGTTACCTCCTCAACTCTAAATCAACAAAGTTATATCGACAAAGCGCGTGTTGTAATGAACTTAACAATTTTATTACCTTCACTCTCTCTCTCTCTCTCTCTCTCTCTCTCCCTCAAGTCTTCTTCTTCCACTGGGCTTTGACGATCGTTACTTTGGGCCGCATAGGTCTAAACGCAACCATTTCTCCTATAAGCCCACTCCAGTGCCCATGTTCATCTCGCTAAGCACGTCAACGTGGGTTCCAACCTGAACTCCAAGAGAAGCGAGCAGGTTAGCAAAGGCCCACCCTGTAACCCTACGTGACATTTGAGAAATCTTTTGCTTGGATTCATTTCTAAGTTGAATTCAGATTTGTAACCCGCCAAGAGAACCAAGTGGGCCAAATCTATCTGAAGGCCCATTGTACAAGCGTGTGCGATACTTTTCAAACTTTAACTAGCAAATCTGCGGTCCCAAAAAAAAAAACAAAAAAAAGCCTAAAAATAGGCAGATCTGAGCCGAAAGGCCTAATCTTCACACGAGCCCACTCCAAGGACCTTGAGCCTACCCCAATGGTTCCACACACCATTGTAGACCCACACATTGCAAATCGGATGGGCCTCATGGAGTGAGAGATAGCCTACCAACCTCTGTGGTGGCATGGAATTGGTTAACAATAGGATGAGTATGGAGGCTTAACACACATTCCAAGTGCTAGTGAAATGTGTTCCAATGTAATATTTAAGGTCCTTTTCCTCCAAGTTGGATGTTTCGGTTTCTTTCTCATCTTGTCCACGAAATGGAAAGCCTATATGGACTCAATCAAAACTGTCTGGGCCTACGAAGTGAATGATTGAAGGATACCTAAATTGGCAAAGGTTTCTATTTTTAAGCGGAAGGCGCAGGCTTCACCTAAATTGATTAAGGCCCCAAAAGCATTTTCAGGGTCAATCACCTTGTCTCCGGACCCACAGAAAAGGCTATGGACCATAGTATTGGTATTCTATAATTCCTCTATTGGCTGCTGACAAACCCATTTGCAAAGTCTTGATCCTTGCCCAATAGCATCAAGCAAGTTTCTCACGAAATACTTTATTAATTAAGAATTTAAATATTTATTTTTAAAGTTTTGAGTTCTATTTTTAGAAGGAATATAAATTTTATAGGAATCAAGAGAATATTCTTTAATGGGTAATTCACGATACAATTAATTTCATAATAGACAAAAAAAAAATGATAATAATAATTGCATTTCATTCCCACTTTTCACTTAAGATTGGCCAAGTCGGTGGCCGAAAAGCTTTAAGCACGAATGCTTAACGTTTAGATGGCCTGAAGACCAGATGAGTTGAGAATTAATCCGAATCGAGCAACGGAGCAGAAACAATGGCTGACAATATTTCATTGTTTCCATGATAAAATATAAAAGACAAACTTTTTTAAAAAAAAAAAAAAAAAAAACAATGTGTTTAATAGTTTTATATAACACACTAATCCTATATGCCTAGGCTTCCGTGAATAAAAACACACATTAACCCAACAAAGAATCAACAATGATTTTTTTTTTTTTAAAAAAAAAGAAACACTTCCAGGGCTAATGCATGGCTAGCCGGTTCATTGTCGAGTCTATACATTAAGAACTTCAATGGAATCAATTTAAAAAAAAAAAAAAAAAAACAATTGTGACAAAACAGTAATAGAAGAACAACACGACATGAAAGAACATTACGGTTGAAGCGAGAGAGGTGGAGCAGGGCACATGGGACCAGGGGGCATGTGGAGAAGATTCAGAATTGCTTTCTTCACTAATAAATATTGCGATGAGAAACAAAGGAATACCATGGATCCACCCTATACCAAAGGCATGTCCCCTAACAAACTCCCAATACAGGCATGTGAGGAGCTTAGTGTGGGTCAGGCTAAGGGCAGTACATTGTAGGGCCCACGGCACCCCAGGCGCCCAACCCCCCTAACGCCCACTCCCATCTCCTGCTCCACCGCCATACATGAAAATTTGGGTGGTGGCCGGTGGGTTTCTCACAGTCCTATGAGGTACTCTTTTCTTTTCTTGTGTTACGTCACATTCCTATTAGACCCTCCTAAGGCTTGATGTGTGAAAGTGAAACATGGTTTCTCCATCAATAGACAAACGACGTGCATTTGCCATCTTGGCATCCCGTGAATTTTCCTTAAGCAGACCCTCTCTAGCACCCTTGAAGAGGTTCCTGAGAGTCCGAAGAAGGGCAGCCAAAATGTGGAGCTCTTTTTTCTTTTAGGCATGAAGGATATCTTATTTTTCCATTAGTTCTCACCCCACGTACTTTTTACTTGACAGAGGCTGTATATGGTTGCCATGTTGCTTGTACAGTTCTTTTTTCTTTTTTTGGGGTAATTTAAATTAAATAGAGTGCATGAGGCAATGAGGAGATTCAACGTATGTCAATTTGCACCACAATTTTTTTATGGGGTTTGACTTATCGAGTAAAATTTTCTTTCTTATGCACTTTACGACCGTTAATTGGATGCCAATGAATGATTGATTGATTGATTGACTTTATGTCAAAACTCAAAAGTTCATAAGTATTCTATTATGAGGTCTATTCGAGTTACAATAATTTGGTATATTATTGATATTATAATTATTAGTAATTAATTATATGTAGTACTAGACATCTGTATTTATTACAAATATTATTTTTATTACACATCTACAATTATTAAATACAAAAAAATATTTTTTTACGTAACATTTCTCTATTTTTATAAAACAAGTAAATAATTTTGTCAACTGAAAGCAGAACTTTTGAATTCGAATTCAATCTGAGAAGTCAAAAAAACAAAAAAAGAAAAAGAAAAAGAAAAAGAACGATCAAAATAAGGACAAACCCAATAATTTAAAGCCATTTCTTCAAAGGGCATGCCTACAATCACGGAGGAAAACCGAGCAGATATAACAACTCACAATTTCCTGGCCTAATCATGCCTAGGCACAAACGTGTATGAAGTGCAAAGCGATACCGATATAACAGAGCATGTTCTATGCCAAAGTAGCCAACATTCTACAATCAGTGCCAGATAGTTGGCAGTCACGTATGAATTTGCTAATGAATGCCAGCTCCAGCGAAGATGACGGCACTTTTGATTATTATTTCTCACCCCCCCCCCCACCTTGGATTCTGGATTTTCATGTTTGCTCAGTTTCCTCGTCACACTTGACCTCCATACTGAAAGAATTTAACATAATTATAAACTTACAAAGTTGTCATATATATTGTAAAAAAATGGGTAATGACACTTCCTTTGGTCTACCCTTTGGAGGGATAAATCAAAGATTACCGACTTTAAATAACCAGTCAACGGCACGTTTTCTGGAGTTTGAAGAAAATGTTTATATGATTGGATTGATTTTCTTTTCTTTTTTTTTTTAAATTAAAAAGTTAATTAGATGGCAAGTTATTCTATATATATATATAAATAATTTTTTTCTTTTATTTTTATAAATTTAAGATCATTTCGAGGATTAAAACTTCTGGACAAAAGTAGGTGTCTCGAGGAGACTGGATTGATCCCTTCTATCATGCATTGTTTGATGCTAAACATATGACAGAGAGGGGCAGGGGAAGACCCACATCATGTGATGGGTCCTTTAACTCCCATTCCCAACTCTGATATATTACACAGTAGACACCACTCGCTCTCTCTCTCTCTCTCTCTCTCTCTATCCTCAACCTAACGCTGTCCTATTTAAAGTCTCTCTCTATCTGCACCCATTACCACCACGATGGATGTCCTCTCTTTCGCTCTAATGTGTCCGCTTGAATTAATATAAACTCATATCATATGAGAGTCAGACCATAAACCCCATCACTCATCACTCCCCTCTTGATTCTCAAAACCCACAAAATTCCAGAGGGTATCCAGCAAGTGGATGAAGAAACAATCTTATATGCATACCTGCTAATCAATCACATGGCATTCCTTCCTCATGGCTTCACGTTCCAGTCTCATGAAGATCACAATGATCACATTCCCTCCCCTTCCTCCCTCAACTCCTTACCCTCTTGCCCTCCTCAGCTTTTCCCTGGTCTCTCTCTCTCTCTCTCTCCCTCTCTCTGTGTTTGAATGTCATTCCACTTTTGAATTGAATCTAATCATTGATGAATATGACAGTTTATATTGTACTACCCGAAGTAGTCTGAAGGCTTAATGTGCTTTTCCTTGTGATGCAACAGGAGGAGGGGCGCATTTCATGATGAAGAGATCAATGTCGTTTTCAGGTTTGGAGAAGTGTCAGGAAGTGAATGGAGATGATGACTTGTCGGATGATGGGTCACAACTAGGGGAGAAAAAGAAGAGGCTCAACTTGGAGCAGGTTAAGGCCCTTGAGAGGAGCTTTGAGTTTGGGAACAAGCTTGATCCTGAGAGGAAAATGCAACTGGCCAAGGCTTTAGGCCTGCAGCCAAGGCAGATCGCTATATGGTTCCAAAACAGGAGGGCTAGGTGGAAGACTAAGCAGTTGGAGAAAGACTATGAGGCCTTGAAGAAACAGTTTGATGAGCTTAAGGCTGATAATGATGCCCTGCAGACCCAGAACAAGAACCTTCATGCAGAGGTAATGAACTAATGATGCCTTCAATTTCTAAGATTACAGTCCTTGGTAATTGGTATAAATTAGGGTAAATTTCAAAGTGTTTGATCTGATATAGATGATTATTCTTCTAAAACGAAAAATTTGGCTATGTATTGATCTTCGCCTGCTGATTTCCTAGCATAGCTATTTGTTATTTTTACTATTAATTTTAATGTTTAAAATACATATAATCTTATATCACATAAAATTATTATTATTTTTTAAAAGTTTAATTAGAGTTCACTTAAATTTTTATTTTCATTTACATCTCAAATTAGGCTAACTTTGCTGATGTTTTTTTTTAGGTAAGTAAATGTCTTGTAGGCACGACAATGCCGATTTTACACACATTTTATGTCACCTGGGAAAGGAACGTAATACTATTGCCTCAATTCTGCGATCCAAGGTTAAAAATGACATCATAAAAGTCGTAGCATTTCCTTAATTTAATGGCTTATTAGCTGATCATAAGTGTCAGTGTCAGAAGCAACTTGCAGGAAGTATAAAGCTAATTTAAATTTTAGCATCTTTCAAGATGACATAATTGCTTTTAATTTAATCATCTGTCTTGGAAGTTATTAGTCTTTTTTTTTTTTTTTTAAATTTTAAGCAAAGCAAGAAGAAGAAATTACGTTTCCCTTCTTGTTCAACTCTTTATTTAATGTTCTCCTCCTTTGTTTTGTCCAAGTGCTACAGTTACTGGCTCTAAAACACAGAGATTCAAAGGAAATTAGTCTCAAGAAAGAAGCTGAGGCATCTTGGAGCAATGGGAGTCAAAACAGTTGCGATGTCAGCTTGGATATGGCAAAAAGGTCATTGGAAGCAAGTCCGGCGCCTTCCCAACCAAGTACCAAGCACTTCTTCAACACATCAATCAGGCCTAATAGCATGACTCATCAACTTCTCCAAGGATCATCAAGATCAGACTTCCAGTGCCTGAAGGTTGACCAATTGGCTCAGGATGAAAATTTCTGCAACATGTTCAATGGCATAGATGAGCAGCAAGGGATTTGGTCATGGCCTGAGCAGCATGCGCACCATTTTCATTAAACCATCCCCCAATTCCCCAACAATTGATTGCACATCCTTTCTTTAGTATGTGGTTTTTGTCTAAACAATGAGATTTAGAGGAAAATCGTCCATGCCAGTTTCAAGACTTATCTTTTGGTTATAGATTGGTGTATAGAAGTGAACAAAAACTTGCTTCAATTAATATCAATTCCTTCTGAAAAGTTGTCAGTATGGGAAATCGGATAGCTCCAAGTGATGCAGTTTGCATCCCATACTCTTTCAAATTTTGAGGAATTTTGGTAGGTGGGATCACAGCAGAGAATTAAAAAAAGAAAAAAGAAAAGAAGAGAAGAGAAAACTTCTCGGTTAAGCATGTGCCGGTGAGTGGGTTTCCAGCTACATATGGCATGCAGCATGGGCCATGAAAAAAAAAAAGAAGAAAAAAGATTCTCTCCCTGAATTTTCTAAGCTTTTTAATTGCCATTGACGCTTTGTAATCGTGAGACATACATATATTATAGCGTATAAAGAATTGCAATAATAATTGCTTTAGAAGAATAGAACAAGGAAGAGAGGAATTGGTTTGGTTGGCTTGATTTTACGAGTGACACAAAGATATGTGAACTCAATTGACGTGTTAACGAATCACAGTAATCAGAGAATCGAGGCAGAAAAAGGGTTCAAACGAAAAAAAAAAAAAAAAAACGAGAAAGAGAGAAGGGAGATTCTAGGCACAAATTCCAAGAAGAAAGAAGCCAAGGGGATGGGAGAAGAGGTGGTCATTGGTTTTGATGTGTTTGAAGGAGACATTTGTACAAGTTTTCATGATTTCAATCTGACACAGAAAGTATCTAACACTGCACCCTCTTCCGTATGATATCCACGTGACCGACTGCCACCACTTCACGATCGCACAACGAAGCACCAGAGAGCCTGTCTCTTTCCCTACTTGTTCATGGCCAATTTCCTTAGCATCTAAATTGTGGCTGTTATTTGTTATAAATTGCTATTAATGGATATACAATGAATGAAAACCATAAATAATGGTGATAATTAGAGAGAAAATCAACACCGCGGCCCATTCGCCCTTTGTGAAATTTTCCTCTTTTTTATTTTATTTTATAATGACGTCACGTAATATCACACACTAATTTTCACATTATGTAATAAACTCATCTTTCTTGTCTTGTTTAGAAGTGGGACTCATTCAATAGCTAAGTTCAACAAAACACTTAGCACAAAACTAAGATGTCAAAGAACAAAAAACATAAATTGTATTAATCAATAACATCAAAGCCGATCTAAATTTAGAGAGAATTAAGGGCGCTAATACATGGCTAAATGCCTTGTATTATAGGGCGTCAAATCCCCTTATTTTAGGAGGGTTTTTTTTTTTTTTAACATATGCCACCAACTTTTATCGGAGGATTAATGCATTTGGACATCTATAAAAGCCAAGTGCCGATGCCACTTCCTACACCCAAAAGCTATTCGCATGTGCATGTGCATCAGTGAATGCCTGACTGGGGGTATAGGAATCGGCCCGGCTGATGATGAATCCTGTGTCCGTGGAAGGTTTTGGTATAAAAAATATGCACGGCTCATGAATAGGAAGAGGAAAAAAAAAAAAAAAGACAAAAAAACTCGGGTTTGAATTATATATATATATACAAATTATTTTTGTGTAATACAGGATTGTATTGTATTACATGGCACGATTTCTTATCTAGGAAGATTCATCGGACCGTGGGGTCTTTTTTTTTTTTTTACATGGATTTAAACTCAAGATCCTCATTGAGAGTGTCTATTATGCATGTATGTTTATGTCTTGATTTATATTCAGAAACTTTTTCCCCTGTCCTATTCGAGGGAATGGAAGATAATGGTTTGAATTTTGAACCTCTAACTGCCAACACTACAATACATGCATCCAACCACTACGTTGGTCCGAAGGCCCATACAAGTCAATAGAACCGCAAGATATCCATTATATTTTGTCTGCTTTACGATTGTACACGATTGTATGGAGAAATTATGATTGCTACGTAGACATGGTAGCCTGGAAAACGATTTGCGGGGCATAAGTGTGAGTGCTCGCGAGCTTTTTTACATGAAAAATGAATTCAGAAACATGATTACCAAACTTGGTCAACTTTCATGAGCTTTAACGCGAATTGTTATTATGTTACTTAAAAGTTCTAGTGATTTGTAGATGTAATGAACTATGAAACCCGATCCCTTTTCTGGATGGACCTGGGTCCATCCTTCCATATTTCTCAATACACTCTAGGGAGTTTATCAATCTAAGTCAACTGCTGGAGTGAAAAGGCGAGGAAATTGTACCTTGATTTCTTTTCTTTACCGACATTCGAATTTTTTGACATGCGTGACGGTTTACACATAACGGAATGGAGGCGGCAGGCTGGTAAGATTATCAAAGCAAAGGTGGAGAAGTAATAGATGCATGATCTTCACCCTTTTCTTTTCTTTTTAAAAAAAAAAAAAAAAAGAAAAAAAGAAAGGAACAAGGCCCACGTAATGTTGTGTATATTCCTTAACATTTCCCATGGGAACACTCCCTCTGAGGTAAACACCAAAATTGTTATATTAATGCAGCAGCTGATCCAGCGAAATTCAGTGTACAAGTGTACAAGTATATGAAGACATGATCCTGCCGAAGAAAAATTTTTCATGACTTGTGGTTGTCATTGCAGATGGCATCATCAATGTTGTTGAGAGGCACTTAGAAAAAGCGATGTGGACAGAGGTAGAATGGTGTCAGTTGGAGGGGATCCTATGCATGATTAACGTTCATTCTACAATTTGAAGAATTACGGTTATGAACATCTAGGCCCACTTCGGGTGTCCTCTTGTTGGTATGCACTTCTAGTCAAACACCTAATAAATCGAATCGTACTGCATTCTTCGGCTTTTCTGTTCAACTTGAGGAATTGTAAACATGTAGGCAAATCCCCGCAGCAAGGCCAAACTCTGTAATGGTGTCTACCATGGCCTTGCTCGTAAATTCCTCCTTCACCCACTTACCACTGGTCTGCCTATGATCAGGGTCACTCCAGTCCTCAACACAAAGCTCAAGCCAGTAGTGGCTGCGAGTATGATGATACTCCATGCAAAGGCTGGGAAGATTTAGGGGTTTCCTGTTTTGATCTTTTTTCCTCGTATCTTGTCGCTCTGCTCGTGGCCCAGTCTAATTACGTGACTGTAAATTTACCAAGTTCACAAGGAAGTTCAGTAATATTAATGAAAGGCCAAAATGCTGGCTGGTAATAAATTTAAGAGAAGCATTCAATTGTATTTATTTTTGTTCTTTATTTGCATAAAGTGAGAATTTTTCATTTAGTTGCTATATGAACCCATTAAAGCAGAATTTATTAGTTTTGTTATTGAAAATCTTGTGCATTGGTACGGCATTTAGGTCTGATGTCAACATATTAAGACCTGACTTGTTGGAAAGGATTGATTAGTAAAAGGTACTTACTTAACAGATCCAAACCTTAATCCAAGACTAATTAATTGGGTGGAAAAAAGGAACCCAATGCATCGGGCTTCGAGGCAGTAAACCTGCAACTCTTTGTTCTTGTTGTCCGGTGGTCGTCATGGCGGTGGTGCCGCCGCCGCCAGCCAGCCGCAGAAGCGGTAAAGAAGGCTAAAATGCTGTCAGATTGAGTCAAAGTTAGACAAGAACTCGCGGTGATAACATAAGCCTCTGCTGCTACATAGGACCCATGGGACAAGAAGTCAGTCATCTTTTGAGTTGACAAGCTTGCCAGTGTGATTGGGCCTCTTCTTGGGTAGTTTGCTTAAATCAGTTGGGCTTTGACCTGTGGGCCCGACTTAGATCCGATCCGTTTGGCATACTATAATTATTATATAGTCTGTAAAATACGTGACACTTTTTATTTAGTATTTTGTACACGATGGCTCAAAAAGCGTAACAGAAGAAGATCCCTGACGAAACAAAGCGAAGATGACAAGAAGGAAATAAATTTGTGAGACAATTGAAAAGCAAAAAGGATCTAGGGAGTTTGGTCTCTATCAAACATTTGACACGGTCAGCTTGAGCTAAGCCGAAGTTGGCCAACCAGTGTTTCACTGCCGCATGTTTTAATCTCTCCTTGTCTGGATGCTTTTCACGCATGTAACGCATGTTTCCACTCTATCTCTTTCTCAATCCCCATCTATACATTTACACACAAGGACACGCACTTCTCGTTCGAGAGAAGCTTAAGGCCAGAGATGATTTTGCTTGACTGGGCGAAATGCAGTGTGTGAGTGTGTTTGTGTGTGTGTGTGTGTGTGTATGGGAGTGAGTGAGTGCGTGTCTGGTTGGTTGGTGAGCTGAAACGGCTTTTGCAATTTAAAGTACATTCTTTTAACTCCTGTTGGGGTGGGGCCATTGTCCTTGATTCAATTTCTAGGTTCTGAATTGGAACTACTTGTAAAGATAGTTTCTTGGCCTTGCATGTTCGTTTTGTGATATGGGTCTGCTCATTTCAATGATGTTAGTAGCCTTATGGGACAGAATTTTCTTGTTTGGTTTTTGATTGTTGTTGGGGGTTGTTTCCATTTGAAGGCCACTAATTTGAAAAAGGGATCTTTTTTAATGGATTTTTGTTGATTTTAAATTGCTTTCTGGGTTCCAATTTTAGTTTTGTTTTTGGCTGACTAGGCTTTGATTATCGTGTTTGGTTGAGGCATTCTTTTTGTTTCAACTTTTGTGGGTTTGGAGTTTTCTGTGAGGATCAACTGCGTTCTGTTTGCGATAATAATATTGTTGTATGAGGTGATATAACATTTCAACTTAAAAGCATTTACAAGATGGGTTTAGGTCCTGACTGTGTTAACGTTGGTGATTGGATTGCGCGGAATTCAAAGGGAAAGAAACAGAAAGATGAAGAAAATGAGGTTGCCGGGTGTTGGATTAAGTTTAGGTTCAAGAGGGGTTCAAAGAACAAGGTTGACAGCTCCATAACTGGCGCTGGCGTGCAATATGGTATTGTTTTTTGTTTTTTTTTTTTTTTTTCCTTTTTTGGGAGTAGAATGGTATCGTCTGGTTCATTTAGTGCAGATTGCTGAACTGTTTGGTCTATATTCCTTTTTATCAATGCCTGCTTATCCTAGTTAAATTGCTTCCTTCTTTGCTACATGTTGAGCTTATGTTCTGTTCTTCCGTGTTTGATGCTATGCCATACTAAATGGGATGAGATAGCTAATTAGATTCTTCAGCATGCTGGATATACTTATTCGAATCTCTTAAATTATTCACTTTGAATACATTCAGTTATGATTACTATCTGATTTTACTATCTTTATGGATATTTGGGTTCATTTACGCATTTGATTGTCCGTATCTGTAGATGGATCTAATAGGTTATTTGCTGGTAGTTATGCATTGCCGAACAAAATGCTAACCACATGGCGTTATCTGATCCCTGGTCATCATTGGCCCTGTCTCCCAGAAAGTTAAAATAGTTGGAATATACGTTAGCTACGTGATTGTCACATGGCATTCTCATTCTTGATCTCAAAAGCGAGTCCACGTAAGTATGTCACGTGGCTCAACGTGTGATCTAAGGCAGTTCATAATATTATTTTCACCTTGTGTGTGTGTGCATGTAAATACATGCAACATGTCTATATGTGCTTTCTTGCAAGTCACTTCATAGACCATTGATAAAATTTGTTTCTGTGATGAATTATGACTTCCATTTTCTCAAGCATTAGAGTCTGATACTCATATGAAAGAGAGTAGAAATATGTTATCTTTTATATGCATGTAAGTTTTATATTCTGGTTTGCATGTAAGAGAAATGCAAAGGGGAAGTATTCATCCCTGGCTCTTTTTAAGCACTTGTGCAAGATATGGAAACACGTAACATTGCGATTTTAAGTAAAGAGGGTCCTCAAATCTGAACATTTTGATTCTTTATGACTTAAGAGTCCAGTTTTGGTTGCCAAGCAGCAAGTTAGGCAATGTAGTGAGGCCTTACTTTAACATTAACATTGGTGCATGGACTATCTTATGCAAGAATGGAAGTACAATATTATTGTAAAAAAAATTACTGTTTTACCATAAAAGATTGCCTTTGATGGTGGAATATGATAGAATGTAAAAGTTGGAATTTAGCCTTGTCTGGGAAATAACATTAGAAGCTCTTTGGAAAACCATATAGATCCTGATAGTGACTTATTTTTCGATATACTGTAGTGATTCTCAGAGTTGCCATCTTGTTTGCAACATTTTGATCAGTGCAACTACTGATGGGGTTTATATTGCAAATAGGCACCATGGAGACCTCAATATTTATCTGTGCCACCTTTATGGCAAATTTCCAAATAAATGTCTCTAAGAAATCAACTTTACATGTTATTGAAGTATCTTACGTCTTATCTCCAATTAAGGAATCGTTAATGAATTCATTCACACCCTTTATATTTTATTTCATGCTTTAATTCAGCAGAGAGTAAATCTACAAATGATACTAGAAGTAGCAGAGATCAACCCGTTGTTCCAGTTGGATCATCTCCTGCTATCAGCAATGCTGAGAGCAATCCACCTACTCCCAATGTATTTGACGATCTTAAAATTTCATCTCAGCTTCGGAAATTCTCCTTTAATGAGCTTAAATCTGCAACAAGGAACTTCAGGCCCGAGAGTCTTCTTGGTGAAGGTGGATTTGGTTGTGTGTTCAAAGGTTGGATAAATGAGAATGGAACAACTCCAGTGAAACCTGGCACAGGGCTCTCTGTTGCAGTAAAGATTCTCAACACTGATGGACTTCAGGGTCATAAAGAATGGCTTGTAAGGGATCTCCTACACTATCTTGGTGTGCAAAATATACAGTCAACCATGCTTACACATATTCCACTTTTTCTTTGGGATACTAATTATGCTGTTTGTGTTTCAACTGTGATGATTAGAGAGTATTTGATACTTATTCTTAGCAGCAGGCCGATGTTTTGCTTCTGTTCCACATTGCAGGCTGAAATTAATTTTCTTGGTCAGCTTCTCCATCCCAATTTGGTTAAGTTAGTTGGTTATTGCATTGAAGGTGAACAAAGGCTACTTGTTTATGAGTTTATGCCTCGAGGAAGCCTGGAGAATCACCTCTTCAGAAGTATGTAATTGAACTCCTGATGTCCTTTATATATGGTTATCTCTCCATATGTGGAAATAAATTGTGCAACTTTCATTGAAAGCTCAATAAATGGGCATACAGCCTGTAGCATCATATTTCCAGTCACTTCATTAGAAAACTGAAGTTCTTAACATAAGAAGCTGATTGATGCCAGAATTATGAGACACTAATAACTACTCTGGGGTCTTCACCCTTTGAAGTCAGTCTCTAGTGCTTTTCTTTCATTCTAGGAAATTTTCAAGGTGATAGACTAGGATGTGAATCTGCTTTAAAATTGCAAAAAAGGAAAATATATGTCTATATACTGTGGATCTCCCTGGCTTACATATGCAATTTGCTTTTGGAGGGAGATATTGTGCCCAGCAGTGATGACATTGGCAGTCTGTTTCCTAATTTGCCTGTATGGTTTTACTGAACAGTAAGAGTAAATGCACCGATGGCATAATTTTTGTTTTGTGACTAGTTGGACTTGAAATTGGTTTCAGCTGAAGCCATAAGCTTTGCTGCTTTATCTGCACCAGAAAAATTAAGGTCTTGCATGGTGATAGAGTTAATGGTGAAAGTGGTAAACACTTGTTTCCCACAAACTTAGGCAATAAATATACATAGCATGCATCAATTTCTGATGAAGTAAATAGCATGAAGCTGCAGTGTTGATATCTTAATTAAGGTCTACCGGAAGCTGGAAGCCATACACATGCATTGCTCAAAAGAATGACTCTCTCTCCTATCCTTCTGTTTGTTTTTGACTGTATGCTATTTTTTTGGTAGTTCACTTTTAAATATAGTATTCACCACATTTGTAGATGATATTACTTGAGATGATGCAATCCAAAAACATATTTCTGCATTGCCTCAAGTTTCGAATGCAGGACAGTAGCAATAGAATACTAGATTTTGTTTTGCTGTTTGAAATTTTAAATGCAGCTTTCTGGAAAATAATTGAATTTAATGCAGCAGGGTCCGTGCCTCTTCCCTGGTCCATCAGAATGAAAATCATGCTTGGTGCTGCACAGGGCCTTGCCTTTCTTCATGAGGAAGCTGAGCGGCCAGTGATATATCGAGATTTTAAAGCATCAAATATCCTGCTAGACGCAGTGAGTGAACTGCTACTCTAAATGTTATTCAGTATTTTTTCCCTTATATTACTCTTCTATAAAGTGCCTTAATCTTTATTCCAGGAGTACAATGCCATGCTTTCTGACTTTGGACTTGCCAAAGATGGACCAGAGGGAGATAAGACTCATGTATCTACCCATGTGAAGGGAACGTATGGCTATGCTGCTCCTGAGTATGTGATGACGGGTATGCATGATATTTGTTGCAATTATTATTGTTTTCTTTCAGTTCCTTCTGCTTATGTTCTATTATTTGTAGAATAAGCATGAGAGAGAACTAGATGTAGACTGTTACAAGCAACTCCAGCTTATCATAGCATAGAGAAGAAAAGAAATAGACAAAATCTCTCTCTCTCTGTCTCTTGCACGCACACGTGCGCACATACACATATGTACAATCTAACATACGTGTGATTACCTATATTGTGAGCTGTTATTTCTGCTTTTGTTTATTAAGTAGTAAATTGCAAATCCTTCTGTTCCTTTAACATCACATGTTGTGCCAGGGCATCTCACCTCAAAAAGTGATGTCTATAGCTTTGGGGTAGTTTTACTGGAAATGCTGACAGGGAGAAGATCCATGGACAAAAGTCGACCAATGGGTGAGCATAATCTGGTGGAATGGGCTCGGCCATATCTTGGTGAGAAGCGAAGATTCTACCGAATGTTAGATCCTCGCCTTGGGGGTCGATTCTCAATCGAAGGTGCACAGAAAGCAATCCAGTTGGCTGCCCATTGCCTTAACCGTGACCCAAAAGCCAGACCACTGATGAGTGAAGTAGTTGAAGTCCTAAAGCCTTTGCCCAACCTGAAGGACATTGCCTGCTCTTCGTCCTACTTCCAGGCCATGCAAGCAGAGCGTGTTGGATCCAATCCAGTTGCTCAAAATGTAAATAGATTGCATCCGGGGTCCTCAAGGAATGTACCACTGAATAGGAGACTTCCTATACCAAATGGTCCACATGCCTCTCCAAGTGATGGTAAAAACTACCAGCGGTCGCCCTCTCCTTATGCTGGACAATCCAAGCGTTGAGTTCAACGCAATCTCCTTCCACCTCCTTTATTTTCTGTTTTCAGTTTTCCTTTTTGGTCCAGGGGTTATTGGGAAACTGGGAAACTAAGAATCTGTGTGGTAGGAGGTGTGCATCCGTTGGTTCTCTAGTTCAATGTGGTCTTATGTGGGTATAGAACTCCTTGTTTGCTGAACTCTTTTAACATCCAAATCAAGAACCTTTTCTACCCATCCATTTATTGTCTTTTGAGTGGTTATATTTTCTTATCGTCTATTGCATGAAAATTGTCAAAGTTGGTTTCCCCACCTATATGATGATGATCATCAATCATATACCTGCATGCCTTCATTGTTTGGATTAATTGGACTACTCTCATTTTTGTTGTTGCTATGGACCTGTATGGAGATCGTCTTATCATGAACTAAGCAAAAAGATTATAAAAATGGTTGGGATTTTATAAGATTTTTACCATAATGATAATCAATGATAAATTTTGTACTTGAATCATAAACCCCTGGTGCAATCTGCACACTTCTTTCTAAATTTTTATATAAATCTTAAAAGGGAAAACATAAATTATTATATACAATACATCTACTAGCAACACATCTAGAATTAGACCTTATTTTTCTATGGTACGTGGGAAATAATCTACTTTTAGAATTTAAAACCTAAAGGCTTAGGAATGAAAGAAAACAAACTCACTCGAGCAGACACACTATCCATGATATACAGATACTCCTAAAAGTTTCTCTTCGGATTTCTTCTTGACGAGGTTAAAGGGTTTGAGCTTTTTATATTCGTCTTAATTTTTGGTAGATAATTACCTTATGCTAGAGAGTACAGCTCAAGGGTTGTATCTGAGCAGGCAGCGTCCTGGAGTGTGATGTTAAATGGGGTGGGTGAAAAGAAAAAGGAAAGCAATCCTTTTTCACCCGTTTAGCATTGATACTTTGGCGTTATAAGCTCGTGGAACCCTTTGCCGGATTGTGTTCTTGTTCCACTACAGAAAAATGCTATTAATATCTGGAGTGTTAGGGCAGAGGCTTCTTGACTTGAATCAATAACAGGAAGTCGTGCCTTTGAAATATGCAGAAACAAATTCAAAGCCAAAGATGAATCAACATTGGTCAGATAATGGCACGGCAAAACATATTCATATATCAACGTTCTCGCTTGACAAGTCGGATAACTCTATCAAGCCAGGACGATTTCTAAAAACAAGCCGAGTAACTCGATTTGTAAAACTTCTGACTATTTGTGGCTGAAAAGCACGTCCTCGCGTAAGAACCTGCTTGCTCGATTAATTAGAGAGTCCAGAATGTCACGTCAATTGTCCATTTTGAATTCAAGGGTTACAATGGCTAACATCACTAGCATGATACAAGAAGCCTAATCCATATGTCTGAGTATACCCAACATAATTCATCCGAAACTCTACCTAAAAGGTTAGATTGCAAGCCGCCAGATACACTTCAAATAATCGTGGCAATCAGTCAGGCTCACAGGATGTGCAACAATTCGTAGTGTTTCGCACATCTGATTTATGAAATGAGATTATTTCAAGAAACGAACACGTATGTGGAGAGTAAACCTAATCATCCTACACCCTTAAATGCGACCGAGATACCCTATATTGATCAGGTGAACGTAATTCGGATAAAAGCAACTAGAAGCTTGGGATCACCATTTCAAACAACATAATTCCATGCTAAACACAAAGACACATACACCCGACTAAGAGACCAACTCTAATTTTGATCAGATGATGCAAAAACAACTAGGATGAACTATTACAAGGTGCAAGAGATCTAGCATTTGAAGAAATGGGATCTGAATACCAAACATCCAACCCATCCCAAGTAATATCATCAACCTCATATTCTATTTCATTCTCCTGAATGCCCACAAAATTGTCACCACTTTCTGAAAAGTCCAGATTACTGGTACTATTTTCACGAGCACCCTCCATGCTGAACTACCCCTTTCCTCCACATCAGAATCCCGGACTAATGAAGAAGACGGTCTCTCATCAACAGGGTTGTCAATGTCGGCTTTTGGGTTCTTCGAGCACAAAGTTTGTCAGAGAAATGACGACATGGCACATCCAAAGAGGGATTCAACTGATCACCCTCCGATACCCAATCATCAAATTGCCTCAAAAAAAAAAACAGAAATTCTAATTTGAAAGCAGAATCCCAGCTCCAGAAACATGGTTTCTGGATGCATAAACTCTGAAGAGAGCTGCCTCTTGCCATTAACAAACTAGCAATTCAACACAAAAACTGAAATCCCAATAATCCTACACGCATCTACAGCTTAGACAATCAAAAGAAAAGAGATGGAGCAATGCCATGTCAGTTTTAGAGGCTTTTGTGGAACATACCTGAAAAAGATTAAAAAGAGCAAAAACCCTAAATCAAAAGCCGGTTCAGGAAAGAAAATTAAGGGTTTTTACACACAAAAAACCAAAAAAAAATATCAAGTAGTCGAGCATTGGTTCTGTCGGGTGCAAAGGTTGTCGACTCAATTGGGTTCAACAAGGTTGCCTGCGGCGGGCCCGTCCTGCGAACGAACTAGCATCTTATGTTATTTTATTTATTTCACTTGAACAGAAACTGTTTTTTTAATTGGATCAGCGGTAAATTGGAAGAAAAATATTTTAAATAAGAATAAATCTTGACTTGCAGGACCTTATGAATTAGGGTTTATGTGATTATTTCAACCTTATGATCGCCCCAATATCTTTTATCATAAATATCCTCAAATAGACGCATCCAATTGTTATAGGCAAGTGCCCTTTCCAATTTGTTTATCAAGGCATTGACTATAAAGTAATGTTTTTCACTACCGCGGCGGCTGACGGCAACGTTAGGGAGTCCGTAAATGTCGGGGGGCCTCGGGAAGAGTTATCTTTTCTGTTTAACAGCCCACCCACCCACCCACCCTGGGAACGACTCAGTCGGAGGTAAGGTCCAGCGGCTAAAAGAGCACCGCACGTCGCGCGGTGTCCGGTGCGCCCCCGTCGGCCCTTGAAAATCCGGAGGACCGAGTGCCTCCCGCGCCCGGTCGTACTCATGGCCGCATCAGGTCTAGAGAATGTGGGTGAGGATTTCCAATCTTAATGTTAACGAGACAAATAAATATTGCAATTCTCAAGTTTGAGTATTAGTTTTAGGCAATTAATTTTACAAAGAGAGAGATAGAGATGCACAACTGCGCACCTGAGAAATTGTAACAACGGTCTATTCTTTGGAGATTCATGGTGAATGAATATTGGGTCATATGAGCCATTTCCCATCTCAATTATCGCTTGTCATCTAAACAAACTCTTTTCCTTCACGCAACTTTGGAGAGTTGCATGTCCAGAACATCCTTAGTAGAAATTTACAAGGAAACATGAGCATAACAGTGCCATCAACTTTTCTCCTCTAGAACTACAGGGATTTCTAAATTCTGGGTGCCCCTCAGAATCTTCAGCATCACTTTGTCCCCCACGTTATAATCATCCAACACCCCATCTAACTCTGCTTTGCTTTTAACCTGACAAAAGGAATAATAACCGTCAGGTACAGACATTCACAATCAATCCTTTCTCGTGCCAGTAAATTGTTCCCATATCAGTTATTTTGGTCACTCAGGCAACCTTTCAGGCCAAAGAAAGCCAAAAACCATATAGAGGCTGGAGAGTTGAGCTTAATTTAGTTCAGAAAATAATTAATTTGCGGCTGACAGATGAATTAGAATTTACTGATAAAGAAAGAGCAGTGTCGACTGGAGAAAGCTCACAGGCTTGTTGTCTACTGAAACAATAATGTCCCCAAGTACGATTTTTCCAGCAAATCCCCTCGTGGTAGGAAGTATTCCAGCCTTAGCCGCAACACTATTTCCAGGAACCTATGCATACCATGAAGACAAATTATGGTGCATCACAAATGATTAGAATCCATATCTACTTGGTCAATTTACATTAAAATGAGATAAAGTAATGATGATGCTAACATTATAAAGTCCAAAGAAATACCTGCAGGACAAGAGCTCCATTTTGAACATTAAGTTGGTTTGCAACCAGATCAGGAGCAATGTCCACATTCAAAGTAGGTCGAATGACCTGGCAAAGATGAAATATTGTTCAAAGTCTGCTACTTTTATAGCATTGGCAGGTGAAATAAATATTCATTTGTATAGTTATTCTCAACTTGATCCAAAGACAAACTTAAAGGAAGAAACAAGACAGCATCTTATGTGCAGAAAACAAAGGAAGCTTTTGAGTTGGGATGTGTTGATGACATAAGCCACCACTAGAACAACTTACTTTACCCAAACTGATTAACTGAGGTACTATCTTGAGAACCTTTGAAGATGGAATGGCAAACCCTACACCAGCTGATGTACCTGCAAAACGAAAAATAAATGGAGAAATACAGGTAGAAAGGAGGTGAAATTTGCTGACAAAAATTAACTGAAAAAGTACAATAAACTTTACCTGTTTGAGTAAAAATTGCAGTATTGATCCCAATTAGATTTCCTTTGGAATCCAATAAAGGACCTCCACTGCCACAATAGAGGGAAACATTAAACCAGCAACTTGTGGACTAGTCAAGAGTAAAATATGCAAAAGTTCCACTTATGGTGTATTGAGCAGAGGCAAGCATTTAGATGGGATAGGATGACAGCATTTTGAAAACTTAACCTGCATACATACAGTATATACTGAAGAATTTTTGAACCATTTCCTCAACTAACCTATTCCCAGGATTAATAGCTGCATCTGTTTGAACCCCACCACCAATTGTTATTCCAGTCTGACTAGAAATGTCTCGATTCAATCCGCTTATTACCCCAACAGTGAGAGTATGATCAAAGCCAAATGGATTTCCAATTGCCAAACATTGTTGCCCAACTCTCAGAAAAGAAGATTGCCCCACTTTGATTGGCTTTAACAAATCTATAGGGGCTTCGACCTGTGTTCAAAGGTATTAGCATTGATGAGCGCAAGGCCATTATACAAAGAACATCAAAAGGGAAAAAAAGAGACTAAGATACCAGCAAGTCTGAATGCTTAATGACTATAATTGGCAAACAAATTGTGGGAAACAATACACAAAATCCATGATTTTCAACCAGAAAAATGGAGAAATGTGATATACCTTCAATACTGCAAGGTCCTTCAAACGGTCAGCCCCAATCAGCTTGCCCTCAAAGTTCTTCTGTACCCTTTGGTAAAAATGCTATAGAAAATGAGAATCAATGGGGCCAGAAAGTATGTTCATGTTTTCTCCACTTGTGCAAATGACTAGAATCAAATCATGTGGTGCATTTTACCAGCATAGTCTAAGGGCAAGGTTAATCTCACCCTTCTGATGCAAGAATATTCACTCGTGCAACAACTTGGCCAGGACTTGGATTTCTTGAAAGGGCATTGCCTATCACTGTGCATCATGAAAAAGAAAGGAAACAGAATGATCAACTACAAATTTTAAATTCCATTAAGCATCTAGCCTCTGATCAAATAAAATATTCACATGTCACAGTATAGATGATGTAATCAGCATAAGCTGATCTTTTCACACCTGAGCAATGAAATAGGAAGAAATTGAATACAAAATCTTTAAGTCCCTACTGTAATGCATATACCATGATAGTTTGTCACAATGTGTCCCTGTGCATCCCAGACCACACCAGAACCATTACCTTCAGGAATCTGCCAATAGGATTACAACGCATGATTTTGCAGCAAGAGAAAATCTGAAGCAATTGAATTATACACAAATTTAAACCACTTGACCAATTATCTGTCCAATAAGGTAGATAGTCTCATAACCTTGTCTGATTTACAGGTATATAACTTTTGCATCCCAGAAAATAAACATAGAAAAGCTCAAGTGTGTAGGTACCTCAACCATACCAGTCACATTTAGTTGAGGACGCAATGTAACATCAAAAATGTTCACGACAGAGTACGTATTCTTCTCAAAAAGTTGCACGATTCTTTCCTGACAATGAAGCATGAGTTGATAGACTACTAAGAGCTAGAATGTAAAGTTTAAAAGTCAATCATCCAACTGAAAATAAGAACTAGCAGTCACAAGTACAAATGAGTATGGACCTCTGTAGGGAATAGTTCTCCAGAAGGAAAAACTGGAGGAGTTACTTGTTCTACTGTCACTGATGGATCCCCCAAAGCTTGAGCTGCACATTGACCAAAGCAGCAGTTGGTACAGTCAAACATGGTGAGGTACAAAACGGGGCGAAACCCATGGCTCAGTGAGAGACTAATTTTAGATCCATAAACTCAATTGTCAAGTGACACTGGCTACCAGCTTAAATGATTAAACTGCCTTTATGGCATTCAAATACCTGGATATATTTATCTCTAATACATCCGAAGAAGTTTTTGGCTATACCAATGCCATTAAGGCATAAAATCACGAGGAAAAAAGAAAATCTGAATTCACATTCTATCATTGCATTGGCATACTTCAATTGACAAGTTACAACACTTAGCTGAAAGGGGGCTTTAGTTCATTAGGTGAAATATTCCAAGCAGGAAATGATACCACAGTACTTACAAGCGCCAAACAAGCAAAAAGAAATTTGCAAAATATAAGCCATTAAGCATATCGTACAGCTCTAGGTTTCCAGAAAATTTAAAGATGGTTCAAGATAACACAGAGCCACATTGTGCCGACCTGATATATACCTTGAAGGACGAGATAATAGATACATGAAAAAACTTGCAAGTAAAATCCGCCGTGTTGTCGCAGTAGGGCTACTTCTGCTCATTACTTCACACAAATAGTTGGTGCCATCTCTAACGCCCCTACAGCCATCAAATCAGACGTGCAAACAAGACTTTCAACCCCCAAAAAAAACAAAGATTGCATCTTTCGACCACAATTGCACAAACAATCAATAAACATCCATGAAGTTATTTTGGAAAGTATTTCCTCTTTCATTCCTTTTCTTGTCATAATGATTCAAGAACATGCGAGTTCATATTCTTTTGAAGACCAGAGTACTCCAATTTTAATTGAACACATTGATACGTGGAAAGAAATATATATATAAAATTCCAACCTTTAATCATGGGAATAGACCCCAGATGAAAAGGAAAAACGAGAAAAAAAAGGAACTGACCTTGGAATGGAGATGGTGTGTGAAGAAACTACATCATGGAAGGAACCGTCAGAGCAAATGTGAACGGAGGACAGGAGTTGTCGGCGACCAAGAAAGAAGGGTGTTACTGTTGGGAGAAAGAAGCCGATGGGTGTTTTTTGCAGTGACCAAGAATTGCATCCTAACATTTGCATGTCTGAGTTCTAAACGGATATATGATCTCTGGAAAATCTTTATGGAAAAATGAAAATTAAAGAAAAAAAAAAAACGAAGAAGACAAAAAAGAAACTGAGAAAGCAAACCGAATGGCTATTGGGGGGGGGGGGTTTCAAAGGGCGGATAAGGGGGCTTTTGAAGTAGAAGTGCCAACTGGAAGATAAGGCTGACCGTTGGTTCGACCCATTGCTTTCTTGATAATATACGTTAAGTTAAATTACAATAGTAGAATTCTTTTTGAAAACTTGAATCAATATCAACTTTATCTCAATTGATAGAGCAACAGCTTAAATGCTTGTGAATTCGTGGATTGACAATCCCCGTAAGGGACATTTTAATCGTCATATTTCAATTACCCTCCAATATGGGTCATGCCACGACCTAAATTTACAGGCGCCGAGGGACTACCATGAGATGGAAAACCCCAACCGAACCCAGGCTTCAGTATAGGACTGTCTCAGGGATGACCCGCTAAATACAGAGCAGGCGGCCCGTGGCTTGGCCCATTTTACATCTGTGTCAGAAGGCTTTTGAATTTGAATTACAGTTGTAATTAATGGAACAAAAGGCACGTCAAAGTAATAAATGCGCAAATGCCAAAACTACGGAAAAAAAGCGTGCATAATTCGAACTCCATGCTTTATCTCACAAATTAAATCTTGCGGTTGAGGTATTGCTTACCTTTGCTCAAGGTGACAGCAACGGGATGACTCCTTGGGGCTTTTACTGTTTTCTTGCAGGACCTGGACCACCACAATGGGACGACAAAATATCAACTTCGGCTTAGGATGTCTAATCCTAATTAAGATGCACAAGGATAACCGGCTTTGGTAGGACTAGAAAGTCATGTTTACAATTGACATGAAATTATGTATATTGAAGAAGGCTTTAACCGTTTTTCTTCAAAATATTCTCGAGAAAATTGAAGAAGTAGGGGCAAAACAAGTGGTTAACATCCTAAGTATGAATGGCATCTTCGTAATAGGAATAGGATTTCAGCAACTACGATGTTACATCAGTGTCTTGACTGGGCTTTGTTTCATCTGTCTCAAATGGTTCCTTTGTCCCCCTTTTACTTTTTAAATGTTAAAACCCTTTTGTTTTGGTCCACATTTTAATGTTAAAACTTACAACTGTGTCTTTACATGATTAGCTTTTAGTTATCAATCTGTAGTAAACTGACAAAACAGTAACCATAGAAAGCTCCTGGCAACTCAATAATCAAATACCACATGAGAAAGAAAGAACCCATTTAAATTATATTATACTTGTTATTCATATCGCAAGTAATTCGTAGATGTTGAATATATAAATCAATTGCCCTTTGTACGTATTTGATCACTATCGTATAAGACGACATGTGCTGGCCATTAATCAATGACTTTAAATTTATTTTCAAGTATATATAATTAAACTAATGATAAATGTATTTGGCTGTGATAGGCTATGTCTTATTGTGATCAATGGGTCATGGAATCGTGGTCGCTATCTTTTGTTTATTTTTTGCTTTTTTTTTTTAATGTTAAAAAAAAAAAAAGAAAAAGAAAAAAAGAGGCTACACCCATTACTTTTTTTTTTCTTCTTTTTCACTTATGGTTGCACAGATTATGCTACTAACACCATATGCCTCCAAGTTCCCATCCGTTCATCAAAGAAGAAAAAAGATCCCATCAATGTCGACGTGGTTGCTAATTTTAAGTAGCTGATTCCGCCTATCACTGCCGGACCGTGGCCATCACCTGGAAAAGCAGAAGTAATCATGGACGGCCATGGCCTGAAATTAACCATACCACCAACATACGTACCTTAAGATTTGTTAACATAATAATGAAGGAAAATGTTGCATTTCAAAACTCCAAATATATATATATATATATTATAACCTAAACTCCAAACTTTTAATTTTTGAGATAACTTCAATATTACTAAAAACTCATTCGTACCCCTTAATGTGTTTTGCATTTAATATCTATACAGATGCACACACCCACACAAGGCTTTGATTATGTTGTGCGTTGCCTTGTGGCTCTTTTTCTTCCAAGCCCTTAAAAACTAACTCTGGAATCTTAAGTTTCACAATCATTGTGACGACGCTGACCCCATGTAGTAATTACCATATTTTGGTTCTACACGCATCCCCGCATACCCTGTGGATTCGTACCCTTTGCTTATGTATTCAACCACGGAAAAAGTATATATTTTTTATTTACGAATATTATGTGTTTATTTGTGTATTCTACAAAAGAACGAATTACATTTGATTATCAGTTTTATTATTATTATTATTTCTCACAATTATAATGATTAGAATTTAGGACGAATTGCCAACCTTGGTTGATGCAATAAAGTAATTTACCATGACCGTGTACGAGTCCTTTGGAGGACATGCATGGCTCTCACCAAAAGACTATGTTCGAACTGTTACCTGGCAGGTAGGGAAATTGGATTAGTTTTAAAATTACAAAAGTCATATATGGGATGATAATCAAAGGGAAGGTTGCTTTCAGATAGGTTAGTATCAAAGTTTCACTAACATTAGATAGGCCCAATGCATGTACGATTGGTTAATTGAGAGCGTGATCTATACGCCATAATGGGGGTGAAGGATTTTTTTTTTTCCCCCTTTTTTCGATTATTAATGCACTTAAATATCAGCTTCAAGTTATTGGAACTGGTATGGCGAGAGGCTTGCTATTATATTGACCCCTTTCTTGACATTTGACAATTTGACGACTTCCTGTTCTTGTCATTTCAAAGTCATTCAATTTATAAAGAGATGTTGTATCTAAATTGTCAATTAGTTATACGCAAAAGGACCCAAAACTAAGAATCATTTTGTACTTTTTACGCACAAGGAGACGAGAGACCTGGTTCTGGTTGGCATAAGTTTGACACTAAGACTTGTGCCACATAGAAATGTAGTAAAAGCTCTCAAATTTTCGCATAAAAAGAAAATAAAGTTCTCATAAAAAAAGATAAATTGACGATTGTTTGGCCCGATTTGATTTGTAAATTTACGATTATGGTAAGGGAGACGTTTAATTAATAGTGGAGCCATGACTTCCAGAGATTATATGAATTTGCATATATGGAACCAAATTTTATCGTTAAAACGTGATTGACAACTTAAAAAAAAAAAAAAAAAAAATTGACACGCTGAGACAACTCACACAGAATTTAAAGCATTTATATCTGTACGTGATAATGGAATTTGAGCCAATCCAAGAATACTAATTGTAAATTAACCGGCCACTTGATCGTTTTAACTTTTGCGTGCACTCTCTACGTAGGGAACATGATTCTGTGTGGGGAGGTTGAGATATTCACATAAAACGAGAAAACAAAAGAATAGGATGGAGCATTTGGGGGACTTCACTGAGTTTTGGACCTCCTGTTTTGATATTTGACCGTTTGATGCTATCCCATTAATTTTTGCCTTCCACCCAGCAGACATGGTGGGCAGAATTCAACAAGAAACAGTAATAGCTTCCCATTTTTGCTACTACATTTGCACATTCTCCTTAATTGATTTAGCTATGGGATGCCAACAACCATGATTATACTGTCTAGCAGTGTCTTGTTCGATTTATTCTACATCGAGAAATCAAGGGAATTCGTGCCACTTTTTTTTTTTTTTTTTTTTTTGCGCCAAAAATGCCCAAAAATTTGTCTCCATGCTCCAAATTTTCTTTTCACGTTTGCAAGAGATTATAACTGGGAGCGAATGCTCTGACAGATCATCTATGATTAATAAAATATAAGAGTTGACGATGCATGGCGAGAATATTAAAAATATATAAGACAAGTCGTGCAGAAGTTTGTTTGTTACTCTTTGTCTTTCATCGTTACTAATGTCTTCGGCATGCTTTGGAATATGACTGTAATTATTTGTGAAAATGTAAATACACGTTCGCACACGCGTGTGTCCATGCATGTGTGATTGTATGTGAATATGTATCCAAATGCATCTAGCATGTGCATGCATTATGCAAAAGGAACTACAAGGTGTATGGTTTATGATGTCATGAGGAGGCATCAATCCAATAGTCGAACCAGTAACACTAGTAGTTGAGCTGCTCCTTTGTTGCAGTTTGGTGAACTATCCCATTTTACATTAATCCAAATCTCTCGAGGATTCACCCCAATCTGAACTGTTGAAACTGGTTGGTGGCACCGCCTTAGGCCCCTGAGTACTCCCTACATGAACCAAAAAGGAAGGTGGGGGTGAGCAGTGGATGAGGGCAATTTGATTACAGATTTTTTTCTGGGGTATTGTTGTCAAGTTGGTCAGTCTTTACGGGTACGGTTAAATGAGTAATTGGCAAATTGTTGCTTTTTTATTTGATTCATTACAAGTTAGAAACGCGATGGCTGACAAAAGTAGTTATGCAATATGCCTGATTCCAAACAACTCATAAAAACAGGTGGAAGAGTCTAGTCCATAGAAATCCGTGGTAAAAGTTCTGTGATTTCTCTCATTGTTTTGCTGTTTTTTCATCCAGCAAAGGAATAAAGGAGTTGCTTAGAGAATCTACGGGCAAGTTCAAGACACTGAACGTGGATGATTTTATTTCTCCATATTTTATTATTTTGATATAAAGATGGACTGAGTTTAGCTCTGAGGAATGTCCTCCCAAAATGTCGCATGATTATTTCTTTATTCTTAAATTCCCACAATCTTAAGATGGACCCACCTTTCCATAATTTAGTAGCCAATAAACGATTTAAAGAATCTCCTCAAATTCCAAAATTTGACAATTTCGTAGCCCATATGTTCATATTTGACAGAAAGAGAAGAATGGGACAGAGAGAATTTTTAGGCCCGCGAGAATTGATAAATTTCTGTCAAATGGCTCTTGGGGCAAGCGGCGGCCGAGAATATCTAGATGGATAGATTGGTTGAATAGAAATTCGAGCCCTGTAAACCTATTAATCTAATGCACCAAAAAAAAAAAAATCTATATATATATATATTATATAAAAGCAAAGAATATTATATGAAGGCAATAAAATAATGCAGCATTGGAAGTTTGGTTTGTCATTTTTCCTTTGGTTTGTTGAAGATAAAAAGATGGGGTTCCTATGAGAAGATCAATTTGAGTTTGCAAATCTCAAACTCCTTAAATTTGAATTGAACATCCCCATGTATGGCTCAAGACAGCAAGTGAGACCTCCCTCGTGAAACTTCTACTCACTTTGACTTGGGTCCCAGTTAGCAGTTTGAATTGTAAGCTTAGGCAAGCTTGCCTCAATTTCTTAACATTTCATCGGAATTTTCAAATACACACACTATCCGGTACCATCGCCCTGGAAAGGCGGCCTGAGCTTAGGAGGTAGACCCCTTCTCAGGATGCATATATCTGTGTCCTGGAATCAAGTGAATCAGTTCCCCTGGATTTCAAATATATTTTGAGATTGCCACCAATGGTTCTGATTTAGCAGCTTCTCCAACAACTTCAAAACCCCGGTTCACATAGATTCAAGCGCAACTCTCTCCTCTTTGATATCCGAAGATTCAGAATTCGGGGAAAGGAAAGGGAAATGGACGAAAAGAATGATATTGACAAGCATGATGATGTGATGCTGCCCGGATTTCGGTTTCATCCCACTGATGAGGAGCTGGTTGGGTTCTATCTGAGGAGAAAGATAGAGCAGCGATCTCTGCCTATTGAACCAATCAAGCAAGTGGATATCTACAAATACGACCCGTGGGATCTCCCTAGTAAGATATGTTACGCATGTTGCTCGTCTTCGTTTACGACACAGCTACGTCTTCTTCTTCTTCTTCTTCTGATAACTGGTTTTCAAGGGTGACTTACTTGCAAGACATGGAAAATAATCTTTTTTACAGTGTTTTATTTATTTATTTATTTATTGGCCTGCCTGAAAACTCAGGAAATTGCCTTGTAGTTTCCCTTTTTCTCAATCATTGTAAAGTTCAGTGTGAAAGCTTCTCCATTTTTGGAAGATCGCTTTTCAGCACAAGGAAACAGCCAAAAAGTTAAACATCATCTCTATCTTCAGACAACATAAAATTGCATAAAATATCATATCCTCGTCTTTCTCTCCATTGTTCAGCAAACTTCCCAACCAATAGTTAATGCCCCTGTTCTGTCTAGCTTATAATTCATTTTAAGTATTGAAAGTCGAGACTGATTTCTCTTGTTCTCGCCTTCTGCTTTGAAGAGCTGGCAACTACTGGGGAGAAAGAGTGGTATTTCTACTGCCCAAGGGACCGCAAGTATCGGAACAGCGCAAGGCCTAATCGCGTCACAGGAGCTGGATTTTGGAAGGCAACAGGAACTGATCGTCCCATTTACTCCTCTGATGGCACCGGGTGTATAGGTTTGAAGAAATCCCTTGTTTTTTACAGAGGCAGAGCTGCCAAAGGGATCAAATCAGACTGGATGATGCATGAGTTTCGACTGCCTTCACTTGGAGAGCCATCGCCACCAAAGAAGCTCCTGAACAAAAGCCTTCCTGCAAATGTAACAATACTTAGTTATACTATACTTTCTTGTCCAATTTCTCTTGGGTATATCTGTTAATATTCTGGACCCTTTTTCTTGGGCCACAGGATGCATGGGCTATTTGCAGGATATTTAAAAAGACCAATTCCATGGCACATAGAGCTCTTGATCACTCTTGGTTCTCTACATTAACGGACACTTCGGTACCTGATATACTCACACAGGGAGCACACTGCACTCAATTCAGTTCAGAGAACATTTCTTGCACAACTGAAGTTGGATCCTACCAGACATGTTCTATCAATGACCTGCAACAAGGCCCTGCTACTAACTCTTCTGCCCTGGATATACCCTCCTACAAGCCAATCAGTCCTACAATCTACAAACCATCTTTATTTTCTGCTCCAAGTGTAGATCTTTCAACCAACTTCATGTTTTCACCTTTGGAAGTGTCAGGTCCCACAAAGAGTTCAATTACCCCTCTTTCTATGCTAGTGAACCCTGACAGCACAGACTCAGAAGGGCCACAACAGCCTTTTAATGGATTCTCAATCGGTTTTACTGAAGATATGCAAGGTAACATGTGCACAGGACAAGATCAGGCAGGCTTTAGGAAGAATCGGATTGAAATTCATGATGCTTACCAGTGGGGGACTGCCCGCTCTATTGGATTTCCCTTCAGTTTGCCCTTGCCTTCAAATCTGCCTGATGCGTGGAAATCTGATCTGACATGGGATTCACCACCTTGTCCTAGTGAGATGTCTACTACTTATACAACAAACAAATGCTATACTTAAATCCTGTTAACATACAGGGGTGATGGGATTTCAATGTAGCATTCTTTCGCGAAAAAAGAAAAATATGCAAATATATTTTTTAGATTTGGGCGATTATATATCTTCACCTTTGGGTGATTGGCCTAAGCTAGTCTGGGAAATACATCCTGTTTGCTATGTTATGGTACATATTTTTGTGTATATAACAAAGTTGTACCGTGCCAGAGTTCTATTAATGTCAAAAGATGGCCTAGTTGTTTTGAGGCGCCAGTTTCGGGTACTGGTCCAAAAATGCCTGCGTTCGAATCGCATTCTTACTTTTCCTTCGCTCTCAACTCCCTGAGGCTTACTTTACCTTCGCCTTCTGTATCTTCAAAACCTTCTTCACAATCTTTTGTTGCTCAGCCAAGAAGGGCTCGTGTTATCCTGGAGAGAAAAGGAAAACCAGTTGAATAAATTTCTATTTGGAATAACGGAAACGTAAGTAAACAATCAACTGACAGCACCTCCTGACAATACGCCACCATTACAGTCCTGCGGTTCCTAGGCAATCTAGACCTCTTGTATTCAGCTGGTCTCATGTGGGTAATCTGAATTCATTAAGAACCATCATCAAATCACGCTCTCTAAAATCATTAACCCATTATCATAATAATAATAATAATAATAATAGCAAGTTGAATTTTAGCATTATAATTGTTATGGCTAGACCAATAACTTGTCTTCTTTACGCAATAGCTTTTCTGATTGCAAACGTAAAACTTAAAACGCCTCCTTTCTCAATCAAAAACGAACCCGCAAACAAGCATGAATTGCAAATACAGAACCTAAATCAAAAAATTGAGATTAATTAGATCATTGAACCGCGTACCCAATAACAGGACATTCGGGCCCACTTGCACTCTCCTTCGTGGTCTGACACACCAATTTCCCACCTTCGTTTCGTTACACCAAAAAAACAATAATAAAATAAATAAATAAATATTAAAATTAAAAAATGAAAAACCCATCATAAAAATCCCAAAAAAAAAAAAGGCAAAAACAAAAGAGAAAGAAGCCACTAACAAAATAGGGGTTTTTAGGCGTTGTGGGTGTGCCAGGGGAAGCGTAGCTGTGCCGTCTACGGTAGGTGCGTCGATGAACCTTTTTTCTTTTTCTTTTTCTTTTAGCTGTTTCGGGGCTCCTTCTTCGGCTTGTGTTTGCATGTGGGCGAGAGAGGGCCGGACTCCCAGACCAGAGGATGGATCGGATCACAGAAAGCGTTGTAATTAGGGTTCTTGGCTATCTGAAACCCCAGATCCGGCGGCTGCTTTGGTGAGTTTCTTGATGTACGCTTTTGGTTCTAATGATAGTCAAGTTCTTCAAAGTTTTAGAATTGGCCTCATAGTTTGATAATCACTAACTGAAAAATTTTTCCTCTTTATACATGGCCTAAGGCGCGACAGAGAAAATCTAGAATTGAAAAGAAAAAAAAAAAAAAAATACAGAAGGCTACTCAGGCTATCAACAAGGGAAAAGCAGAAAAGATGGTTCTACACGAATCTTCCTGCTAACAAAATCGATTTTGCTCAATTTATGGTGACACCATAGAAGCTGGTCTGCTGTTAATTTTGACATGTTTAGTACTCTTGACACCAACTTCATGTCAACCTGAGAAAAGAAGTAGAGCACTTGATCTGAGCTGCCCTCTTGATGATGCTTTCTAAACTTCCTCAATATGCAGCTGCCGCTCCTCAAAATGTACTTGAGCTTCTTTTCCTTCTGCATTGCAAAATGTAATACTGTAAATACATGTAACATTCTAGATTCTAACAACAATTCTGAGGAACATTTAACTTGAAGCTAACCTTTTGAAGACTTGTTCTGACCTCTGCCAAAAGCTCTAGTTCAGTGGGTTCTGTCTGAATTTCCCTGCTACCTTTTCGAACTACATCATGTGCATCTTTATCTGCTCGAACGAATTCCCAGAAAATTCTTATTGATTCTTCGATGATCTCTACAAGCATATCGCTAGTAATCACATTGCTGTCCTCTCCTTTTCTCCGCACCTTCTTATCCTTTGAACTGTCCTCTGTAGAACAATTAAGCTTTGTGTTAGCCTTTTCTGGTTTTAATCTTTAAACTGCAAGATAAAGGAAATGACAATGATTAACCTATTATGCAAGGCCCCCATTTAGCTTAACATTGCCCATTACTCTAAAAAAAAAAAAAAAAAAAAATTAAGGGCATGCGCTATTCATTCGGTATGTCCCACCAATGAGCGTGTTCATCCTTTTTTCTCCCACCGTTATTATATTGCTTTGAACATTTCACTGATCTTACCTCTAATGACTGGAACTTGAAGTAGATTACCCATGATGCAACGCTTCCTCGTATAATTTTGCACCCTTGGTCCTTCGAAAGGCTCATGTTCTATAAATCTTTGTAGCAGAACTTGAAACTGTTGAAATTCACAAGCAACTTCATTATACTGGCGCATCCCATAATGGTCAGAGTCCCACAATTCTAGAGATTTTTCATACTGCCAATGAAGAATTTCCCACGAGAGACACATCTGTCCAACATAGACCGTTTCTAGATCACCATACAGGTCTCTAATGAAGTTCATCATTGGATCAGAATCGGACTTTTTACGCTTACATAGAAGCAGTTTCTCTGAAAGAAGAGTAGTCAGTGTCTGGGCTGAGGTTTTTTGGGTTGAAATTGATTGAAGTGGGTCCTTTGATTGTAGAAAGCCTGCACAGATTGTCATGCAACATGAGGTACAAGGTACTTCTATGATACTTCAAAATTTAATCAAATAAAATGACGCGAAGCAATGAAGTAATTGGCCAACTCTACGTAATCATAACTCAAAAGTGACTCTAATGATCTTGGGTATCGCTTTTCCAACCTGCTTTTCAGAGCAGAAGTATTTTTTTCACCAAAGAAACCAGCTTTGGAAAAAAGGACTGACGTGGATCATTGGAATGATAGCAAGACTATTTTAATGCAGAAGATAATTGAGATTGGAGTGGAGGGCATTCCGTAATTCGATATTATGCTCAGAAATTGAAGTAATTCTGTTATGTTAAGGGCTATTTAGACGGGATTAAATATTACCAATGTGGTCCTTCAACCAACTATAAAATTTGAATTCACGCATTAAGGAAAGTGGGGTAGCCACACAGGGAGAATTGATGATACATCTTTTGATGTAGATGGTCAAAGAAACGTAAATGGCTTTCCAGGGAGAAAGCATACACCCGTACAAAGGAATAAAACTAATAGATGTTTTGTATAGCTAGTCACTTTTTTCTTCTTTTCCTACCATTTCTAATGTATGCCTTTGGGTGATATAAGAAATTCATTAACATGGTGGAAAGATGCAACTGCTTATTATACTAGATGCTTCTCTGTAACAAAACTAACTTGATAAAGTGCGCCTAACTTGTAGAAGGCTACGGAAGGTTGGCTGTGTTATGACGTCTTTTCGTTGAAAGGGGAATCTGTTCATGAATCATGATTATGGTAGAACATCATGCAAAAAATTAAAAGCTAAAATAAGAAAAGGCCAAGTATCATGTAACTTACCCATGGCATACACCTTCTGGAAATTCAGGATATCAAATTTTCGCATCCGCTCTCCGTAACTTCTGTAAAGCTTGCGAACCTCACACAATCTGTCATCAGGATGGAACTTCTCCTCAATTTTCCACGGCTTTAAATTTCCCATTAGCTTTGGGGACTCGTCTTCTTCTAAGATTGTTGGCAGCCCGGTAGCTCTGGCCTTTTTCAACTCCATTTTAAGCTGTTCTATGAAATCTTGGTGCTCCCACAATGATTCCAGCTCGTTTAAATCCTCGGAATCAGAAGCTGATGGCGATTGTAGCTTGTCAGGATACTTTAAACCGTATTTATGCACTTCAGTTTTGTAATTATTGCTATCACTAAAATGTTTCTCAGACAACTTTTCTGAGAATTCATTGCCTGAATTGCACGTACTAAAGTCTAATAGCTGGTCAAGCTCTTCAACTAGATCACTATCTTCCTCATCAAAGTCATCAGCCATGTAACCTCTACTCAAATTATCTAAATGTAAATCATCTGATTCTAAAGCCTCCTCACTTAATGCTACCTTCTTCCTTTGAATATCCCTTGACATGTCAAGTTCAAAATCGTCCTCAAAATCTGTATCTGTCAATAACCCATCACTGGTAGAAGCTACAAAGCGACTCGTAAAGCCATGGCTTGTAGGAGTAGATTCAGAATCAGGATCTGAAGCGAAATCCTTCTCAAATAAAAACCTTTCATCATCTCGTGAAACATCTTGGTCTCTCAATTTACTCTTATCCCCATCAAATGATTTCCCCATCAAGGAAGAACAGTCCTTAGTCGATACAGCTGCCTCAGCGCGTATCAAACCCTCACCAGAATCAGTATGCAACTCTTTTACAGTAAGGTTTACAACTTCTGGCTCCTCCAAGTAGTGATTATAATCCCTCCCAGATAAGAAGTCATACTTGTTGATGCCCTTAGAAGGTGCAGCACCTGAGGCAACAGGCTCATAATCATCTCTACAAGTCTGATACTGAAACTTGAAAAAGAACTTTGGTGAATCTTTTTCTTCGAAATCGTCATTTGCCTTTATATCCTCAAATTCAATAGCCTCCATTGCTTGAACCTTGGTTGCAGCTTCTTGATTGGTCTCAGCTTCTTGTTTGGTTTCAGCTTCTTGCTCTAGAGAATTGGAATTGAGTTCCGAGCTATCCCAATTATTTGTTGGAGGACCGCCATCACATTTTACTCTGAAAATTTCTCATCAAAAATCAAATTAGAAGAATGAAATTCTAGAAAACGAATTTTCTTTGAGGAAAAGAGAACGGAAATTGATTAACTTAGGATGGTTTCTTGAAAAATAACCTAATAGGCTTGAAAAAACAAAAACTGAGTACCTTAAGATGGTTCCCTTGAAGATTGCGAGCAGAGCAAGAAACAGAGTGAAAACAGAGGTCCAGAAACAAGCAAAAAGGGAAGACAACTTCGGATAGAAAAACCCATGAACTAAATCCATATTCGCCAATTTCCAATGGATGTTGAGTAAAAGCTTCTTCTGGGAACCCACAAAATACGAAACCCGCGAGATTGTTTATTTCATCTTGAAGCAAACAGGAACAAGAAAACAGAGCAAGAAGCATTCTGGTCTGCAAAACTCTGATTCCAACGTTGAAAATCTTCACAGTGGAATGGACTTTTCACCCATAGAAGAGATAGAAACAATGATAAATTACACAGATTATGCAATTGGAATCCGATTCAGAGGAAGTTGAAATCCGACCTAATGTGAGAAATTTGAAGGCAGGATGGTTACGCCAGAGAACGAAAAGAACATGCCAGCGACCTGGAGGTTTCAGAACAAATATTGTTGGGATTGCTTAGAGCCCTGGAATCCTCCGAGACCGTTATGCGATATTTTGGTCTGGATTTGGAGAGGATTTCCTTCAGTTGGAGAGTCTGTTCTGTCTTGTATTCAGTATTCCCTATGCAACGTGGAGAGAGACAGATAGAGATAGAGGAAGAGAGAAGGGAATTTTCGGTTAATTGAAAGTTTACGCCTTTGATTATTATTATTATTATTATTTATTATTTTAAAGATTTTTTATCTCTACATCATATGGCTCATGTCGGTTTGAGAATATTGGTTGTGTGAGTTTCTACCGTTTCGTTTCCTCCTTTCACAATTGGAAAGGGATTTCTGTACTAAAAAGGTACCAACTTCCAGGAATCAGACAAGAAAGTGTGGGTTTTGGCTCCATGGGCTCGGTAGACGAGATGACTCGAATGCCCTTTTGTGGAAGAGTTTGTAAACAAAGTTGGTGCACCAAAAGGGGAGAAGTAGCAAGGAAGGTTCGAAATCTCGAGGTATTGTGGCATCCATGTTTTTGTTTCCTTCATTTCTTGCGTTGGGTGGATTTTATTTACCTTTTTCTAAGCAGGGGTGGGTGGATTTTATTTACCTTTTTCTAAGCAGGGGTTCTTTACAAGAAGACTGAAGCCATTATTTACATCAGATTGCTAATGGAGATGTAAAAACTGGGTAGGCTCAGGTTGCAACTCGGAAAAACAAAAATTAGAAAAATTGGGATCAGGAAAAAAACTTAAAATTCAATGGACCACCACATATAATAATAATAATAAGAAAGTGACATTGAGTATTAAAGATCAGATTTCCAGATGTGAGTGATTTAGAATTGTTTGACCGCCACACGTGATCTGAACGAATTGGGACAAAGATGGCAGTCCTGCTGGTTCCACAGTCCACAACTTGTGAGCTTCCTAAACAACGAACCGTAGGACGGACGAAAAGAAGGCGTGTCTCTTTTTTAGTTTCAGCCCCGTCCGACCAGCAGGATGCTTCCATGATTCTGCTCCGGCTTTCCCCGGGTCCCGGGTAATTATTATAATGAAAAGGAAAAAAAAAGGAGTCCTCTTCCGCGTTATTCACCATTTCAGCTCTCACCTTTAATTGTAGTTGCTAGGTGTGAACTCATGAAGTTTAGCACATTTGTAATATTTATCAAATTATATTGATGCAAAAGAAAAGGACAAGCTGCAGGCCTTGGCCTCGTTTCCATTTTTCTTTTTCCAAAAAATAGTTGCTTTTGGATTTCTTTAGAAAGCGAAAGCTTAATTGAAATTAAAGTTCATAGGCACTTTTTTTTTTTTTTTTTCTTATCTAGTAAGTAAAATGAGTAATTAAAGGTGACACTCTATAAATTTATCAAGAAGTATTATATTAGTCATATTGCACAATAAACTAAGTTGTTACACTAAATTCACAAAAAGAAAAAATTATGATATTAAAGAAAAGTTATCAATTATTCCTTTAACTGTACAGAATAATATGTTTAATTTTACTAAATACTATGAAAATTCCGACTTTTTTTTTCTTAAAATAATCGATTTTTTATAATTAAACCATAAGGGTCGACGCTATAGTCACATTTTGTTGTTACGCCACATGTTCGTGGTAGACGAAGGAGAACTGGGTGACCCACCAAGTCCGAGGAGCCGCCGATTGTGATGTTTTAGGGTAGAGAGAACACCCATCTTCAAATCATGCCCCTCTTTCTGAATCTTTCAGGGGAAGGGACGCTTGAGCGATCTTTATTTAAGAACATTGACACATCTCCACCGAGTTGACTCGGAATTTGGATTAGTCCGGAGATTGGGTTCAGTGGATCCGTTTGAAAAACATAGTACTAAAAATATGAAGAAATTAAAAAAAAAAAAAACGACAAAAAATGTTTCTTTTAATTGAATGCACGCCAATGGATTAGAATTTGATGGTACCCCCGGAATAATAATGGTGAAAACTGTGATACTAAACCCAAAAAAAAATGAAAAAAAAAAAAATTGTATACCAATGACCTTAAATTAAAAATGCACCCATAATTATTTGATTGCATGACTATATTTTATAGTTATTTCATCTGAGAATCTCATTAGATGGATACAATCATTTGCACCGAGTAGTGGTGGATTTAAAAATTTTGGTTAGTGGGGACAATAATGTTTAAGAAAAATAAAAAAAAAATTACACAGACACATTTGCATATTCAAAATTTAAATTCACACATTATATTATTATATTGTAATATAATATTTAATAAAAATTATAATATTAATTTATATTTTAAATATGTTAAATTAAAAATAATCATATAATAAAATTTTAAAATAAATAATATATATATATATATATATATAAACTAAGTTATAAATATTAAAAAATTTCAAAATTTTATTTAAATTTTATAGTTTACAGATTAATTTTTTTAACTAAAATATATATTAAGTATTTTTAATTTTAAAATAAGTAAATAATGAAAATATTAAAATTAAATAGATTGAGAATGATACAACGATATTATTTTTATAATTAAATAATATATTCAAAATAAAACACAATATTATAAACACATATCTTATTTTTATTTTTTGATGAAAAAAATAAACAATTTAGTTTAAAAATAAAAAATATTATAAATGATATATATACGGGGATGTAAAAAAATTTTAAAAATTAAAATATTTGGATATCATATTCTTTTATTGTAATAAAAAATTCCTTTTATTGTTAATTTATAAATTCAGCGAGGACAAAGGTTATTTTTCAGTGGTACAAACAAAAATTTTCTCTTAATCTCTAATATTTTCAAAATTTGAGTGTAAATTCGCTATTGGCACGGAGTCATTGTGCATATCGTCACGCATACACGCGAATTTGCAAGACCTTCTTTTAATAGTTAACAATTAAATTTTTTTTTTTTTTTTTTAAAGGGAGAGATAGAAAAACTAAGATGGGATTTTCGGTCATTACGAAAACTACAAATGGTATGTCCATAGGACTGATGAATTGTTAATTGAGATGGCAGACCAGACATGGAGGTGTAAACCCAATTGCGTTAACACAATCAGTCTAGTTGCATCACTATTTCTTTTAAAAGGCCAGGCTCAGAGATCGAACAAGAAGATGCACCAACTGAGGATTAATGATCCGAGTTCCCGCAAAGTCAAAAAGCCCAATCTCGTTAGGTGGACGGGTGCAGTATTTTCCCTGAGAAAAAGATAGGAGAGCCATAGGCTCACAGGCCCCTCACAAATGCTATAAACGGGCTAACACGTTGTGAAATAGTTTGCCAGTAGCCACTACCCGGAGACCCCTTTGGTTCTCCCTTCCCCTCGCCCTTTTTCTTGTTTTCTTTCTTTGTTATCTCCATTTCTTTTGTTGGCCATCCTTACTTTCGTGAAATGTAAATATCTTGTCCATTGGGTTATATTGTGGATGGGTTCTCTTTTTTTTTTTTTTTTGGGGGGGGGGGGTTGGTGGGGGACAAGTTGCATGTGGAACGATCATTAAATGTCTGATCAGCTAGCAGTGACAGCTGGTCATTAAATGTCTAGATATATTCTGGAGACAGAAGTCTTCATTTGAAATTAAAAAAAAAAAAAAAAAAAAAGAAGAAGAAGAAGAGGAAGAAGCTAGAAGAGATCAAAGATTCATGATTTGAGGGCAATTATAATCGATTCTGACGTGATTCTCCAACCTGTTATTAGCGGTGTCGACGATGGACAACCCTCAATGTGGTCGGAATATTTGTTGCATTTCTACTGATTTTATCTTCTTTTAAAACAACTGGACTTGGAATATTCATATGTCGGCAACCCCTTCTTTTATATCCAATTGCCCTTCTTTTTCAATGGGTGGTAGCGAAAAAGTTTCCTTCCATTCCTTGTTCTTTTCTCAAGTAGTATTATTGGTCTAATAGCAAAGTCCCGCATACATTTCATAGTTGACATTTTGATTCTACTCATTCTGATAGGAGTGGTAATTTGCTAACAGGACGCTGGTCCTTAAGCTGAAACATGTCAAAATTCAATTCAATAGTACCTTTGAATAAATTATATCATATTACTTTTTCAATTTTTTTTTCTTGCAATTCAAGTAATCAAAATGTCGATGAATATAGTTTTAAGTTTCAATCTCAAAGGAAGCAATAAAACAAGTGATCATATTTTATATTTCAAGACTAAATAAGATTTTTTTTTTTTTTTTTACAGAATTTAATATATATTATATTTTTTTTATAACTATTGACGTTGGAGGTGAATTGCTTGGATAAATTCCGATCGCAAGGTGGAACCATATGCATAACACAAACGCACAGCATGGTTTGCAATAGCAGCCAAGAATTAAGAAATGAAAAAAAAAAAAACAAAATGTTCCAAAATAGAAGCGGAGATGAAATGCATGAACTCTAACAAGGAAGGAAAAGTGTCATCACTCGTCACCTACCAGGATCATTACTTGCTTTTGCCTCAAAAGGAAAGCTGATGCGTGTAGCTAACTCTTCCTTCGTATTAGAAGCCACATGGAATTGTTATTTGGGTGGGGGGGGGGGGGGGGGACACCGTTCCTGGCTATTTATGAACAGTTGCCTGATGGGAACTTAGAGCCAAAATTGGGTACGCTAGTTACAAATTAATCAACGATGTAATGTATCACTGCCAACGAGTCGCCAGTAACATGTACGTGGAAGCAATCCCGAGTAGGAGGGGTCACTTGACAGCTCTCTATCTTCTAATAAAGTTGACTGAATTATCAAAAAAAAAGACTCAGAAGGGGTCACTGGAGAGCGGATACTACTGTCAAATATTCATTGATTCAAACCAAGATCAGAAAGGAAATGATGAGAACAAGAATGGGAAATCTGATGTGACTATTGGACACGAGTTACACGGCAAGAGGTTATTAGGGCAACCAAACTCTTTGTCACAACAAGTTAAGAAGGATTCTCTGCAGTTTTGTCACACGCAGTTGCTTCAACAGATTTAAAATGTAATACCACGCACGCACGCACACGGCCTTGTGTGAGTACATATACATTAGATTGGCAAGCTAAAATGCGATTGCTTGGATAAAAGTATGATTTACTACTCTAAAAGAAGGATCTTTGGATTGGACGGTGAAGGGAGACTCGGAAATACTTAGGCTAACTGGTAATAAAATTACTTTTTATTGAAATTTGTTCCTTCATAGCTTAATTGGTTCAATTTGTTTTCTTCCTTTCTTTTATTTTAGTAACGTGCATTACTAAATCCACCAAGCTTCCTAGTTGAAGCAAAAGCAATAATTAAATTGTTTTTGAATATTGAGCAAATACCAAGACGCATAACCAAAACAGAAATGATTCAAATTTATAAGATCTTGAAATCCAATCTGATATTGCTGCCATCGTTGGTACTGGTTAGCAATTTATCTGGATTGCGTGAATCAAATTTGCTTTTTCTTAGTTACTTCGCTCTTGAATTGACGCATTAATTGATCATAGGGCCCATTTTGATTATTAAATAGTTGGTGCGATCATTCTTGAGTGGCAAAAGCCCATCACTGTTGGTACGTTAAGGGTCATAAATGTTGGGTCCACAGCCCATTAAGAAGGCCCAGTTAAGACTTAACCAGGCCTGCTCCCTTCTCCCTTGCATGCATGCAGATGTCCCACTATGCACCATTCTGGTCCACAGACCCCATACACAATTCTAGATCTTCTCCTGTCCTTTTTTCTGGTTTACATGTATATATATATATGTAACTTTCATGATGGAAGAGAGAATTGACCGGCATTGCATTGGGATTTGCTTTAAATCGTAGTTCAGGCATAAACTTTTATTTTTCTTTCTTCTACAAGTTTAGGAAGAGTGTTTGTCAAGGCAAAACATGAATAAGTGAGAATTATTCTGTGTTAAGTTTGTTTTCTTGAATAGAAGTCAAATTTTCTCTATAAATAGGGGCCGTGAGATTGTAGTTGGGTATAACAACTTTTAAGTGTACTAGGGTAGTAGCCTAGTGAGACCTGAAATTGTGAATGAAAAATGGTTCAATAGCCGGAAGAAATTGGTTAGAGGTTGCAATTAAACGTTTATGGTCCTAATTATTGAGTATTTGTTTTCATTTTTTTTTTCTTTTTTACCATTTGAAATTCTATAGCACAAGGAAACAAACGGAAAAGGCATAAATCTGAGCTAGACACATTAAGAGAGATTTAATTTTTTTCTAATAAAACTTCGAAAAAAATGTACTTTTTGCAATTTTTGAAAAATTCAGTCAAAATACTTATTGCCCTTCTTCAGCTACCTAGGCGGGGGCCATCAACAATGGAAAACTGTTGAGAGCTTAAATATCGTTGAGCTCATTAATTAACGGCTCTAAATACATCCCATTAACTGCAATCAGCGATATTGATGTCTGGTTATTGTCCAAGAGAGCATTCCACGTGGAAAATTGTCAACCACTGGATTAAGTGCCTCCTCTTTTGCTGTTCACAAATAGCTATCCTGGCAATAAACATGCATGATGGATTGAGTGGATCAATCGGTGCTTGGTCAATCAATTGATTGCGAGCGTAGAAACCATAGAACCATAGCTTAGACAAGGTCATAATTATTTGGCATTATCTCTAAGGAAAAAGGAAATTGAACCCCAAAAGTTGTACCGGGAAAGGGAAACTCTACATGTGCTCCTCGCTCAACTGATTTTTTAGGTTGAAGTTATAAGGATTTACTATATTACAGAACTTTTAGCTGACAAAGAAAGAAGCAATAGAAAATTGGAGAACAAAATCTAATCCACAAGTCTCTTTTCCTATTCTGCAGCATGCTGTTCATTAAAAATCTTATCTTGGAAATTTGAAAAAAAAAAAAAAAAAAACTTCTGCAGAAAACATGGACAACTTTTCAGCCATCAAATTGATGCATGCCACTGTTATAATTATGATATATATTTTTTTCCCTTGTGGCTGTGGTTCGCTTCAAGAAATTTTTCTGAATGAGATATTTTCTAAAAATGTATCACTTTGTTAGTGATTGGATCACTGTGAATAAGACGATGTGACATTGCCTACATCTATATATATATATATCAGTTTAACTTGAATCACAACAATAATTCTCTGTGTCAAAATAAATTCTTTCTCGGGTTCCTAGGAATAGATCAATAGCCAAAATGGAGTTGTTAAGTCTCTAGCCTTAGCTCAAAACCCCAGAATAAAGATTTAATAAAAAAAATTAAAAATAAAAATAAAAGCAGATAACAATGTACATGAATGAATTATAGTATTATACACTTTTTTTTAAAAAAAAAAAAAAAAGCTTTTGTTTCCTTTCCAGTGCAAGGTGCCAAAACATTCAATGCCACGCGGTTTTGTGAGGCAGCTGACTTCGGCTCGCCCCGTGAGTAAATGCATTTGCTGTAATCTTTTGACTCATGTGTATGAAGGTAGCCCTTTTTCTTCTTTTAGGTCAGCTCATTTCTCTTGCTTTGGGGGGCCTTCCTTCTATATATTTAGCACAAGCGAGCAACTTTGGACTTGGATGCTTGAGCTATCCTGAGAAGGAAACCCTAAGTAGAAGACTTCATAATATTTCTTGTGGGCTCTGAAAGGAGAAACCTTGGAGAGTTAATAGTTAGAGGGCGAGAGAGAGAGAGAGAGAGAGAACAAGTTGATTATGGGTAGACCACCTTGCTGTGACAAGATAGGAGTGAAGAAAGGGCCATGGACTCCTGAGGAAGATATCGTTTTGGTGTCATATATTCAAGAACATGGTCCCGGGAATTGGAGGGCAGTGCCTAATAACACAGGTTAAATATTTATCTCCAAATCTTGCAATAAATAGCTTTTTTCCTTGTTATGAGGTTTTGTTTTGGGTGCCAAGTGTGCGTTTTTGGATTGTTGATTGTTCGGGGATTTTGCCTTAAACTACACTTTAATGAGATAACAGGTTTTGTGGATCTAAGTTGTTGTTTTGTTCACTTTTTGGGGTTGGCTTTTCAGGGCTGCTCAGGTGCAGTAAGAGTTGCAGGCTTAGATGGACTAATTACCTGAGGCCAGGGATCAAACGGGGTAATTTTACGGAGCAAGAGGAGAAGATGATAATCCACCTCCAAGCCCTTCTTGGCAATAGGTAATGAATAACAATGAAACATTATCAGATTTTTTTTTTTGGGGGGGGGGGGGGGTGTTGCTCCAATCATGAAATAAAAATATTTGAGGCCGTTTTATTGCTCTTGACATGCGATACAGGCGAGGGGAGTGGTAGTACTATTGATTGTTTATTTTGGGTATTGAATAGAAATTAATAAGAGGCATTGAATGAATTGCAGATGGGCTGCCATAGCTGCCTATCTTCCTCAGAGAACAGATAATGACATAAAAAACTACTGGAACACCCACGTGAAGAAGAAGCTCAAAAGGCTTCAAACAGGCCTTCAAGGCCATTCAGACGAGTCATCTTCAAGTGCCTTACAATCAATTTCTAGGGGCCAGTGGGAGAGAAGGCTGCAAACTGATATCAACACGGCTAAGCAAGCTCTATGTGATGCTTTGTCAACAGGGGAACCAAGTTGCTTAAGCGAGTTCAGACCTACTGACAACAATCCAAAACCAGCACCAGCATCCAGCTATGCATCAAGCACCGAAAACATTGCTAAGTTGCTTAAAGGATGGATGAGAAATGGTCCAAACAGGTCCCAAACAAACTCAGCAGCCACTCAGAATTCATTGGGCAATATGGCTGGGGCTGAATCAATGTCTAGTGAAGGGACTCCAAGTGATAAAACAGAAAAGAATGACATTGAATTATCAAATGCTTTTGAATCACTCTTAGGTTTAGAGTCGTTTGCTTCTTCGAATTCAGATTTGTCACAGCCTATGTCACCTGATGCCAGCCATTTCCAAGATGAAAGCAAGCCAGATTGCAATGGTCAAGGGCCACTCTCGTTGCTTGAGAAGTGGCTCCTTGATGAAGGAACTCAAGGGAAAGACTACCTTAGTGGGGATGTCACAATATATGAAAATAATCTTTTCTAGAGAGGAAATTGGTTGTGGGAGGGGATTTTAAGCTCTTTTAATTTTAGACTAATATGCTAATATATATATATATATATATTTCTGATGGGGTTCTTGTTTTGGGTATTTTAAGGAATCTTCTGATTGTGGCTTATATTTTCTTTTAGGCCTTGCAGTGATGAAAAACATAGGCCTTTTCAGCAAGAAATTCTTACCCGTTTGCTGCTCGAGCACGGAAAAGTGTAAATTTCGTTTGATCATCTCTGAGAATAAATTCCTACCTGTTCTTGAAAATAAAAACTGGAATGCCTTTTTCTGATTTGCAATTATGAGATGAGAAACTTTTCTTGATGACAATAATTTGACTTGTGACTTTTCTTGTGCACAAATTTTAGAATAACAAGTAATTTTAACCGAAAAAAAAAAAAAACAGGTAATCACTCTTCCTGCATCTTTTTTGTTTGTTAAGCTTTTGAACATGCAAATAGTACTAGAATTTAGGTGAGCCCAATCAGATTCAACTTTTAACTGCCATTGGGTTCCTTCTAAAAAGAAAAATCGAAAATACACCTAACATCATGAAAGCTACATATGCTATTTGAACCTTGAGCATATACCAACTTGCCATTGCAAACGAGAAAGTCAACCAGTCAACCACCATATGTAGGCAGCAGCTTCAATTTGCACAATTGAATGCTAATTGAATCTCATGGTACAAGAAGTTGTGGCAGATCTATGGCTCTTAAATCTTGAAATTAAGGACAATGAGAAAGAGTCAAAGAGCCAACCGAGTCAGGAAAAGTCTTGACGGGTATTCTTGAAAATAACGATGAAATTGTCTACCACGAGTTGTAGCAACTGAATTTTGAGTTGGCTTGAGAATTAGACAGATGTAGCTAAACTTCTATATGTATTTAGCCGATAGCTTAGTTAATGTAATATACACTCAATGATGTTAGATATAATACTTGTAATTCGTTTTGTATATTTTCTATGGTTTTCTAGGTAAGAGATCAGCACGCTTAAGGCATGGAGCCCATCACCACCTCCTCTTTTTTCTCATAAGAGCGTTCTTGACTTCTTTTTATGAGTTGCCAAAATTGCATTGAATATCTGCAGATTGGTATTAAATGCACATGTGAAGGCATTTGCAAAAATTTGCTGGTTTCGGGGTTTTACCTTTTTTTAAGTAGGCACGGAACTTGGGAATTTGGTTCTGGCCATGCAAGGAACCCAAAATTCCATACTGTAAAGGCATGGGAAGGAGCATGAGCCCCTCATGAATACCATTATCAAGTGACGACAAAATAGGTAAAAAGTTGTCCCTATCCACAATACAAGGGGGATATTAAACTCCTGTCTCTCATTCCTTTTCTTCCAAATGATAATGGCCCGATCTAAACAAATTTACATTGTCCTTTCTTTGAGAGAAGAAAGTCAAGATCCCATTACTGGAAAGAAGCCACCTCTCAGACTTCATTTACTGCAAATACTGTGGTGAAGTGACTATTGTACACGTTTCAAGCTGGCTAAGTGGTCAGTGCAAATTCAAAAGGGCCATAGCCCATTTATATGCATTAGACCTTAGAGTGGTGCGTTCATCAAAAAAATAAAAAAGAAAAACAGTGACCTTAAAGTAGTGATTGAAATTACTTGCCACCTGTGAGATTTTCTTACTACTTCGTTACTGCCAGAAAATTAGCTGGCTGTTCCACTTTCTTACCAATAACAGGATTTCTTGAATCAAACATTTTGAACATGCAGTTGAATAGACTTTGTCAACGCTCTTTTTGGGTTTTGGTAATCGAATAACGCATATACACATTTGAATTCTAATAGCACAGACATCGCACAAAAATTACAACTACATGTCTTAATTGATGCACGTCCAACCATGCATGACGGTGAAACTTGATAATGGTCAGCAGTTTAAAGTACAAGGAATGGAATTGGCATGTGTCATGCCCACCAGTGACATAGCCTTTGCAGCGTATATACATGTGTATATGAGCTGTCGGTGTACAACATTGATTATTTCTCCTATATTTGAATTGCACATAACCCGAACCCGTTCGCATGAACATTGTCATTCCAAGTCCTGTCGACGCCAACAGCAAACCTGTCATGTGCATTCCTTGCTTGATACCTGTAGAGCCCATCAGCCCACCTCATGTTACATTTAAGTGAAGGATGTGGACATATATTGTAATTGGAAGACAGTTTCCAAGCTAGCCTATGTATCAAAGAATTGAACAGTTCAATCAACATGATGATGAAAGCATGATCTATTATGACTCAACGGTCCAATTGAGCTCCCAAGAAGGCTAAAACTTTGTCCAGTTAATTTTCATTATCTTGTTAATACGAAAAAAAGGGAGAAAATACTGAACCCAAGAAGGCTAAAACTTTCATTATCTTGTAATGTACCGAGTCTAGTCAATTTTTGAATTATCTGTTATTTGAAATAGTCAACGAGGGTTCAGGCGTTTGACCATCACGAGTCATGAGTTTTAACCACAGTCTGCCAAAAGGGTAGCTTTCTTGACTTGCCACTACATATCCTGACCTTTCTGGAGGAAGATACGGTCTTCGACTCGACCTAAAGTCTTCGGTGGAATTAATTGCGTTTCTGCCACGGCGGTCGTCTTTGAAACGCAAGGAAATTGCTAACTACAACGGTGACTAATTATTGTGACCCAGCGAGTAAACTCTGCGGCAAAAACCGGTATTCATTTTTGATCATTTCCATGGAGCATTAAGCCACTGCTAAGTAGTAAAAGAATTAAGCCGTTTACACGTTTTGAAATCTATAATCCTCGATTCGTGGTGGAATTCACTGTTTTTGCATCATATATTTCTTGATTCTATAGTTTACTTAATACATTTTTTTGAGCTTTGACTTTTGCCGGCCAGTACAAGTCAAACCATTGAATGTCCTCTTCTGCACACCTCGAAAAGATAAAAATGGTCAAATTTTCTCTTCCAACGAACGGGCAAAAAGTGGCTCCTGCAATTTGGACTTTTTGACCCGGCCAACGGAGGCTGGGTTGTCATTGACGACCCATGGATTGAGTGGGCATTTGATGGAGTCAAAACTGAACTACGTATAAATGATTTCTAGAAGTCACACATGGGTGGACTTTCTAAAGCCCATGAGAAGAGTTAGAAAAAGGAGAGCGTTTGATTTATTGATTCCACATTACCATTGCAGTGTACGAAAACCTAAAACTTTCGGTATTTGTCCTGCTACAGTCAATAAGCTGTTGAAGTTGCTAGGAGAGTCATGGATCATGGTTCATACTTGATAAGCCAAAGGAAACTCTACAGTTTCTATTTTAATTAGCATATAATAACAGTAATTTTTAGCTTCAAATTAAAGTGGTTCTTTTTTTTTCTTTTTTTTTTGGTATTTGGGGTGTGGTTTTGATGAGAAGACAATTATTATTATTATTATTATTATTATTTTGCATATTTTGCCACAAGGGTTGAGTAGTTTTTGCCAACCCATCTAGAAATGCTTTGATGAGAGATAAGGTTAAAGAAATTTGACCAGTTTTCATCCAATTTTTAAATTTTTTATTAGAAATAAAAATAGTATGATTTTTATATTTTTCACTCCAATCCCAACCCTGATAATAGTTTTGAATTATTATATTGTAATTTTATTATTTATATAATAATTTAAAAAAAATTATAGATAAATAATTAAATAAATTAGTATAATAATTATAATATTATTTATACACTCATATCAATTTTTTAAGTTAATTTTTCATATTTAACCTTTTGTCTAAAAAAAAAGATTCCTATTACTATCAATCTTTTCATATATGTCCCATTTTATCATTAACACACTTTCTCAAAAGACCAAATCACAAATTCACTCAGTAATACAGGGCAATCTTTTTTAACTTAAGTTATGAATTTAAAAATTTATTTTTTTATTATTTTTATTTTTTAATATAAAATTTAATTAATATAATCTTTTCACATATTTTCTTCACATAAAAAAAATTCACATGAAAGTAGAATTTTTTTTTTTTTGTTTATTTTGTTTTGCTCTTATTATTATGGTTTAATTAGTTGAGAGTCAATGATGAGCTTTTATGGTGCCATCGATTTTGGTCATCTTTTGGCTTTTGTAAATATCTGAGATGAGATTTTAAATCCTCTCAATAAAAATAAAAATAGAGATAAAAATAAAAATTAATTATAAAATAAAGATGAGATAATATTTTTTGTTCTATTCTATATATATATATATACTATGATTGGTCAGGGTCACCTGTGACTTTGATGGGTAGTGTAGTAGGTATGCGCAAAACGTGTTCGAGTTTAATTTTCAGGTGAACATGATCAAGTTTCCGGAAGTCGTTCATTGGTTGCTCCATTCAAATCTTTAATGTCACTGTGAAACACAATTTGCTTAAAGGAAAACGCGTGATTGCATGAAACCTAAGATGCTTTGCGAAGGCCCTCCCAAGACCCAAAATCACCCGGTCTTTTACTGTGGGGTGCAGTGGCACAGCTCGGGTTAGTAGTAGGAAGTGGCAAAAAGCCTTATCACATCATTCATTATCTTCCGAAAACATAATTATGATATCAAATCTCTGGCAGCCCCGCAAATCCATCCTTGCTAACTGTCTGTCAATTCCCTTCCATTTCTGCCCTCCCCCTCATCTCTCTCTCTCTCTCTCTCTCCCTGAGTTAGAATTCAGTGTGATCGAGATTAAATTATATCACACCTACAAATCTCGAGAAGGGTCATTCATCCTAAAGTAATCTCACGCAAGGCGATGTAACTTGGTGTGCCTATGAGCTGAAGGCACCGTGTCACAACCCAAAAAATTAAAAAAAAGAAAAATTGTTAATTATACACGAGTTAGAAGTGCATTGCTGTACAATTCTGTAGAGAAACATGAGTGGACGTATTCACTTGCACAAAATGTCAAAATATGCTCTGTGGGTTAATTATGTTGAATCAAATTGATTCTGACTTTAATTCTTGTCTTTTCGATCATCATATTCATCGAATCTCATCGATCACAGAGTCCAAAGCCAACTAGGTACCTAGGTTCTGTCCAAAAAAACAAAAGACATCATGGTGTGCAAGGTGTAACGGCTGAAAGTAGACATTTGCTTACATTAGAAGAAAGTAATAATCTCTCCCACAACGTTTCAAATGTACACAAGGGCAACATCGTGCACATAAAAACTGAGAAGAGAATGAAAAAGGATACACCATATCATCGTTTTGATTGCAACAGTTTCTGCCTTATTGATATGGATTTCCTCCATACCATGGACATTCATGGAAATGAATTTAAAAATAAAAATAAAAAATAAAAATCGAGATATCTTAATTAGGCATTGTTGACGTTAGTTGATTCTGAATCTAATTTAAGCACATCAGGCTATATATATATATTTATAGCAAGTTGGGTGCCACAAAATGACCAAAAATGAAACAAAGATTGACCTGCAAGCCTAGTTTATTCTCCCATCAGTGTCATCAGCAGCAATACCTAATCAAATGTCTGTGGGAAATCCAGTGTTAGGAAGATTTTGGGGATGCAAGATATATATATATATATAGCTTATGAATTCTTAATAGATAGTAAGGGTTCACCATTAGTCTCCAAAGTGCGTGCAGCAACTTCTAAAGAGAACACAGTAATTGGGCTTTGTTACGGACAAACTGCCTTGGCCACAAATTGCACAAAGATGCATATGTGGGAACGAAACAATTCAGATGTTCCTTCTTGTTAGTTTACTAGAAGTTGTAGAACCCAATGTTATGTCAACCCACGATGGATTTCTTCTCGTAGTTTATCGTTACAAGTTTTTGGCCCATGAATTTTTGGGAAGATTAACAAATTTCTGTTGCCACGAATGACAAAATCTATGCACATTGGCCTTCAGCATACAAAGTTTTAATATTTAAAATGTTTAAGAAGTAATTAAATGTATACAATTTTACTCTTATTTTTACAACAAAAATTACCGAATAAAATAAAATAAAATTCTCTGCGATGTCACAACCATGCGTTAAAATAGGACGTTTGTACGTTGTAATAATACTTCTGCCTCATGTCGGAACCGTCCGGCCAAAAACCAACTGTTCGCGTTGGCTAGCCCTAAAAATAATTAAACATTAAGTAAAACAGGCCAATATATCTGTAGATATTACGGGACACAGTTCGGAAATGATTTTATAGCACATGAAACATGTGTGCTGTTTTGCATTTCATCCATGATTTTACTACAAGACACACCTTCAAGCCTTAAAATATTCGGACCTTCCTCTTCGTCTCTTAATGTCGGGGAAACTAGGAAGATAGTTCGAGATTCATTTTTGGGAATTTACAATACGAATGGAAGGAGAAATTTTCAGTTTAGAGAAAGCTTTTTCTTTTTCCTGTTTAGTTTCTGAATAATTGATCATTATTTATCGGCGGAAAATTCACTGAAAACTTAGGCAATTTTACAAACATTATGTATTTGTGGCGAGCCAATGGATGGAATGAATTCCCTTGGATAGGTAAAATGTATCACTTTTTTATAGAAAACAAAACCATTTTGACTTCATCCATCTTTTAATCGTTCTAGCTAAGCATATAGGCCAAGTACAATGTATTATGTTTAGTGTACAGCATTCGGCTACAAGGTCCAGCATTTGTTCTTTTTTTACCTTTTTCTTATTTATTTATGCAGAGACAGCATTTGTTCTCAATGAGATTGGATGCATTTCTCGCCTTTTGCGTTCTGTCTCTTCCCGATTCTAACTGTTGAAAGTAAAGATATTTTAAAAAATGTATACACTATATTACAAAGAAAAATTATATTTATTTATTTATAAAATAATATTTACCTTATATTTATATTATTTTATTTATAAAGTGTATATTAATAATAAAATTCATCGTATTATAATAGAAACATATAATAATAATATTTTAAGTGCTTGCGATGGGACGGATGCGACTTCCCTCCGTTGGTTTGGGTGGCATAGCCCGTTGCAGAAGTCCTCCCCTTTTTATCCATTTCTTTAGTCTTTAGAGAGCCAAAGCTTGACTTTATATCATAGAAAAATGGTCATTACATTTTTTTAATGACTTGTCTTCTTTTACATCTATTGTCCTTTTTTCTTTTTTTTTTAAGCATCCATGTCTATTCAAACTTTCGGCTAACAAACGTTCTCCATGGTATACACAGATCATCCTGTCAATTGACCAAACAAATGACGTTTAATCAAGAAAAAAAAAAATGATCAAGTCAAACTTTCATGTTAGTAATGGATTGTACCATTTTATGAAGATACAATCAAATCTTCATTTTAATTGCTCTATTCGAGAACCATTTGAGAGGTTTTGGGAAATTGCGAGCTATTTCAGTAAAAAAAATTCAATTTTGTCAATCAAAATGCGGCATTTAAGCTATCTCCTACTTGTGAACAAAGAGATGGGAATAGTGACAACTGATACGGCCGTACAGATTTGGCGACTATTATAGCGGACTAGCCACCAGGTTTTTTTTTTTTCCTTTTTTTTTTTTTTTTGGAATTACTTAAAAATACTATTTATGGCATGCTTCAAGCCAATTTCAAAGTTTAGAGGTGGGATATGAAGTTTGAATCTCATACTTTACTCATAGATAAATTCTCTTCCTCCAATTTAATTAGACTAACAAAAACTTAATTAGGTCAAGATGGACAAATGTTATTGGCATCCTGTCAATGCACCCCACAAAATTAACTTTCGGCATTAGCCAGCAGTTTTAGGGGCCACAGTGTATAGCAACTCTGAAAGAGCTTAGTTGGTCATTCTATTTTAAACCAATCACATATTAAGGCGAAAAGAAAAGGTTTTCTCATCATTTTAGGTTTTTTCCCCTTATTTTACCGGAGACTCGTTTTTGCACATTACCACGCTAATGAACTGTTAGTTAACACAGTTGGAAGTTCACTTCCGAACTACTATTCTAGTTTTTACTGGTAGAAAAGCACACTACTCAACTAATGCATAAGTAAACAAGGTTAAAGTAGGCTATGTTTTACCTCTAAGAAAGATTAGGCTAAATGAAAGATTTACAATATATAAATGCACCCTCTAGGGTTAGGGCTTGAAACAACCACATAGAAGCAAGAAACAAATTTCTCTCTCTCTCTCTCTCTCTCTCTCGCTCTCGCCCGCCCCACCTCCCCCAAGTTGCTGATTTTATTTCTAGCCCACAAAACCAATTTTAGGATTCTAGTCTTGTTGTTTGAGTAGAAATTTAAGGATTTGCGACATGAGGAAGAGACAGGTAGTAGTGAGAAGACAGGAACCTCCAAGAAGCACAACTGATTCATCGTTAACCACCAGGAGTGTTAGATATGCAGAGTGCCAAAAGAATCAAGCTGCTAATGTTGGAGGATATGCAGTTGATGGGTGCAGGGAATTCATGGCTAGTGGAGAGGAAGGCACAGCTGCTGCTCTCACTTGTGCTGCTTGTGGCTGCCACAGGAACTTTCATAGAAGGGAAGTGGAGACCGAGGTAGTGTGCGAGAGTTCCTCGACAATTTGAGAGGAACATGCCTAGTGTAATTCCCTTTAATTTCCTCGTTGTGTTGGGCTTGTGATTGTTGTTGGTTTGTTGTGTAGAGTTTACGGATTGGAATTTTAAAAATCCTCTATGGTATATAATTATATGAGAAGAGGACATAAGTATGTGGAATTGATGGGAGCGAGCAGTTGCTATTGAAAGGAGAAATCTGCAGTGTGGTTTTCTTCAAACGAGCAACGCCAGCGGTGGTAAGATACAGCACTCACAATCAGTGTTGTTTAGTGGTACTTCACCCAGTAGAAAATAAATTGGGTACTTAAATCATGAATCTAATGTTTTTTTTTTCTTTTTAATGTAATTTCCCCCCCCTTTTTTTTTTTGGAAATTCTGGTTTTGTGATTGTATGGTCATGTGAGCAAAGCCTTTAATTGAAAAGTATTGTTTTGGTGTACATTATTGAAACGAATCTCATTGCTTTTTCATCTTATACGGTAAGCAATATTATGGAAGTATCAGGAGCTTGAACATGTACAATCAATTAATAACCCAATTCAAAATGTGCAGCTGAGAAAAACCCATTTGAAATTGGACCAAAAAAATCACAAACTGTACCTCAATGCCATTAATTGTTATTGCCAAAAACAGCACAATAATTAAGTTAGGTCCAAATTATGTATGACATAGCTAGCAAATTTTGATTCTTGTCAGGCACCATGCTATATGCCCTGCTGTACATTCGATAACAATTTAGAGACCTTATCGCTTCAGGCTTATCTACGGCATATTTCCCAAAAGCGGCAGTTCTCTTTATCCTGTATTCCAAAGATCACTTCAATTTGATGGAGGTCATAGGCCCACTTATCTAATCATGTTGGTTGTTATGGTTGAAATCCTAATTAGCAATGTACTTAAAGGCAATTAAAGCTTAATACAACTATCATCTCCTGTGATTGGTCGACACCTTTACTAATCCAAACCCAAAGCAAGAAAGTATATATAAAATAATTCCATAAAGAGGCAAGGAACTAGCAGAGCTTGCAGGGTGATTACCAGGCTTTATTTCCAAAGCGTAATTGAATCATATAAGCATGTAATTGTCAAAACCACAATTTTCTCACAACATTTCGCATGTGCAAGACTAAAAAATATATACCTTACAGGTCGGGAAAAAGCAAAGATAAAAGAAAATTTGCTCCAATGCTGGGGTATTCTGGCATATCTGTCTTCGCAAAAGCAAATACATCCAACTCATTTGCAATGGTCTAAGATGTTTTCCATGCGGAAATGTGTGTGCAAAAGTGTTGCAGTTAGGCATGAAGATGAAAGGGAACAAACCTTTCGGTATCCGTTTGCATCCGCATCGGGCACATGTCCATTTCATCAAAAATATCAGAAGTTCCTTTGCATCATATGCTGGAACGGAATTCAGCAGTATCCGAGAGAGAGAATTTGGCTAATTTGTCAGGTTTTGCAATATGATGAACAGTGAATAGGGCACCAATCTTTGGAAAGTAGCCCTTGCATGTTGTAATTGTACCATAGCGTTTCCTGTGGCTTCGACTTCCATGTATCTCCTGGAAATTTGTTTAATGATGCGCATTGGAATTAACTATAAATGATCAAGAATTTTACAATTTTATTATTCATATTACAAAATTACAAAATTGAATGAGCTATTAATGAAAAGCTCATATGATTTAATAAAGATTCAACTATATGCTAAAATTCACTTTTAAAATTAACATAATGTGAAGCTTTTCTCTACTCATTAACTAAACGATATTAACAACAAACGTTATTCATATCTTAAAAACCTATTATTTGAGTATTAGTGGTTATATTAATATGTTTATTTTTTGGTTGCTATGGTTAACGCAAGCTTTTTTAACAACTAAAAGAAAAAAGAATACCATCAACATGCAGTCATTATCTTTGTAATACAAATTATAAGTTAAGAATTATTTGTTGATATCCTTAAAAACTCAACACATGAATGTTAGTGTTCTTGTGCGGCCTTCTCCACATGCAATACCAAACTTTGATCTTACTTACCACCAAATACGTTTTTCCCATAAATTTGAGAGAATTATTGATTATACCAAAATTCCAACTTAATCATATGGACGACGCACTCGCAGTAAGCCACTCAATTCTCACTATTTGGATGGAGAATTAACGCTAATTACACAAATAGATTGGCCGGCTCTTCGCATCACACCCCTCAATGATCCAAATTCAAAATCTAATTTGTTCGTTCTCTCCTCTGAAAGGAGGGGAAAAAGAAAAAGAAAAACAAACACGAAAATCAAAAAGGGGTCCGAGATAATTCATTGCTGAAGTTCAGCCCACAACGAAGGCGCCTGAACGCAGTCTAGATTTGGGCCTTTCTCGAATAATACGTTTTCGAAAATGAAAGCACCTGATCTGGGCTAAAGTCTTTGTCAGGGTAATTCTATGGGCTGAGAGGCCTATAGTCAGGGCCGGCAAGGCAAGTGTTTCAGAGGGCCAGTCTTTGGTGCCGAAACTTGCATTTGAGTAAACATCATAGGTTAGAACCTCCGTGCTTAATAGAATTGAAAGAAGGGCTACAATCCTTTGCCTTATTAAACAAAATCTATAGCCTGATGTCAAGTAGAATCGCCATTGTTGCTGTTAATTCTGTAGTAAGTAGTGTCATAATAACCTGATCACCAGCTAAGAACAAGGCCCCATAAGGCAACAAAATTACAGCAAAAGAGTAAAATCATAAGGCAACACAAATAATGATTACAGGCATTTTTCTACTGGGTGTAAATATACAGGTCTCACATCTTTGTTGCGAAATAGACCAATCAACGGGATATCAATGATGAATGTCCCTTTTTGGTGAGCGTTTTCTTCAATATATTCATCTTTCTGTTCCTCAACTAAAATTTGTTGAGATGACAATACACCATCCCATAACAACAGACCCAATTCTTCTTCATTTTAATGGCCATCACCCAATTCCTTGTAAGTGTAACTAACCACTATTGTGCAGGTAGTATGACATGATATCAAATGAACTCAAAAGAAAGCAGCAGAGCCTCCTGCTGTCATCATCTAAACCTGCTCAAGACGACTCGGCCACGTTTTTTCCTGTAGATGAGGAAGAGCTTTTGTAACCCGGCCATAGCAGAGCAAGTTGAGATGCAAGTAATTGCAGTTCGTGAGCCAATTACTCAGTCACAAGGTCTCAATCAGACCCATTAGCTCCTCGCATGTGAATCGTACTAATTTGCCTTCCAATTTTGGGTCAGACAATTGGGCTCTTTTCCTCTTTGCTTTACACATGCTATCCCGTATGGTCCGATGGGACAAGATCCTGGAAATGCTGCATCTTGTTTTTCAGGCTTCACCATTCATAATTTTTGTCAAACAAGGGTAAATGAGGAGGTCAGAAACAAATAAATAAATCAAAGAGGTTTAAGAAAAATTTTGCAACTGGCACGTGTAGGTGATTGAATAATATAAATTGGCATAAAGTGGAAGATTATGCCAATAATAGGACATGCTTGGACCTCAAATTGCACCAGTGGATTTAAACAAAACAGACACACACCCAAAAAAAAAAGCACAAGAATATAAGGCAAGAAGATCACAAGGCATATGGGCCGATAATTGTAGGACCACAAGACAAAGTGCAGCGTTCTTTATGCTGCAAATAATCTATGTGGTCCTCCATCTACTTGTTTCCTCTTCTTTTCTTGCTAAGTTCTGTTTACATCTCTTTCGTTATCTTGAAGAAGCTAGGCGTTCAAGCACGGGCAAAGATCTAAAGATTTATACTTTTGTTTTGTCTCGCAAATTTCAACTTGCTTTTGCACAAGGGAATAAGAGAATCTAGCAATTGCCAAAGTAAAAATGTACAGGCGTGGCTCCTCATCAGCTATTTAGTCTTGTGCTTTTCTTCTCTTCCCAAAACCCCTTCTTTTTTTTTTTTTCTTCTTTTTTTCACCTCTTAATGTTTTCGGGTTGTTTAGCTCTAGATGAACCTAAAATAAATTACCTTTGTCCTATACAGCCGTGCCCCTGTTGCAGAAAACTTTGGCAATTCTTATTTTCTTTGCTCAAAGCAAACATTGTAAAAAGCTGAAAAACTACAAATGGATGCCAGACAGATCCACAAGACGGCAACATGGGCTATATCGCAATTGTTCTTATAAGGAAAGCTCCAACCAATCAAGGAAGGCCTACCCTTCTTGGCCTTTACTAATCCTGGTGTAACTTCATTTTCGATAACAGTTTCTATTGTCAGCTTAAGCATAGTTGCAACTTTCTCGCAAAAAATTTCGTGGGCACAACTAAATTCCTAAATAGAGAAGTTATGTAATTGTATTGATTTAAAGTTTTTAACAACCTTCCCATCAGCCCTCACATGTGAAAGATCCATGCATGTTAGCTTTTGAAGGAAAAGGAAATTCAACAACATTATTAATGCTTACCATAATAATTCACCGAGAGTAAAGATAAATTCAGGCATTATTTGCGCTACAAACAAGAATTATAATTACAGTAATTATTAATCCTTAATCTCCAATTTAGAAGAATACAGGAAAAAAAAAAAAAAAAACCTATCCCAAAAGGATAGGGAAGAAGTGTGGAAGGAACAACTACTCTCACAGGAAAAGTTAACTCTACTAGGATGGCAAAGCACAGCGTAACCAGGAGATTAATTCTTGATTATTGGCACAACCAAAAGAAAAAAGAAGGGGAAATAGGAAATTTAAAAGAAATAATTCAAATTCTTATATGGTACAATTGCACAGCACAACAATAAAAAGGACACACGATGGGTCTTGAACTGCGGCAGAGTCCATGAAATCGTGCAGAGAATTCTGAGACCTTCATTTTCTTCAAAGGGCAAAGCTTTTATCAAGCGATCGGTTTGCACGTGCACCCCCGTGAGAATTTTGGTAGATCAGCTTAGCTGGTCCTCACGCCACGCAATCAGGAATGGACTCTAGCCCTCTAATGGGCAGATTGCACTCGAAATTCAAAAGCTGGCGTCTGCTCTAACAATACATTTCCACTTTCCCAAGAAATTAGAAATAATAATAATAAAGTTTAACATGGCAGAATACTTTCATGGGTCAAGGATCAGTACTGCTGGAAGTGTAATGAGTCTTGTTTACGAACTAACATGACATGTAATGTTAACTAACAATTTTTTTTTTTTTCAAAAAAAAGAAAATCTTTGGTGAAATCTTGGCATAAAAAAACCGCCATAAGCAAAAGTTTGTGAAAATATTACCACCAACATTAACATTAACATTAATGCAAGCTAAGGTCGCATTCAGGGCATTGCCATGGTGGCCGTCCACTTTGAGTGGCGTAGGGACACAAACATGTCAATCAAACGAAGCAAGAAGGAATATAAGCAACATTCGCTTCTAGTTTTGAACTACCTCGTTAAGCAATTCTCCAATGCTAATTAGCAATAACGGAGCAATCATTCAACCACTAATTAGGTGGGTAAACAAGAAGGCCATGCCCAAAGCAAGTACGAGACAGCCCACTAAACTTGACTTGTCGGGTTACACGGAGATGACACGGGAATTCTTGGCTGCAAAACAGCCATTTCATTTCGGATAAGAAGCATTGGGTTTTCCAAGAAAGACAACGTTTATTTCTTGATTTTATAACCGAGTTATTTCCTCGAAGGTTTAAAGGCACCAATTCTGTGTCGCTCTCATCATCAAAAGGAAAGTAAATGAATCGACAAGCATTGGAAAATCCTTCATACGCGTGTACAAAAATTGTAACATCCTGTAATTGCTCTGAGCCCGGCCTGGCCTCGAGGAGGTTCCATCCTTTTTCCCTTTTTCCTTTTTTGTAATCCCGGCTCAACGAGATAAAATAATTAGTTGCATTAATGAACTCAAATATAAATAAACAACTAAATAAATACTTCATTTGGAGGCTATAAAATAAAAATAATGAACCTTCAAATGACAAAAAAAAAAAAAAAAAAAGGGAAATCCACAGGTGGCGGATGTCCAGTTGAGCCTTGCGTCGATCCCATTAAATAAAGCAGAACCGCACACAGACTTTAAGCAAAATAACAAAACAAGCAATCGTATCCACACCATGCCCCTATACCTGCTACAAATGAATAGACTAGAAATCTAAACAGTTGCGTCGATCAAATCAGTCTGCCAATTTTGCTAGAATTAAATCCCTCGGGCTTCTTTCTCTTTATTTATCTTTTATTATTATTGTTTTAATAGTTTTGTTTGCGGTCTATAGACCCATAATGGTGGTGCTACAGGGGTGGACCACAGAAGCTCGACCCATGCTTTTGGGTCAGCCAACACAGAGACCTGCCCCCGCGCATCCCCATCCCCAAGACAAAGATTATTGTCTTCATCAGTGACTGACCGAAAACAAAACAACCCACGACAGAGCGGTTCTAGTCGAGTCGAGATACACAGCAGCATATTTTAACTGCGCACTTCCCGCCGTGGCGGTGGTCGCCATCATCTTGTCATCGAGTTTAATAATAAATTAATAAGGATTGCACTATGAAAATATTTATAATTCTACTTGCCTTATAAGGAAAAGTGAAATAAAATATTCGCAAAGCTAATCTGAAAAAGATTGGACTACCCGAAAACTAATTATTTGAGCTAAACACTTGTGTCCTAACACCATTAGGAGAGTGTAAGTACACCCAATCTCGTATTATTATCATTTTTTTTCTGTAATTTTATTATAACCCAATGAAGCATACAAATGATCTATTAAAATAACTAATAGCCTTATCCGAACTACATGTACTGCATGATGCCACAAACATAGAATCCAAAATCTGACTTGAATATAATATGAATATTAATCCTAGTAATTTGGATTGATTAAACTAGAAGTTGTGCACAAGAGATTTATATAATCAACTTCCATGGTTGTAAAGTGGTATATGGAAATAATGTGTAACCGCCCCAATCTCCATGACACCACTTTTCGCTGCCCTCTTTCGGACAGAAGATAAGAATCTCTCTCTCTCTCTCTCTCTCTCCGTCTCTCTGAGTGGGGAGATGTTACTACGTTAGATTCAGAAACTAGAGCTTTACATTACCTGGAAACAGGACCAGACTATGGATTGATAGTGTCAAGGTTTTATGATCCCAAGAAGCCCTCGAAGTAACAGGAAACCCCAGGGAAAGTTTGTAAGAACAAAGATCATGCCGAAAATTGGGTTGAACAAAGACAATGCAATTAGCAAAGGAAGCATTTGAACAAGGGCCAAAAGTGACTGACTAAAACAACAACGAAAGAAAAGAGAGAATAAACGAAATTTCCCTATGGAATCTGGATCATCTCTCTTATGGTAACCTCGGGAAGGTTGGTGATCCCCATAAATTAAATAAAGTGGGGAGCAAAAATTAGAACCAATTAAAAAAGAAAAAAGAAAGAGAGACAGGAGGAGGAGGAGGAGGAGGAGGAATAAATTAAAGAGAACTGCAAATTAAGGAAATAAAACAAAGAAATTAACAGCTAATATCATCCTTCTTACTCTTTCTGTCTAGCTAACACTTATTAAAATTCTTGCATCATCCTGCCATCCAAAGATCAAGAAGATGAAGAAAACCCATTACTTCAAAAGTGCTGACATTTGTAACACTGTCATTCTCAAGATGGTGATTCAAGTTCTCACTGCGTTATTGTCGTTGTTGTTGTTGTCGTCGTCGTCAATGTTGTTGTGGGTGTTTTCACCAGGACTATTGCTCCTGCCATTCCCATTGACATCCTTCTTCCCAAAGGTGTTCTTGTTGTTGTGCATCCATACTTTTAGTACTCCCTTATCAACTCCTACTTCGTTGCAGAACTCTTGAATTGAATCGTCGTCGCTTTTCTGCATCTTCCAGCCCAGTCGCTGCGCAAAGTGGTACATTTTTTCTTTCTGGCTCGGAGTGAACTTGGTCCTGAAACGTTTTCTTGGCGAAGTGCCGGGACGGATGTTTATAGTTGCATTGTCATTTAAGCCTGAAACGCCCCCAGAGAGAGCCAACAGCATGTGTGGCGCGGAGGGATAATAGGAGGAGGAGATCGGCGGGGGAGAGGCTGAATTGGGGCTTCTGTCAGGCTGTGGCGCTTGTGGGGGTGGCGGTGGAGGGTGGTGGCGGTGGTGGGGTTGGTACTCAATTGTGGTGATGGTGTTTGTGGCGGGAGGGATGTCCTCAGGCTCCCGGCGGTGGAAGTTACGGTGGCAGCCACAGGCAGCGCATTTTAGGGAGGTGGGGTCGGTGTGGGTAGCGGCTGGGGACGGCATGAACTCCCCACATCCGTCTAGAGCATGTCCGCCCAAGGAAGCAGCGTGGTTCTTGAGGCATTCTTTGTAGATTATGACTACAGGCTGGGCTGTCAGGTGGTGGTGGAGGAGGTGGTGGTGGTGGTGGTGGTGGGGATTGTGGTGGCGCTTGAGGACCCCGTTGGTGAAAGATATGGGCTTCGCCGGTTGGATCCGGGTGGGTTTCTCACTGTCTGGCTCTGGGGATTTTCTAGGCGAGGTACTTGGGTTAGTGGTGTTGAGGTGGTTGGCTGTTGTTGCGGTTGGAGTTAAGTCCATGGCTCAAACTCAAACTCAAACATTTAAGTGCTAGAAATTAAAGCAAAGAAAGTTTCACGAAGAATTTATGTAGTTAGAATCTTGTAGAAGTTTGGTGATGCATCAGGCCATGGCAATTTGGTGGGGGGATTTGTAGGGTTTTTTTTTTTTTTTTGGATTTGTGGATTTGTTTTCTTCTCTTCGGGTTACGGGAAGAGCAGGAGAGAAGGAGAAAGAGTAGTGATGATGATGAAGATGATGAAGCGGTAGATGATAAAAAATCTGGGTTTTGTGGTTGTCCTCCTTGGTTCTTGACCTTAACCCACTTGGTTTTTTTTTCTCTAACCCTAGTTCTAATCCATGGTTAACCCCCTTCACCCCTACTCGGGTTTAGACCGTTGTGTGTAATAAATTTTCTCATATGCACAGCCAAGAGTGACCCCAGTACATTTAAGAACAGTGTATTTCTACCCTCTTGATCAATCGCACAAAATAACCTTGTATCTCTTCCCTCGGCTGCTCCTACATTAAATCTAACCTAATTGGTAATTATGATGTATTACTTAATTTAAGTTTTTCTTATTTTTCATACGTAATTATAAACATTATGTTAACTATTAAAGCGTGTGTGTGTGTGTGAAATAAATTTTTTATCATTAAAAAATTTTAAAATTAATAAAATATTTACTATATTCTCGTGTATAATGAATTTAGAAGAAAAAAAAATTATTGGTTATACCCAATTTGGCAAAGTAATAATAAAACTATTTGTTGAAAAGTTGTTGTGATGGGGGGGGGGGAATATTATAGAATATAAAAATAAATGCATCATATCTGTAATCTTTTAAGTAAATTTAGAGTGGTGAGACTCACTCGGACTGGAAGAAGAGTTGACCCAGAGAGCAGGTGTGTGGCTTGATTGGTAAACACGTAAAATCATAGCAGCGGAGGACCTGCAACTCTTTCAGACATTCTGCGGCCCATCTTTAATTTTCACCTTGTTGCAGTGACGACTGTCTACGCTGTGGACCATTTCAACAGTAAACCCGTTCGTACCTGATTTCTCCACCCCCCCACCCACAAAGAAAAGTCTCCAAATTACAAAATCGCCCTGCCAGTCAAATGTTCTTGATTAATTTGCTCATTAATTGAAGTTCATTGAGCTTTACAACAATATCAGCAGTCGATTTTGACAAGGAAAACAATTGACATTTCCCTAAGATTACGCTTCACCTTTGATACTAATCCCAACTTAAATGCCTGCCCGGTTGCACCTATAAAAGAATGGCCTTTTGTCTACTATCCACTCTTTGGGTTTGTGACTTTTCTCTTTTTTTTTTTTTTTTTTTTTTTATATGTATAAAAAAAATACGACAGATTATGGTAGAGAAAATAATAAATGAGGAAGCAGAAATTGGAAGCTACCTTCAAGTAAAGGCAGGCACATTGCTTCCACTAAACGGGCTAAAGCCGAGTCCTCTAGGTAGATTGTTTTTTTTTCTTTTTCAGGATTTGTGATTTTCAATCAACGATTAGATTCACACTTCACACCCTTTGATGATTCAACCTTAGCTGCTACATGATTGCTTTGCTGATGTGAATTCACCCTTTGATTTGTGACTTAAAAAAATCTTAACTTGGCAACAAAATCAGTGCCATGAGAATCCATAGCCTAATCCTTTCAAAGTAAGGTATAGCTGTGGCCACCGTGCCACTAAACGGGAAGCTAGGGCTGCTTTCCCGATTCAAATTGATTTTTTTAAAAAAAAAAACAAAAAGGGGAAAATAAAAACCCTTGCACCTCTCTTTTTTTCTTCTGTATTTGTTGTTTAGGCTGACAATTAATCAATTATCATTAATGATCAAAATTTTGAGTTTTAATGGCATTCAGACAGGAGCCCAATTGAATCCACGAGTAAGATGGGAAAATTGAATTGCGGATGAACGAGGGTCGCTGACGTTGGTAAACGCTCTATTTCAACAGGTTTTCCAGCGTAATACCCTCTGGCACAATCCACAAGTCCAAATGACAAAGTTTAAGTTCAAGTTGAAACTGCGTCGTTTAGCTGCTGTGTAGAGAGACAATCCCTTAAATGCTTGAGATAAAAGTCGATCCCTTCCGTGATTTCTCTCAAGCCGACAATTATCCCTTTAATTGCGTCTTTAACAACCCTGGATTCTAAAGTTTCCTCCAAAAGACAGTTTTGCCCGTGACTCGGGAACCTTAATACATTCAAAGCCTCGATATGTTCTTTAGACAAAAATTAAAAGTAAAACAAGAAAATAAAGTTTTTTTTTTTTTTTGAAAATTTTGGGGCCCCCTTTGATTAGCCTGGACATCTTGCCCATTTTGACAGGGAAAAGCCACCCACTTAACTCTAAGTTGCAATGTCCTCGGGCACCTTTTTCAGTTTTGTACCTCCTGTTGGTCCGTTCTTAGATCACAAAACTCTCTTTCTCGACAACCAATAGCAGTAAAAAGAAAACGATTAAAAAGCGAAAATGGAATTAGAACTTGGGGTGAATTTTGCAGTGCGGATGCACATTAACTGGTTTTAATCAGGTTTAGAGAGGGTAAACTGTGTTTCCTTGTGAGGGTAACTGGTAAAACTGAACTATCTCAGTGTTTAAATTATTTCAATTTCAGTTATCTCAGTGTTTGACTTTTGCCGTTAATGAAAATTGGATTAACTCAGTTCTTGCTGGCCTGCATTCCAAAATGCATTGTGCCATGCTGAATTGTGAATTCAATTATGTGTTAGTTTGGCACCGTTTTTACCACCAATTGAGTGGTTTGAATCCCAAAACTCAAAACGGCCGCTTGAATTGACTTGCAAGCATGGTTACTTGTTATGATAAATAAATGGCGTGGCCACGAAGAAGTACAGTATGTATTTCACCGAACTCTCTGTGGGTGACTGCTGAGTCCCAAGCGACTACTGTTACAGAGAAATTCAGATGTTTTGGAAAGGAAAAAACGTCATGATGTAACTGGGAATTTCGTTTTCAGGGTGGTGGCTATGCGTGTATAGGCTTTCACCGTCAAGATCTCAGAGATTTAACAATTTATGTACAATTTGGTCCGCGGAACTGCATTTTTGGTGCGGGCTTTTAGAATCCTGTGGATTATATGGCGATTAGTGTGTCCAGACAAGGACAGTGCATCTTCTTGCATCTAACAAATCCTTCATCATTCCTTGAGACAATTTCGTATTTATATTACATAGGTCGGACAGGCTGCTGTGTGAATTACTATTCCCCTTCTATTATATTCTTGAAAATGTTCTGTTTTCTAAGCTATATGTAACACTTTGTTTAATTAATCAAACCATATAATACTCGTGCTCAATCAGCAATCTAAAATATCCATGCGGGAATGCGTTGGCGCGCACCGCCTGGAAGGGTCCAATCAGAATTAAATCGATAAATCAACACTTGCTCAAGTTGATTTGGCTTGCCAATCAATCTTGATGTACTTGAAAAGATTGTTTGACCGACGACCAAAAGCGTTTATTCCTGTGAATTATGAGTGTAACCCGACGCCTTTGACTAATCTCTCGTTTTAATTTTTTTGTTTTCTTGGGAAGGGGTAGTGAGGTGCGGGGTCAGAATTGCTCGCCCAACTTCATTTGAAGCCCTTTTCCCAAAAAACAAAAAAAAAAAAAACCGGTGAGTTTTAATTACATGTTGACAAAGTTTACCGACACCAACTAATGCCCATCGAGTCCACATGTGTGGAGAAATTATCTGTCCTAATCAAGGTAGGCTGTTGATATTAATATTATGAGCAAATAGAACGCAGTAAAGTGGACACAATCAGATGATGTGAGATGCAGAATTCATCGTCTCCTGAGATTAAGCAGTGACGGCCAACGCAACAGCCAGCACAGCTTTCGTGCAATAATGACATGTTTATGATCATCCAAGACCGCAAGATCTCCAAAGGCTAAGTTGGGATTATTTCAAATAAGCCCAAATGGGACGGCGGAAAGAGAGAGGCTTCTAAAGGGGGAGAGGATAAGGTTCTTCCGCAAATGGGCACCAAAATGTGGGGTTAAATTTAGTGATACTTTATCAGCCTAAAGTCGCAGGATTTTAAATAAGTCAACCTGCCTTTAGCCAAAATGATCTGTTGGGGGGGCTGATTTATTGACAGTGGAATGAAAATGATCGTACTTTGGCAGCCTGTTATCTTTGTGCAAAGCCTCAATTTGAAGATCATTATCCAAAAGGGTATGTTGTCATGTTTATCTGGAGTAGAAGCAGTTGAAGATAAGACCCCAAGTTTACGGATTGACAGGGCCCGGGTCTCGGCCTTCGAGTGTCAAAGCCGATAAAAACAGAGATAAAAGCCAACATTAAGTGGCTTACAACATGCAGTAAACAGTGATCTTAGATTGTGAAAGAAAAGAGCTCCTACGGTGGCAATGCGTATCTCTGGATCAGAACATGTTAAGTACAATTGGAATCTTAATAATCTTCCAGCAACTTTATCAATAATGTCATCACCCTGATCTTTGATGGGGTAGAGAAAAGAATATTATAGTGGGAAATTATTGTGGATTGAAAATGATTGTTTATATTCTCTCTTAAAATGTAAAAAAAAAAAAAAAAAAGATAGAGGGAGGGAGTAGTTTTTGAACCGATACAGTTAACTAAAATGTTTATGACTTAAAAAATAAACTCATGTCATTCATCTATTATAATTACAATATTCTTAATTATTTTTCAACATTTTCTTGCAAAAAAATAATCCTGCGTTCATCTTCTCACTTCCATGAGGTAAAAAAAAAAAAAATTAAGAAAAGAAGAGGTTGGTTCTATGTCCCTGTCTTGATGTCAGTGTTTATATGCAAGAACAATGAACATTGGAAGGTCACATATTCAATTATTTATACCCATCGACCAAAAATCCAAGCTTTTTGTCTATTTTTGGCCATCTACGATCCTTTTGTCTACGGATTAAGAAACATGATCAAACTCTTAATCTCGTATTAAGTAAAAGCCAAAATTTAGATGTCAGGTATCTTGCTTGGTACGACATGCCGCTAAATCCTTTGTAACTGAGGTAATGCAGCGATCTCATAAATGCAGTAAAAGAAAATAATAATAATAAGGGAATGTTGCACGGTCCTCCAAGCTCCAAATTGGTAAGGAAGGCGAGGCCCACCACAAGTATTTACTTAGACCCGGGTCCACAGAGAGCTGAGAATTTTGGACAAGGCAGAAATCAACGGCAACCAGCCTCGGACACAAAGTCCTTGATTAGATTTTAGAGTTCACTTGACGGGACCGAAGAGGCTTGCGAGTAATAACAGTTGCAACCAGAAGGCTGTTTGAGACCGTTTAGAATTAAAACATCAAAACGTCCAAGACATTAGTTACAAAAATCAACGGCAAATCCGTCAGAATTGAGTGGGCAGAGATTTTAAAGAGTGGAACTGAAGACCCATTTCCGCGTACGACTCAATGCTCTGTCTTCTGTCCTCCCCTGTCGTGGCTGGTTTCATAAAGTTAACACCCATATACGCGAAGGCTAATAACTGTGCCTGACCAAATCTACCGAATGCTCCTTTATGGCTGTACGGTTTCCAATTTCTTGAAATGAGACCCAAAATTTATGAGGGTTTGTGGAAGAACAACAGCTATTTAACATCCTCTGGTGGGCCCACGTGCTTCTTTCTGGAGTGTTACAGATTACTGAACAATGAATGTTCACTGCATTAAATTGGAAAATTAATATATTTTATATTAATTATAAAATATCAATATAGTTTAAAATATTTTATATGTAAAAATAAAAATTATTATATCTACTTAAGTTCGTTATTTTTTATCAAATTAGTTTTTTGATCAAAATTTTCAAAAATTCATGAGTATTAAGTCGCTAAATATAAGATTTAATGGTAAAGTCACTTAAATTTTTAATTTTAAGAATAATTTTTTTATTTTAAATCTTTACAAACCAAAAGGTGGGTATTAGGATTTTTTAAAAAGAAAAATTATTAATTATTAATGATTTTTTTTTTCTTTGAAAATTACCTGAATTCGCAGGAGGGTTTCAATATAATATGTGATGATTACAAAATAAATCGCCTTTAATCACCTTTAAAATGCTTTACGAGCCCACAATAGAAGGAGATTGAAACCCCAACACGAAAGCAAATTTGTACAAAGAGTTAGCTTCCAATGGAGCACATCAACATGGTTGTTCTTGTTCTTGTTCTCTAGGCACGTGGTGGGTAATAAGAAATTGTTATGATAATATGAGGAACGATAAAGGAACAAGTAAAAGGGATTTGAGGGAGACTTTTTTTTCTTTTCTTTTCTTTTTTTTAAAGCATTTTACACACCACTTTTCCATCTGAACACAGTCGCGGTTTGTGCTGAGCCTTGGAGCTACTGGCCCATTGGGCTCACTGAAATCCTCAAAGTCAATTACAATTATGAACTTCACATGTTTGTTACTTTCTTCGTCGAGTTCGGTTACACATTCTTGTTGGGCCGGAGGAATATCAACTCGGCCCATTCAGCCCAATTCAGGAAGCCCAAATTCTAATATAGCTTGATCCAGGTCCATGGAACTAGTAGTTCTAGGCCCCTTTTCCATTTAATCGACTAACTTGGTTAACAAGTAACAAAAAAAAAAAATAATAATAATAAAAGAAAGAGAAGCCCGCAAACACGCTGAAAATTACTTTAGTTGGTTAAAACAAACAGGCGCTCCATACCGTCTCCAGCAATTTTGAAAACAATGGCTACGAGCTCTAACACAGCCAGTGACAGCGGCGCCGGGAAGGATGAGCCGGAGTTGCCGCCGGGAAATGATCCTGCTAGCAAGAAAGACAACGAAAAACATGACCTGGTTTTGTTTTGAGTTGTTTAAGTTGTTTCATTTATGGGCTGTTTTTACATACAGAAGAAAGAAAAAAAAAAAAAGAAGAAGAAGAAAGAAAGAAAGGTAAGAAAAGCTAAGTTGAAGTTGAATAATATGGTGTTTTGCAGTCAGAGGAGGATCTGGAGTTGAAAAGGAAGCCGGAAATGTGCGTGGAAAGGGCCCAAGATCCTCCTAGCTTGCTGAAGCTCGTTCTTGACAGAATACGGTAACATTACAAATTAATATCGAGTAAATGGATCGTGCATTTCTTATTTTTGTTGTTTTCTACACTAAAATGGGCTTTGCAGAGAGGAAATACTATCCTCAACGATCTCATTGAACCCAAGGCCACTGAAGTTTCTGGAATCCTATTACGGAACTCTGGAAGCATTTCATGAAATCATGCCCGACTTTGATTTAAAGGTCGAAGTCTTCTATTTCTTTTCTTTTTAATTATTTGTATGGATTGGTGCTGTATTCTGAAAACTGGGAACCCACGGACCCATTTTGTTGTGGCTGAATGGGCTGCTGCTTCTTTTGTTTGTTTGCAGAAACAATTTGCGGATATACTCTCTGTTTTGGCCATGATGATGTCTGCAGATGGCGAACGGGTAATGGTTTTATTGTTTAACTTAGTTCCTTTTTTTTTTTCACTGGTTTTTTTATTTAACTTATTCCTTTATCGATGAGTATTTTTCATCTCAGGAGAGCTTGAAGTACCGGTTGATGGATTCTGATGGTGAGATTGGTTCATGGGGCTATGCGTATGTCAGGTGAATTCAATTACAAAGGGCATTGATTATATGGGTACAATTTACACGCTAGTTCTGGAGTCCGAAGAGGGTTTATACTGCTCAAAAAAGAGAGCAAGTTTTCTATTTATTGAATCTCTTGTTGGCTGGTTGTATAGTTGCGTGATTGTTCCCTTTTTGATTGCGTGTAGCAAGTTGAAGTTTCCTTTGGCAGTCACTTGTCCTCCTTGTTTCAATTGCTTGGTAATTTTTGCTTGAATGCATCTTTTTTGCCTTTGTTAAGTGGTATGTGTTTTTAAGTATATGACGGGTCATATTAATAGTTCTCGTTTTTACATGGATTCAGTACTGCCATTGGAAAATCTTGAATGATCCTTTTGTTTTTGAAAGGATTTGAGTTTAATTACGGTGAATATGTCTGGTTTCTTGACACGGGGAGGAGGAATTCTCTCATTAGCACAACTGAAGTATATATTTTGTGTGACTTGCATGTGGTAGCTACTGTAAATTCACTGGACAACCACAGAGAAATATTTCAGAAATAATATTTTAGACTTTAACAATTTGAGTTCCTTGTATTCAGGAACTTGACTCGAGAAGTTGCACAAGAGTATGCAAAGCGACAGGTTAGAAGCTTTTCTTGTATAAATTTTTGACAATTGCTCAACCAGAAAAAAAAATATGAAAAAGAGAGAGAGAGAGAAATCAATGCATTTTTTATGTGCAATACGATATTTCACTGCTTGCTACTTCCACTTATCCAAAGCAGCACATCCGAAGTGCTTACCGTTACTCGTATGCATTCTATAACTTATGAACATCTGAAGATGCATCTTAGAAGGTGACATTTTCTCTGGTGATGGCTCATTCATTACAGGTGTAGTACCTAGGTGCATGATCCTTGATGTTATGTGTCTGATTAATTTTATTTGTTCTTAATGAATATACTGCTGCAGAGAGAAGAAACCCCAACTCTAGATCTGATTGATCTTGTAGAACCAATTGTTGCTTTTGACATGGAGGTATGACTCAAAATCACCGTGCACCCGACGCTTGAATCCTTGTATTTCAATATGCTACGTCATGGTAACTAGGACATGCCAGCGGACAACTTGGCATTTTGTATTTGATCAAAATTGTGTGCTCTGCAGCACAATGCTGAACATGAAGCTGTTGACTTTTTAATGGAGGTATTTTAGAATATTTCTCTAATTTTCATATCTGATGGTTGCTTTTGTCTTTATTTTTCTCTAGATTTCTGATTCTTTCCTGTTGAGTTGGTCATATCTAGGTTGAGGACCTTTATCTTTTAGGTGAATATGGCAATCAGCATGTGAACGCCACAAATTTCCATCCGATCTGTCGATACCTCCGAAGTGCAGCGAGGTGAGTGCAATTTCACTATAAAGATTCTACAGAGACATGCTGGTAGATAGATTCCAGAATGTTTAGTGTTTGACTATGCACAATTGAGATGACAGAAAAGTCTGCTGTCATTATGTTGCCATTTGCCATATGTCACCCAAAAGAAACATTACATTAGCAAACCAACGACTTTGCAGAGATAAATTTGTACTTTTTTCCCAGATTGAGCAATAGCTTTAGGTATAACATCCTATCCTACGATTAACTCAACCAGTTGGCTCTGTAGGCTATCTATATTTAAAGGAATTTAATCATTAAAATATATCCAATGATAATATAACGAAAAACTTACAACAACGACAAACAAATGCTTAACCCACGAAATGAAACACTTAAATCTTCAGAAGTTTATTGTCTTCAAATATCCCATGGTAAATGGGATATTTTGAGACCAATAACTGAAATCTTGATTATTAATCCATATTCTCAGGGAGTGGTGTAGGTATGATAAATAACATCTGCTGTGGATTATCTAATTATTTAGTGGTTTGCCCTCTTTCTCTCTATGTCTGTGATTAATGTTTTGCTGTCATGTATTGCAGATACCTTCCTCGACCAGATGATTTGCACCTTTTGGATATTGCACACATCATATACCTCAGATTTGGAGCATACGCAAATGCACTTCAGATTTCTCTGTTAATTGATAATATAAAGGTTTTTTGAGTTCTAAGAATTTAAGAAGACTTTTCTTAGAGATCCTGTTTATGCATGATCTAAAAGTTAATGCAACACAGATTCTTTTTAGCTTCATATTTTGCATCTCCCGGTAACTGGATGCAGGTGTGATTTATTTATGTGCTGACAAAATTAGCTAATGATCCTTAACATGTAATTTTGGTTTGATTCTAACAATTCAAATATATGGTGGCAGTATGTGAAGGAGGTATTTGCATCATGTGGTGATGTGATGGAGAAGCGTCAACTCTGTTTCATGCTTGCTCGACATGTAGGTTTTAATTTCCTGTGCATGTGTACTCTGGTGGTTTATTAGAGCTATCAATGTATATATATATTTTGCTAAATACTACTCAATTAATGCAGGGTATGCCATTTGAGATTGATGAATATCTGCAGGCAGATAGATTTGCGTTGCAGTGCATTATCAGCAACATTATGATAAGTTTCAATTATCTTATCCTTGCTCGTGATATTGATGTCATAGAGCCCAAGTCCCCTAAAGACATCTATAAGGTTGGACTTCGATGATGTGTAAAGTTACAATGAGTTTAAACCTTAATTCCAACACGTTTTTGCCTTCAATAATTATAATTTTTGTTAGCATTGTGTGCCTGGTGATCTAGTTGCTTGGCTTTGTCTAGACACACTTGCTTGATCCCCGGGCTAATGCTGCTGCAAATAGTAATTCGGCCAGAGAGAAACTGGCTGCAACATTTGTTAATGCATTTGTCAATGCAGGATTTTGTGAGGTAATTTATCTAGAAATCAGCATGTCACATTCTCACTCGAGCATTATGTTGATAATAATGGATTATACTATTATAGGATAAGTTACTTACGGTTCCATCAGACACTTCAGAAAACTGGATTTTGGGAATCGAGGGACATGGGAAAGTCAGCGCTGTAGCAAGTCTGGTATTCATTGCTTTCCTAATCATTATATCCAGCTCTTTTTGCAAGGTTTCTTATTGTTGTTCTCTATAACAGGGTTTGATATGTCTGTGGAATCCTCATTCCATGAGTGCTCAATTCTCTAAGTACGGGAATTGCTGTGACAAATATGTAGTCGTTGGCACTTTATTGGGAGTTGGCATTGTTCATTGCAATATTAAAGATGAAAACAATTACGTAAGTTCCCTACGTATAGTATAAAATAAAGTCTATCTTTTGTCCTCATCAGTATCTTTTTTCAGGCACTGGTGTATTTGCACGGTTGGCTAGGTATGAAAGATCCCGACATCAGAATTGGCATTATCATGGGTCTTGGAATTGCATATGCTGGTTCTTGGAATGAGCAGGTGCAACAGTGTCCTCCATATACTTTTCCTTTGAAAGATCTAGCAAAGCTATACTAGTTGTGTTCTTATCAAGTAAATTGTTTTGCCTTTATCATTTGGGAACAGGGATGTGGTCAAAGGAAATGGTCCATCAGTTTACTTTGTATGCATGGTTTGAGTTTAATATATGATCCATTCTTAGGTCTCACCTAATAACATAAGCATTTCTATACACATGATTGCGCACATAGCAAACAATGGAAGATGTTTCTTTTCAATTCGTTCTCCTTCCCAGCTTACGTTTGTATGTGTTTTGATAGATATACAGTATATTGTCCGCAATACTAAATGATGACAAGTCCCCCATTGAAGTAATAGCATTCACTGCAATCTCATTGGGCATGGTGTATCTGGGTTCCTGCAATGAAGAGATTGCACAATCAATCATACTTGTGTTAATGCGCAGAAGTGAGACGGGATTGCAAGAGCCCATTGCTCGGTTTTTGCCCCTTGGGCTAGGTCTTTTGTATTTGGGGAAGCAGGTACATGTGCAACTCCCAAGAGCTTTTATTGATTTCAAGCTTAATTCCATATTCATTCTTAGATGATGCACTTTTTTGGCGCTATGTTCATGGGGTTGTTTCAGTGTGCCTAGAGAGACTAGACCATTTCTCTTCATTCTGATCTATAATTGACAGGAATGTGCAGAGGCTACAGCAGAAGTCTGCAAGACATTTAATGAAACTATAAGAACATATTGTGATGTGACACTGTTATCTTGTGCCTATGCTGGGACTGGGAATGTCCTCAAGGTATTCTACTGGATTTCTGTGAACTTCATAACTTGCCATCAATTCTTAGGTATTCTATAACAGGTAAACAACTGAGTGGCCGAGTCTGACCACACCCCCTCTTTTAACACAGGTTCAAAGCCTTCTGGGCTATTGTGCTGAACATCTTGTTAAGGGTGAAACCCACCAGGGACCAGCTGTGCTTGGAATTGCCATGGTAGCAATGGCTGAGGAATTGGGTCTTGAAATGGGAATTCGTTCATTTAAGCATCTTTTGCGGTATGGGGAGCAGAACATTCGCCGAGCAGTGCCTTTAGCTCTTGGTCTCCTCTGCGTATCAAACCCAAAAGTAACTAAACTTATTGAAGCTGCTCAAAATTCTGTGCATTTTCTAGAGCAAGCTACATCAAGATTTCTCCTTTTTGTGACATGTTAGTAAAGCCGGGTCATTCCCATGTGCAATAGACTGGTATAGTGACCATATCAGCTTTAGCTTGTTTAGAGCATATTGGCTCCTGGTATTCATCCCTTCTCAGTGGAAGCTATATGATAATTGATCTTTGCTATCTATTTCTTGAAATCGATGGGATTTAGCCACCAGTGTTACTTCTAATGCATCGTAGATTAGCTAAATTGAGCTGGCGGTTCCAATTCAACCAATCTGATTGCTTTTGAGAAAACAGAACAAGGGAACATTGTGCCTAATGTTTTTGATTACCAATTTTTGCCAGGCTGATGTTATTGATACATTAAGCAGACTTAGCCGAGATGCAGATTCGGAGGTTGCAATGGTAAGAAAGTTTTCATAAGCCATTACTTGCAGTGTTTCAATTACTTTATGCTTAAGGTTCAATGATTTTTATTCTATTTAAATGCTGCAGGCAGCAATTATTTCGTTAGGCCTTATAGGTGCAGGAACCAATAATGCTCAAATAGCCGGCATGCTTCGCAATCTTTCTAGTCATTATTACATAAATGAAGGGCTTCTGTTCTGCGTAATGCTTCCCATAAATTTGTAGCTCGAATTTGTATCCTATTATTATCATACAAGGGTGTTGATTGCGTTTTGTCTGCATAGGTGCGAATTGCTCAGGGTCTTGTCTATTTGGGAAAGGGTTTGTTGACTCTCAATCCATATCGCTGTGATTTTTCCTTGCTATCTCCGTAAGTAGCCTCCTTTGCACCCAAGCAATATTCAATATCTATTCATTCGAATCACTGATGAGACCAAGGGATTAGCCTTATTATCTTATTGTTATTCTACAGGACTGCACTGGCTGGTCTTATAGCCTTGCTTCATGCATGCCTTGATATTAAAGCTATCATCTTGGGAAAATTTCATTTTGTTCTCTATTTCCTTGTTCTAGCAATGCAGGTTTTGCTCTCATTTGGACTTACAGCGTTGCTCCCTTTTTTTGTAGCCTCTGGTAAACCATTTCACTTCTTACAGACTGATATTTTATTCTCCTTATCTGGGTTCACAGCCAAGAATGTTAATGACCTTGGATGAGAAGGGTAGCCATCTGTCGGTACCAGTACAAGTGGGGCAAGCTGTTGATGTTGTTTGCCGAGCAGGTCAACCAAGGACTATCACTGGCTTCCGGAACCACTTGACTCCCATTATTCTAGCTGCTGGTGAAAGAGCTGAACTGGCTACTGAGGAGTGAGATTTCTAGTTTTCTACCTCTTAACATCGTTGCAGCACATTCCCATCCTGTTTAACAGTCCACTAAGAGTTCCCCTTTACTTGAGCAGGTATCTTCCTCTTTCACCCTTTCTGGAAGGCTTTGTCATCCTGAAGGAAAATCCAAATTACACGGGCCCAAAGTCAGCAAAATTGCGTGTGGCGACCTAACCCAGAGTACAGATGTGATACAGTATAACACTATTTCATATATTGAGTACAGAGCAAGAGTTCAGAGGTCAGAAACACAGCAAATTTAGGTAGCCAAACAAACAGCGGAAGCAGCCAGAAGCTTTGCCAACAGCATTAACCAAATCAAGCCACTGACTTTTCCATCTATAGCTTAAACAAGATTCTGCATGATTTAGCCAGTTTATATGTTGTTGTTGTGGAAATTAACCCTACCCCTCAAACCAAGGTTGGCTCGGTTTTGCATGTTTGAATCAGGTTAACGTTGGAGCAATCCTGGATTAAGAAGCACTGAAGCAGGAACATTTTCTTTTCTCACTCATTTCACAATGTTATTTCCGGCGCCCTCAGAATTTCCGAAATTCAACCTGAAACCCCAAAATTAATAAAGAGCTTCAATCCATGCTAACGCAAACCATTAATATTCTACGATTATGTCATGTCACCTAACCGCGCGCTCGTGGCGCCGGCCTGCGGGCTCCCCATTCGGCCCGTCTTGAAACACGGATCATTTGGACTTATTTCTCTCAGGGTCTGCCATGAGAAAACTCACATAGAAGACAGGATAGATTTTAAGGTTAGGCGGTAATTGTATCTAATAAGAGACCTTTTCAATGTATTTTATGATAAAAAAGGGCCTTCGTACCTTTGAATTAGTCCCATACTTTGAAAAGCGATCTACGACCATTATGATTCACCCTGACCCTCCTGATTTGGGTAAGGCAGAAATGAAATCCATAGTGATGGTCTCCCAAGGCGTTTGAGGTATCAATAAGCGGAGGAAAAGAAACTTACGAGGATTCCCTGGTAACGGCGAGCGAACCGGGAACAGCCCAGCTTGAGAATCGGACGCCCCGGCGTCCGAATTGTAGTCTGGAGAAGCGTCGTCAGCGGCGGACCGGGCCCAAGTCCCCTGGAAGGGGGCGCCAGAGAGGGTGAGTCTACTAGAAGCCGCTTTTTTATTTTAAAAAAATAATGTTAATTTAAAATAATAATAATAATAATTCTACTTAGTGTTTCATGGGGAGCGTTTTTAACTTCAACGAGTCAAATAAAAAACAGAGCAAGTTCAAATTTTACAAAGTTCATCAAGTAAATATGAATTTCAAATTTTTTATTGAAAGAAATTTTGCTTAAAAAAATGTTAACAGAAATTTTAAAAATATAATTTGTTTTACACGCAGTATTTGTTCGTTATTTAAATTTTATATTTAAAAAAAAAATTGTTTTCAGGTTTTAAAATTTAAGAACTTTATTCATGTGTCATTTAAAATTTATTTACATTAAAAACAAATCAGATTTTAATTTGTTCTAAACGTTGTTCATATGTCACGGAATGTTAAAATATCCGTCTTTTTTTTTTTTTTTTGTGCCTTGAAAAAATATAGTAAATTTTTTTTTTAGAGAATACGAAGAACGTGGAGTACGAACACCGTATAATTTCCCGAGGTAGCAGAGCAGTCCTCAAATAATAAGGAAATTACAAACACGGACCTATTCCTCTATAAAAATGGCCTCATTTGCCACTTGGCAAACGCGAGGCTCTTCTAGTTTTTTGACCGTTGAAGAAGCGAGGGAAACTGGGAGTCGGAGGCCTGGTAAGCCGGCGGCGACCTCCCCTATATCCCCGCCGCCAATACTGATATCAGCCGCTACTTCCAATTCTTGGTTGGCATTTCTTGATTTCCTCGTGCTTCTCTTTTTCTTTTCCACCAGTTATTCTCAGTTTGCATTTGGGTTTTGAACACATGGTCCTCCTCACTCTGGTGCGGCCCTTTTCTTTATATTTTCCTCTCTTTATTATTATTCTTTTTTATCGACTTTGCATTCCTGGGTATATCTTGTTTTCTGGATCGAGGTTTCTTGAACGTTCCTCGTGCCTTGTTTTACATGTGAAATTCTTGAACCGGCGGTTTCTCTGTTTTCCTTGTCTCTTAAAGATTTTGTTGCGTTTCCTTGTTCTCAGTTCTTGAACCGCAGGGGAGTACACTTCTCTTTTGTAGTTAAATTTCCGCTGAAAGATGTTTTAGAGAAAGAGTGGTGACATGTTCACCAAGGCTTTTTTTTTTTTTTTTTTTTATCTTACTGATGCAACAGAGCAATAGTGTGTTTCATCTCATGCCTCCTGCATCGATTCATTGGGACAGCTTTTCTTGGAGTTTTGGTAATCAATCAGTATGCAAAATTACTCTTTTTTTTTTTTTTATCTCATAGGCGTATATGTTTAATATTGAATTATTGCTTTATTTTTTTGGGATATAATATTATATTCTTGTGAAAAAAATTTTCCTAACCGTGCTTTGGGTGAAATTGAATTGGAATGAAGTCATAATTGGCCGAATAATAATTATGAATAATATTTTTAAAAAAATTTTATCTATTATTAAAATAGTTAGAGTTGCAAGGAAAGCAGAGGAATCCTCATGCAATGTAGAGATGACACTCCTCTATAAAAGGCGCCCCATTTCTTTACTCCTCACTCTCCAGTTCCCGCGAAAACACACTCACACGCTTTACTCTTCTTTTTCGTTTTTGCGGTTCATTTCTGGAGAGAGAAGACGGGAATCGTCGACCACGAATGGCCACCGTTTGTGGCAGTGAGAGGAGGGAGTGACAGGTGGCAGCGGCGGCGAGGGTGATGGGGGAGGAGTTCATGCAGGCAAGTGAATCCGACGCCGGGCGAGGTGTCGGATGTGGCTGAGGCCCGAGGCTGGTTATCAACGAAATAGTCACGAGGAACTTTAAATCCTATTTCGGTGAACAGCGCGTCTGTCCTTTCCATAAGGTTTGGGAATTTTAAATTTAAATTTTGTTCTTGCTCCTTTTATTTTATTTTATCTTATTTTATTTTTACTTTTCACTTTTTTTGGTTGAATTTTTAAAATCTAGTGTCTGTTTGGTTGACGAGAAACTGAAAGAAACGAAGCATTATTCAAAAATTGGAGCAATTAGCTGCTCAAAAGATTTTGAAATTCAAAATTCAAAAGTTAGTGCAATTCTCTGTGTTTCTCGCTGACCAATCTGACTCAGTGTTCAACTAGGAACTGAAATCTCTCTCTCTGGGGTTGTTTCTGTATCAGAGTTTTTCAGCCGTGGTGGGGGCCAATGGGAGTGGCAAGAGTAACGTGATAGATGCAATGTTATTAGTATTTAGGAAGGGAGCGAAACAGGTTTTTCTTTTTGTTTTCTTTTTTTTTCTTCTTTCCTTTTCCCTTTTTTTTTTTTTTTAATTTCTAGTTTCTTGTTTCAGGGGTGAGATTAGTTTTAATTCTGCACTTTTCTTGAGGATGAGACTCAATAAAGAGTTTCAGAGCTTATCCATAATTTCACCAATCACCAGAATCTGGAAAGTGCAGTTGCTTCTGTTCATGTTCAGGAAATCACAGGCGTAGTAATTTTCAATTCTTTTTTTCTTTTAATTCCATGTTGATTCAGTGAGTTATGTATCTTTTCAGCCTTTTATTGCTCAAGTAGGAGTTGAACTCGTCTGTCAAGATGCCAAACGTGTGCTAGTTGCTCGAATATTATCCTCCATGTCTAACTGTAAGGTTCTAATGTGGCGATTTCGGTCTGAATCTTGCAGGACGATGGAACCTATGTAGCTGTTCCAGGAAGTGATTTCACAATTACCCCGCTTGCTGTCCGAGATAGTTCATCCAAACATTACATCATCCAATGTGCAAGTAATTTTACTAAAGTTACCAGGATGCTCAAAGGGAAAACAGTTGACCTGGACAACAACTGTTTACTGATTGTTCAAGTTTGCTTGCTGGTGTAGCATAGGACATTCATTTCAACAAGACTTTTAGTTCGGTGTGTTTTGATATTTTCTTGCTGTTTGTTGATAGGGTGAAGTTGAGCAGATTTCTTTGATGAAGCCAAAAGCACAGGGACTTGCGTTTTCTTGAACATCGGGAAGACATAATTGGAACTAATGGACATGTCGAGTCATTCTTTAAAGCACTTGGCCGCTTTTCGTCCTTGTGTTCAAATGCCGTCTCTCAACAGAATAACAAACAAAGAAGTGTATATAATATACAACATGCTCGTTAAGGAAAAGTTTATCCCACCGTAAAGCTGAACTCAGTTTACACCCAAAATACAAGTTCAACATGAATCATATCATATGAGAGCGAGGATCAATAGACTTCTCTTGGATACATTTCTTATTTGAGAAGGGGCACATGGACATTTCATTCCTTTTGCTGTTTGCACAACTATAACAGGTAAGAATTCTCTCCGCAAAGTAGCTCCAATGTGCGAAAGTATCTTTTACCGTCATGGAAGAAGACTTTTGATGATGCGATTGGCAACTGGGGTTGGAATCGAAAGCCAACCCTCTTCGTGGTCCAAAATGCAACTAGAGAATATGGGGGAGACCGAGGAATCTATTCCTGGGGGAACAGGCATTGTTGTGAATCCTTCAAGTCCATTGATTTCCAGGAGAACTCAGGCCAGTAATTGAGTTGACCCCATTAATAAACGAAAGACGAGTCGAGATTGAGTAACCCAATGGAGACATTCTCTTCGGAGAGTTTCCTTTGTGGAATCCCACTCAGATTTATTCAATCTTATGCCATATATTAGACTAAATTACATAAAAATATATTTTTTAACAATTAAAATTTAAAGTTTTTAATTTCATAGAATCTTTAAGAGATTCTACCAAATAAATATACAAAGATTTTGAATAAGTTCTGTCTAACATGAAAAGGAGATTTCCGGTTTCTAAACTCCACAAAGCCGCAAAGAATCAACAACGAGACCATCCGTAGTGCTGTTGGCAAAACACCACATTGAAAAAATGGCAAGCAGTTTCTGTTTACAAAATATTAGACATCTTCATGTGCAAGTTCAATGCGCCCAATAACTGATACATGCCTTCATGATCATCCTGAGAACTGTATCCAGAAAAGAACTGATGGATGGACCCACCTAACTCGAGACAACTCTCTCCACCCATCATCTTCAAACCACCATCTCTCACAAACCTCCTCACATTTGCAGCTTTCTCCCACATCCCAGCACCAGCATACATGTTTGCAACCATCACCAAGTTCCCACTTCTCCTTGGCTCCAGTTCAAGCAATCTCTTTCTTACCTTGTCTGCCACTCCAGTCCTGTCATTGATGCGGTGAACACTGCAAGCACTGAGCAATGTTCTCCACAGAACTGGGTCGGCCTGGAAAGGTAAATTCATTACAAAATTGTAAGCCTCTTCGAGACGGCCAGCACGGCCCAAAACATCAACCATGGCACCATAATGTATCAGCATTGGTTTAATTCCATGTTTGTGCTCCATTTCATGGAAGAATCGAAATCCATCATCCACCAGTCCAGCATGGCTACAAGCACAAAGAACCCCAAGAAAGGTAACATAATTTGGGCACATGAAAGAGCTCTTCATCATCTCAAGAAAAAGTTCAAGTCCTTCCTTTGCAAAACCATTTTGAGCTAACCCATGAATCATTGCACTCCATGTCCATACATTCTTGTCTTCCATTCTATCAAAAACTAGCCTAGCATAATCAACAACTCCACTTTTTGCATACATGTCAACGAGGGCAGTTCCCAATTGGCAATTCATTACCATACCTCTCCCAATCACTTGAGAATGAATCCATTTCCCTAAACTCAAGTTCCCCATTTCAGCACAAGCAGAAAGAATGATCACCATCGTGGTCTCATCCGGCTCAAACTCACTATTCTTCATTTCCAAAAAATACCCAATTGCATCTCCCAACCATGAACTCTCAACACAAGCAGTAATCACCGAATTCCACGAAACAACTGTCCTCAGAGACATTTCATCGAACACCTTACTTGCATCCAAGATCTTCTTGCAAGACCCATAAAAATGAATCAAGTTATTGTTAACGTACACATCACAACCTAAACCAAACTTAACAACATCCACATGCACTTGTTTCCCTTCTTCGAGCGCGTAACAAGCAGCACATCCTTTAAGAAGAAAAGGGAAGGTAAGTTTATTGGGTTTAAGCCCTTCTCTTCGCATTCTGCGAAAGACCCAGATGGCATTTCCTGGAGTATCACTCGTGGAATAGCCTCTAATGAGGATATTCCAAGAGGGTGTGCCTGAATTGACGGAATGATCGAGAAGGGCCTGGGCATAAGCCAAGTCTTTCGAGGGAGTTAAGGAACAGAAGCGAATGAGTTCGGTTAGGAGATAGGTGTCGTGCTGGAGACCAGAGAGTTGGACTTGGGCATGGATTTGAGAAAGTTGTTTGATTGAGCGGCAGGGTTTGAGGAGACAGAGGCATTGGTGTTTCTTGGAGATGAAACTTGAGCCGCCATTGTTGGGTCTTGGAAGGACAATGGGATTGACGTTTGGGATTGGAATCGGTAGCCGAATCATGCATTGGGCTTTCTTTATTTGCAAATTCACAACTTCTTGCTGAAATTTTGAAAATTGTCTACGCATAACTTGAAATTAATTTCGTAGAAATTGCATCTCTCTCAAACCCGAAAGAAGAAAAAAAAAAAAAAAAACAGAGAGAGAACAAGCCTCCGGCATGTCGTCCCATCGGTTGGCCGAGCTGTATCTCGGCGGCTCCACGAGTCCTCTACGTGGATCGTAGAATATTAGTCAGGCTTGTGCGGTGTGACATTTCTCATTGTTCTCACCACACATCAACTCAATCTACATAGGAGTCGCCTAATGATTTTAATTACAAATTAAAATTCTCAAATCTATCTTCAACTATATCATATGAAATATCACTAATATCCGTGTAACTTGTTATTTTAAATATAAAATAATTGATATTTGATAGTATTATATATTTTTATTTGCATACATATCAGTTTTAATTGTTATTTTATGTTTTTTTTTTATTTCAATATTATTATTGTTGTAATTTTTGTAAAAACCGACCAAATCCTACTCTGAGCGGGACAGATTGCAATCGTTTCATTTCTGGAGAAAAATGTATCTATTTGTGAAATATGGCATGATCACATTGTCTAACTTAATTTGTTCTATGATTAATGTATGCTGCGGTACAACCATATAGCTATGATGGGTCAACTACTGACCATTGTAGGCATTGATCATTTCGCGGACTGGGGTTCTAGCTACATTATTCACAGGCAATTCAGTAAATTCTGACAGGATCGCTCTGAATTCATCCCCAGTAAGTGTCTCCTTATCTAGAAGTACCTCCACAAGTTTATCAATTGCCTCCCGGTTGTTCCTTATATGTTCCTTCGCTATCTGATATGCCCTTTCAATTATGTTCCGGATTGAGTTGTCGATGTCCTCTGCTAGTTTTTCAGACATGGAGTTTCTAGCTAACATTCTTAGTACCACATCTCCACCTTGTACTGCTGGATCCGTCAGTGCCCACGGTCCAATCTCGGACATGCCAAACATTGTCACCATCTACAAGAAAAAGAAGAAAGGTTTGGCTAAGTTAAAGAAATCCCTTCTTTTTTTTTTTTTGTTTTTGTTTTTTTTTTTTTTCAGTCTCTAAACTTTTGATGGTATATGTTATGGCAACTAACTGGATTTTCTTGCCACAAACCTGTCTACCGATTCTGGTTATCTGTTGCAGGTCCCCTGCTGCCCCGGTTGTGATTTCTGGTTCACCAAAGATAATTTCTTCGGCTGCTCTACCCCCAAGTCCTCCAACTATCCTTGCAAATAATTGTTGTCTGGAGATGAGAGTAGGATCTTCGCCATTTATGAACCATGAAAGGCCACGAGCTTGGCCTCGTGGTATAAGAGGGACTTTTTGGACCGGATCATGACCTGGAGTCAGTGTCCTGAAAATGATAGAATCATATTGAACAAGTAAGCTTACAGGCTTATTTTCCCCTAAGAAAGGAGCAAATTGTTGTGATTGAGTTTTCACAATATACTTACGCGCAAACAGCATGCCCAACTTCATGGTAAGCTACCAGCATTTTGCTCTTTCCATCCATCATCTTGGTTCCCTCCATGCCTGCCACGATTCGATCAATTGAATCATCAATCTCTTTCAGGGTGATATTGTCTTTGCCTCTCCTGCCAGCAAGAATGGCAGCTTCATTCATTAGATTAGCCAAGTCCGCCCCACTGAATCCTGGGGTCCTCAGAGCAATTACACTAAGAGAGACATCCATGGCAAGCTTCTTGTTGCTGCTGTGCACTTTCAGTATCTCTTCTCTGCCTCCCAAATCTGGTAGCCCAACAGCGACCTGCACAAGGAAAAACAGTTTTAGTTTTCCATTTATGAGCTTGAAAAGCTCAACATACACATCAGGAATGTGTATCTGACCTGCCTGTCAAATCTTCCAGGCCTAAGCAAAGCAGAATCAAGAATTTCAGGCCTATTGGTAGCAGCAATAACAATGACTCCACTATTTCCACTAAAACCATCCATTTCAGTGAGTAACTGGTTTAGTGTTTGCTCCCTTTCATCATTTCCTCCACCAATTCCTGTTCCTCTCTGCCTCCCTACAGCATCTATCTCATCAATAAAAACCAAGCAAGGAGAGTTAGCTTTTGCCCTGCTGAACAAATCCCTCACTCTTGAAGCCCCCACACCAACGAACATCTCAATAAACTCCGATCCCGACAGTGAAAAGAAAGGAACGCCTGCTTCTCCAGCTATTGCCTTAGCTAGCAATGTTTTTCCAGTCCCAGGAGGCCCTACCAATAGGACCCCTTTAGGAATTCTTGCACCTACTGCAGCAAACTTCTGCGGAGTTCTCAAGAATTCAACAATTTCCTGAAAATCTTGTTTTGCTTCATCAACCCCAGCAACATCATCAAATGTTACTCCTGTATTAGGTTCCATTTGGATTTTAGCTTTGCTCCTGTTTGAACACGTAGCACATAAAGCTATCTATCAAGTTATGACTATATAGACATAAATAGCTATCTGCATACCTTAATGGTATAATAAACACATGATCAATATTAGCAACAATCACAGCACAAAGTACAAAGGCCAGCTGAATGGAAACCATTGCAAAAGATTTTGTGTTAGTTGTACCTTCTAAGTCCAAATGGTAAGCTGGGACCTCCAGGAGTGTTTACAGATGATGACCTTAAAAACAAACTGCCAAGCAATATCAATGGAAAGGCCAAGTTCCCCAACAAGTCAAGTAAAGCAGCACTCCAGTTGATTTCCACTGGATGAGCAGCAAAGTCAATGTTTTTTTCTTTCATTTTCCTCAGCAACTCTTGTGGCAATCCTGGCAATTGGATTTTCACCCTCTGGACCTTATCAAGTGTGGGATTGAATATCTCAGCAATCACCACGGTCCCGTTCTCAAACAGGTCTACTTTCCTTACAGCACCCTCATCCAAGTACCGTAAGAAACTTGAGTAAGAGATTCTACTTGAAGTTGATGCTTCTGGACTTTCTGGTGTAGCCCTTGCAGGCTTAGCAACGAAAGAGAGTCCATGGGTAAGGAGACCTAAGGCAGTGGCATTTAGTAGCTTTCTTTTGCCGAGTTTGATGTCTGTAGGTGTTTTAACAAATGGATTGTCTCTGTTAATACCTTTTGGAATGCAGTTTTCCTTTGAAAAGTCCTGAGATTTGCAGATGGGAATGGGGGATAGAGATAAAAAAAGAGAAGCTGACATGTTTTTTATTCAAATTTATTGGTCAGCTATGCTTTTTTCTGCAACTTCGGGGCAGTGAGAAACCTGAGAAAAAGCCACAAGCTTTGGTGGGTTGAGTCTGTTTTTAATATATTATCACCATTGTACAAGTAGAGACATTAGATGTTTCCAGCAGTCATTTTTGGGCTGTTCCTGGAAGGGGAATATGCACGTACGTTCTGGAGTTCAATTCAAGAAGGGTCTGGAAAAAATGTACATGATTGACACAATTTACGGGCCATTACTTGTCTGAGAATTATAGGTTTGATGACATGGAAGGGCAAAAATTTCACCAAACTCAAGAAGAAATCCTTATCTTTCTCCTTCCAATTTCGACGGCCACCGCACACTTGGTGGGAATTTAAGAGACGGTCCATTGGCTGGTGATTGGACTTTTCTTCTTCAGAGGAGTTTTAAACATATTCTGAGATGATGCCGCGTTGTTGTTGTTGCTGTGGCGATAAAATGATGGACACCATTATATTTTCCTTTTTGCTGATGCACTTTAGGCTCTGGTTTAATCTAAAAATTTAAAACTCTGGTTTCGTGATTAGGAAGAACCGAAACTTAATCTGTTGGGGGATTCCTCGGTTTTGGTTCCGTACCAATTTTGACTACAGTTCGTTTTCACTCCCCAGCCCTTTTTAGAGAGATTAAAAAAAAAAAAAAACAAATTTTTACAAAATTTTTATAAGATATTTTCATAAAAAAACTAAACAAAGAGCATGGATATTAAAAAATTATTTTGTGAAACCTCTAAATAGGTTTTTTTTTTTTAATTAAAATTAGACCAGAGTAGGATGCTGATTTTGGGTTGCAAATGGCCCTGAGGTTCTGGACCACAAAATCAGAAATTGAATCCGGGTATCGTTTTCCAATGTCTGCCGCGAGGGTGCCGGGGCCCAAACAATGTGATCGCCAACTAGCAAGTTCTCACATCTGACCTCAAAACTACACAATAAAAAAATAAAAACATTTCCAACTTTAACAATAAATGAGTTGTTTTTAAAATTGAAAAATATTAAATTTGAATCTTAAACAAAAATAGAAAAAACTAGACTCCTACAATAAAGAAACTGTCTCACTTATTGATACATAAGTCGTATTTTAAAAATTAAAAGTCTTAAATTTGAGTTTTAAGTAACATTAATTTAATTTATTTTTATTTAAAAATAGAGGGTCGTGGGAATCTAAACATATGGGTCATTGCCTTGTCTGAAAGCGTTGGTTCCAATCACTGGGAGACATGAATTCACCCTTGTTTCCGAATGATTAAGTTCTCAACCAGAGAGAGAGAGAGAGAGACAGTACGCCAACGGCCTTCAGACACCTGATAACCGTCTATAACTGCCTCAACATTCGAATTTCAAACCAGGAAAAAAGAAAAAAAAAGACTCAAAACATCAAGTATTTATATTCCAACGTCCACAGATCCTCAATTCTTTCAACCCACTCTCATATCTATTAAATTTGTCTCCCTTTTGCCAAGAAAAAGTAAAAGAAAAGGAAAAAGAAAATGGAGCAAACTGACGGAGGAATGGGCATCAAAATCTACAGTGCCACTCCACCAGAAGACCCCAGTACCCCAAGAAACGACCCCTCTCTACCATCTTCTCAGTTTGCTCCGGAACAGGGCCGGAAAAGGCGTGCCGTGGCAAAGGGAGTGCAGAAAACCATTTCCAAGACCTCCATGCTCGTCAGCTTCCTTCCCACAGGCACCCTTTTAACGTTTGAAATGGTTCTCCCCTCCGTTTACCGCACCGGCGAATGCTCCGGCGTTGACACCACCATGGTTCTCGCCCTCTTAGGCCTATGCGCATTGTCCTGCTTTTTCTTTCACTTCACTGACAGTTTCCGGGGCCCTGACGGCAAGATTTACTATGGTTTTGTCACTCCTAAGGGCCTTGCAGTGTTCAAGCCCGGGCTCGAAGTGGAGAATCCCAGGGATGAGAGATACAACGTTGGTTTAACCGACTTTGTTCATGCGATCATGTCGGTTATGGTGTTTATGGCAATTGCTTTCTCGGATCATAGGGTGACGAATTGTTTGTTTCCGGGTCATGAGAAGGAGATGTACCAAGTTATGGAGAGCTTTCCTTTGATGGTGGGGATCATCTGTAGTGGTCTGTTTCTCGCGTTTCCAAATACCAGACATGGCATCGGATGCATGCCTTCTTGATATGTATTGATCTTTGATTGATCCCACAATTCACATAAATCAAGGGACTGCATGTTGGTGCCTGTAGAAGTATTTGTATTTGTATTAAAATAAAGTTCTACCCTACAACCAGTTGGGGAAGATTTCTAAACATGTGGTCTGTTGTCAATTAATAACAATCTTGGATGCTTATGTAATTGTCAATTATGGGATTGAATTTAAAGTAATTAGTAATTACTAAATTTATATGTATTATATGAGTTTTGCACGCATACAGTAATATTTGGCAGCATTCCTTTACATGTTTCATTGGATGTATCAAAGAGACTAGGTTCGATTCTACAATAGAAATGAATACTAGATCTGCGAGCTTTAACAATTTGACTAGTTTCCGGCCGGTTAAGTGCCTGTTTGACAGTTCATAGGCAAAGTTGTTGTTGTTGTGTATTAATTGCATCTTTTCTTCATTTCTGTACTGGGTTTAATTTACTGTCCTGCTTCATTCCTCTGCTCAGTCTTGCCTTGACGAAGGCATAAGGGAAGCATGAGCTTCTTTTTAGGTTGTTAATTAGGACTTCTCGCCTATTGGAACCATAATAAGAAAAAAACAAAAGGGAAGGAAAATCCAACTAAACCTTTTTACCTTCCCTTTGGCTGAAGTGGGTTGTTTCTTTGTGCCTATGAGAGCAACTAATATTTAGTATGATTTAGTACTTCAGAGAAACAGATTCCCTATTATTCGGTGAATATTGATCAAGGTAATTTATTTTTATGTTTGTTGGAAAAAAAAAAAAAAAGTTTGTATTCTGTCAATTGCAGAGCAGGGTCTAGCTTTTTCCTATTTCATGAAGGCAATGTGCAAGATTGGGACATCTCGTAAGGAAGAAAAAGAAGCTACTTGGTAAAGGATTCCAGTCAAAAAGAACCTTATAATAGTAGAAATCTACAATCTCTCCCCTTCTCTCCTTTTCCAATATGTATACGTAACCAATTTTATACCATCATGCCTATAAGCATGGTAAATGGCAGTCAAATCAAAACTTTAGACTAACAATTAAGTGATTTGCCTTCTGTTCGACTATGTTACAGAAGCTGCTATATGACACATTTGGCCTATGTACAAAGGTTACTTGGACACCTATTTTTCAATAATGAATTACTAGATTGTGACTGTAAGTCCCTAGAGAAGAGCTCATTAGCCAGCACAGCAAACAGGCCGGTTTTCTACTTGCAACTTGTACCACAGGCAAAGCATTTGCCGAGGGCTTTGGTAGTGAGCAATGACGTACCCATCATTGCACCCCACATTGCAGACCCGTTTTTCATTTACATAACTAACCTGTAAACCATCCTTCTTCATCCCTGCTATCCATATCCCCATTGCAACATCCTCCAGCTTGAACATCTACATGCATAAATTAAGAATCATCGTTTTCCAATATAATTTAGCCAACTAAAGGATGCAGCAAATATGAAGGAAATTGAAGAACATATGCGGAAGTGTGCATGAAAGATGATAGACAGCCAACAAGCCAGCACAAGCAAACCAACCAATTAAGACTAATCAACATTCCGTTATTAATTGACTAAAAATTCCAGTCAAATCTTGGAGAAAGATAGAAAAAATGGGAGAGAAGAGAAAGATAAATGGTGCCTACCTTCAGTTGACCCTTTCTGTGCCTCATGTGCACTTCCTTTGCTATGTCATGGGATATCACATACCCAGGGCCATGTGCCAAAGGAGGGTAAACATTATCTGGCCATTCCTTCATGATGCAACGAAGAAAATTAGAGCAGAAGGAATCTACCAGGAAAGTATGCTTTATTTTGAACATTAGAGAATGTCAACTGAACCAGAATTTATTATCAAGCCCTTATCTGAGTCTGCAGCTTATCAGCATAAACACAAAATATAGACGCCTACGGCTAGCCAAAATTAGAAAAAGCAATTGGGAGTCTGATTATGAAAATTTGACAATCAATTACTTAACTTGTGTTAATGAATCCAACAATGGATATTGCAACAGAAGGTTACCTTATAACTGATATACCATTTGCTACTGGTGTCCCGATGAGGCCGAGCATTAGAGTTGATTAGGCCATACAACAGTCCATGACTCACATTTGTTCTATTCAAAGAAGCTAGCACTTCATCTACACGAACAAATGCATCATCATCTGTCTTCATAACATACTTGGCCGACACAACCTCTGCCTGAGAGGAAGAAAAAATGAGCAGATGAGGAAAAATAACAGTTCTAACATTCTAGAAAGAAGCCAGAAAAGTCACCCCAAAGATACAGATTGCTATAGTCTTCCAAGTTATAAGGCTGTAATGGTCAACAAATGGCATCAGCTGGATGTCTCCATAGGTTTGTAGCTCGGCCCAGAGTTCCTCATTCACAATCTGTTTATTATGCTGCAACATAGGATAGAAAAGATGTGGCTTTCACAACCAGGCCTTCAGCTACACAGTTTAATCAAGAGATTTAGCTATCAAACATTTATGGGAAGTACGATAAGCAAGGCATTTGAAGAAAACCAATGCACAAAAGCCCTGCTATTTAAGCCATATGATGTGTGCAAGGAAACAAAATATCATTAGTGAGAAAACACTGAATGCACTATGCCACTTACAATGATTAAGCGAGCAAATGGTACTCACCAGACCAACAAAAAACCGGACTGCAACTGCACCTGTCTTCACTGCAGGGTATTGCATCCATGTTCCACGAACAGCCATCCTCTGATTGAAATTGTTGGCTGTGGAAAAGACACCAATGAAGAGGTCTAACGATTGGTTTGGTTGGAGGTGAACTGATGTCAGTGCTTCTATATCTTCTTTGTGCTCTGATTCCTCAGACGAGGGTAAACCACTGGCCAATAAGCATGTTAGTTTCAAGTCTCCAGATATTCTTACTTCCCTGACAAGCCATGGATCCAAACTCTAATACATCACAACCAAAACAAGAATTAACATTTGTGCAATCAAATAAGAAAAAACAGAATGCTCTAAATTATTTGTGTTGGAAAGGAGCGATAGTACTTTACGGTAAGCAAATGATGTTATTTGCTTTCCATCAACTGTCATCTGGATCCCTTCTTCACCCACTCTAAGCGTCATAACAGACAAATTCCCTTGCTTAAATGGAAAATATTGCTGTACCTTGTTATGAGAAAATCTACTTTCTGAAAACTTCTTACTTTCCTTTTTACCCACCATTTCATTGCACTGGTCTAACTGATCCACTGTCCATAAGAAGCAATGGAACTGAGATATAATTTGCACAAGACATATCACTTACAAGATTAAATTACGATCTTTCTTTTTCATTTTTTCCCCTGGTGCCTGTGAGAAATATAGATGCTTATCAGTACCTTTCTTATTGTTGCTGGGAATAGGAAGAGGGCACCGCTCCTCGTCACCCCAGCTATGAGTGGCAGTCCATGCGTTCTGGACAATCACAGGATCATGAGTTATCATATCACCTAAAAGTCTGACATTGTAGTGCAAAATTTTGGGAGGCACTGGGTTCCCTGGAAGTGGTTCCTCCGATAAATTGATACTGAAACTACCATTGGGAATACCAACCATAGTAATTGAAGAACCCTGAATAAGGCCACATGGAATTGATAGTTTATAACCATCTCCTTGGAATTTTGAGGTACTCGTTTTAGAAATAGACCGGCGACATTGTTTCTCCTTAGCCTTAGTGTGTAAACTTTCATTGACAGTACTGCCTTTTCCCTTTTCAAAAGAATCTACTAGTCTCTCCCATGCAGCCTGAGCATTTCTAACAGCCTCCACTCCATCAGGTAAACCTCGTGAATTATTGATTAGATGATGCATGTGATTCCATGCCAGAAGTGAACTCTGCAATTCATGGGAAAATTTCCTATCGCAAAAGAGGCTATAGACATCAGCAGAAATCACATGATCGTTGGTGGCTGGACTATGGACTGGAGACGGAGCCCCAATCTGAATCCATTCAAGAGGATTGGATTCATTGACAGCAGTATAACTTGGCAGTACAGCCATCAAATCATACCTCAGGACAAGTAGCATAATCAAGGATGCAACAAAAACCAACCCCAAGAGCCATTTCTTCATTCTTTTTTTTTTTTTTTGTGCTTTATAATGTCTTGGACATCATTGGTTTGACGCTTCGAGTATGCATTAGGAAGACCTTGAAAAGCAATATATCGATCCTTTAACCGCAGAAATCTGATCACACATTAAGTAGTTTAAAAAGAATGCACGAGAAACTTTCAACGCATGTATTTTGATAGAATAGCAGGTCAATTTCTAGTAGACTTTTTGCCTAGGACAATTCTGTGATCATGAAAGGAGGTATGAATCAGAAGGTAACAAAAAGGAGTAAAGAAAGAAATGGATCAGCTTACAAATGAATCAAAGTCCTAGAACAAGTGGGAGTAATGAAATCAAATACTGCCAAAAAGGAAAGCCAAAACATAAACTTCAGTAATCAGAAAGAGACAAACTGAAGAACATGAAAAAGGGACATCAAAAGTTAAAACCAATGCCAAGGCTGTACAAGTATTTAATAAGAGGCACATAGAGATTTCCTGAAAATGTGTTCCCTGTCAGAACGTAAAAAAAAAATAAAAAAAAAACAGGGCGGAGAATATTGTATGTATTTGGTGAGTTTTGCCTATGGAAAGTGTTGAAACACACTTGAAATCTATGCCAAAAGGTGGTTGCGTTTGGCAGTTTAGCTGTTGGGGTTGGTCAAGTTGCGCCTTTTCTCGGAGTGCTTTTAGGATTTATATCACTGCCCTACTCATTCTGTAATCATTTGTCCCTCCTGCATTGATGGACTCTTCAATATTTAACTAAGTGGGTCGCTGAGATTGGTCTTCTACAATCAACTTTTATTACAAACATTTTCTTGGGTTGTCCTAACATGAGAATCTAACTTCTGGATTGGTTCAGGAACAAAAAGGAATAAAATTTAATTTGGACTTGAGGATAAACCATTTTTATTGTCACTTAATATTTTGCGACTAGATGATATTTTGTGCGCTACATTTAATCAATTTTCATTTTTTCCCTACGCCTTGCGCATTTTATAGTGTAAGCCAAGGCCATCTATTTTTATTATGCCTGTGAGATGCCAATTTTGAATTATCACCCGGAACCACGCCGTGAATTTTCCCTTTTCGTGTCGGATGAGTCAAGGCTTGTGCGATCCACACGTCAACAATTCAAATTGACATTAACGTTGGGGTCAAAATAAATAATGATAACGGAACCTCGTGACTTTTCAATTCTGGTTCTATGGCTTCAATGGCAACGTGGATATGGGATCTAAATAGAATCACACGAAGGTTTGGGATGAAGGAACCCCCTTTCCTTTTTGTGCCGGTTCCCCCCCCCCCCTTTTTTTTCTTGGGATAACTACAAGTTGGTTATTCTAACCGAAAAAATAAAAAACCAGACCTTATTACAGATTGGTAGTTCAAACATGGTTATGTTAGGTATAGGTAGTGAAGTCCGTGGACTTTCCGAACCGCTCCTTCCTAATTTTCTTCATATTATTAATGAGCCGCTAGATAGGCTATCAACTATTTCACAAGTATAAGCATATTTTATATTCCACACTTCCAGAAGAGTTGAGCTGAAACGTTTCTCCATTGGAAAAACCAGAGCTTCCCAAATGAGTGGTGTGGAATTGTGAAGTAAGCCAGAGTATTATGGCTATGCTTGCTTCCTGTTGACTCCTAATTGAGTTTCTGGTCATTCATTGTTGTGATAGACTGAAGACTCCGATGTACCTTAACCCCAAGCCCCACTCCTCCCCCCACCCCCCTCTCCCCTCCTCAATGATTTGGAAAGTTAACCGGGGATGGGTATTTGAGGAGCACGGATTGACCATAACTCTTATTCGAGGTTTACCGCCACATGTACACTAAATTAATCGGCAAGCTCTCATTGAATTACAGAAAAATTGCAGAATCAACAAAGAAAAAAGTATTCATCTTTCATTGACTTGTCACTCACACAAAGATGCTAATATAACATTTATGCTTTTATCAAGAAATCAATAAAGTACCCCACCGTGCCTCCTCCTTCTCCTCCACACCCCCCCCCCCAGTTGTGTCCCATATTGGAATGGTACCCTCAAAACTCAGCGCAGATGTGGGCAATAATGAGATACCAGGCCAAACATTTGTGCCTATCAAACCACTCTAGCCTGCAAAGGGAAATTTGCTGTAATCCCTACTCAAGTTAATGTATAGGAAACCTCTCTCTCCCGATCATATTGTAAGTAGGAACAAGTTGAGAACAGCCCTGCAAAGCCCTTTGACAAGCAACCTTCGACAGCACATGGAGATTTGGTAGAACCCAGAGGATTACTCAGCTTGATGACTTCCATGCAGTCATTGGTTGAATTGCCAGGAGAAATATCATCCCAATTGAAGAGTCTAACATCAATCCGTCTACTTCTCTTTAAATTTAATATGAGATCAGTTGTATCTAAAGCCTCCATTTCATCCTTTTGAATGCTAGGAGACTTCCTCTTGAGTCCAGGAGTGATTTTCAATCCTGCAACAGGACACCAGGAGTGATTCTCAAGAAATTTGCATAAAGCAGTAGCAAAGGGTACTGAATTAAACTATATCAAGCATTACCAGGAAGGGAGTCTTCAGATACACATGACTGAGACTCTGAATCGCCACAGTTACAGAAAAAATTAAGGTCCTTGGGTCCTGATACTCTGCAACACAACATCGCACAAAATATGCATCTTGAAATAAGAGATAAGACATGGCAGGCAAAATAGAAAAATTGAAGCGTAAGAATATAAGTCATCATCCAGCATCAAATATCTTCCAAATTTAGAATAGTGAGGGCATAGGTAAAAGAATCAAACCTGTACATATGCTCTACAAAATCATCTATTAGGACAGGCCAGGCACCTGCAAATAAGCATAATACATAGAAGCATCTATTTAGCAGATAACAAATTGAACACAAACAAAGAAACAAAAACTCAAAAACACAAATAAGCATGATAATATGGATCACATGTGTGCCACCTAGTCTGCAGATAGGGTCTTGATGATACTATACCTTCAGGATCATAACCCTCAAGGTTCTCATGGACACATTGGCTAAAAGCTAATAATTGCTGCCATGTATCCTCAGAGATATTATGTCTCTGATTTTCCTGAATTTAACCCACAATATGCATTGCTTAGAAAGACAGACAAAAGTCATATACTAAACAAACACATGAAACATAAAATGGTATCACTAGTACCTGAACAAAGTCACACCACTGATTAAGCAATCGAAACCTTCCAAATAAAACCAACTTCCATGCAGTAACTGCCTTGCTTACAGCTTTACAATGTTCCAGGAAAATAAGAGTGTCAACAATGTAAAATTTAAAGACCATGTGTCAAAATCCAAACAGAGAATAAAAAACTTACTGATATTCTTCTGACCATTTTGACGGCACATAAAGAAGACAAAGTCATAGAAGCGTGCAAATTCAGAGAAATCAACCTACAACCGACAACAGAAGTGTAACTGAAACCTCAAATATACTACGTTCTTCAAGCAAACAAACTCTAAAGGAAAAAAAGACAAAACACATATCTTATAACAGCAAATATGCTCATATATCCGATTCCATGACTTGAAACAAATGAAACTCACCATACATCCTAGATTCAACTTAAGCATAAGAAGTTCATCAAAAATTGAAATCCTGTCAAATGAAAGCCAAAAACCATAAGCCCATAACTCGTTTCAGGAAAATTCAGAAACATCAAAGTAGTCAGCATGCCAAACAGCTGTTGATATAAATTGTTTTGCACCAACAGTTTCGTTAACCCCAAAAATGATTGTTTCAAAATAACTTTTGCTACCTTGAATACAAGCTTGATTCAACAAACTTTAATAGCTGAGCCAAAGTAGTCAGCATGCCACACAGCTGTTGATATAAATTATTTTGCATCAACAGTTTCATTGACCCCATAAAATGATTGTTTCAAAATAAGTTTTGCTACCTTGAATACAAGCTCGATTCAACAAACTTTAATAGCTGAGCCAAGGCATCCCGCAAAAATTTGCTCCATTGGGTTTCATCATCTTGCCCGTTGCTTATATCTTTGTATGCTTTTCCCGATCTAATATCTACGAGAAAAAAAAATTCAGAATCCACGATATACCACGAACAATCAACATAAATCCAAACAGGTTTCAAAGCCCTCCAATGAACTTAAAAAAAAAAAAAAAAAAAATCATAATCCAAACATGTAATAAACTAAATGGGGTACTCTCGTTAAATAAACACAAGACTGAACACAAAAGGAGAAAAACAATTCTCAAAACTACTAAATTTTTGTTGCTTATGTTTCACTGCTAGCATAGAGACAAAATGGGCAAACCTCATTAAAGCTGATACTAAAATCCTATAATTAAGTTTTTCTTACATGACAATTTCAAATCAACAACGAATGCATTGCCTTGCAACATTAAACACTAATAAATTAAGAATTAAGATTGCAGTTAATTCATAATGCAAAAGCGTAAATCTTTCTTCATTCAGCAACCCCCCACCCCCAAAACCCAAAAAAAATAATAATAATAATAAATTTTTTTAAAAAAAGGAGAGATTTTTACTATTACCGTTACATCTAAGAAGCCAGAAATCATCTGCAAAGCCTTGATTAAAATAATCAATACAGAATCAAAGAAGGAGAGAAATTTTACCGCAGTAACGCCAGTAAATCTCGAAGATGCCGACCCGATTCGGATTCGGTGAATCCATTTGGAACGGAGGAGCCAGCTAACCAGTAAAAAGATCTCTAAGAGACACACAAAAATTGATTTTCAGAACCAAAAACCCTAACAAAAGACCTTCAAAAACCCAATAAAACCATAATAGATACATACATATGAAGAGAAAAACCCAGAGGTCTTGCGTTGCCTCTCGCTTTCCCCCACTCGCTGGCTGTCTTCTCTCTCAGTGTTTCTTGCGCAGCTTGGGGCTTCCTTTTGTGTTCGGTGAAATATACTTCCGAGCGAACCGCATCTGGTTTAGTGGCGGTTTGATTAGACCGTTGTGATTATTTCTTTTTATTTTTATTTTTTCTTTTAAATTTTAATCTGACAAATTTTATGGTGCACACAAATTTTAAAAAATAAAATAAATATTTAAATAAAAATTAATTTTTTATATTTTTTAATTTAATATTTTTTATTTAAAATAATTTTTTCGTTAATAATATATTAAATTTAATTAAATAAAATATTAAATTTATGATATTAATTAATATGATATATTTAAAGATAAAAATTTTAATTTTTTAAAATATTTTTTAAAATTATATTTTTATTATTTAAAAAATAAAAATATATTTTTAAAATTAATAATAATTATTATTATAAAAATAAATTAAATAATTAAAAATATATTTTATAAATTTTTTTAAAATATAATATTTATTAATTTTTTAAATTTTATATAAAATTTAATTAACTTAATAAAAAATATATTATAAAATATTTTTATAAGAATAATTTTAAAAAAAAGTTTTTAATGCATCCGGCGCATAAAAAATGAGGTGGCAAATATTGCTGCCACGTCACTGAATTATAGCCTTCCAAAGAAGATTCCAACTACATATGGCAGTTGCAGAGAACGAACTTCCGCCGCCGCCAAATGCCCACTTCCGAAGTACCAACGGCAAAGCCAGTCCGACCAAACAGGAAAATCCTTACATACGTTCTAGATCCTTCCGAATCGTGGTACTCGCCGAAGCCTCCTATGAATTGCAGCGGCCTCTCTGAAAACTCATTTTTATTGTTGTTCTCTTTTCTACGATGGCTAGTAACGATAGCGACACGCTTATGGACACAGCAGAGAGGCCCTAGACAGGGGTAAACCGACACCCATGTCGTTGTCTACAACCGTGTAATCCGCGCTGTTGACACCCACGCCGATGATTCTGAGGAGAAATCGGGGACGCTGCCGGCGTCGGAAGCGGCCATTGATGCCATGCCAAGATGGACTCTGACGGAGCAAGATGGGGCGAAATACTGTTCTATTTGCTTGGATGAAATTTGTGTCAGCAGCGACGTTAGGGGAGATGCTGTGTAAACACGGGTTTCACTAGGCTTGTATTGAGAAGCGGCTCTGGATTCATGGTTCCTATCCGATTTGCCGTTTCCTGATGCCTGTCAAGGATGTTGATGATGGCAGTAGTGAAGGTGGAAGGCGGCAGAGGTGGCGGGATTTCAGTTTTTGTGGTCCTTAGTGGTGGTCCGGATTCAGAGTCGTTGGAGGATTTGGATCTCGGGTGAAGTTAACAATTGTAGTTAGTTGACGTCCAAAATACAAATCAATAAAAAAAATGGTAAAATTATAGAAAAGATGAGGGGATTTGTATTGATAATTATAGACTTCACAGTTGCCTCAAAAGTTTCAGAAATGGTGGGCTTGAATTTTTATCTCTTGCCCCATTTATATATATATATATATATATATATTATATATATATATATATATATATGGTGACGCAGGTGTGAAATAGGATAAACCCCAATGTATGAAAAGCCAAACTTCTCCTCGCCAAAAATAAGGCTTGCCTTCAAGCCATGTTTCCAACAACTTGAAGCACTCGACGAACTCCGTCTTGACTGCATCTCGTTTTCTAACTTTATACACAAAATTGACAATGATACACCTCACTAATGTGTCTTTTTAGTTTTTTCAAAACAATGTCATTTATAGAATTTATGGTTGAATTGAAAACTGAAATGAAGGGGACGATAAAAGCTGAATAAATGTGCCCTTTGAGTTGCCAAAAGAACAGGAGTTAGACTTTTCTAATTACTAAAATGTTATTGTTAATAAAAGTGGTTTAAATCATGAATCAATGTGTTTTTTAACATGTGGAATTGTAAAAGTTAATTCATAATTAGAATTGCAAGAGATGGAAAGAGAGAAAAATGAAAGAAAATAAAGGAGAAATATGCCACTTGACATACTCTAGTCACAAAAATAGTTATATAGATTTAGAGCGGGATCGATGGCAAGGGCTGGATTTGGTTTCGTGTGGCAGTTCACATGAAGGCGAAACTGGGACCCGACTCTTGGTATTGGGACGAGGTGGGAGAGTCGGTCCCAGGGGTCATATGTTGATCTTTAGGTCACCATAAGAGCGGCTTTCCACTGCCTTAAAAAGGTGGGGAACGGGAATTTTCGAGTACCCTGTGAAAAGGATGGGTAACGCCAAGACGGCCACATAGTTTAAGCAGAAAAGAGAAAAAAAATACGAAAAGACAAAAAGCCGAGCTTAAGGACTTCAAGCAAAGATTGTGTTCAATAGTCCCTCCCTTCTCATGCTTTCTAGTCTTTGTCTTTAATCAACATCTAGTGTTTTAAACAGATAATTTCCACAAATATTTGTTTCTTAATACCCAACCGTCAACAGAAGGCATCCTGTCAGCTACGACATTCAAGCACAGAATATCTAAACATGATCGATGTATAGGACCATAGGTTCTACCCCACGAGAATCTTGACACTACCTTAATGAAAGAGATGCTACTGTTTTAACACGTTCAAACGCAAGTGAGGGATTGTTTTACTGGAGTTGGCAAACCCACGGTTTAACTGGAAAACAAAACAGAGCACTTAGCATAGAAACTTGAATTCCACTTTGCGAAGAGTCTGCAGTAAAGAGATGGATGTTGCTAACTGAAAAGCAAAAAAGGGATTTGATATATGAATCAGGAAAGATAAAGGAAATAACCAAGTCAAATATCCAAAAAGAAAAAGTTAGATGCAGGTAAGCACACAGAAGTTTCAAGTTGCTATGTGCACTCCTAAATCTATTTTTGTGTCTCCACGCTCCACATGACTAAATGTTATAAATCCAGTAACAAGAAGAAAATTGAAAACTGAGGAAAGTATGCCTCAAGTACAGCAAAACCCAAACTTGGACAATGGTTATAAGACTCTAGCAACCATTCAATGATCATTGAAATAGATGAGTTTGCTGTTTGTGTGTAAAAGCATTAGTCTGTGAACCATTTGACTCATAAACTGCATTGCTTAGCTGCATCCAACAGAACAAGACATGATGCCACTGATGGGGTAAGGGGTTCAGAGAAGAAGAAATGGTAAATCATAATGTTCAAGTTGATGCAAGAGCAAGAAATACCGGCATGAAATGAACTGTTCCTTTTCCTTCTAGCCAGCATTAAGTTAAATACTCCATTCAACAGAACTTGGCAGGGGAGAAAAAAATAAACAGAAAAGCTCAACACACCAAAACGACATGGCCTTAATGTCATCAAGGTACACAGCACATATCCTACGACCTCCTATACTGACAGATATTTTTGATCCATTGCAGAACCAGCTTAGCAGAAAACCTTGGAATATCTATAACCTGTTCTAGTTCTTCTTCTTCTCTGAAGCCATAAATACTGATTCATTTATATACTTTTCTTCTCTTTTTCTCATACTGAGTTTAAATATCAGTAAAAGACATGCAGATTAACATAAACAAGCTCAGACACAGCAATTATCATAGCATACTCCAATAGGCTGCCATGATGGATATTAAAGCAAAAAAAAAAAAAGAGGCCCAAGAAAGGGAGGCAAAAGAAACAATTCTGTATGGTGCCAAATTAAGTTAATGAAAGAAAGTATTCTCATAGTCTCCAGTATAACTACATGTATAGATAATCCCTTACAACTTATTGCCATGGCTTATTTAAAGAAAAAGTTGCTGCTGAGAGATTGGCATGAGAAGGCACACCTCTATCCCTTATGCTTCTTCTTTGTATCGGTATATCTTTCCTATAAAGTTAACAATCATATTACATTCTACTTCTTGATCTTCTTTGGCTTTTTTGGCCCTGGTACTTCCAATCTTCCAACAGAGCATCCGCACCTTGCTCGAAAAACAAGAACCGCCCTTCCATTAGGTGGTGCCATTTTCTTCAGCTCAGCCTGTAATTCACGCTGATGATTGGGGGGAAATTTATAAAGACCCCTTTTAACTCCATCTTTGACCAATATCCCATTAGAATTCTTCACACACTCCTCGGTCTCCAGCTGAATATCAAATTCTGCCGCCTTCCTTAGGCCCCTACAATTTGGATTCCCACATTTCCGAGTTGTACACAGAATTACAATCCAGGCAACTATAGCGAAACAGAAAGTACTAATTCCTATAGATCCATATAGCATTGGGTTTCTCATAATCTCCTCTTTAACCACATAATGGATGATGCCAACAAATTCAAAAACAAGCTTGATATAAGGGAATAACAGAAATCCGCAAGCACCAATAACAACAATCAGTATCACAACATCAACCACGACCGATCGAGATCGATCATAGACAGGAATGTTAGAGCAATTTGAACAATTAGTTGTCTTCCTATTCTTGTTTAAATGATTGTTGTGCCTCGGTTTCGGACACAAGACGTGGGAATTCAAGGAATTAGCCATGATTGTTGTCGATTGGTCAACGGAACTGCAGACCGAGATTGAGCTATGGAAATAGACCATCTCAAATTAAACCCAGAAAGAGTAAATGAAAAAAAGCCCTCAATCTCAAATCAGACCAACCAACGTTACGCAATTCAAATCACAAAACCAAATCAAACCCACTAATCTAGAGCCAAATCCAGATCGACCCACCTCGTCAAACTGCAACAAAAACAAGAATTTGCGTTCTCTTGTAGATTCAGAACCATATATATCAACACCCCGATTTGTAAACAATTCAGACAGTACAGAAGGATTCAATCAGGATCTACAATTCTTGATTGAATCCAAACGAGGGGCGAAAAAGTAAAGATCTTTGCCTCAATTTTGGAAAGAAAAACCAGATTACGTAAGGCCGGCTAAGGCGGAACCTAGCCAGGGGGGCAGGAGAGAGAACACGGAAGAGTCATTCAACTGGTTTTCTTCTGTCTTCGTTTCTCTTTTTCCTCTGTCTACACACTTGTGTGTAGCATTTGGTTGTGTCCCTGTGTATAAAAGAGTTGTGTTGGTGCATGTAAGATAAGAGCTTACGCGGTAAGAACTTTAATATGATAATTAATCAAAAAAATTAATATGTTATTTTGGGTTATGCGCGCAACTATGATGGCGTGGGGTCTTGGGAGCGTCATGATGTGTGGATGATTTGGTGGGGTCTAACCATGGGCTTGAACAACATTTTAATTTCATTAAAATAATTGAGACCATAGAGTATTTGTAATTATTTTTTGAACCAACGATGCAGTGTATGTATTTGTATTTGTAATTCACTTCACCTCTTTACAATCACTCAGATTTTAGACCCATTTATGTTATCACAAGGAAAGCGATTTGTTCCTTATTTAGCATTTGCCAAAACATTGAAATTTTGCTTGCAGTGTCACTGGAGAAGTGACAGGATACGGTACTAATCATTTTTTTATTGTTAGATGTTGTGCTGAAAAAGAGTCGTTTAGAAGTTCTTCGTTTCCCATTATTGGAATATCTATAAAAATAGTTTTAAATTTTTTAAAAGTATATAAATTTAAAATAAAAATTTAAGAATATTTAAAATTTAATTGTATAATTTTATAAAAATTTAAGATTAATGTTTTATATATCTAGATATTAAATGCACGAAGGAAAGAGATATCTTTTTGCTTCAAGAGGTGGTGCGGGCTCATTCATGTCTCCACTCAAGTCTAACGTGAAATCTCAACCAGTGAACCTGATTGATTGATCGTACAAAACGTGTAAAACAGTAGAGTTCGTAGGCCTTCCCATCCGTAACGTCATCTGAAATGGATGGAGAGACGTGTGTCTTGGCTTCCTTGCCAGAGATGCGCATATTTTCCCACATGAACCAGCCATTAGAGTTGGCTTGTCTTTGACGTTGAAATGGACGAGAAAGAACACAATCCGTCACCGAGAGCCTGGGGTTTCATGGATTTCTCTCTCGTAGTTTTGTCCATTAAGTTTTATGGATTTATAAATAAATGTATATGCTTAAACTGTTACATGGGGTAAAACAGTGCAATACATGCTAGGAAATCTTAAAAAGTTTAAAACTTTAAAAGTTCATTTGCAAGTAATTGCAAAATCATGGGCAATAAGATCACTTTTGTGAACCTTTTTTTCTTAATTTTTTTAAAAAAAAAAAAAAAAAACCAAGCTTCCTTCTTATCATTATGCACCTACGTCATGTGGACATTTGATGGAAGTGTGGAAGAAACTTCCAGTTCAAATTAAATTTCCACGTTCACCGCGTCCAGCCAACCCACTAGCCAACATTTATGGCTACCGTCTTGATTAAGGTAAAAGAAAAAAGAAAAAAAATAAAAAATAGTAAAAGGGCTATCGTTCAATAATCCCATCAAAGGCAGGATCATTTTTAACATGCAATTGAACATATATCACGATTTCAGGATATCTGATGGAGTTTCTTTCGTAACAAAGCTTAAGAATTGAAACATGGGATGATAACCCATCTCCCAGTTTGTCCGGTATATCACTTGTGGTGGGAATTTCTAATCCATAATAGTCAATCAGGAGCAAACGCCGGCGGAGAAGGGTGGTTGGCAGATTGTGGCTGCCCCACTAAGTGAAATTGTTGGGGAGATCTCGTCACCGCCTTTGTCATTGAATGACCGGACTACATAGAATCGTATTAGTTGAACTAACTTACATCATCGCACCATTACGTAGTTTATGCATTTCCACCGTGAGACGCCCGTTTCATTTTTCTCTTCAGACTTACGTCAACCCAAGTACTCATGAAGTGCTTCAATGGTCATTCACTAAAAATTAAAGGGGGAAGTCGGCAAATGACACGATTTCACAATTCATTTTTCTTATGGTGTTTGACTTTCTTGTCCCCCGCGAGAATCTACCAACCCCACCAATCTTCTAATGGTTTAACGAGAATTTTAATATTGACTTTATAATTTATTTATAATCTTATATTATGTAATAAAAATAATAAAATTATATTTAAATTAAATAAAGAAATATAAGAAAAATTCTCATTTCTTTTATATTTTCCCATTGCCATGAGATTAAACTTTCTTCCCTTAGTGGTTCGGTATACATAACAGTGAAATTTTAAGCTAAAACAGGAAAAGAAACTCCCAAGACATGAAAGAAAGCTGTACTCCGTAAGCAGCACAGTGAAAGAAAAATAAAAAGTAAAAAGAGCTTAGCACAGCAGTAGAAGAAAAAGCTATCGCACTTCAGGAAAACGAAACTGTCAAAAAAATCAATTCCGTGGGAAATTGGGAAACAAAATTTCCCACCACCTAACTCAGAAAGAATCGGAGAAAAAGTGGCTTTTTTTTTTTTTTTAAAGAAAAAGAGAAAAGTAAGGAAACTGAGATTGGGCTGTACTTGGGCTGGATTGTTGATGCTCTGATATTTGGGTTTTCACTTCACAGTGGACTGGGTTTGTCGCCAGTTCTGATCTTAAATTTTCTTAATGAGATTGAGTAACTCCTTGATTTTGGATATATTTTTTTTTTTTTTGGCAGAAAGCTTTTTGATCAATTGAGTGGACTTGATTTATCGGCCCCCAATTGTGCAGACTTGGATCAATGTTTGTAACTTTCTTTTTTTTTTTGTTAATAAAAAAAGGTTTAGTAAATGGTGAGAAAGAATAAGCGCGAAATTGTAGTTGAAGTATAGAGGGATTCGTAATTGCAGAAGAAAGGAATTCAGGGTCTTGTTCTAGGACAGCCATTCTGTGCTTATCGAGGACCAACCAAGCTTCTACCTCATCACTCCGTGAGCCTTCCAACAGAAGAATGCAATTCTTGTTTCAGGATATCGTGGATTAGCACAAAACCGCACCATACAGGCCTTCCCCACCCAAAGTTCGTTTCATAGTAACACATTCTAATAACGCTTGAAACCTCAAACAATAAGTCTGGTTCTATTGATGAATAAAATCTCCGCTACCTCTTCTCGGATTTTGCTAAATTGGGCGTGTTCCTTCTCACCTCGTAACTTGTTCACATAATCAGCTTCCAGTTTTTCAACCGATCGTGTCAGGAGATGTACCAAGTAATGCAGTTGAAAGCCTGCAGCCTCAGGATCAGTTGACCTTGTTGGATTGTAACGGGCAATCCTCCTGCAGGTCATATCTCCAACTGAATAATCTGGCAATGGTGGAGTCAATCTTGAGCTAATAGTCGCATTTAGTACAACTGATGGGCTTTTTGGTTTGGATAGGACCTTGGAAGCATTCAGGACAGACTTCCAGATAAACCCAACAGTCGCTTCTGTTCTGCTTGGATAAGGCACACGTTTGCTTCTTGCTTTGGCTTTGAGGCTGGAGATTGCTGCTTCATCAAACAGCAATCGTTTTGTTTCTGATGCTTCGAACACAAAGCTTTTAGAATTACACTTACCTGGCCTCCAAGATGATGCTTGACTGCCAAAAAGTCATTTGGGGGAAAAAGTGATGGCACCATGTATGAAAATGAGCTGCTACTTTGTTCCTATCGCCCCTAGAAATGGCAGCCCACTCTTGAACAAAGGTTCCCAGAGTATAGCCATCTGCGATTTTGTGAAGAAGACATAAAGCAATCCCACCACATGTAAAGATGTTAACTTGAACGGCCAAATGGGTTGCCAATCCTGGTGGTTCTCTGCAAATTGGTTGGCATGGAATCAGATGGCCGAGTGAGTCTGTATCTTGTGGGCTCAGAAGCTCTTATCATTTCATGACTTGCATGGGCTTCCAAGTATAAAACTCCAGAATCATTACAATCAATCGATCGTTGACCTTTGATCCTTCCAGCAAGTGGGTAAAACATGGTTAGACCATCTGAGAGCGATTGTTTTAGCCTGGCTAATTTATCCTCTGTTTTGAGCTGATCATCACCATTGGTGTAAAAGAAGACAAATGGGTTATAAACCATTGGAACTAACTGGTCAAAAATGGAGAGCTTGAATGTCTTTAGGTGTTGAGGTGCTGGTGAAGATGGTTTTATGGTTTCCCTTGAGATGACCTTCACTTCCATGTTAACAACAAAAGGGTTTCTTAAATCCTTTAGTACAACATCTGTAAACTGACTTCTGATGTCCTTTAATAGCAAAACACAAAGATTAAAAAAGAGAAAAAAAAAAAGAAGAAGAAGAAGAAGAAAGACTTTAATAAAAAATATTATCAAAATATCAAATACTATGATTTTTATCTATGTCTAATTAATTTTTTTTTTAACTTTTTATTAGCTTATGGAAATTTTTAATTTGATATTTTTTATAAAAAATTAAATTACTTTAATGTTATATGTAAATCCTTACAATTTCGTCAATTATTAAGATTGAATTAATTGTTAAATGATCATTGTTGATGTAGCTGATGGCGTGGGCAATGACAGTGAAATATTATCTTTGTTCAAAACTACAATGTTACACACTCGATTGTCTCTGCTTGCATTGACCAACAAACGTGATGAGTTCATGACAATACTATACGTGCATACGCACGCCTTTGCCTAGGAACAGAGCCTGGCATGCCGGCCGGCACACATTTTTCTGATATATGGATGCCGAGAGAGACACCCCTCCTGAGTAATTAAATTCCCTTCATTAAATTTTTTTAAAATAAAAATTGTCAATTACAAATATATGTTGAGATCCTACTACAAGTATTTTAGTAAGAGAAGTTTCTAATTATTATTTGAATTAATAATTTAATATATTATTTTTATTAATTTATTTTTAAATTTTCATTGATATTTATTGTTGATAAAAATATAAATTTTAAATTTTAAATTTAAAATACATAATAATATAATTTTAGACAATTAACATTAAAATTCAATAATACTCAAATAAAAAACATTTTTATCTGACTCTCAATTTTAATTCACAAATATAATGTATAGTTTATAATTATAATGAAGTCAATTAGATTGATCAATCTTCAAAAGTTTATAATTCCGCCAAATCGCCCCCAACGTTTTTCTTCTTTTTCTTCTTCGTCCTGTCTGCTTAGTCTCCTGTTTCTTTGTTCTCCGTTTCAAAAATAACGGTCACATTGTGACTCTGAAATGGCGGAGACCGGTTTTTGCTACCTGAAGTAAGTGGAAGGAAGAAAGCGATGCCGAGTACCTCTATTCTATGCTTTTCAATGCGCCAGATGAGAGCAATGGATGATACTGACTTTCGTAACGGTTCGTGTAATGTACTTCTTTTTTCTTTTTAATTATTTTTTTCTCCATATCCTCTGCGATTTTGATTTAATTTTTCCCATTGTTGGTTTTCAAGAATCAATCGAGATTCAACGATCTTGAGAGTTTAGCGAACGATGGTCCTGTTGACGGCAATGGGGGAATCAAGAACAGTTGAGTTCGTTCAGTTTCTTGGTAGACGGGATGGAAAAACCCCACGGTTCCTCTTGAACATTCCCTTCTGGGTTATCTTGCAGGGTACATGCATGGACGTGGAGCCACTGTGTTAGGACCTTGGACCAAGAAGGACAGAAAACAGAATTTGAAGAAGAAGAAGATGGAATTTGAGAAGAACAGAGATGGAGGTTTGTAACTCTGTTTCTTACTTCCTTGTTCTTCAACTTTTAATTTAATTTCCTTTTTCCTATGTTTAATTGTCCTTTACGAATCCTCTCAAGTCTCAACATTTGATTTCTCGGCTATCAACCTTTGTTTAATCGGACCCATTTCTTCTTTTGCTGTCTTTTTATTGTTTGAAGGCAGGAATTTCAGTTTTGCTCCGATATCTTCCATGGTCAACCTTCAAGACTATAAAAAGGAATAAAGAAAACAACAAAAGATTAAAAAAAAAAAATTCAAAATTCAAGATTTATAAATCCTGTCTAATATCTGAGGGGATTGATCATTTGTCACTGCTATTTACGGAATAAACTGTTTTTTTTTTTCCTTCTTTATTTAGAGTTTTTTCTAGTTTAATTTTATTTTGAACGGGACTGTCTTTCGAATTTTACTGAAGTTCTTTAGAATTGACTCCATGTTCGAAGTTAGTTCTAACTCGTCATTTTCTGGCGGCCAAATGGAGTCTGATTTCCATTTACCCCTTTGATTTCAAGGCTGGATTGTCAGTTGTTCATCCTTTTTCTCCTGCAGTGAGGGGGGGGGGGGATGGTTTCTTTCATAGGCGGTAAACCATGAGTTACAAAAATTAAGAAAAAATAACAAAAAAAATTTTGTAATTTAATTAATTTGAATTATTAAAATAAAAAATATTTTTTTTGAAATTTAATTGATAAAATTTTAAATAATAAAATAAAAATTTTAAAAATATATTATTTCTCATTTATAAAAAAAAAATAAAATTAACTAATTTTACTTAATTTTTTAATATAAATTTCTAACTATTATTTCAATATTGAGTTAAAGTTTATTGACGACCGTTGCTATAATTTACTCATGCTATTGAATTCAGCTCATAATGTTGGGGATTTGAGCAATTGGAGATTAGAAGCAGTAGTTTATATTGGTAAACTTTTTTTTTTTTTTTTTTTCTCAGCAGGGGTGCTATAACATTTGAATGGGGTTGAATCAATGTCCAGCAACTGCTGATTGCTTGGTTCAAAAACGGGTCGTTTCACTCCCTAATTGGGACTCTTAGCCGACAATTATGTTTTTGCCAGTCTCTGATAATTATAAACGACACCCATAGATGGAAATACATGCCTTAGGAGGTTCAGATGTCATGTGATGAAAGGAATAACCGAGATAGAATGTGATATTTACGACATTTTGTTATAAAAAAAAAGAAAAATCAAATTTTATAAAACTACATCAAAGAGTATGTCAAATATTATTAAATCAATTTAAAAATTTATCGATAATTTAGGAAAATTCTATAAGTGAAATACTTGATTTATCTCTTCTCTGATCGGATTGGTGGACAATTGTGATCAGTTCGTGACAATTCTATGTATGCCTATGTGAAATATGGCATACAGCATTTTCTTGCAACCATATATAAAAACAAGACAGCTTTTTTCAACTTTTACGGCAACCTAGATGCTGGCTTGGTTAATGATGTCTGATACGATTCCTGGGCTGATGCTAGCACACGAAAGGAACCCTGATTCTTGTTCTACAAAAGCCATTTCATGTTCATCTAATGACAAGCAAATTGCACCAGATGAGCACACACTCGTCGCGTCATTCTTATTGCATTTTCAACAAAAATCGATGCGTTGCTTTGCCCCTTGTCATAAAATATTTTCCAATATATATATATATATATTTATTTATTTATTTGGTGACCCTTTTAACAATTTTTATTTCGAAAAACAGTCAAGTCAAAATCTTACTCGAGTAAGACGAAGAAGAAGAAGAAAGGCATAAACTTTTTCCGCGGCACGTGGCGTCCATAGAGCAACTCCGCATCTACAAAAGGATAAGCCGAGCCACTAGAAGCAGATTCGCATTAGGTGCTCTTTTGAAAATCTGGCGCAGATGCTTCACACGTGGATGGTTGAGACACGTGTGTCGGGATATTGGCACGAAAGTGAGGCGGCCTTTTCGCCCTGCCTTTTATGAAACAGGCCTTGCATAGCAAGGAACTGGCTATTGTCTGACGTGTGGGGTCCAGTTCACGCAGATATGTCAAATACCGTGTTCGACGTGGATTTCTGTGGGTTTTTAATTTTTTTTTATTCTTTCTTTGAGAAAAACCATTAACAAAGTCTTGGTTTCTGCCGCTTCCTGAATGGGAAAAAAAAAAAAAAAAAAGCCGTTGGAACGAATATTAATTAATTCTATACCGTGTTTCAATATAAAAAAATTTATTTGAGAAGGACTCCACTAATTATTTTTTTTTAATGAATAATGGGGACAAATACGAAATTAAAAACATTTCATCGTTACTTCTTTTTTTCCTCGTCAACAAGAACTATTCTTTCCCTTTGATTGGAAGAGGGAACATGTCTGGCAAAACCATGTAACCTTGGCCTTTACGTATTTGTGCAGTTGTATCTTCTTTAACAGTTGTTGATCTGACATGTGGCTATGTATTTTACGTTGAAAAAATCTTATATTTTAATTATATTAACCTCAAGAAAATACCAAAAAGAAAAAAAAAAATTACATTTTTTTAAATTTATATTGTACACATCGTGCTTACAATTATCTCTTATTTTTACAAGTAATAAGTAGCATCTCTTGACTAACTCGGATAAATTAATAAAGACAAAAATTATGAAATCGCATATTTGTCTTTAGTTACATTTTATAGACAAAATAAATATATTTTTTAATTTTTTCCACTGATTCAATTTTTTTTATAAAAGTTTATATATATAATTATAGTGACAACCATTATATTTTAGAATTCCAATAATTGTATTTGGATTTCAACGGGCAATTTTTCTTTTGATGCATTAAGAATATTTTAGTTGATTTATATGAATTATAATAATATTTTTACAATAAATTAGAGTACTTTTTATTATTAAAATCAAATATTAAGATGTAATTTGTTATATTTAATAAAAAAAAGGTGTGGTTTATTACTTTACCTTAAATACAAAGTACAAAAAATATATATGTTTTTCTTTTTAAAAAATACGGTGAACTCGACATCTAGTGATAAATATGGGGCTAAATAGCTTTCTTTGCAAGAGAGAGGTGAGGGATAGAGGAGCATTATAAAGACGTGCAAAATGCGAGTAGGGTAGATGGGCCAAACTCAAATATCATCCACATATTAATTCATTGTTTAATAAAATAGTATAAAAAAAGGAAAAAAAATCAAAATCTTTTGTCGGGAAAATGAAATGAAAGCTTTGAGAAGGGAGGTAGGAAATAAAAAAAAAAAAAAGAATAAAAATAATTTGTTGGGGTTGTAGGATTTGAAAGGAAGAGACACAAAAGAATCAAAAAGAGCAAAAAGAAAAGAGGAAAATCTTTCCTTCCAAGGCCACACAGACAACTTGTGGTTGAGAATTGCTCTTGGGCGATGACGTGGCATGGGCTACGAAGTAACCTTTGCAGGTACAAAACGCTGACCCTGTCAGATTTCTGTCTATATTTTCACTCACTAAAAAGAGACTCTCAACACACTTTTATTTCTCTCTCTCGCAGATGATTTACAATCAGCTTATCATTGGTGAAACTTGATTTTTTTTCTTTAATTTATCCTCAGATACAAAAGGGAAGAAAGATAGGTGAAAAAAAGAGAGAGAGAGAGAGAAGCAGAGGAGCAGAAATGTCGGAGCCGAAAGACCCGGCAATCAAGCTGTTTGGAAGGACGATTCCTTTGCCAGAGATTTCACAGGGAGGTATCAATACTTCTACTGGGGTCTGTGAGGTTGATGGTGGCAGTCAAAATCAGGACCGTCAATCTTCTGCAGACCTGGCTCCTGATAGGAGCACAGAAAAAGCTGATGATGAAGAGAGAGAAGGTGACATCAAGGTAATGACTTTGATTTGTATATTTTCTATTTTTGGAGATTCTGAGGATGACCCATTTCTTAGGAGCTTAACATAGTCAATGGGTCAGATTTAGTTTTGGAAAAGGTGTCAAGTTTGAGGTGTTATTCTGGGTTGGGTTTTCTGTGATTTCAGGTTTGTTTTAGATGTTCCTTCTAAGATGTCTCAGAGTTCATGACTGAAATTTTGGTCCCCTTGAGCGATTTTGTGTCCTGGGATAGAATTTATTGGAGGTGATTAGGTAAAGTTTGAATTTTTTGGAGCTTACAGATCAAGGAATTATGTAAATGATTGACAGAAAAGTCATTTCTGATCTGTTCTCACTCAGTTAGGTTATTCTATTCATAAGCTCGATTTTGGGCACTTCATGTTGGATATTATTGAGGGCTATTCTTCTTCTTCTTCTTCTTCTTCTTTCATTGGTAGGAAGAATCCATGCTTTCTTTGCGTCCTGGCTTCTTGGGCCTTGGCGCTTTCGGTAGTTCTCTTTTTCGGGTTGGCTGCTGTATAGCCTGTGAATAGCGTTCCTTGATAATGGTAGTTTCAGATTTATAATTTGGGTAGTTGGGGTCTTGCCTTAACCTGCCAAAGTTAGCCCTGTTTTTCCCTTCGAATTAACCGCTCAAAAAGAATGTCAGTGCATGGGTGTTGAAGGGGGGGGACATCTTTTGGTGTGAACTCTCGCACTAGGACAATATTTCATCGACTACAAATAGTTGATCCCAGCCAATATCCTGGCCGGATTGAGATCAGGTTGTGTCCTTTAACATTCTGCAGAGATAATAGGACCAAGTAATTAATATGTTGGCAGACTTCAATATACTGGTATGCAGGTCCACTTAGATTAAATTTTCCGTCAGTTTGTAGGTATGGGATGCTGGTATGGGCATGATATCTGAGTGCACAGTAGTTTCTTCAGGCAATGAGTTTGTCACTATTACACAATTTTGAGAATTGGGTTCGTTTTCTATATATTTTGATTAATGCAGGACATGGTAGAAGAGAGGGCAACAGAGGGTAAACCCCAAGAAAGAGGCCCAACTGCAACTGTGGTGGAACCATCAAAGTCAGAGGGAACCTCGTGGACAAGCGAGAACACAAAAACACCCTCTGTTGAAAAGGAGAGCACCGAGTTGAAAACTTCGAGGACAGAAGAAGAACAGAGTGATACAAGTAGTAATTCACAAGAAAAGACCCCAAAGAAACCTGACAAGATCCTCCCGTGTCCCCGCTGCAATAGCATGGACACCAAGTTCTGTTACTACAACAATTACAATGTGAACCAACCCCGGCACTTCTGCAAAAATTGCCAGAGATATTGGACTGCTGGGGGGACAATGAGAAATGTGCCTGTGGGTGCCGGTCGTCGCAAAAACAAGAATTTGGCTTCTCATTACCGCCATGTTAGTGTCTCGGAAGCTTTGCAAAATGTTAGAACTGATGTTCCGAATGGAGTCAACAATCCAATATTGAAAACCAATGGTACAGTCCTCGCCTTTGGCTCAGACACACCGCTACATGAATCAATGGCTTCTGCTCTGAACCTTATTGATAAAACAATAGGAAAATGCTCAGGAAATGGGTTTCATAAGCCTGAAGCATCAAGTCATTCGGTTCCTTATGGAAATGGAGATGACCATTCTAATGGATCTTCAGTCCCTGCACCAAACTCAAAGGACAAGGCATCCAAAAGCGGGTCACAGGAGCAAGTTACGGGAAATTGCCAAGGGTTTCCACCTCAGCTAGCATGCTTTCCAGGTGCACCCTGGCCTTACCCTTGGAATACAGCTCACTGGAGCCCACCCATTTCCCCACCTGCCTTTTACCCTTCAGGATTTGCTGTGCCATTATATCCTGCAGCTGCTTATTGGGGTTCTATGGTACCGGGTGCTTGGAATATCCCATGGCTTCCTCAGCCATCTTCGCCAAAACAAACTGCCCCAAACTCTGGCCCCAACTCTCCAACATTGGGGAAACATTTAAGGGATGAAAACATGCCCAAACCAAGTAACTCTGTAGGAGAGGAGCCAGTGAAAGATAATACTTCAGAACGATGCCTTTGGATACCAAAAACGCTGAGGATTGATGACCCAGGAGAAGCTGCAAAAAGCTCTATATGGACAACTCTTGGGATTAAAACTGACAAGGCTGAGTCAATCGGTGGGCGAGGACTCTTTAAGGCCTTCCAATCAAAGGATGATGAAAAGAATCACAAAGCTGAGACCTCTCCAGTCTTACAAGCCAATCCTGCTGCATTGTCTAGATCAATCCAGTTCCATGAGAGCTCGTGATTGGGTAGCTGACAGGCATTCAGCATTGGTTTTGATGTTGCAAACCAATTGATGATACCATTCACCGGTTTTGAAATCTAAGGGTTCATTCTGGGTTCACAAGCCTGTCAATGACAATCGGGTGTTCTAGAGGACGAGGAATGCACTTGTTGACAGAAGTAGCCACAGAACTATTTATATTTATTTTTCTCTTTTATTGTTTTGATGCTGCTACATGCAAATTGCTTTCGTTAACGGTTGAATCACTTCCAAGTTCCTGTACATATTAGTTTATGAGATTGTGAGAGGCTGAGTGGGTAGGGCAAGGTTGAGGTTGAGTTTGTGTACCATAATTCCAATGTACAAAAATAAGCCCGGGAAAGAAATGAAACTTTTTGTTATTGGCATACAATTCCCGCATCTTCTCCCGCCGCTTTTTCTTCCCAGTACAGGACGAATTCTCCTGTGCCGCCTGTTTCAGAAAAGGTTGGGAATTTATAGCCCCATGAATGAAGTCAGATCCCTTGATTCTGAAAAAAAGGACAGAGAACTGAATATGAAAGCTCTGGTTTCAACTATCGTAGATCGCCGATAAAATGAATGCAGCCTTTTGGCATGGCCTGCAACAGCCCTTCCATATAGAGAACAAAGAAGATCCAATAGTACGGTTAAATTATATTAAGGGGGTGGGACATAGGGTGAATTGAAAGACAGAAAAGTTGATGTCCGCTTTTCTCTTTTTGCGGATAGACTAGAGAGCATTAATCCTTGGAGGAAAAGGCCAAGCACCTTTCCCTTTCTAACATAGCCAATAATCTAAGCAATTAGTAGACAAAGTTGGGAAAGTCGATCATAAAGTTTTTCCATTCTTTCCGTTTCTTCTTGCTTTTTGTTCTTCTCTTATAAGCTTCACATATCCACAATTCAACGTAAAATAATGACAAGGACATACAACTTAATGGTCATCAACCTGCTTTAGACAGCAACCTAAGCAACCTAAATGAACAATTATAGACCTAAATTAACTGATAAGTAACTTGGAAACTCAAATGGGAGTTGGTCGGTCTATCAAACTCAAGTCCACGTGTGTGTCTGCCGATGGTTTGTGCTATTACTAACGCTAGGCAAATGTTGGCCACTATTTTTAGTATGTTACATGACCCGGGAGCCGTGGATGGGTCCCAATACACGTGATGCCATTAGGCTTCTTGGCCTTTTCTCTGGTTACCATCTTCTTTCTTATGCTCGTTTGGAGAAATCATCTGCCTCTCCCCTTTTCTTTTTGGGTCCTAATTGCTAAATTTCTTCACTTTTGGTACATTTATAACTTTTTTCTTCATTAGATGATTCATTAAATTGTAAGTTATACAATAAAATTAACTCTGATTTAAGTGTTTAATTAACTGAGTAATTTAGAAACTAATACATATATAACTCTAGAACTACATTTGATATCTAATTATGACTTTGACGATTTTGAATTGTTAAATTTATCACTTGAAACTGATTATGAATCTCTCATTTGTTGGTAAAATAAACTTTTTGTGTGTCATGTGGTTCTTCCTAGATAAACCTTGCAATCCCATGTCACATGCCGATGTTGGTGACAACGAGCGGTTCCCTCTGTTCAGACACGACCATCTTCAGCCGGCAGCCAACGACCTGGTCTGAGAGTTTTAGAGACTCCATAGACATCTTTGTTAATTTGGGGAGGAGAATTCAGGTCCTGACTTACAAGATAAATCTAACGTGAGCTCAGTACATCTAACACGAGAGTCAAAATTATCCTTCTTAAGTTCTGGTTTGATTTTGAATTATAATGTCCGTAATGAAATGGGAAGCCAAAGGCTACTCGATCCCTTTTTAATACAGTGTTTTAAAAAGATAACATCCTTTTTTAGCTCATTGCCAACATCATGATATTTTGGCCACAATATTATAAAGGATTAAGCTATTGCCAACTTTTATCAACATTTTCTCACAAAGCACAGCTATAATATTGGGATTTGGGATTGGAATGTCAACGCAGCCTATGACATTTCCTTGCATTCTTTCTGCGTCTAGTTGCCTGGTCTTGCTGCTTCATCCACACGAGAGGAATAGTGCACCATGACTCTGATCCATTATCTTTGAAGCCTGCCTCTGAATTGGGGTTGAACCAGAAACATCTGATGTTTAAAATTTGATGTTTTGTCGAGTGGGTGCCAAAAAAACTGCGAAAATGAAAATTTTAAGCATTGGACTACTGATCATTATGAAAACCATTCAAAAGCAACACTTCCTGACTTGGTAGCGATGGCTTCTTGTGTTGGTGCAAAAGGTCCCAACTTATTGTTTATTCTTAAAGCATGAACTTAACTTTCTTTCTTCTTTTTTTTCCTTTCTGTCAATTGCTAGCCCCTGAAAAAGGTTCCTAAACACAAAACTAAAGGATCAGGCAACAAATTTTAGCAACATTAGCCCAAGTATAATCAGACTTTTGTCAATGCATAAGCAATGATACGGTTGTACACTGACTCTGGAAATGCAGATGACAATCCGCATGTACAAGTTAACCGAACTTGTTTACGCCTATCGTTATTTTTTGTGGCTTTGATATGGAATGTGTATCATCCTGCTGGCGCAATGAGTAATTGCAAGCATTATTTGCACTTAAAAAAATCATCTTAACAAGCCAAAAATGATAAAGTAATAGGTTAATCATAAATTTAAAACCACGATTAGCAAGTGGGGGGACGACAACTTTCTTGATCAATAATGCTAAAGGAATTTTATTTCCTCATCATCTTGTTTTTTTTCTTTTTTTTGTTCATCAAAAATTTCTTTCACATAAATTTTAAAATTTTTATAAGAAATACTTCATTTAAGGTTTTTCACTTGAAGAATAAAATAAATTTAGGAGAATTCAACCGTGAGACTATACGGTTGGGATGTACAATATCTTAGTTTTTTATTCAAAGGCGAATTTGAACTTTTTTTTTTTTTCTTTTTGACTTTAGTAATCATGAGGTTTACTTTAATTTGTTCACAAAAGCCTAGTCGATTACCTTTTTTCTTTTTCTTTTTTTTTTTTTAATAAAAAAAAAAGTGCATTAGTTATTGGTTTTTCATATTTTTGTAGATCCCAGTTTCTAGGCTAGGTATCACTCATCAGCTTTGATCGGAATGAATTTGCGCAACCATCAATCATCAAGTGATATAAACGCATATATCTCATGTTAAATGTCCATTAGCATTGGCTGTGTGGAGATGCCAATATGTCACACGGGAGTGGATCCTTGGGCAGTAAAGTAAAATCATTGCACGGGCGACATGATGTCGCCTGGATAACCATCAGTAACCCAATAAATAAAGCAAATAACAGTAAGAGCAATTAGATAAATTAAGTCAAATATTTTAAAAAAATAAATCAAGTTCCAAGATTCTCGTCAGGGGAAAATAATAATAATAATAATAATAATAATAATAATAATAATAATAAAAAAGCTCCAATTTAGACTAAACTAGTAAGTTCCACTGGCCCGTTTTCTGGGCTTCTAGCACCAAACGGTGGCAAGGCTAGTGTTCCCCGATTTGAACATAAAAAGGAATAATGGATCCCCTAAACTATAGAAACTAAAACTGAAATTTAAATGTAACAATCCCTGCAAACAAGGCTCAAACACGTGCAAGTACATGGAAAGCTTGTATCTGCTAATTTATTAGTTAGAAATTTTAGTGATAAAATCACATAAATGTTTAATTTCCTAATTTCAAACTGTATTTGATGTCTAGCCTTTATATTTTTTTTTTTAAAAAAGAAAAGGAAACAAAAATTGCATCTGGCAGGCACGAACGTATAAGGCAAAATTTATAAGTATCTTCTTTGGATCTGCAGCTGAAAGAGGCGGTTTCTTAAAAATTGGAAATTTACCTAGACCCCGTCCCATAAAAATTCAACGCCTACCCAAAAGACAATTTTCCTACCTGAAATTGCATTGGACGAGCTAAAAGGCTTGACTAGAATTTTCGTGGCTCCGTTCTCAAGTTAGGAAGAACAAGCGTGCGCGGAAAGGTAGAAAATAGAAAGACCAAGAATTCAACCCAAAAAAGGTGGTGGGTGGGTAGGCGGCTAGGGGGGTGGGGGAACTTTCAGGAAGTTGCAAACGAAAAGCCACAGGTAACAAAAAACTGACTCGATCACTAGCCTATGGCTTTTAAGTCAAGGGCAAAAGCAAGGAAATTACCACGGGGAACTTGCTGTCATTGTGGAAGTGGTTGATGTAAAATGACAGGCAAAAGCAGCGGCCCGCGAGTGACACTTCGAAGAAATTTCAATTCCGTATATTGCGAGTGCCCCTTGGGACATAAAATATTGGCACAAATGGTCAATGGAGTGAAAAGGAAGCAAAAGGAATATTCTGGCTGCTGTCACCAATAATCCACGCAAAAGGACAGGTGGCTCCAACATGACCCATTGCGGAGACTTCAATTGAAATTTCCAGTCGATGTGCAGGAGCCCAGAAACTTCCCTTCTTACGTGACAAAGTCTATTTCTTCCCGTTTGTTTTCCCTTCTCTTACGGACTTCCTGCTAGTTACAACGCAGCTTCCTCAGCGCACTTTCAAAGATTGACCCTTTCATCCGTTTAGATGCACAACGCGTGTTTTCCCGCCTTCTATATATGTAATTGTCCTTCTTTCCCCGACTCCAAAGGGATTCCTAGGCTAATTTATTGGAAGAAAACAAAGCAACTGCCGTTGCCGTTTCGTGTAGAGAGACAAATGGACATAAAGCCAATCTACTTCTATGACTCCACTACTATGCAGAAAGTATCAACAAACGATCAGCAATCTTCTCCATTATTATTATTTATGCCATTTGGTTTTATCTTGTATAATGCTGTCAATTGGTTCAATAACGTACCCAAGGTTTTATCGAGATGTTGGTTCTTTCTTCAATCCCAATTGAGAATTGGCAGCTTAAAGGCCTGCGGAGACAGCGACAGCCAATATTCTGAGTCATTTAACGAGCAACTCTGCTTTAACAGGAAGAACGATGATACAAGCCTCCGCAGGGAAGAAGCAAAGATGGTGATGGAAAACCTGGGACTTCTTTACAGCAACGAAAGCGAGGAGCTTGAGGAATTAATGGATTCCAAGGAGCTTTCCCAGCTGTTTGACCAACAGGAGCCAAGTTTGGAGGAAATAAAGGAAGCCTTTGATATCTTTGATGAAAAGAGTAAAGGGTTCATTGATGAAGAGGACTTGCAGAGAGTTCTCCACAAGCTGAAATTCAAGGAAAGATTCGACCTAGAAAGCTGCAGAAAAATGATCAAAAAATTTGATGATAATGGAGATGGAAGAATAGATTTTATTGAATTTATAAAGTTCATGGAAAATAGCTTTTGTTGATTAACTCTTTTTAGGAATTTAATAGCTGACTATCTTAGCAGGTTAGATCTTTTCCTCTTCCTTTTTCTCCTTCTAAACTTGTATCCTCTTTTTATGGCTACAATTTGAACTCGATTTAATTATAATGGATGCTGTAAGTCCACATGAAAATGGTTTCAAATTCCATGTTTTACCATTCGATAAATCACAAAAGTGAACGAGGATGGTGCCTGGAAAACGTATAATATCTACTGGACACCAGTAATTTGCACAAGAATAGCTCGCATCTAGAAAGTAACGGTTGGCATCCCTAACCATTATCTCTATGCCTGTAACCTTTGAAATAAGTCTGACAACTGAATGACAATCATCAAACTTCCTGACGTTCTTAATTACAACAACGGTTGCTTCAGAAGGTGCTACATGGCCAACCCACTTTACATGCTTTGACCCCATGAACTTTTGAACCCGAGAAGCTCCCCGGCAACCGCGATATTAACCAAAGAAGTCGTCTCACGTACGATGTTTTCTGTGGTTTGGTTCTTTACAATCAAGCGGACATGGTTAATCTCCCCAAATTTTAGCCCTTTTAGCATTATCACCAAAGAAAAAAAATTATTATTATTTTTATTATTTTTTGGTATAGAGGATCTTGACGGGAGATTGGCAGGAACCGAACAGTGCGAATACTTCTGCCAACGTTTTGCGACGAAAACAAAAAACCGGAAAAGAAAAAAAAAAAAAACAGGGAAGATTTCTCTGTTAAAAAACGTACTTGGCAAGTGGCAACAAGTTGATGTTGGGTCCCACTTTTGTTGCCTCTATCTGATTGGACCACTTGATTATCGCATCTTTAAACTTTTTCAATCAAGCGGTTGTGCTTTGTCCTTCCCTACGCAATTCGGGCACATGACCGGCTCCCAAGTCGAGATTTATAAATTAAAAGGAAAATAAACGTCCCTCCGTGGCACTGTCTTGCAAATTATATCCTTTTTTTTTTTTTTATAATTAATTTAGGATAACAAATAGAAAACTATTTGTTGATAGCGCTTGTGACATAAAATTTCAGCCACTCGAAAAGGCAAAGAATATCCTGATCAATTGATTGAATTTGAAATTCCCTCAAATGCTGCCTGCCTCCACCCCCCGCCCCCCACCCCTGCTAGCTTCTGCAAGCTCCACATCAGAGTGAGCACTCTTGCAGTCTGTCGCTACTCTTTTTTTTTTTTTTTTCATTTTAGTTTTATGATAGACTTTTGTATTCCATGCTGCACCATATTGTATGTGATAAACTTGAATCATCAATATGACAAGAATTTAGTCTCATTACTTTCTGTTTAGCCTGGATTCTCTGATGAAAGAAACTAAGAGATAATGATGGACATGAGTCTGCTAAGTTGGTGGGGTTAGTAGAAGTAAGCGCCTGCTGGCTGTTGCTACGATAAAATTGAAAGCTTTAATGCCTGCTGCTCTCAGCGGGGCTGGCCTTCCCTAGAATTCTACTGTTGATCGGTAATGAAAGTAAAAGCAATCACATTTCACGGGTTTATATCAGATCCGAATGATAAAGTCTGCATAACAAGTTTACTGCACGTTGTTTTTTTCTTTTGGTGTGTTTCAAGAAATAAATAGTCAGAATTTTCAAGGCTCTTTTACCAGGTTCTCATCTCGTACCTTTTTATCTGGAAAGGTTTTAATGCTTGATTCAAATCACCAGATTTGCTGCAACCTTTCAAGGTCTTAAGGCGGAAGGCAGGGAGCCTGTTTCAAATTTAGCTCAGTGGCCATGTTGCATCAAGCAAGAAGAACGGGGCTCCCTTTGATGAATCTTCTAAGATTCAAAGAAATGCCTATTCTGGAGCAACTACATTTGGAGGAAAAGCTGCTTCGTACGTCTTTGGATAATTGGTGTATCATAAATGATGGAACTGATTCTCCTACCATTGTCATGGGGAAGTCTGGGTAAAGAAGTTAATTTAAATTTGTTACCCTGTGTATTGTCATGGAGTTGTTTACCGCAAAATTCACCACCATGTCAATGTATTGATTGGAGGGTCTTCGCACATTTGACTTGTTTCTTTATTTGCCTTGACAATTTTATGCTTGACATTCAGGTTGGAGTCGTTTAACCGTATCTAATTGTCTTGCTTTCAATTTTGAAAGGATGCAGTTGTTTGGCACAAAGTAACTGAACTAACACATTTATTTTGGTGCTGCTGAATCATAAGCAATCACCTCAAGTTTTCAAATGGTTTCATCTTTCCAGTCAACGTACCTTTTCTTGAGATTTTCGTATTGATAGATGCATATTTTGTATGCAGGAAACCTGCTGAACTTCTTGAACTTGGACCTGTATTGCGAGACCGGGTTCCCGTCATCAGAAGGCCTACCGGGGGTGGCACTGTTGTTGTGGACAATGACACAATATTCGTCTCTCTCATATGCAACAAGGGTGCCGTTTCTGAGGTGCAACCTTATCCTCGCCCCCTCATGTGTTGGAGTAAAAAGCTGTACGTTCAAGTTTTTCATGGGACAGGTGATTTCCAGCTTCGAGAGAATGGTATATAACTTTGGTTTAGAAGATGCTTTTAACATTCATAGAGTTTGACTCTCACAGACAGTTGTTTGTAGAATTACAGGACCATAACTCTGTTTCTTCGGAACTTGAGACCAGAGTGATTCTATAACAGGATTGCAATTACGGAAATAAAGATAAAATGTCACTGCATTAATCAGATAAACCATATGCCTATTTTGCTTGGGTATTGTACCTTGAGCCTTGGGTACTCACTATCTTGTGAAGATGATATGACAACCAATTATTGGTGTGTCATTTGTAGGCCTTGGAGCTATAATTTTGTTTGTGCTTTTAAAATCCTGGACAGAACTAAAACACATTCTGCAGATTGTACCCAGTAACTTTCAGATGTTTTATGCATATAACATGCTAGTCCTTTCTAAGACTTTTCTAACTTATCCAGATTATGTGTTTGGTGATTGCAAATTTGGTCAAAACGCTCAATCCATAACCAAAACCCGTTGGATGCACCATAGTTCATTTATCTGGAATTATGAGATCAGAAATATGGCTTACTTGAAGATACCTGCCCGAGCTCCCAAGTACAGAATGGCAAGTTCTTTCTCTTTGCTTGCTCCACTTGGGCTATTCACAAGCACAAATATTTCCAGTATGATTATATGAATTGATGGTGCCATGGCATTTTTTTGATACATTTATGTTCATACTTTGTTAGAAGTAGGAGCAGCAGGAAACACCCATATTTGTTTCTTCTGAACTTCATGATACCAACTTACTTCGCAGGCTAGAGACCACGCAGAATTTGTTTGCAGGATGAAGGAATATTTGCCAAGGTCAGACTTCTTTGAGAAAACACTGAAGGCTCTTGAAACCCATTTCACAATGAAGCCAGTAAACTTGGATGCAGGTGGTGAAAACGATGGAGAGGAAATGCCTCCCTCCACCAGGCTTCTCTCACAGCAAGAACTAGAGGATGGTTCACAGTGTCCGCTCGAAAGTGTTGCTGGTTAAATTATATCCGATTTCATCATCTGTTGATTGGTGAAGGGGCTTCACCATGTTTACTCTGGTGCTCGTTTAAGCCCCTAATTATTGAAGTCTCCGTTCCGATGCTGTCTTGCTACTTTATGTCCAACAGGAGGGGACTATAACTTTTCAATCATTGTTGAAAAGCATGAGCAGTTACTGAGATGCAAAAGATCTCAATAAAATTGTACTTTGATAATGGTGAAATAACTATTTATTTCGATCTAAAAGTCAGTCACATATTTGAGATGTAATAAGCGGTCAAGTAGCCTCGTTGTGAAAACAAATATGCAGGCCGAAAAACAAGTCAACTGAAACGAATAACAAGAATGCTCTTGCGAATAAAGATACATATATGTGTGTGTGTGTTTGTGTGAACTGCAAATTAGTTCTGGCAAGTAAAAAATCATTGTCTGAAATCTGCTAACCCATATATGACAGCAAGGTTTGAAATGTCCCTTTGTTTCATTTAGTGCCCTTCTAACTGGCTAGCCCCACTCTCTCGGGCTTCCTGTTTTGTTAGTCGTTGACTTCACACACCTCTCTCTCGTTACTTGCTAACCTTTTTGCCACGAAGAATGGGACAAAATGTCCGAAATGTGAACTATACCTTTAAGGAACACAACAGTAGACATGAATTTTTGTTTTCTTTTTTTTTCTCTTTTTTTTGTTTTTTGGGGTGAAACACAAGGGCAAATGAGAGAGTCGAAATTATGCTGGTAATATCAGCGAAATTTGATTGGAGGGGCACGGAAGATAGTACTAGTTCACTAGTTGAACTTGGGAAATGGAATCTTCCCTGCAAGGACAAAGATTATGATGATTATAACGATGAAAAGCTAATTCTGGCCTATTTAAAAGATCAGTCCTTTCTCTCCAATGATGCCTGCGCCACCGCACCCAGGATTCACTTCCAAAGCCTTTTATATCGTTTTGGAAACCCTAGTTATTCATGATACTCCTACCCCTAGAAAATCAATCAATGGGGGTGACATGCCGGTCTCTAAATGGCCAGTTGCTGTGTTATCTGCAAAAGATAGTGACGATGATGGTTCACTGAGAGAGACTTGAGATGCTGATGTTGCCATGGAGTCTGGCAGACCAGAGTGGGGATGGTTGCTTGATTGCTGCATGGTCTGGAAAACACTGAAGTTGGAGGTACCCCCTTTTGTGTTGCAGTGCATATTGTTGCTGACAATATCATCATTCTTGTAAACTGTAGATTAATTGCAACCGTTGGTGAATACAAAGGATGGTAAAAACAAGTGGGACATCAATCGGTAAACCATGATCAAAATGAAAACAGAATTATGCCAAGGAAAGAGGAGAAATTGTTGAATGATCATGATGGTTTAAAATTCTTGAGCTAGCTTGAGTTGAGGGGACCAGAAGATAAGAAAGTACAAAAAAATAATTGCAAAATATTTGACATAACGATACAATGTGAGAAACAGAAACCCAAATGCACAAAACTGTACTAACGATAGAATTTAAGAAGCACAAGGATCGAGAGGGCAAACCGGGAAAGAAATCAAAAGGGGTATGGCTTGCAGAAGAACCACAAGGAAGATTGAGCGAATTGCTGCTTCTAACAAACAAGACTTCACCACTAGCCACTGCCCCTTCATTGCTTGTCATGTTGCTATAACCACTGGAGTCACCGGAGGGAGCAACAAGTGGGAAATGAGATGGTTCCATGAAGCTCCCATTGCACAGATTCTTAGAACAATGTTCTGCATTCATGGTGGTATCTCTGCTCACAGGATCGGCACCATTTTCCACCTTTTGAGAAGCTTGCATCAGTTTTCTCTGCTTTTTATGTTTCCTGGCCATTATAACATGCCAGTGGTTTTTAACAGCATTATCAGTCCTCCCCGGGAAAAGTCGAGCTATCAAGGCCCACCTGTTTCCATATAATCTATGAGCTGTCATTAGCCTTTCCTCTTCCTCCTTACTAAAGGCTCTCCCGTTGATCCTTGGGTCAATCTGATTTAACCATCTCAATCTGCAACTTTTACCTACAAAACATAAGTCAGCAATAAAAAGTTCCCTAGAAAAGAAAGTAATCACTGTTAGTGAAAGTCAAAAACTTTAACAGCCAGCTAATATACCTGATCGTCCTCGTAACTTTTCTGCTAGATGGTTCCAGTTTCTTGGTCCATAAAGAGCAACTAGCTCCTTGAGTTTAGAGTCCTCTGCCGGTCTCCAATGCCTTCTAGCACAAACCTCTGAATGCTTGCCACCATCCATCACCTCCTTCATATTCCCTGATCTTTCACTATTTTCCATGGCTGCAGCATTAATGTCTTCTCCACTCTCAAACAACTGGTTACTCTCAAAGCTACTATCGATGCAGCCTTTTCCCATTTTTGTAAACACCATTTGCTTTCTCTCAGAACCCTCACAGTAATAACTATGCCGTGAAGGTACTCCACCGCTGAGACCAAGAGCCTTCATCGATGGGTTGGAAGGTGCAGGGTTACCATAGAAATTGAGCAAGCCAACTTTTCTTTGGTGAGGAAAGTAATGCGGGGGAAAAGGAAGTGCAAGGTCATCTTCTGGGGGCAAAAGCAGGAAAAGGTTGGTGCAATAAACAACAAAAATGAATAACAAGAAGTGAAGTGAGAGATAAATTGGAAGCAAAGTGTGAGAGAGATATTTGCAGAGACAGCTGCAAAGAGTGTTTGTTTTTGTTGCAACAGAAATGAGCACCGACTAGTCTCATGATCCTCTTTCTTCTGTCATATAAATTTCAATGCCCTTTGACTCCTGTTTTCTGCTGTAGAATAAGCATGTACTGCCTTAAGGAGCGTGATCATGCACTCACTTGCATCAATTATACGTGTAACCAATGTCCCCTAACAAAGCATCAAATCACATTCTTGCACAACTGCAATTGCGAATGAGCCGATGGGTGGCAGGAACAGCAGCATTTCTTTTGGCTAAGCTAGTGTGTTACTCTCCTTTAAAATGCAAGTGGCCGGTTACTTTTTTTTTTTTTTTTGGTTTTTCCTTTTCCCTTGGTTGTTCAAGGTTTTCTTTTCCACTCTCGCACGTGTAGATGTCATCTCAATTTCTCTGACGTTTGCTAGAGCCCTGAGGCCCTGAGAGGTCCCTTCTCCTGAATCCAGTAAGCCTGCCTATGCCTAGTTATTTTGAGGCATTCCCTCTAGCTTGACAAAAGAAATAGCAGACTGTAATGATTAATCACCAGGGGCATTCATTTTTCAATCTGCAAAAGGCATCTTGCCCTCTTGTAACCCATTTTCGCTTCAGAAGGCTGGAAATTACAAGGACCCGGCATGATCCAGGTGACCAAAATGTAGATGCGGGCATCTAAAACCAATATATGCCAGAAACATTTATATAACTGTGAGACCACACCAAATATACATTTAGAATTGTGGATGTTTAATTTGCTTAAGCTTAACCACTTCTTGACTCTTATTACATGGGAACATTTTGTTGGCAGCTGGGATATTAGGTTTAGGCTACAAAGTTAGTTTGATGCTTGTACCAACAACAAACCCCATTTTAAAGTTTTCAACTTGTTTTTAGCGTACCGAATATAGATATGGTTTCTGTATGCAGAAAGAAACGAAAGTAATATACAACGGTATTTCACTTGAGCCTGCTTAATCACTATTTGACCAATCTATGAATTGATTCTAATAGTTGAAAATAACCAGTCTGGCCTGCCAGCCTTCCCACTGAAAGGAATGGCAGCTTTCTTTGAACGTCGTAGCATTAACTCAAGGCACGTAAAATGCATCTTTCAAAACGGCACTTTGACTATGAAAAAGTATTATAAGTGAAACGAAAATGTTAGGGAGTGAAATTAACAACTCTGCATGCAAAAGTCACATCTCAACATTGCAGGGACAGCAATGATTAGTGTCATGCGCCAAATCAACGACTCTGCATGCGAAAGTCATTCGTATCTCGGTATTGCAGGAAGCAATGGTCAAAGAATTGGCATCGTTTTCCATCTGCCAGCTTTCCTGTCCCCGCAAGGCAGTCAAATCAACGTTTTCACAATGCTGGGTAGTTAATCAAATTTGAAACTCCACGAAGAGTCAAGAATTGGTAACCCCATTTTTTATATTCTCAAGAAAAGTCAGATGGAAAACTGTACCCAAATTGCATTGCAATTTTCTCTTTATTTCCTTTTTGAAGTTTTTATCAGAGAAACCTAGCTATCTTTGGCAATCATGGGTAAGCAAAACATGTTCTTTTTCCAAAGAAGATCATCATCATTGGATTCTGTAATCATATTTTGTTTTGCTTAAGCAAAGATGATAACTTTGCCAAAGAAATTTAAAGAAACTTGAAATGCCCCCGCTGTGCACGGACTTGTGACACAAACAATACATATACATAGATACTTTACCAAAGAAAACGCAGGGCGTGGAAATAAAGAAGACCATGGTTTCCAGTGCGAAGCCTGCCGTATCAGATGCGACGTGCTTCCTCCCATTTGGCTTGATCGGAGCCGTGTTCTCGTCTTCGAGGTACACAACATCGACGGCTTAGATTGGCTGGTTTGACGATCATCGAGCGAAACCCAGAAGTGACCATCTGGTATGGGCCAGGCTTTGACCATTATGTTCCATTACAAGACATTAGCCCAAAGTGCAGAGTGCGTTGCCTTCTAGACCAAAAAACCAGGACACTCGGGCATATGTCAGGGGATTTCTCTTTCCTCGGCCCAACTCCGAACTTTTCCAACACTATTGTACAAGATTCGAAATCATCCTAACGATGATGTCAGAGCTTGCTTGATAATAAATGAAAATTTAGAGGTGATTATATTGATAAACTCCATGTTAAATATTTCGTAATTAAATTAAGAAGAGTTCTACTCAGGACCACCATCACTCGAGTTGAAGAACTTCAAATAAACGGCAATAATTTAGCCAGGTTTGGCCCATGCCATTCTTTGCAACATTAGGCATCGCTTTTTTCTCTGTCCCACCTTCAAATTCAATCTATGGTAGCCCCCAAAATAATGCAACCTATAGATGTATACCTACTAAAATGATGGAGCTGAATCAACGCCGAAGGCCAATGCCCTACTAAATACGAAATCCCGTGGAAGATATTCCCCCAAGGTGCCATGCACTTGGCGACATTCCTGAGCGAACTTTGGTTTAATGTTTCAACTATTTGGTAACTGACAATTGTTTGAATTTCAATAAATATATCCATTAGGAGACTGTATACAACAATTTCATTGAATTTCCGAGTTGAATAATGAATTTTTTTATTGCTTTTAAACAATAATCTTCTCAACTCAAATTATTCAATTTCATTAAAAAATAAATAAATAAACTATTGAAGAAAATGTAAATAATTAGTAGCTAAGGAAAAAAGGGGGAGGGGTGGGAGGGAATTCCATCTGATGAAGAAATTAATGGAGAGAGTTGTGCAGTGGATTTTGGAGCCAATTGCGCCAGAAATGGAATATTTATATCTTTGAAGGATACTTTCTTAAAATTTTAAAAAATAAAAATACTTACTGTTACTAAATAATTTACAATTCAATGAATACATTAAGTGGGCTTAAGGTGACGGATTTGGTGGGGCCAACCACATGTGCAACTCTTTCCTTTTTCGCCAACATATGGGCGACTCTCAGACCGCAAACCGCGGATGTGTCATTCTCAATTCCCACGTAACTAATCGTCTCCAAATTCCGGTTTCCGTAGGAGTAGAAACCTGCCGACAAAACTCAATACAACCATCCCAACCATACGGTACGTAGAACCTGAGTTCTAGCTCAACGGTCGCAGGAATCGTTTTCAGAATTGAAAATTTCAGGATGGTTTTCGTGGAATTAAGTTGGATTAGTCTGGATAACTTTTACCACGACTAACCCTTTTATTATTTTACACATTAAAGAGTTGCAATTCAACCCGATAATTAATTACTTATCAAAATGAAGACTCTAAATTATGTACTCGTTCTATCCACACACCTTGACGATGACTTGGTGTCATCAGGATGTTCGTGGTGCATCTTTTAATTTTGATTCAAGAAACTGATTATTTCACGGGTCTCCTAGTTCCATGGAGAGATAATCCTACTTTTTTTTTGCTTGGAAAAGATAGAGTTGGCATGCCATGTACAAGCTGATGGCTTTACCGAAATTATGCATTGAGAAACTCTTTTCAAATCGCATTGGGGTTACATCTGTCACCTCAAGAACAAGAAACAGCATTTCCTTTACATGAATAAAGTAAAGGGTGACCTGAGGACTGGAAAGTGGAAAACATGACAGGAGAGGCATACAATTCCTATGCTGAAACTTTTACATTGGCAATGCCTGGACAAAAATGCTTTTTGGGAGCACCTCAGTTGCTTGTCGGTGCCTTCATTTCTTCGTGTCAAATCCATAACAAAGCATTCAGACTGTATAATGCACACGAATTTGTTCCAGGCCGTTTGACCGGATCAGATAATCATATGTTACAAGATGTGCTCCATAATTTATTTGGAGCTTTACCTTTATTAAACATCATAGAATTTCAGGAAAAAACTTAAAGAAACTGTTGAGATTTCACTGTAATCACATCTAGGATAGGCCAAATACCTTCTGTATTACTATTCAACCATGGCGTAAATACAAACAAGGGCGAATCGTTGAACTAAAGCTTGACACAGTAAATTTACTGAATCAAAGCCAAAAAGCTCTGCTATTTTATTATATCTGCATCGAGCACAGAATCACTCCTATGCAGTAAAGTGAAGCCTTCTTGTGGTGGCCTCACAACAATGCCACTCATTAATTACAATATCTAACATTCATCCGCAATAATTCTGACGAAAGGCCGGCTCCTTTGCAGTAAAGTGAAGCCTTTTATGGGGGCCTCACTACAACGCCGGTCATTAATTACAATATCTAACATTCATCCGTAGTAATTCTGCCAAAGGACCGGTTCACAACAAATGGTGAATCCAATCTTAATTGTCACAAAGATACTCTCTTCTACATAGTTTTTCAAACACTTGTTCAATTTCATATTATTGCATGCTTACTGTAATTAAATATAGCATCTTAGGATCTGATGGGGCTGCTTAGTCCATCTGGAGAATCATTCAACGCCAAAACTGCCTTCCAGTGTATGTCTGCCCGAAGGACCAGCTAGCAGGAGCAACGTTATAAGAGACCACACTGCGACCATTACTAGCGGTGACTACAAAAGAGAGACTCTGCCCATTGAGGTAAGAGTTGCTCTGCCAGTTCTGGCCCCAGTTTCTTGACATTCTTTGCCAACCAGTCCTCGAACCCTTGATGGCTACTGCATGGACATCACCTGCTCCGCCTACATTTGTGACAAGAACTAAATTGAAGTACGAATGTCCATTAATGGTGAACCTAATGCCTCCCCTTCTCCTGCACCTTACCCTGTAAAGAACATCAAAAAAAATACAATTCATGGTTTTAACATGTCACTAAATGCGGAAAAAAGGCAAGAATTGCAGATGATTTTTTTTTGTTCATTGATAGTGTATTAATATCACATGTGTCAATTACAAAAGATGCAATGGCTTTTTAGTAAACTGAAATTATTAGAAGTGTTGAAAACTGACACTAAATTGTGTAGTGTTAATTGTCCTACCTTCTGTAGGCTACTGGGACGATGCCAGCCTTGTACTGGGCAATGCGCAAGAAGACAGGTTGGGAAAGATCAAAGTGATGGTTAGGCGGATCACACCAGCCTCCTGGTGGGCAAAAGTTAGTGGCAGTGACTACAATGGAGCCAGGGAGACACCATTGTCGGTCATTGACACACCTGATCTGAAAGCAAGCCCCACAGCTCAGGCCATCGTTGAACAATGCAGTGCTCAGTGCGGCAGTGTTAGTCCCATAACCCTGGCTGTAGAGGTTTCCATAACCACAAGCCCCACCTAAAACATAACCCAAGGTACAAAAGCAAACAAGGGAGAAAAAATTGCACGTTAATTACAATAAAAATCATTATCTGTGTAATGCATGATTTTTTTTTTTATGAACTGAGATAAATATGTTGCATACCCATTGTGCCAGAGGCATCGCCACCTCCATAGAAAGTAGCATGGGCATTTATCCAACGTCCACGGTGGCCATGAGCAGAGGAAACAATTGAGAGGAGCCCAAATACAAGAAAACCAAAAAGAGCCATTTTCCTGCAAAAAGAAGATAAACTCTTGAGATGTAAATAGCCGGCCAGGTCATTCTCTGTATGCTACTGTACTGGGAAGTATAGTAGTGAAAGTGCATCAAGAAAAATGAAGAATAGTTGTGAAAATGTTGCAAAGAAATGAACCTTGAAGTAAGTTGCAATGACAACAATGAGGAGGGCCTTTCATAGCAATAAATAGAAGTCTGTCAACATCGAACATTACTGACACGCTGACATGCTTTGAGGTGCCGGGACCATGCAATGGTTTTGAGTGGTTTCACACTGAAATTGTAGGGAAAAAAAAATGCATTTTTCTTCTTCATTTTTTTTCCTATTTTATTGGGGAAGGGGGGGGGGGGCGAGGGGTGAATTTAGAAAATTAAAAGCAGTTTTACGGACTTAAACCGTGTGGTTTTTTGGAGCCGTGTCTTCCATGCTAGGAAATGCCAAGAATTCCTGGTGGGGGACAGGTGAGTTTGGTTTTCAGCTTCCAAATACTTCCTTTAAGTAAAGATGTTGATTCTTTTCTCGATTATTTTTCCTGCAAAGGTAATAGTAATAGGTGGGGGAATGAGGAGGTGAACAGATGGACACACAGGTAATTTGTAATTGTGAATGGCTCCAGTAATGTTGAGAGAGATCATCTCATTAACATTTTTCACTCCAGCTGCCAGCTGCCAGCTGCTGCTGTGTAGTCTGTTGATAGCAACTAGGCTTCAAATCTGGGTACAGACCGACCAAAAAAACATTTTTACTCCAAAAGTTTTTTTTATTTTTATTTTTTTCCATGGGCGAGTTTGAATGTTCCAACCCCGGAAATTCACACAAAATGCGAGTTTTGACTGCCAAAGAAAAAACAAAAAGGAAAATACACATTACAGGACAGGACTCTTTTGTCTCCATTTTCACCATTGAGTGTTCACATTCCAATCTTTTAGCTTCAAGTATTGAACTTTCTTAGTTGAAAGCTTCAAATCCCCACCGCCTGAGATTGCGGATAACAGCGATGATGACGGTATTTTATATACACACTTGCCACAATTCAAAATTGACCCGCAATTCAAAACGTCGCCTAACCATAGGCTTCTTGGCTTTGTATGTGAAAAAACTGACTAAGTAATCTGAGTTACTTGTGAGGTTGCTGGACTTTAAAACAGCAGACAATGCAATCTTAGTTTTTAAATCAAACAAGATCGCGCTGTTGCCTGAATACCGTGTGGGGTACCTATTCGTAATCTTTTCACGTAGTTGGTGTCCTACAAAGTTTGTAGAATTTTGCAGAACTCCCAAAAAGTCATAGCATTTAGAATTCACTGCCAAATTGGATCCAACGGGTGACATTTGCTATGGAATGCCATCCATATAAATGGACTTAAAACAGTGTAACCAGCACATGGGCAATGTTCCCAGGGAAAGCTGCATTTTGAGATGAGGTTTCTCTCATATTTAAGACACCTTGGGTTGGAGAAAAGGGGCCATTCAATGGCTACATGTGCCTGTCAGGTGGATGTCTTCATGTTTGCTAGAACTACTGTTAGGACTTTGGGCCATTAATTCGGCCGTGACCCTTCAATGTCCATGGATTCCACATTCTTTAGATCATTTTCACTTGACTTAAGGGAAGCACACGAGTCTATAAATAACTGCACATTACAAGTTTCATGTAACTAAGCCTAATTAAAAGATGTATTCTTCATGTTGGTTAGCTTTGTATCCTCAAGAATTGACCAACTAGTTGGTAAAAGCAAGTACTTAACTAGTATTCGACTTGAAGTTGAGGATATACGAAGATAAACATTTGTAAAATTCTCCAGCCTTACGTACAGATGAAGATAGCATATGCTGAGGTGTGTGCCATGAGACTCACTACGTTACTTGCCATGTGACTGCAAAATGAAACAATGCGAGTAGATGACAAAAGAGTTTTCGCCCTGGCGCTCTGTGTTTTTTATTTGGACCATAAAACGTAGAGATGCCTCACAACCACAGGACCGAAGAAAAAAAAAAATCTTCTGGAGTTCTAGATCTTATCCTTTAGATTTGAGTTCTGCCAGGACAGGACAAAAAATATAAACGAAATAAATAAAATGTAATTATAATAATTAGCTATAATTAATTAATTACACTGTCCATTATTTTCGCATCTTTCATTCTCTTTTCTCATAAAATTACTCCAATGGGGTTTCTTTTTTATTTTTTTATTTTTTTAACACGTTGCATCGAAAAGTCAAGCGACCCAATGTACTCCACTATGATCATGATTCTTAGGTCAAGTTGCCAGTGAGGTCTATCATCAGCTAGAACTAGTCTAGGAGAACCATAAAAAAAAATTGTTAGCCCCCTTCTGCTGCTTCTTGCTCAGATTTGAGAAATGCTTTTGATAGCCACCAAAAGCTTGGAATCCAAAAAGTTATGGAAGACATCCATGATCATGATTGGAAACAACCGTCCAAGCGAGAGTGGAATGCATATCTTTAGATAGATTGAGTGGGGCTTGCCTTCTTTAATCCACTCGTCTGATCCCCACATTGCAGTAAAAACATTCCGGCACTCTCAAACTTGACGCCTTCGAAACGACGCCCAATTGTGGGATTTTTTTGTTAATTTTTTTGCCCTTCGGATTTTTGTCAGTCTCTAAAAGGTCCCAATGAGCTTGGATCCCCAGAGGCATGCAGTTGATTTAATGGGGAGTACAGCCTTAACTCAGAAAAATGAGTGCGATTGTTCGGTGAGAACAACCTAATATACTTTGGCCATCGTTCTTTTTCTTTTGGGAAGGTGATTCGCTCGGTACCTTTTGATGTTGTGTGCCTTAAGAAAAAAAATAGGTTGTTAAGGCTGTACTCCCCATAAGAATGCGTAAAGAAAAAAATAGCTACAAGCATAAGAATGCTACGGCCCTCTAGGAGACAGACATCAAGCAAACCATTAATGCATCATTTCATGGGTCCATTGTTTTCTGCAACTTCGAGTCTCATAACCATAAGTTACCCAAAACAGAATTATTTACCTATGCAGGCCAGTGATGTTGAGGTTGAACTTGTAGAATTATGTTTTTTTCACTTGGTAAAGGGCTAAGCTTAAACTGCACAGTGGAGGTTTAGGTTAACAATTTGAATTAATTATATAACTCTGAGTGCCAAAAATTTCATATTTGAGCAACTTGCTTAAAATTTGAGACATGATTCAGACAATTGTTCTTGAGCTAGCAATGCTCTTATGGAATTGGAGTTTGCTCGTAATGATGCTCAATCCGCATGCTATCAACGTACTTGCATAAAAACAGTCGAACCAAACGGCCAATTTGTTAAAGTTCACACGATTTCCCTATGATTCCCACGTCCCTGGGGTGTTCATTTGGAATTTGAGTGAAGACGCTTTCAAATTTCAGTTACCTGAATAGCCTCAAACGGACCAAGCACAAATCACCAGGATTTACTTCGAAGCATGTATATCTGGGCTCATCTGACAAATCTGACAGGGAAGTTTCTACTTTAGGACAAACATAACACGTTGTATGCGTAAAAATGAAGTGCGACGAAAGAATCTTGCTCTTTTCTTTTTTTTTTTTTAAAATTAATTGCTTAGTGAGAAATAGAAGGAACGCAAAATTAAAAGCTAACCCCTCCTAGACAGCAGTACAGTATTAACGCTTCGGGGTCTGAATTGCCTTTTTTATTTTCCATTGTTTTTGTTCTTCAAGTTCACCAAGCTCTATCTCTTTCTCGCCGTATGATTTTGACTGCTGGAGACACACAAATTGTAGAGTGGACAGCATCGTCAGCTCGTGGGTCGCTCTTGGGACAGTTCTGGCACGCTAGCTAATGAATGAGCGCACATGCAAAAGCCAACATCAATCGATCGGTGGTAAACATAAAAGGAGAAATCCGGGTTCCCAAAAATGGTCGTGCCCACACAGCATGTGGTCTGGTCACCAGCCAGCAACAACGCAACCACATCGCTCGCCTTAATGACAGCGCAACGAAACATGCATGTGGCAGAAAAATAATTTTTATAAACAAACGATCACCTCTTTCATAATTTTATTAACTGCACTGGTCATCACATTTTAAATTTTGAAAATTTACACTTTAATTAATTTAATTACTATTAATATTTAATATTAAATATTTATAAATATTGATAAATAAAATATAATTATATATAAAATATATTTATTATATATGTTATAGTATAATATTTAAAAATTTTAACTATATATATTTATAATTTATATATATTAAAATTTTAAAAATTAATTAATATAATATATTTATAAATATAAATGATTTAAATCAAATAAATATATTATAATTTATAATATATTTTATTTCATATAATTTTTTGTTAAAAATAAAATAATTTAATATAAATAAAATAATATAATTTTTAAAAAAATAAATATTAATATAATATATAATTTCATATATTTTTATTAAAATATAAATAAATACACTATATAATTTTTAAATTTTTATAATTAATATTTTTTTAAAATATAAACAATTTTTTCATAAATTTTTAAAATAAAATAAATTAAATTACAGTTTAATTTTCAATGTTATCTATCTTAGTTGAATTTGCAAAACCTTGACTCCTTTTTCGAAAACTTACGGTAGGACATCAATGTGTTTGTATTTTGGTAAAGAAGAGAAAGTGAAAGTATGGAAACTCACTACAAGGAAAGGAAAATGATTTGTTGGTGAGTATCCAAACGCAGGCACCAAGTGGGAAGTCAAAAGAGAAAAGAATGGATTATTCACCGTCGACCGCTTGATCAAGGAAGAACGTCTTGCTACTACCTTACTAATTTGTTTTTTTTTTTTTTTTTTTTTTAAAGTTAATTTTAAATGAATTAAATTCGAAACTTTTAGTTATGAAAACTACTCCAGAACTAACTCCGAGCTATTCTTTAAACGGGTTGGCGTTTTCGTTTTTTTTTTTTTTTGTTCTTTGGGACAACAGATATTTTTTAGGCTAGGCCCTGACACGGCTACAGCAAAACCGCAGAAGGTTCCCACCAGGACGGGACAGAGCCACGAGAAACACGTAGGGCACCCTAGAACCGAGTTATCATTTCAAGAATTTCAATTCAAATTGAATGCTCGACAGAGGCCTGGCCCTGGAACTGAGTTAACATTTCAGGAATTTCAATTCAAGTTGAATGTTCGACAGAGGCCTGGCCTTGTCAAAGGTAAAATTTCTGTTGGGTCACTTCTCAATGTCCAAGTCCTCGACTTCAAATGTCCGGAGTCTAGAAGGCAACAACTTGGGCAAAAGCCAATCGATCCTCTTCAGCAGTTCCTACAGGAAACACATGACCATTTTCAGCTGCTTGTCGCAATCGCAAGGTGTTCACATAATTTATTAAGCAATTTTCTGGCTCCCAGAAGAAAAACTAGCAAGTGTACAAACCCCAGAAAATCATTTCAATTCCGAGACAAATGAGAAATTTAAGATAATCGAATTCCAATCAAGGAAACGAAATATATAAATAAGCTCTGAGGTTTCGCAGTTTCTTAGTTTTATTTTAATCTCCTTACAATTATATTATACTCATTAACATCAAAAAATTACTAAAATTACACTTGTATTTAATATCTTTCATAATATTAACTCGTATTTATATAATATAAAATCTAAATTTTTTGGTACAAATATTAATATTTGTTATATCACTGTACCATGATCTATATTAACAAATTATTACAATATTTAATCTCTTTTGTAAAGAATAGTAAGATAATGAATTTGAGGGCGAAATTGAAAAAAAAGGAAATTTTAAAGGGTATCAAGTAGAAATTACTTCAATTCAGGGTCGATCGTTAAATTTGTGAAAAAAAAAAAAGAAAAAAAGAAAAAATCCGTGAAAGGATCTATTTGCATTATCACACCCTAGACAATAAAAAAAATAAAAAAATGGAATAAAAAGAAAAAGCTCCGGTCAAAACCCTAAAAATCTCAACCACAATTGCACAGAAGAACTCGCGAGAGAGAAGACAGTTTCTCTGGAATTCTCAATCCCCAGTCACTTTCTTTATCTAGATTCTTCAATTCTCAGGTACCCAGTGGAATCTAACCCTGTCACAGTTGCTTTATTTACAGCCTTGCCCTTCAATTTGGTCACTGAAATCACTCATCTCTAATCTTATGTGGTGTCATCATTTGATTTGTTTAGTAATTAGGGTTTTAAATTATCGTTTCGTGTCAGATCTTTGTTTTTTTTTTTTTTTTGGATTCTTGAAAATACTTTCTTGGAACATTTCTTGAGTTTTAATTCTGTTTTTGCGCTCACTGGGTCTTAAATGTTTTGGAATTTATTTTATTTTATTGCGAAATCTTTGGGGTATTTTCCATTATTTTTTATTGAGTAGAAAAAAAATGTATCTTTTCTTTTATGAATTGGAGAGCTTTTTCCTTTTTTTTTTTTTTTGGGTTTCCCTTCATGCTTTTGTCATACTTGTATGAGAATGAAAGAGTTTTATGGGAGCCTGTGTCCTTTCTGAACAGTTAAGACAGTTAGTGGTTAGCAGTTATCGGTTAGAGGGAAGGGGTGCATCTTGAATGGCGGTCCTTGGCAGCCACCAGTATTTGTAGTTTCTGATGCAATTTCAATTTTTGGGTTATTATACTTTCTGGTAGAAATCTTTTGTGTTGTATCGTTTTGGACGATGTTAATTGGTTTGTTAGAGTGTGGTGTTGCAGTTTAACGCTGCTCGTGCTTTGATTGGTTGTAGAGATTGATCATCTATATTGATGTCGGGCCAAAAAAATAGTTATGGAAAAAGGTCTCATTCTCAGTCTGACTATGGTTCTGGGATGAATAAAAGGAGAAATTCTGGTGATGATAGAGACCATCTTGTTATTGATTCAAAAGACACAGTTTACCGCTACTTGTGTCCTAATAAAAAGATTGGAAGCATCATTGGAAGAGGTGGAGAGATTGTCAAGCAATTAAGGATAGACACCAGGTCAAAGATACGGATTGATGAGTCAGTGCCTGGGTGTGAAGAACGTGTTGTTACAATCTATAGTTCTAGTGATGAGTCACATGCCTATGAAGATAGCGATGATCTAATATCTCCTGCTCAGGATGCTCTGTTCAGGGTGCATGGCAAAGTTGTTGCGGATGATGGGAATGATGATGAGGAATCTGAAGGAGTTCACCAGGTCACCGCCAGGCTTCTTGTACCCTCTGATCAGATAGGATGTATTATTGGAAAAGGTGGGGAGATAGTCCAGAAGATTCGTACGGAGAGTGGTGCACAGATCCGCATCCTCAAGGATGAGCATCTGCCTACTTGTGCATTGAGTAGTGATGAGCTAGTGCAGGTATTTGCTCTGCCAACAGGAGAACTTGTTATGAGCCTGCGGTTGTTTATTTGATCTTCTCTGTTTCTCCAATCTATTTTAGTTCATTTACTAAAAGCAGTTGAAGGTGTAAAACTTAAACACCTTACAGTTTTTTGTTGTTGCAACAAGGGCATTTTGTGTTTATTGCTATCAATTTACAGTCTCTGGTGTGCATAGAATTTTTATTTTTGACCAGCATGCCTTAAGAAAGGTTCCATACCAGAGTCCAGTTTTTGGAGGGTCTTTATTCATAACACAAATTGGGGATAATACAAAGCCGTAGAAACCTTTTACAATGTCTTTTTCATCCCATACACTTACACATTCATTGAATTTTAAAACAAAGATATCTTTTACATTGAATTGGGCTTTTGGAGTTGTTTCTGTAACCAATATTTGTTGTTTCAGATTGCTGGTGAAGCTGCAGTCGTTAAAAAAGCTTTATATCAAATTGCTTTTCGCCTTCATAGAAATCCATCGCGTTCTCAGCATCTACTTGCTTCTGCTGTTCCCAGTGCCTATCAGTCAAGTGGTTCACTCATTGGTCCAACTGCAGGTACCCCGATTGTTGGAATAGCTCCACTGGTTGGTCCTTATGGAGGATATAAAGGCACTGCAGAGTGGTCACGTTCCTTGTACACAGCTCCAAGAGATGAACTTACTTCAAAAGAATTTTCTCTTCATATGGTATGCCCAAGCAGAAATATTGGCAGTGTAATTGGTAAGGGTGGCACCATCATCAATCAGATCAGACAAGAATCTGGAGCAGTGATCAAGGTTAATAGTCCAACTTTGGATGTAGATGATTGCTTGATAACTATTTCAGCTAAGGAGGTAAAATGCATATGCATCTGCACATCGGCCTTTTCTTTCAATTGTTTCTTTTTTGGATTCTTTTTCTTTTCATTTTCTTTTGTAATTTTAGCAATTCTTCCTTTTCTTTTTGATATCAGATCTTTGATGATCAATATTCTGCAACTATAGAAGCTGCCTTGCGTTTGCAACCCAGATGCAGTGAGAAAGTTGAAAGAGATTCAGGCCTTATATCATTTACGACTCGCCTACTTGTACCCACTTCACGAATTGGTTGTCTTCTTGGTAAAGGAGGAGCAATTATAAATGAGATGAGGAAAGTCACTAAAGCTAATATTCGCATACTTGGAAAGGACAACCTTCCCAAAGTTGCTGCTCAAGACGATGAGATGGTGCAGGTCGGTTCATTTATGGTGGTTACTGGATTTGTAGTCTTCTTATCATTGCAATTCTTTTAGATCTTTTTTAATTGCATTATAACTGTCAATTTGAAACTAAAGGTTTTGTTTTGATCTCCAGATATCTGGAGACCTTGATGTTGCCAAGGCTGCTCTTTTGCAAATTGGTCAACGATTAAGAGCAAATGCTTTTGATCGGGAAGGTGCAGTGTCTGCATTCCTGCCAGTTCTTCCATATCTGCCTGTTCCATCCCATGGTTCGGATGGCTTAAACTATGATAGCAGGGATAATAAAAGACTTGGACATGGGCATTCTTATTCTGGTAGTTATGGCTCCAGTAACTACACTGTAGCTGATGCCTATGGTAGTTATGATAGTTTTCAGGTATTGATCAGGGAATGCTTTGCTTCATGTACATTACTGCTGTTGCTTTTCTTGTGCAAAATTTGGCTCAAGATGCTGTTTGGATGAAAACATGTCAGGTTTTTCAAGATCAGCTGGTCATGTAATTTTGGATCTTACCACATTTATTCCAATTTTAAAAGTTTGACAAATATTGCTTTTGTAGGTCGGTGGTAGTGGAAATGTCTATGGAGCATATGGAAGCTATTCTTCTGGACGTGTTAGTACTTCTGGGTAAGAATATTCCTCTTGGTTGCTTACATTATGTGCACTTGTTATTCGGCACCATGGTAAAGGAGTACTTTAGGTTGACCTTTGGTGTAAGCCTTTCAAGAACCTAGTTGTGAATCCTGTATTAGAAATTAAGTTTATCTTGCGTGTATTTGAATAGATTATTATATCTTACTGCCTAGGACTATGCATATTCATCACCATCAGTGAGCCTAGAATGCCTGCATTTACATGTGCTATTTGTAGTCATTTTCTGAGGACATTGTGCCAGAGAAGTTCAAATTGTGACTCATAATTCTGTCATCAGGGTATCCAGCCAAGCCCCTGTTTCACGACGCAAGAACTATTAGAGACTTGATGATGGTTGGATGCAGGTAGATTTTAGTTTCATTTATGTTGTTTTCCTTTCTATGACCATAACAATGTTGTCCGATGCAGACCAATCACATGCTAAAATGTCATACTGTCTATGATAACCTATCCACTCTCCCACTGTTTAGGATTCTGATTTTTTTATTTTACCTTTGTTGCCTTTACATTCCCATCAAAACAGCTGAGATCTATGAAGCCTGAAGCCAGTTTAGTGCCTCTTTTGATGAAGCCTACTGCCTTAACCGGAAGACCAGATGTCCCAGCATTTGATATACTCGTGGCCTACCTTGATGATCTCACCTAGAAGGACCAAATATTTTTGGAGATCCTAATATTGATTATTCCAACTTGTCTTCTCCCTGACAAAAAATCACCAAGCTCCACACACTGTGCTCTAAAGAACCTCATTAGCTGGCATCCTCTGTTGCTTTGTTTTATTGTTCAAATATTTGAGAAAACCATGTTTGTTCTGTCCTTCGCAGTTGTATTAAGAGTGTTTGGCTCCTGTCTTGTTTCTACCTGGTATCTACTACTGTAATCTATGTTGGTTAAGTGTTTGAATGCATCTTGAATTTTGATCCAGGAAATTATTGGTTATTATGAAACTTTGATATGGTCTTGATTGCAGGACTTGTTCTTCTGTATCTTTAAAAGCAGCCGGTAAGATTATATCTCAGCTGGGATATTTATCTGCATGGATGAAAATTTTATTTTTTTTGCTAAGTTGTTTTGGCAAAACATGGGAATGGAAATAAGCATTTAAATTGCATGGTACAGTGTCCCCATAAGTGCTACCTACATTCCTGTCACTAGAGCAGAAGCACCAACAAAATCTTATGAGATTCTCATTGGGGTATGGTTAAAGCTATGTAATGATAGGGCCTTGAATTTGGGATCCGTAGATTAGCAGCCATTTGTTGAAAATATAAACATAGCTGCAATAGTATGGCTGCTCTGAATCAGCGACCTAATTTATGCTCCCGTTATTTACTTGCATACGCAATCAACCATTTCCTTGGTTGAAAACATGGCTCTACTGGCTGTTTGCCTGTTCAGGAGTTTACTCTGATTGGCAATGTCCTTGACTTTGGTTTTATCTTCTACTTGAAAAATTTTAGTTTTGTTTCTAGCAATGTGACTGGAAACTTGGAGGCAGAGACAAGGATTGGGGTTGCGTGAAGGGCCCACATCATAGGATTTTTCCTGTGTGTCACAGTAAGTATAGAAGTGCCATAGCCAAACAGAAATTGAAAGGTGCGTGACATACATTCTTTTGATGTTTATCACTTGAGAGATTGCTGCAGGGTGGCTCAGATTCTATGATGTGCAAAGTGAAAACTTGATTTTTTGAGTGGTGTTAGGTTATTTCCTTTTGTTTGTCTATACTGTGGAATGAAAGGCAAGCCTCGGTGTGATGGTAAGATTGCTCTGTTATGATTTGGATGTGGCGAGTTCAAATCATGGAAAGCAGCTTTGTAAAAACATACATGAGGGTGTATTCATCTAAGATCTTTTTCAGACCTCGCAGTATGTTAATCTTGTGCTTCTTGGTTTTCATCTTTTTCCTTTTCTTTTTTGGTCTAAACTGGATTTTGTAGGCAAAATGCTTTAATTTTTTTCTTGTGTTTATGTACAACTTATCGGACAGGTTCTTGGTCAATGTACTCAACCAATGGCAGATGGTGATAGTATATATGTACTAGGTGAAGTTCGGGAAATGCAGTTTGTTGTTGTAAACGGTTAGCTCACAAGGAGCTCTACCTCTCCATGCGTGCATGGTTGATGGTAAATAATGTACTTGCGTGCATGCAACAGAAAGAATATTTTTGTCAATCTTTGCTTGTATCGTCTAACGGTGGGCTTTTATTCATGGGCATTATCCCTTCATGGCAGCAATCCTGAGTGTGGCAGGGTAAGTAGGCTGTAATGTGGACTCCTTTTGTCAACCATATTGTGTCTATCTGAATCGACCTACTCCTGGTTTATGATATTTGAGCTCGCAACTTGGTAAACTGGAGATGAAAATTGTATGGCATGGCTCTGTCAACCCTTCTCAAACCGTGTCGTCCCCAAACTAATTTGTAAACAAAGAACACCAAGGAACCTGTTGCGGGACGGTGGGTATTTGTGGCAAGAAAAATGAAGGAAAAACTAGTAATTGATGTTTGTCAATCTTGCATAACCGAGGTAATTATTGACGCATTCTGAGAATTGACTGTTAATGGTGTTATGTAGGAGCACTCAATGTGCTTTAAGCTGTCATAGAACAACTGTGTCAAATGTCCGTGTATTTTCTTCTGTTTTTGTTTATTTCTTTTCGTTTCTTTTCTGGTAAGGCGGTATTGTGCAATGGATGTGGTCTGGACTTGTGCCATTAGGTCACTGCTGTACCTAATTTTACAATTCAATAATCACACATAACCATAGATAATTCCTTATTCGCTTCAGAAAAATTCAATTTCATCAATAGTTGTTGTCAGCTATGGTGCTTATCAATTATCTTTCCCAAAAGCGAAGATGGGTTGTAAGTCACAATGAGTAAGAATCTAACAGACGAATACAGGGTGAAATTCTTTTGTCCTAGCAGCTCCTATGATCAATTTCAGTAAATTTTACCCTTCTAACTCAGATGCTCCCTGTAGACAAGCTCTGCAATATTTCAGACAGGCCCCATTAACTACGAGTGGAAAAAGTCTTACAAGGTCATAAATGACGGTTTCTTTAATATATCAGATTGAATTTGATGGGATAGTTTTGTGGGGCTAATGGCTACATATCTATGGGTCTTAGTCCCAACGCGGGGTCACATCTATCCCCATGAACTCTCCATATTACTCAACTTTTCCACGCTACTCGGCTGGTTAAGGGCACATGCTAGACAGTTCTGAAGCTTCCCTCTCTGTACAGAAGGCGGCACCATTAATACTTGGACTGTTGCCCATCGGTGCAAACAAGATTTTCCTTTTAAAAGAAAAAAGAAAAAAAAAACTAGAGGACTATTTCTTGCTTCACTTCCTATTCGTCCACCCCCTGCCAAGAGAGCCTTCTAGTCCAATCTGCTTCTTCTTCTCTCCCTGTTTAGACATGTTTTTAACACTAAAACAGTGAGAGAGAAGCCTGTTTTTTTCTTTTTTCTAGTAAAGAATGCAGTCTTTCTCCTTTAGGAAAATACCTGCCCCTCTCATTTTTTGAGTGTAAATGATTGTAGTATTTGGTTGGATTTTGCAATGTCTGCATTTTTGTAAGATAGAAGATTCTTTGAGGAGTTAAAAATGCATCGTCTATGCCATTTTTTTTGGTGCTTCTTTTCATCTTAGGTCTTGCATGTGGAAATGAGGCCATGTGGTGCAGCCAAGGATGACTTGCCGGAAGCAAGCTTGGTGTCTTGCTAACTGCAATTATTACTAACTATAAGCTGTATCATAATCACTAAGATGCTTATGGGCTTGATTATATTGCAAATGGCAGATCGGCAAGTCGTCTCTGGCTACTCAACTGCCTCCTTTTCTCATGCCAGACTTATGGTGATAAACCAACGATTATGCGCGGTGGACATGGCTGCGTGCCCATTTGGAGAGTAGACAATCAAAGAGGTGATCATGTTCATTCTTGTGTTATGTATTTCCTAATCTCCTGGTTTATCGTCTTTAGTTTAAAGTTGGTTTCTTCACGTCAACTCACTGCGACTTTTGCGGGTGAAACCGACCTGTCCAACGTATATCCAATCTCTACACTTCAAGACATAATGTTTGACAAAGAAAAAAAATGCATTTGTCAGTGACATATTGCATGTTATTTCAATGTAACTTGTAACCTGGGGCAATGGAGATACTGCCCAAGTGCTAATCTTTTCATTGCATTCTCGTGCTTTACTTCGTCTACCCACCAAAATTCTACAACCTATTCTTCTGCGTGGATTATTATCCAAGTGTTATTTGGTGGAGAATCTATACGTGTTTCTGTTCGTCAACAATTAAATCTGTGTTTTGCAAGTGGATTCCAATTCCAATTCAGGACTTCTAGTTCTTAAACAAAGCCCGGCTATTGGCCCCCTGACCCCTTCGCAAACACATATGTTCCCCTATCCTGCAAAGATATGTTGACAGGGAAACTCGGGTCCTTGTGAGGTAACCCACATCCCATGTTCCCTAGGTGGATGTTTCTTGGATTATTTTTAGTTAACATCCTCCAATTCAGTAGTTCCACATCTAGAAAACTTCTGCTACCAATTAATTCCCTCCACAAGTCACAATTACTAGCACAGAAATTGCTATGATTTCTCTTACCTTAACAAGATCTTCAGAATGTTAGTGGCCATGCATTATCAATATTAGCAAGGGTCTTATCCAGTTGAGCTAATTGTACGGCCATTTAGCAGATGCCCACCCCCCCCCCCCCCCAGAGACACAGGCTCAAAGGGTGCATTTATCGCCTTGGTTGATAGATACAAGCTGATTCATCCATGCCCATGATACAACTTTCTCAGGAGGAAAAACAGATAGGAAGCCGTTTTAAGAACAAGCATATTGCAAAATACGAAAACCATAATTACAATGGATAAGAAAGCGAAAGATTGACAACCTACCCCTCCTCAAGAAATAGGAGAAACAGACAAAAATGGTATGGGTCGTTCTTCAACCATGACAACAAGTTTTCAAATCGTGATGTTACAATTGATAATTAAAGTTCTGGAGTTTATGGAAGTGAGTAAGAGTTTGGAGAAAATTTATTTTTTTCATTCAACAATCACTCATCTTAAAAATGACTTAATTTGAAGTATGGTTTAACAGGTAGAAGAATATATAAATGATATTTAATGCATTACACTTGAAAAAAAAAAATCTCTATTTTTTTAATAAAAAATTAAAGAAATAAATTTTTATTAATATTTGTACGAACTTTTAAAATTTTTAAAAATAAAAAAATAATTTCATTTTTCTTTCTCATTTGTCACGTTAAATATAAGTCGATATGCAATGCTCTCTCTCTCTCTCTCTCTCTCTCTGTGTTTTCTTTTTAATGGTAAGATTAATTTTTTTTCCTTTTTTTTTCAGAGCAATGCAGTTATCCAACTTCCTCACGCTTGTAAAAGCCGTGACAAACGATCCTTTTTTTTTTTTTTGTTTCATTTGGCGCATTAAGGTATCAATAAACACTAACATCGTAATTTGCAAACACTGAGAAAAAGCATTATTACAGGCTTTAATGAAACAAAAACATTACTAAATATATATATATATATACTTTTTTTTTTTTTCTTTATCATCAAATACCTCGTTGGACGGCAAGACGTTTGCTTTGTAAACTACCATTTACCGAGTCAATAACGCAAGAACGGCTAGCCGTCTTGCCTGTGCTCTTCGGTTCATTGGAAAGCGATAGGATATGCCCAGCCGCGGCCAGTAGCCACCACTATCGCTACCTCAGCCGTCACCTGCGATCACATGCTCCATGTTCGCTCCTTTCTCAACCCCAAAAAGGCCCAAATCAAAGAGGTGGGCTCTCGCCACTCTTACTTCTTTCTCTGTACTATTAAACCACACCTCCTCTCCACTGGTTCTGTAAGGGACCATTTGATATCATCTACTTCAGGCACTCACGAAACAACCAAAACCCATATAGAATCATCTTCTGTAAATTTTATTGGTATTGCACAATCTGTTTTATCCAAGTTGTCCCTGTTTGCTGACAAAACTGAAGCCCAAAGGGGGAATCTTTTTAATGATCCATCTCTTAAGGGCCTTCTCTTGGATATTTCTAATGTAATACCTGATGTTACTCGTCGATTTATGAGGTCTGGGAGATTGAAACCTGAAGATGTGCTTGAATTATTGCTGGGATTTCAGTTTGAGTGTGAGAGAGTTGCGGTCAAGGGAGAAAAGGTTGAATCTTTGTGGAGGATTTTCAGGTGGGCTGGTAACCAGTATAATGATTTTAGGCATCTTCCTCAGTCTTGCGAGGTCATGGCCTCAATTCTCATCCAGTATCGGATGTTTACAAATGTGCAGTGGCTGCTTTTGGGGATGGAGAGGAAAGGAATCCCCCTGGATGACAACAGCATTTTTTGTAGGCTGATTGAAGGGTATGTGGCTGCTCGGGATTTAGAAAGGGCTGTTTTAGTGTATGATCAAATGAGGGAGCAAGGTTTAATACCTTCACTGTTGTGCTACCGTTCCCTAATTGATCTTTTGGTGCAAATGAATAGAACCCAATTGGTACTTCGAATTTCTTTGGACATGATGGAAAAAGGAATCAATTGGAGTAAAGGGGAGATTTCTAGTTTAGAGAATGTCGCTAGATTACTTTGTAGGGATGGAAGGATTAAGGAAGCGAGGAATCTTATCAAGAAGCTTGCTGCTTTGGGATTTCAGTGCAGCACTTTCATTCTTAATGAAATTGCTAGTGGGTATTGTGAGAAGAAGGACTTTGAAGATTCACTAAGCTTCTTTAGTGAGATGAATTTTACACCAAATGTTTTGGTTGCAAATAAGATTATAAGTAGTATATGCAGTAATGCCGGCATAGAGAAAGCAAATGGGTTCAGGCTAGAAATGGAGTCTTTTGGTTTTAAGCCTGATGAAATAACTTTTGCCATCCTGATTGGTTGGAGTTGCAGAAAAGGAAACCTGAGGAGTGCCTTTATTTATCTGTCAGAGATGTTATCAAGGGACCTAAAACCTGATATACGGTCTTATAATGCTCTTATTGGTTCAGTGTTTAAGGAGGGATTGTGGAACCATGCCCGAGTTATTCTTAATGAGATGGTGGATAGAGGGGCAAAACCTAATTTAACAACTTTCAGAATTCTTCTGGCTGGATATTGTAAAGCTAGAAAATTTGATGAAGCAAAGATGATGGTTTGTGAGATGGTAAATCATGGTTTGATTGAATCCTCAGCGCTTGAGGATCCACTTTCCAATTCCTTTATGGTTGTAGGCCTAAGTCCTTTATCTGTGAGATTGAGAAGAGATAATGATGTCAAATTTTTGAAGACAGAATTCTTTGATCATCTTGGAAATGGCCTGTATTTGGATGCAGACCCAGATGAGTATGACAATAGACTAACTGAGATTGTTCAAGATTCACTGGTACCCGATTTTAATTTGCTTGTAGGAAAGGAATGTGAGCATGGAAATTTTAAAGATGCATTCTTGTTATTAGATGCAATGTTCAAATGGGGTCAAGAACTCACTCTTTCTGTCTTCTCATCATTAGTGAAGGGTCTTTGTGTATCTCGTTCACGTTTCAAGGCATACTGCAGTCTTGTAGAGAAAATGCCAAATTTGGCTGATCATCTAGACCAGGAAGTTCTCAATGTGCTTGTTCAAGCACACTGCAAGTATGGATTGGCATACAAAGGTAAAAGGATTTATGATGAAATGCTTCAGAGGAATATAACTATTGATAACAGGACATATACTTCCCTCATATTGGGATTGAGTAAAAGGGGAAGTTTGGGAGACCTTAATGACTGTTGGGATGTTGCTAGAATTCAAAAGTGGATGCCAGATTTAGAGAAATGTGAACCAATTTTTGAATGTCTCAGCCATCATGGAATGCTGAAAGAAGCATTAGAGCTTCTTGAATGCATGCTGGTACACTGCCCTCACACAAGATCAAAACTTTGCCATTTGTTTCTTGAAAGGTTTTCTGTCACTGGCCTTACATGGGCTACTTGCTTATTGGTGGAAGAACTGCTAGAGCGGCGTTTTGTTTTGGATGATATTTCTTATAGCCATCTCATACAAAGGCTATGCAAGGAAAAAAATTTTGACGCTGCCTTTACAATATTGGATAATATGCTGGCCATGAACTTGGTTCCATGCTTGGAGGTTTCCCTAATTTTAATTCCTCAACTATGTAAGGCTAATAGACTTGAGAAAGCTATTGCATTGAGAAAAAGAGTTTCAAAAGAGCAACCCATATTTTCTGTTTCTCTCAACAGTGCTCTAATTAAAGGATATTGTAGGGGGGGAAATGTTGATAAAGCAGCCAATCTTTTGCAAGTTATGTTGTCAGAGGGGGAGCTCCCTGATGCTGAAGTTTATAACATGCTGTTTCAAGGGTACTGCAAAGCTAAGAACCTGAGGAAGGCAAGAGACGTGCTTGCTATTTTGATAAGAAAATGTTCAAGCTTCCCTATTTCAAGTTATCGGCATTGGGTGCGTTTCATGTGTGCAGAAGGCAGATTCAGTTGTGCTTTAAGCTTGATGGACCTAATGATAAGAGAGGGCAAGTGTAATGGCCTTGTTCTTTACAACATTCTGCTATTTTATCTTCTCTCAGTTGGCAATAGTTTGCTTACGAACAAAGTTTTAGATGAACTAAAGGCAAAGGGACTACCACTAGATGAAGTAACTTACAATTTTCTTGTATGCGGATTTTCAAAGTGCAAAATTGCCTCCCACTCTCTGCACTATCTATCTACTATGATTTCAGTGGGATTTAGACCAAGCTATCACAGCTTGAGAACAGCCACGAGTCTCCTGCATGATGCTGGGGAACTTGATAAAATCTTGGAGCTGAGTAAAGAAATGGAAGAAAAAGGCTGGGTTCATGGTTCAGTTGTTCAAAATGCTATTGTTGAATGTCTTCTTTCCCATGAAAAGCTTAAAGAAGCAGAGCACTTTCTGGACCGGATGGTGGGTAAAGGTCTAATACCTGATACTATTAACTATGATAATCTAATAAAGCAATTTTGCAACTATGAACGACCAAACAAGGCAGTTGATCTCTTGAATGTAATGTTGAAGAAAGGAAATGTCCCTACTTCTGTCAGTTATGATTCCATAATCCGTGGTCTCTGCAAGCAGGATCAACTGATTCAGGCTATGGATTTCCACGCTGAGATGTTGGAGAGGGATCTCAAGCCAAGTATCAGGACATGGGACATGCTTGTCCACAAGTTTTGTGAACATGGACAAGCTGCAGAAGCAGAAAAGCTCTTGAATTTGATGGTTCAGGTAGGTGAAACTCCAACCAGGTCGATGTATTCCATTGTAATTAATAGGTGCCGCTATGAGAATAATCTAACGAAGGCATCAGAGCTAATGCAAATGATGCAAAAAAGTGGCCATGAACCAGATTTTGACACTCATTGGTCTCTCATTAGCAATTTAAGCAATTCCAGTGACAGAGGCAATAACAACAGTGGTGGTCCTGGTTTCCTGTCAAGACTCCTATCTGGAAGTGGATTCTCGTGGAAGGAAGACTTGAGGCCCAAACGGCGTTAGCCCAGGATTCAAGGATTGGGCTTTCTATTTTTAATTGAATGATTTATAACATCCTGTTTTCTTTTGTACATTCAATGGAAACATTGTCCGATTAGTCGACTTGTGGCTTTTTTGGGGCCTATACCTTGTTTCCATGAATTAGAGTGTTGCTGTTCTGGTTACTACGTGTGAGAAGTTGCAGAAGTACTAATCCTCCATTTGGTTTGTGATGCTTTTGTTGGAGAAAGCTTCGAGAAGCCGTCAGCTTTCTACCGAAGGCCAAACCTGGAACCACTGCACCGTGATGAGATTCCTGATAAGATTCTATCTGGGGAATTGCCCATTAATGATTTCAATCTTGAATCTTTGCCCTACTGAACCGTTAGTTTTTTTTGTCAACTTGCACGTTTCATTACCATACCATTGCCCTACACGTCAACTGGTTTGTTCAGATAATGCTGGCGGTGATCTCGATCTTTTGTGCCTGTACTTCTGTTAAACAATGCCATGCGCCCCCCCCCAGCCTTCCCCAAACGGGTTCTTAATATTTTATTTCGTACGAAGGAGTGGATTGGAAAATGACGCGCAAATCTCACATAGAAAAGTAGAAAACAAAGATGGTTATATCATCTATGAAATTATGACGATCCTGGCCACAAAACTAAACAAAAGATTACATTCGGAGTTACCTTTAATTTTTATTTTTTATTTTTTATAACTTTTTACCCCTTTTTGGGTAACATGATGTGTTCATTTTTATTGCATTTGATAGTATAACAACTACATCCCAAAGTGTCTGCTTTTAAACTGCTCTAAGATAATGCCAATTGCCTTGTATTCTCATAGATCTCTCCCCAGGTTGGAAATGCTGCTCCAAATGAGGGAATGACAAGGCAACCTCGAATCCTATCCAGATAGGAACATAGTCATTTTTCCGGTTCAGGATAGGAGGTTTGGCGGAGTCGGAAATAACCGTGACCGCATGCATGGTTGTACAACCGTTATTGAGTTAGTACAGTAGATGGTTTATTTTAGAGAATGGAATCATTAGGAGGCCAGAAGCTTCCTATCTCTCTCTCTCTCTTCCCTTTTTTTTTTTTTTCTTTTCCTTAAAAGAGATGAAAGAGATAGAAACCTCTGACTGATTTCTGGAAGGGACCTCTAAGCCTCTGCTTTTATTGCTTAGAATAAGGACCCCTCACTCCAGCTTTAGGACGTAGTCATGTTATGTAAATAACATAAACACGTCCGTGGCTTCATTAAGGAAGTGGGGTTCTTATGCCACTGGCAAATGGTAAACTACTCCTCCCATTTTCACCGCCATGCATGGCCAACATGCATATATACACATTTCCCAGTCTTGAACTATGCACGTTGGAGTTTAAATTTCGATTAAAAGTAGCTCTTCTTCCAAATCCTTCTCCTGTGGACTTGTAGAAAAATGAAGGCGGGCCCAATTGATCTCGGCGAGGTCAAGATTTCAGCCCCAAGAAGTGGAGTTAGCCGAAGGCGTCAATGCTGGACTTCATCTTGAGCTCAGCTGCTTTCGTTAGCACCGTAGGAAGCGCAATTGCCATGGCGGCGTCAATGCTGGACTTCATCTTGAGCTCAGCTGCTTTCGTTAGCACCGTAGGAAGCGCAATTGCCATGGCAACAACTGACGAAACGCTTCCTTTCTTCACGCAGTTCATACGTGTCAGGACTAAATATGATGATCTTCCAACATTCACGTAGGTTTTCTTAATTCCACCTGAAAAAGAAAAGAGATAAGATTTCACATAATTGCTATTTTAAGCATTAGCTTTGCTCCATTGAACAGGTTCCTTGTGCTTGCCAATGGGATTGTGAGTGGCTATCTGCTTCTATCTCTCTCACTCTCCATCTTCAACATCGTGAGAAGCAAGGCACAAAACAGAGAATTATCTTGATTGCCTTTGATATGGTAAGCCCTTCATATCAAGAAATTATGTAAAACAATGAAGAAACGACAAAAGAGAAAGTTTAGTTATCGTGTTGGTACCATCTGAGACATGCACACACCAAGCAATTGTTCCTCAAAGCCGCTCCTAAAACCATGAAAAGATAAATACAGCGTTTGAATTTGCTTATACGGAAAGTTTGACATTATGCAGGCAGCATTGGCTCTATTAACTGCTGGAGCTTTTGCAGAAGCAGCCATGGTATACTTGGCTCACGCGGGGAACATTGGGGCGAACTGGTTTGCCATCTGATAACAATTCAACTCCTTCTGTGAGCGCATCTCCAGCTTTTTAATTGGATCCTTTGTCGGCATAGCTGTGTTTATCCTGCTGATCTTGTTGTCTGGGGTGGCCCTTTCTTGGTGAAAATAAATGATTTCCCTCATCAGTCCTGCACAAATGATTGCGTGTATGCATCTGTGCCAATTTGTGTATGCAAGATTGAGAATAGAGGAGTATTGATCAAGTCATATTATTTCTAAGTTTGCCTTTTTTCTGGTTTGATAGGCTCTGTATTTGTTGTCGTCTACTTCTTTCTTAAGTAATTGAACTTCTGTCACTTACCCATGGACTAATTTGTTTACAATCAGAGCTGCCAAAACATCCCATTAAATGTAAATGTCATGGGTAAAGCAGAATGGTTGGTGAAGGTTAATATATACAAGGATTCAGCCATCCACGAATCTCTCCCTAGTAATGCTACAACCAAGCTAGCAAACTTGCTAAGGAATGTCTACAGAGACTGAAAATCCTAACTTGTTAGACCATAAGCCCATATCACTGTTAACATGAAGCTCAACCTTCTCCTATGAGAAAGCAAGAAGCAAGAAACCAGAGATATTTGATGCATACCTTCAAAGCAAAGTACTGAATGCTTTGCCCAGAAGACTTTTTTCTACTTGGAATTTACCCTTGGACTGGATTCCAGTAATCAGTAAAACTCCTATCAGCGAAGAATATTCAATGCTCTAATTACAAAAACATTTCCAGAGAGGTCTATGCAAATACAAAAGAGGCCAGACACATATTCTCAAAGACTACCTAAAGAAATTTATGATATTACCATCCATGAATGAACTCCAGCAGAAAATGGAAGCAAATTTTCAACTGCTCATGACTTGTAATCCATCTTTTCTTAAATTAAGCTTAGCTTTGGAATCAAACAAAAATTGCTTAAGAGCTTTATCATCTTTTTCTATTAGGCTAGTAGCAGGCTCTTTTCTCACCCCGCTGTCATCCATCAGCTTCCTCACCTTCTCAGCCCCATTCCACTCACCAATTGAAGAATATATGTTAGAAAGTAATACATAATTTCCACTCTCATTCCATCTCATTTTTTCTAGTCTCTCATTTGCACGCCTCCCCAACTCTACATTTCCATGGATTCTGCATGAACCAAGGAGAGTCCTCCAGATAATGGCATTGGGTTGAATATTCATGTTGTCTATGAAATCAAATGCTTCACTCAATAGCCCTGCACGCCCTAGTAAATCCACCATGCACCCATAATGCCTCACATTTGGCTCTATATCATACTGATCCCTCATGAGATCAAAATATCCACGCCCCTCCTCAACCCTCCCAGCATGACTGCAAGCAGCTAGCACTCCAACAAAAGTAATCTCATTTGGCTTGATCCTTCTCAGCCTTCGCATCTCAGCAAACAAACTGATTGATAGCTCAGCATGACCATGGAAAGCAAGCCCTACGATCACTATATTCCATGTTGCAACATCTTTCTCCCTCATTCCCCTGAACACTTCAAGTGCTCTTTCAATAGCCCCGCACCTAGCATACATTTCTATAAGAGCATTCCCAAGTAGCACACTGAAACCCCCTGAATTCAACACCAAAAGTGAGTAGTGCAACTGCCAGCCAAGCTCCAAATTTCCCAACTCTGCACAAGCTGACAAAAGGCTCAGCATGGTGACATCATCCGGCTGTTCTCTTACACTCCTCATCTCTTCAAACATCTCCAGTGCCTTCTTGTTATCCCCAGAAAGCACATACCCTGCGATCATTGCATTCCAAGTCACAACATCCCTCTTAGGAACCTCATTAAAGAGTCTCCTCGCCATCTCCATCTCCCCTCTCTTTGCATACCCAGTAATCATCACATTCCAAGAAACTAAATCCTTCACCGGCATTGCATCAAAAAGCTGCCTTGCCACACCCAATTCCCCTCTCCTCGCATACCCCGCAGTCAAAGCAGACCAAGCAACAACATCCCTATTCACCGAACGATCGAAAATCGCCCTCGCTATTCCCAAATCCCCACAATTAGCATGAAAATAGATAAGGGTATTCCTCAAGAACCTATTTACATAAAACCCATGTCTGACAGCCTTCCCATGAACGCAAAAACCAGTGTTTCTCCATTCAACCTTAGTGCAAGCTTTAAGCAAGAAAGGAAAAGTGAACTGATCAGGCTTCAAACCACGATTCTCCATCCGGGTATAGAGAAAAACTGACTCTGAAGGGTTTTGACTTTGCGCCAAGCCTCTCATCATGGTATTCCAAATGAACACGTCTGGTTCAGCAATTTGAGCAAACATTTGCTGGGCATATCCCAAAGTGCCAGGAATCACCATGGCAGCCGCAAATATAAGCTCTCTTAGAGCTGAGAGGTCTGAATTGAATCCTTTGACAATAAGGGAAGCGTGGATTTGCTTCAGACGACATAGGTTTGTGCAGTTTCGCCATAGTCTTGACGGCGGCTGGCGGTCGGCACTCCTGTCGCTGGTCCTCTTTCTTATCATGACATGTGTGACCTGTCATTCTTAAACCGAAAATGGCTTTTAACCCATTAGAAAACAAAACCAAAACATTATTTTTTAAAAAAAAAAGTTTATTCTTTTATATCAATGAGCCACAATTTTGACATTTCAATTTTTTTTTTTTATATTTTTTGAACATTTCCAATGTAAATGTTTGGAACATGTTATGATGTAATGCACATTAATCGCAGCGTGATGGGTCATTTGTTAAATTTATTATTATTATTATTATTTTGATTGAATGTTAAATTTATTCTAAATTTTAGGGAATAATTAATATTTCATAGGAAAAAGTAAAACACAATTGGGAGTTTCTTGGGGGATTGGACTTGATTTCGCTTATTGGGCAGTGAACAGTGTGACACCGAGGCGCTTGCCCTTACTGTCGTTTGACACATGCATTTTGGGTTTTCATTAAGACAGCTTTTTTTTTTTTTTTTTTTGTTATTAATTGTATGTAATTGGACAGCAATATTTTAGTTATTGTGGGCCTGGGCCCCCAATTGGACAAGGAAAAAGAAAAAGAGTCGATGTGTTTTCAGCAAAATAACAATATCACCGTCTGTATTTTGTTACATGGTGAAGATCTAATCGTGTTTCTATTACTCTTATTATTATTATTATTATTATTATTATTTATAACTGAAAAAAATTAAGAAAATTTTCTGTCTAATTTACTTTTACTATTCTTTTTTTTTTTTTTTCTAACACTATATGAACAAAGGAAAAGAATTTATAAGTTCCTCTTCATTTTAGAAGTAGATTTCAATCAAAAGAAAATTTGACCAAAAAAAAAGAATCATATTATTATGAAAGGTTCAGTGCTTCTTCTAACTCTTTTGATTCAACCCAATCAGTGAATTCTTGACGATAATAAGAAGAGTACCTAATCAGCTTATTGCATTCATTTTCTAGTAAAAATCAACAACAAAGTAACTTATTGCTGGGTTTATGAGGAAAAAGCTTCATGTGGAGGGGGGACACAGACTGAATCGCTGTATTCAATTCTAAACTCTACATGCTTTCTGGTTTCTACATCCATGGCTTCTTTTAAATAGAAGACACGCATTGCAGTCAAATGATCATGCTCTTTTGCTAGTTGGTTCTTTTCACCAATACCCAAAAACCCTCTTCTCCCCCCCCCCCCCCGGGGATGCATAATACCATAAGCCTTTTGAAGATTGCACCAAGACATATGCATGTTATTCGCTTTGTAACTAAATCATTCAAATAAAGGAGATGAGGCGATTCAGAATAAGTCGGCATGGACTACTTGCTATAGAATATTATACCAACCCGTATCTACCACCTTCAAAAATATCATACATTAGTTGGTTGCAACCCCCACCTTAATTATATATTTTTGTAAAAATCTTGGACTAAAGCGCTCGTGACACCTTAGAGAATGAAATTAACAGTTATTAATTGACAACATAATTGCTATACAACGAGATATAGATATTGGTGTAAGACTACGTGATTAAAATATATTATCCCTTCTTGGGTAAATCACACTGTCACTATTATAATATGTCCCCATTGACCTAGACAAAATATTTAACTCATAATTCAGAATATTCTTCAGTATTTCTTTTGGGGCATTTCGTTTATGCCTTTTCGACTCTCCTACCGTGGCCCCTCGTATTAGACAGCAGGAACCATCGTGTCTTCCTGCTGGTGCAGTGTGAGCCACTGAATCTTGGCCCAGTTCTGTCTAGGCCTAAATTCAATTAGTGGCTCGCATGCTACTGCACTTATAATTATCATTGCCTAATCGCCATCTAACCAGTGAGCAAGATATTAATTGTCATTTACTATGTCTTTGCACATCAAAGTTGGTGCATAAATGGAATAGACATGCCCCAAACTTGAAACCTTGAAACATTCAAGGTGTGGCCAAAAATCATCTAAAAATGCTAATCAATATAAATTTCTTTTATAGATGGTAATTTGTATCTATATCTTCATGGTTTATAAGGTTTTTTTTCTTTTTTTCCTGTTAGGAAAAAGGCAAAGCAGACTTTGTGAAATATTGAGCTAGGATTGATGACAGTTTCCATGTTTTTGACCCTTTGTCGCCATGGACAAAAATCAAAGTTAGTGACCATGTTAATGTAAAGATATGTATGCGGAGGTGAGCAAAACACTGTTTTCAAGTCAGAGAGTATGTTGATCACGGCCACGAGTTCACAGTTGCAAGATTCAAACTAGATGACCAAAATCCCATCAATTTTAGAAAGATTCTAGAGTAGACTTGAACTAAAATGAAGATAATATGGTTTACGCGTAAATTAATAATTTTTTTCCTTTTTGGAGACAACGAAAATTTTTTATGAAAATTCTATGGTAGATGCAATATTTCGAAAAAAAAAAAAAAAAACCCCACATTTTTCAATAAATAACGCTATACAAAGTAAAAATATTTTCAGTAGTGTTTTATAATACTATATAAAAAATATATAATATTTTTAGATAAAATATTTATGGCTATGTTAGTCTGAGTATTCCTAAAACAAAAAAAAGGGGGGGGGGGGCCGTGGGGTGGGGGCAAAGACCAAAGCATATCTAATTCAACCAAAAAAAGAACAAAACAACTCTTACAATTTGTTTTTTTTTTTTTTTTTAAAGATATTCTTACATTTAAAACAGGCAGCCTAACTTTTAAACTTTGGTCGTGATTTCCGCCAATAGCGTCCTACCACGTGCGTGTTCCCAGTCGTGGCGTCGTGCCGGTCCGCAGGAAGCAGGGGCCCACGGCGCCAGCTCAGCTCTCTGGTTAATTCGGTCAAAGCGTCTTTAGAAAGTTAGGTTTGGTATTTACCTTTTACCCGGACCAATGAGAACTCTCCATCTGGCGAAGTTGAAGTTCGGTTGCTTTTCCGTCGGTAATGGCGGCACTTTCAACACCCTTTTTCTCCAATTCGAGGCGATAGACGTCGACATCAACCGTGTCGTTCAATATCAGCCGTTCGATTAGAGGTTGCCAATGTGATTGAAATTTCTCCAAGTATACAATCGCGACACGAGTCCTCAAGTCGTAATATTTAAATTGTTTCTAGAAAAGAAAGGGAATGGTCTTGATCATAATTAACGAGAAATTTCGATATTTTTTCACTCAATAATGACCCCGATGCACTCCCAATTTAGAAGTTTAGTGGTAATTCAAATGTTTAAAAATTAAAAAAAAAAATAATAGTGTCAAATAAATGTATAATAAATAATTTTTAAAATATTATTTATGATATTAAATTTAAAATATTTATTAAAATATATAATTAATATTAATGATTATTGATTTGTGAATACACTTAAAAAAAATTATTTACATGTAAATACAATTAAATATAAATATGTAATCGTAATTTATGAATGAATTTGAGGGTGAAAAATAAATAAATAAATAAATATTTCACCGACAATATCTCACTCGTATAAAAAAATATTCCAAATTGTGGGTGATAAGAACGTGTAAAATTCCTCTGTAATAAACAAACTTAAAGCCTTCCTAACTCACGCGTCAAATGTCTTTACGAGGGGTAATTTGGTCACGGGAATCTTTTGACAGGACGTGATATGAGGGAATCTGGGGGCTTAGATGGAGCTGAAACAGTGCTTTCGTGGATCATATATCGGTTAAAAAAATTCAAAAAAAAAAAAAAAAAAAGGTACAACCCCGAATTGTAAACGTACAAGTACGAAATAGTTGTTTTTGTTTTTGTGTTGATTAAAAAAATACCATTGTTTTAAGGTTTCTTGTTAATGTAATGGGGCTCTAATCTAGGGGTTTAAGATTGAAAGCTGGAAACCACAAGGTTTGAAACCTGATTTAGTTTGACTTCGTGCGTTGTCTCGGTTCTTACGAAAGATTACAATGGTCTCCGCTCCTGCAAGTTTCGAATGTCTCGTTGGGCTTTTTGCTTAAGAAATATGTTTTTGAATTTGAACAATTACATACGGTTAGTTACTGGGACGGCGTTCCAATGGCAAAGTTGATTTATGTACACGTGCCCGCGGTGGACCAGCAAGAAGCCAAAAGAAAAAACAAAAAATTGTCAATCTGTCTGGTTCAATAAGGTGAGAACTAAACGAATGCATGCACAAGAGCCGTCACTTCCACCAGCACCCTCCTCAGTCAAATTATTCAGATCCATCTTTTGATTAAGTCCTAAACCCAAGGGTTGCCTTTTAGCCTTTTAGTTTAACAAACTCTCTTTTTTTTTTTTTTTTTTTTCTTTTGAAAAAGCATTTATCTTTTTTTTGGTAATAATTAAACTGTTGTTCATCTTTAATTGTGCTACAACTTCAATTATTGGTTGACGATCCCGTGGTTGTATTGACTTCCGTGCAATAATAATACTTTGTAACCATCTTAACAAGGAGAGGTACGTTTTCTTTTTCTTTTCTTTTTTTTTTTTTAAATTTTTCTGCTTCTACATGCTTAGTCCAACAATATGGCAAGAAAACAAATTACAAATCATCATTCTTAAAGCATATATAGTTAATTATTATTCATAAAAAAACAAAAAAAAAAAAAAGGTTCATAATTCACTCTAATATTATAGGGTTTGAAAAAGAGTAAGGTATACACAAACTTATTTTTTAATTTTCTAAAAAAAAAAAAAACATGTTTTGATAAATAAACAAATAAAATTTCACATGTACACAACTTTAACTTCGTTTTTTCACAGGAAATTTCCACAAATAGGCAACAAAATTTTTGTGATAACTTGGTGTGCATGCATGACATATTATGGTTAAACAAATGACAACCAACATAAAGACTTCTGAGCCACAGAAGTTTTCTCCTCCCATGTTCTTTATTACAGCACACAGAATCCTTTTTTTTTTTTTTTTTTAATTTATAAACTTGCTAAACACATAAGAAGAAAGCTGTTACCCTCTTGCATAAAACGCAGAAGGGTGATATGTTCATGTCAAATTGAAGAAGAGAAATCAATTTCTCATTGAAGCAATAGAGAGAGAGAGAGAGAGAGAGAGAGAGAGAGAGAGCATAAACGCTGCCTTGCAGGCCACGGTCCTTTGTCCCGCAAAAAACCACTATTTATGGGGTTTTGTTGTTCACACAACCTCTTCTTTTTCTTAAAACACCACCTTTGTCTCTTAGTTACGAGCTTATAGCCTCTCCTCCTCTTTCCTTTTTGTTTATTTTTTTTCTATCTTATCTCAAATAGTCCGTTTTGTCTGGCTGCGCTTCAGCCTTAGGATTGTTGTTAGGTTGGCTGGTTCTTCAAAGTGTAATAGATTTCTTATAAAGTCCCCTACTTTAGGAGTATTCTGCTTCCTGCTTTATATACTTCCCCTAAAACCCATTTGGGTTTATAGATATACTTTTGTTTTCAGTATGGAAAACAATTTCATGCTTGTTGAGGAAGATGAGCACATGGAGTTGCCTCCGGGTTTTCGGTTCCATCCGACTGATGAGGAGCTGATAACTCACTACCTATCAAAAAAGGTTCACGACAGCTGTTTCTGTGCTAGGGCTATTGGTGAGGTTGATTTGAACAAGTGTGAGCCATGGGATTTGCCTCGTAAGTTTTATTTATATTGTCAACTCTTCCTCTGTTTTTCTATTCTCGGTGAAGTTTGGCATGTGTCGGCTTATGTTTTCTCTGAATTCTTGTGTCTCAATGAAGGGATAGCCAAAATGGGCGAAAAGGAATGGTACTTCTTCTCCGTTAAAGACAGAAAGTACCCTACTGGTTTGAGGACCAATAGAGCAACCGATGCTGGTTATTGGAAAGCCACCGGCAAAGACAAGGAAATTTACGAGAAGAAGACACTGGTTGGAATGAAGAAGACCCTGGTTTTCTACAAAGGTAGGGCTCCTAAAGGAGAGAAGACCAACTGGGTGATGCACGAGTATAGATTAGAGGGAAAATTCTCGGTTTATAGTCTCTCCAAAACGGCCAAGGTAAACTGTTTTCTTTCTTTCTTTACTCTGTTTTTCTCTGTCTGGTTTTGCTCTCTCCTGAGCTTCTTCTTCTTGTTGTTTTTGTTGTTGTTGCAATTGAATTCTACTAACTTTCGGGGATTTAATTTTCAGGACGAGTGGGTTATCTGCAGGGTTTTCCAAAAGAGTCCCGGTGGAAAGAAGATACATGTTGCTGGATTGACGAAGTTAAGCTCGTACGGAAATGAATTAAGGCCAGTTCAGTTGCCTCCATTGATGGATACTTCTCCACACAACGGCGAAATAAGGACAGCCACAGGAGAAGCGTCTCACGTGACCTGCTTCTCCAATCCAATGGATGATCAGAAGCCCCAAGAAGCCATAATCGACAGCTACAAGTCTTCTCACCTGGCAGCTTCGCCTAATCCAAACCTACTATCCCCTGCCACAGCTCTGTTTTCAAAGAACCTTATTCCAAACTCTTTCTGTTCCTCTCAAATTTCTCCCAGTGTTGGAAATTTGCAGTACCCAGATTCTGTTTTCATGCCAGAAGAGTACATATTGAAGATGTTGATCGAAAACAACGGGGTAAACATGAAGCCCAGCTCAAAAACAGAGCTTTCCCAGGACACTGGCCCAAGTACTGATTTGTCTTCAGGAATAACCAATCGTGAACTGGTTCAAAGGTCGTATGAGGATCAAGAAGATCCAGCAAGTTCAGTTGAACCGGTAGACCATTATTGGCTATGGGATTATTGAGTCTGTGAAAGAGATTTAGCGTAAATATATTGAAGAGAAACAGATTCTTAGCTGCAATTGGCCTTGAAACTTCTGTGGGAATTGTGTGCATAGATACCCTGAATGTCGAAATATTAAGAAGTGAAGGATCTGCACGTATCACGAGCTATTGAGCTATCTTTTCACAATTTCAACTGTTTTCATTTTAGCTGGTTCATGTCAATTGTCTATTTGCTTGTACACAATTTGTGAACTTTGCAAGGGATATTTCTGATTGCAAAACAAGCCTTGTAAGTACAGTCTGATAATGTCTTTTTCTGTAAGTTTTAATTGATAATTGAAGTTAGTATAAGCTCAAATCTCCTGGTAACACACCAAAATTAAAACATCATGCCTCTCTGAACTCAGGATTACCGTTCCAATTACACACGGGACCTACCTCGCCAACAAGAATTGGCATCAATTATTAAAGTTGAATTGGGCAACACCAGAAGAAGTGCATGGCGTGTCACGTCAATCAATCATATCATAGCCAATAAATCATTATTTCTCAAAACAGATTCGACTAGACTAGGCTCATATTTTTCTGTACCCATGAGTCTCACTCCGCCATTGATTTGATAGTTTTTTTCCCCAACGTTGTGTTACTTCATGTGAGCAACGGAAAATCTAGGCGTCTGGGGACCGGGGCATGCACTGTACAGTGAGCTACGAAGCAGTTTTTAAAAATAATTCAAATAGGTAATTGGTAGAAAATGTATTAACTTTTTTTTTTTCGGGAATATACTACATTATTAAATATATATATATATATATACTGCATTTTTCAAAAATTTATTACATTTTTTCAGTTGAAGAAAAAAAAAAAAAAAAAACAGAGAGAGAGAGAGAGAGTCATGTAACTGACTGTATCCCTCTCATTCATTACTCCTCCACCCACCTAGTGGTAGTATGAGTAATTAATTATAGAATGCCTACCTCTAACTAAATAAAATTAGCTAAAACAACTTGGCAATTAATTGGCAGAATGGCCCATTAAGCCCAATTTGTCTATATGAGAAAAAAATTAAAGATTTAATAGCATTAAAAAGACAAGGAAAAAGGGGAATTAATGAGATGTTGATTATAATCAGTATTACGGATGTCTGGAGTTTTTTTGTTGTTGTAAGGAAGTGAAGTTCGGGCTAAAACTGAGATGAGTTGACATATGAGTTCTGCATATTAGAAATATATATTTTTTTATTTTAAAATTTTTCCATTAAACAAGCACCTAACTTTTTTATAAAATAATAATTTTTTATTTGATAAAATCTACATGTCAACTCACTCTAATTCTTATCTCACACCTCCGAACCGTTTCCCTATAGTTTTCCACGGAAAATCCGTTCAGTGTAAAATATAGAAAAGGCAGTAGCGCTCTCAAAATTTGCTTCTACAAATGATTAATTAAAATCTTCGATGCAAAGGCAGAAATCATTAATGCGATGCGTCAAGGTCAGTAGATGTTTGTCATCATGTGTCAGAATGCAAACACATGAACTCATGCCCTTCTGACCCTTGCCATATCACTTGAAAAATGACATGACAACTGTTTTGTATCATCGCGACATTGTCTTAATTGTTAAGACTTCGGGTGAGGGCCGCTTCAGCTCAATTTCATTTTATAATATACATAATTGCCTTTTATTGAAAACCCAGATTCAAGTTCACATTCCCAGATTAAAATTTCTTTGCTGTCATGAATGAGATGGACACCCCGTCAATACATTTTCCTTATTTGCTCCATGAGAAATTACAGCAGCTTTTGATCACCACTTATCCTTGGCTGCAGTAGCAAGTCAAAATTTGAAATAAATGTGACAGGGAAATACATGTTCTCTGTTCTTCATTTCTCCACACGATCAAGTATCTTACCCCACCTATTAGCCAATTCTTGCGCGTAATAAACCTAAGTGGTTTCTGGAAAGATGGGATTTTCAATTCTTTCCTGGAAGATCACAAATCCTGTCTGTTAAATTCCCAGCCATGTAGATAGTGTGCATGAGAATGTGTAACTCTTTGTTTTTGATCTTGAAGCGTTGATCTCGGGGGAAAGAAAACTGTAGTTTCTACTTTAGTTGTTCTTTTCATGGTAAATTCAAGTTGCGTTCCTGGTAGACCAATTGGTTTGTGTAAGACGAAGGCAAGCATGGCATTAGGTGGCGTACTTTCGGATTGACGAAGTCATTATACGTGTTGATACTTCAGAATCAAACCCCCCATTATCATCGCATTCGGCTCTGAACCAATGTGACTGATCATAATTACGATATTGATCACGCGTTACATTGTGTTTTAGGATTGGACAAAACCAAACCACACATACATTTAGTTAGGCATGAATTTATTTTTTTTAAAAAAGTTAAGAGGGACACGAGTGGTAGACTCGTTAATCCAATGCAAGTTTACATAAACACAATCATGGCACTTGGTTGTACTTTTTTATCTTTTAGCGCCGTAATTCAAAACAATACTATAAATATTATAATTAAATAATGTGAATTTACGTCCAATTCACGTATGTTTGAACTCTTAGTTTTTTCATTTTTAAGGCCCCACGCCACGGCCCACCGCTAGCGGACAAGGTGGTCAGGTTTGTCGATGGACGTCCTCCGCACCCACAATGGACCCGCCACCAATGTGTTAACGTTTGATAGATGGGCTGGCTCGGCATTTCGATTGCCAATTGGCCAATACCGCCCTTTTTTTTTTTCGGTACTTTAGCGCATGATGGAACAATCGTGTGACATATGGCTGCTAATCTAGTATTGATATTTCTTGGGAGATGGGATGGCTGCTTCACATGGAACTGTGAATGGGACTATTTGGAGGTTGACTTCTCAGAAACAGCCTTCCCAGTTTTGGCAACTGTTTGCTGGGGCCTACAGATAACCATCCCCCCCCCCCCTTTTTTTGGGGTACAATCGACATAATTCTTTGACAATATTGTGACCCAAATTCTTGTGGAGGGTGTAACTGAGCCCATCTCACTTTCTAGATTGTAATTATTACAACGTGGAAAACTTAAAAGGCTGATTCAATTAAGACCATGTACATTTCTTTCCCTGCATACGGGGGTTACGCCTACTTCAGGAAACGTTTTGTTTATTTTCCTGATCTGTTTCCTGCATAAGCAAAGCAGACATCTACCATGCGATAATGAAAATGAGCATGTTTTCTGGTTGACAGCAGGCATCTCTCCAGAGAGTTGAATCTTATACGAGCAAGGATCTTAAAGTTGTTCCAAAAATTTAGTGTTCTGTCAAGCCCATAACTCCATTGTATATCACCATTGTTTTTAGTTCGTAAATATTTCCAAGATGGTTAAAATTTGTTGAGTAATGCCTGTGCTAATGCAACTGCTCGAACTCCACCACTTTAGCAAAGGCATCTTTCATGCTTATCTTTACTTTCTTTTCCTTTGTTAGTTTGTTTTCTACAAGAACTCAAACTTTCTATTAGTAGCAAAGACACGTGCCATCAGTATCTTTTTTCTAGTAACAGAAATAGAATCGAAGATTTTCTTTGCCTTTTAGCAAATAGTGGTAAGAATTTTGGGTACTGTCCTTTTGCTAGCTTTGCATACAAAATGCAATGAACCTCTCTCCCCTTCTCTCCTTGTCTTTGAGATAAGATGGCTATGGTATGCATGAATCATGCTGGCTTCAGAGGGATACTTCATAACAAATTATTACAACCATCAGGCTTGGAAATGGCAAAAATTGACTTGACCTGCCAACCATCGAGATTAATTTTCTATTTAATTCTTTGTCATTCAAAGTTGAAATCTTTCCAGCTAGAAAGCATATATCAAATGAAAAAAAAAAAAAAAAAAACTTGAATTTAAAAGTTCCTCCACATTTGGCTAAACTCAAGAGTTCTGTCCAAAGTCAGAAATCAAAGTGATATGATTCAACAATTAGTCTATCACACGTGTTCGATTCATTATCCTTCTTCTTTCTGTGAATTAACCCTATAAGTTAAGACAGTCATAATTGAAATGTGAACAGCAACAAGTTTGGGAATGTTGCTGATAAGATCAGAAAGACAATTTGTTGTCTTTTCTGGTAAAGGGTAATAACCGAATTAGTGTAAGCCTAGCTACAAATCTATCTATTGCCTGATAATTAATGAGGTGGTTGTTGAAAAAACATAGAAGTAGTGGGCAAATACCAGATGCAACAAAAAGTGGGGAAGTGAGATAAGGGATTTTGGAGAAATATAAAACAAAAGCATCTCCAATCCATCTAATGTAACCAATGAATGTTAATGTTGTGCGTAGTGTAACAGAATAGAAAGCAGTGGGACCTGGGCTAGAAATGGGGATATTGATTTGGGCTTCATTTGAGTAGTCTAGAATTGAACTACCAATGATAGATAAGTTGGACTGAGACCTGTATAGTTTGTTTTTCTCACAGGTCAAAGGGCCCAGATTAAATTCCCACCCTTAATTCTAGACTCGCATCGCTGAATTAACTGCTTTCATCCAACTATCACTCTTGGTGACCTTGAATCCAAGTGTTTTCACCGTTTGCTTAGCCACAAAGTTGTGAGGGGCCCTAATATCAGCTATTGTCATAACTCCTGATCAAGGAACCCAATTTTCATGTACATTAGGCCTTATTGGGTTACCCATTCAGCTTATACAGCATTCACCAATTGCAGAGAATTGAATTGACATGGGGAGCATCATCTGCTCTATCACCCTCTTCCACGATCATATTAATATGTATATATGTATGCATGTATGTATATGTATATATGAAGTAATTGGTTAAAAAATGGACAATGAGGACTAAATGCTGCTTTACAAGAAGGATATCCTATTTTCTGCTATTAATACTGTAAGAATTTTATTTGCTGGATCAGTAATAGATTAATATAGAGATGTTTCTCATCTATAAAAGTTAGGTACTTACCTATCTACTACTTTATGGCATGCAGCTATCAAATTGCTAAATTGACATAAAGAGAGCAGATTTGAACATTAAATGACATGGATAGCTAGTCTGATACAGGAAAGGATGAGGAATTTGCAGAACAATGCACTTGTAAGGATCAGAAAGACTTGAAAGTTGCGTTTAGGGTAAAATTCAATAAAGTTCTCATTTAATTGGTTCACAGAAACCTTTTATTGTTGCTTCACTGGTGGCTATTTTAATAACAACAATATTGCACGCAACATTAGAAAATAATACGGTTGGTTGCTTGTGCAAGGATCTCAAGAGATGATCTAAGTAGTTAAAGCTGCCATGCAGATATCAGATCTTTTTTCAACGTCAATTATAAGCTTGCAAACTTTAATGTCATAATGTCCTCTTAGTTTTGGTAACATGACCAGAATTAATCTCAGGCTTATTTGTAGATGGGGAACTTCTCTTCTACTTTAGGCTAAACTTGAGAGTCCTTTAACAGTTCCCTATTTCTATATGATACCTTTCCTTCTTGGATTGGAAAAGGCATAGTTTTGCTTTGAGAATGACATCTGATATATTGCTAGTAGCAACCTTAATACTATGATCAACAAAATTTAGATTAATGATGCACATTAGTAATCTCATCCTTTGTTACAGGACCTCGTTTACTACATGTATGTTAATGATCTTGTCAGCAGTTTAGTAACTTAAGTAAAATATCATGATCAGCCTACACCTAATGTCACACTACTGCATTGCTTAGACTGTTTGGCGTTCATGAGAATAAGTACCTTCTAACAACAGCGCTGTATATGTCAAAGCATCAGCAATGACTACAGCTCACTTCATCATTTTTCTTCACTTTTACACTTGCTTCAGTCCTTGTGCCCAATTAGTAGGTTAGAATTTGAGCTATATAATTCCACGACAGTAATTCTTACCTTAGAGCTGTTATAGAGCATTGAGGGATACTTTCTTTTTCCTTTTTGTTATTTGTTTTTGGTCCTGATTTGCAGGAATGTTAGAGCTTGAATTGAAACCAAAGAATGCTTCTGGTAAGAAGATTAATAACTTTGGCATCCACTTTCTCAAGATTGTCAGAACTCACCTTCAAGGCTATTTGAAACATCCACAGAGGATTATATCAGGCATTTTCATTCTCTTAGCATTTTCAGTTGCAATTAGCATACTTGTCATTTTTATTGAATTTTCTGCTGTTATTGTTTTCTTCCCTTTCTCGTCGTGAAGTTGGATTATCAGCATTCCGAAGAATTGCTAAAACCATGTAGCTATGTAATATGATTAATAGAGTATAACTTACTGGGATTGCAAGGGTGAGTGACAAATCAGAACAGTGACAGAGAAAACAAACGTACTAGGACATTTTCGGAAAATATTTATGCAAGGATACCACGTTTTGTTTTTTTTTTTCAACTTTTCATCGTTTGAATTATGTGGATAAATAGAACCATGAGAAGTGTGCCCTCAGAATTCATTTAATAGGATAAGACAATGTTGGACCATAGACGAGGCCAGAGCTGGCAATGATCAAGAAGAATTTAAGGTGGTGACCCCAGTGTCCTTCCTAGCCAATATGAATTTGGATCCATGATACCTTTGCTTTGCACATCATACACAGAAATATAATTTTCTTCTATCTTAGCCTATTTCTTATGGGGCCCTTCTTTTTTGTCCTTTCATGCTCTACAATGAAAGAAGATAAACCCTCCCCCCCCCCCCCCACCAAGGTTGTTGCCCCTACAATGAGTTAATCTCTTGTGCTTTTCTCTCGAGACGATTAAATGACCGTTTGGTTCAAATGCAATAAACATCTTCAATGGAAGCAAACAAGTCACCAACTCCACTTGCCACTGCAAAGTGTCAACCTTTGTTGGCAGGGCAAGTTTTGCACTCAAGTAAGTATTGAATGAAGGCCCGCCCATTTCTGATTAGTTGACCAACACTCGCTGTCTGTTAAAGATTCTAGACTTAAGATAGTCAGGGCAGCATTGAGCTATAATCCTGGCATATTTTTGAGGAGAATTATAGTGTTTCATTATCACATCTTGAGCCTTGCAAGGGATCTCCTATACACAAGCACAGAACAAGTTTATGAGAACATGAGAAGTTCATAATGACGGTCACAGCCTCACTGCTTTGGCAGCACAAAGAGGTCATAATGAACAATTCACAGGGTAGTTTTGTTAATTTTGATGCCTCCACTTGATCACCTGCGGAATTGGGATGAAAAACAAAGGGCTCGTTTTCTTTTCAATTTATTTTCTTCTTCTGGAAGGATTGGTGGTTGACGCATGTTTGAAACTCAGCTTGGCTTTATCTGTGTTCTGATCACCAAATGTTTTCCTCCTACTTTTTGGCATACATGAGCAAACAAGTCAATGAACAGTAATGCTAAATCAGATCCAACTAGCCTTTCTGAGAGTTCCGACTCTTACACATTTTTGGCCCCTTTTTCAGTAGCTACATAATTACTGTATAATCCACCACTGGTGCATTCAAAAGGCATTATCACATCACTCACACATTAAGTGCCATGTCTCTGTCCCATGGTTGGGTAGCCTTAAATCAAAGAGATGGACACGCTGATTTATGGTTTCTTGCTCCAATGTTATGTGGACCCGGTTGGTTCAATCAAGTGTACCAAATGGCTAATAGGCAGATATCACCATATTTTTAAGTATTGCAGCTGTGAACATATAAAAGAAAGTTGAATTGTCAAAATCTGATTTAACCATAATACCCTATGTCAATTCAATAACACATATGCTATGTGAAAAGACAATGAAATCCTTCTATCCCATTTTGACGTTTTTATGAACATGGACAGTGTAGAACAAGTAAAGCTGAAAAACAGCAAGTGAACCATGCACTAACCTTAGCTTAAATATAAAGGCACTTCTGTGATTTGTCTTGAGCGCATTCTCAGTCCAAGTTAAGTCCTTTATCCCTTTTATTCTGTTGACCTTTCTTCTTTGCCTATCCATTCATTTACATTCTCATAATTTTCTTGGTTTCTCCATAAACTTCCTATTATTAAAAGAGCAAAACAGCTATTTTTATGCTTTGCTGGTCTTGACTAGCAGAATGGGTAAATCCCCATGCTGTGAAAAGGTTGGCTTGAAGAAAGGATCATGGACACCCGAGGAAGACCAAAAACTTTTGGCTTACATTGAAGAGCATGGTCATGGAAGCTGGCGTGCCTTGCCTGGAAAAGCAGGTGATGTATATCAAACCTTTGCTAGTTATACAGCAAAACCATGCAGCTGTGCTCCAATGACGTGGAAGATAACTCTGGTTATTGCTTGCAGGTCTTCAAAGATGTGGAAAGAGCTGCAGACTTAGATGGACAAATTATCTCAGGCCAGATATTAAGAGAGGAAAATTCAGTTTGCAAGAAGAACAAACCATCATCCAACTCCATGCTCTCTTGGGGAACAGGCACAAAAACCTTACAATATTAGATGTATTTGGAGAATTCATTAACATGAATTCTTGTTGCCTTAGAAGTGTGTGGTGTGAAATTTGAAATTGCATTATACTTAAAAAATATGCATAATTTCTATCTTCCATTTCCCTTTCTTTCCATTTTCTTTCTCTTGTCTTGAGCTATCTTGAACTACTTTGGGCTATAATTCCTGCCAATTGAAATTTACCGGTTTTGACATCAATTTTTACTTTATTTGCTATAAATTTCTAAATGCAAAGCCGGTTGTATTTTCAGAAAAAAGACAGAAAATAAAATTTTTGTTCTTTTCAATACATGTCCTGAACCAGCGTTTCAAACACTTGTGGTAGCTGATTTTTTTTTTCCAAGGTTCTATCTCAATTATGTTTGTGTTGTCTTGTTCTCAGGTGGTCGTCTATAGCCACTCACTTGCCAAAGAGAACTGATAATGAGATCAAGAACTATTGGAATACACATCTGAAGAAAAGGCTAGCCAAAATGGGGATAGATCCAGTGACCCATAAACACAAACATGATGCTTTACTTTCCAGTGATGGTCATTCCAAGAATGCAGCAAATCTTAGCCATATGGCTCAATGGGAAAGCGCCCGGCTTGAAGCTGAGGCTAGACTGGTTAGAGAGTCTAAGCTAAGGTCACGTTCATTTCAACACCAGGGTAGCACTTCAGGGTATGTTGCTCCCCCAGGTTCAGGCTCAGCTATAGGTCAGCCTCCGAGGTCTCCTGATGTACTAAAAGCTTGGAATGGTCCTGGATGGTCAAAATCAACTGACCTTGAGTCTCCAACATCTACACTAACTTTGTCAGAGAATGCACCACCAATCATGGATTCAGCCATCGGAGAGAATTCAATTCCTCTGCTCGAATTTGTTGGCACTTCAGGAGCATCAGAGACCAGGATTACAGAAGATGAAGGTGAACATGATTGGAAAGGCCTTGCAATATCAAGCCATTTGCCAGAAAATTCAGTATCTTTTACTTCTTTTCTCCATGAAATAGCAATTTCCACGGAAGGGGCATGGACTCCAGAGTCACTGAGGACAAATAGTGGCTATGTTCAAGCAGAAAAAGTCATGGAAGAGGCGTTCACTAGTCTTTTGCTTAGTGATTCTGCTGAACAGCATTTGTCGGGGAGTGGCAAGGAATCGGAGAATAGTGGTGGTGGTGGCAGCGGCAGCTATTCTGAGGATAACAAAAATTACTGGAACAGCATTCTTAATTTGGCCAATGTTTCTCCATCTGATTCGCCCATGTTCTAATAACAAAGCACGTAAGCTTCTTTCATTAATTTTTGGAAAGTCATGCACAAGTTACATTGCAAACCCCATTTGTCAACCAAAATGTCCTGCCAACGGTATTCTTTTTGTTGCTGTTGTTTTTTTTCTTTGTTTATTAGGAAGGTATCCTTTTTGTTGTTGCAGGGCGTAGAATTGGAAAATGATTATGCCGAAAGGGGTTTACTAGTTGCTTGCTTCCATTGTTAACGACTTGAAGTGTGAAAAATATTCCTGTTGGAAGCAACAGAATGCAGTTTTTGCAGTCTCTGTCTGTCATGTGAAACGTTACTAGCTAGACACGAGTTGCTCCACTCAGCTATGTTCCAGTGGAGATCAGAAATCAGATTAGACTATGGACTCAATGTCAATCAACTTGTTTCCTTTTATTCCCGTTATCATTCTAGATCTATGTTCTCAAGTTCCGGGATTTGCTTGGTCCAATTAATGAAAATGAATTCTAAAAGGGGCGCATGTGCAATGATATAGTATAGTCTACGAGACTATAATAATGTGTACGCATTGCAGACTTGGGTCATTAAAAAAAAAAAAAAAAACTGGGAAAGTGGACTTGTTCAATTGGAGGTTCATTTATGAGACTTTATTGAGTTGGTTTCATGTCACATCCTGCCCACAAGAAAGAAAATTAAGTATGCTTGGTTGTAATAAAAATCTGAAAGAAAGGGTCCACAAAAAAGAAAAGAAAAAAAGAAAAAGGAAAAAGAAGCGTGAAATTGAGAAACACTGAATTCAAAATGATGAAATGAAAAAATGAAAAATATGATTAAATGGGTATCCTTAAGTATATGCTCGAAGGAACAGGAATTGTGTCGAGGGATAACATTGTTTGTTAGATAAGATGCTCAAGGGCCTACTACATAAACGAATTTTATACAAAAAGCTTGACATGGCTCTTGCAGTTTTTATATCATCGCTGGTGGGTGGTGAGTATAGCAACAACTTAGGTACAATTTTTTTTTTTTTTTTTCATTAATAAACTTATTAGACCATAAATTGCAAAATGTAAATAATTTTTTCATTTTAAATATATATTTTAAATTTTTACGAGTCTCAAACTTCTTTTTTCACAATTAAAATTCAAAATTTCAAAACTAAAATTTGAAATTCTTAACTATTACGATATCTCTTATTAAATCTTAAACACTTTTTTTCAAATCTTTCAAATGTGATAGCGAGACTTTTGGAAAGATTAAGACATGATCCGAATGCTTATAATTAGAAAAGAACCCATCCATACACTCCAATTTTTGTCATGGGTTTTTATGCGACAATACTTTTCTCGGGAGTTTTTGATTTTCGTTCATTTGTCCTTTTCCAAAGTTCAATAATACCCAGCTTTATATATAACCAGGCGACTTACTCCAATTAGATGAGGTCATATTAATGACGATAGGAGAACTTTTCTTTTGGGTTTCTTTCTCTCTTTGTTTTGGCTTTTCTGTTGATTATTCCTTGATAGGAAATTGCCATGAAACAATGGGGGGCTCCAGGACACTGAGTAGTCGACTAACAACATAGAGCAGGTCATTTCCAATGAGAAATAGCTTTAATTTTCGCCTCAACAAAGCATAATTCGTCTGACAGCAAGATTGCCGACGTTAGCCAAGTAACAGCCATGTACAGTGCTACACTGGCACAAAATGATCGATGAAAAATGTTGCAGCGTATAACCATAGGAGGTGGATCAGTGTTCGGCACTTAATGCATGGAGAGAGAAGGGTCACTTTCCTGAATTGTCATATTGCTTTCAATTCAATTTCACCGCATTACAGACATAAAGCCTGTTAAAAATGGTTCCATTCGAGCATCATAAAAAGGGAAAACACAAGGAAAGAAGTAGAAAAAAAAGGGGTTTTTTTTTTAATTAAGGAAAAACAATTAAAAATTCATAGCATGACTATATTTCCTTCAATTAGTGAAAGGCACATGAAGCTAGGCTAGCTGTGTTGAAATGTAGCGGAAAATCCCATGGTGAAATTTAAGCTACATTTTTGCTTTTTGTGAACTCCATTATTATTATTTTTTAATTCAAGAACTAAGATCAATCGATAAATTTAAAATTAAGAATTTAAATAATTCTATTAATAAATCTTGTGACTAATGGTAAATTATTCAATTTTTATTTATCTTTTTTTGCGTACTGTATCATTTATTTCGGTGCATAATGCACCTCACATGGGTCTTGAATAACTTGCGGCCAACCCTTGTCATATTAACTGAGCTGCTGGCTCTTTAAAATTCAACCGTGTGGTTGCTCTGGACCCATCAATAAGAACATTGTAACTGCATCATTTAGTATCTTATGGATTGATATATTGTGGAATCTATCCTCAGTTCGGTCTGATCTCGTGAGCTGAACGTAATCAATGGTCAAAATTCATAAATGCAATAGGCAATAATTTCCCCCTTGATTGAATTGGTCTGTGGTCTTCCAGGGCCACACGTTGCGTCTTGCTTTGCAGTTTGCACCAGACTTTGGATATGCAGGGCGGACCTCCGGTTTTGAGTAGTCTCTTTCTTTAGCACCAGAAGGCTTCTTTTTCACGTTCCATGTTTTAGCCCTTGCATCCATCAATGCTATAACACGGTCGACCTGGGTCTGGGGTCTTGCCTGTCTTTAATATGTTGCAAGAACTAATCCAGTGTAAATGTTGCATCTTCCTGCATTAACTACATCTTGCATAGACTTTGTCGAAAAACCTGTAAATTATCCCGAAGGACGATTTTCAGTACCACTCGACCAAGGACCGATCAATTAGAATACTGCTGCTGATTCTTGCCTTTGCTTGCAATGGTACCAGCAGTAGACTATACCGTAAGCTCGCAATTTAGCAATAAGTAGCCGGCAGATGATTTTCAGTTGTCACAATGAACGACAAGGTTGAACTCTGACAAGGAGCCGTTTGCTAGTTGGCCAGCTAAACTGTTTCCAATTCGGAATCGTATTGGACTAGGAATCATTAGGTCAAAGGCTGCTTGCTTCCCGACCTAACAGGTAATTGCCTTCAACTCCAAGGCAACAAGGATTGTCAGCATTTATCAAATTTGAAAACTAGACCCTCTGGAGGAACAACCACGCAAGCAGAACATGAAGCCGAATTTCTTGACGAGTAAACCAGTAAAGTAAGGCGGTCAATGCAAAAACATTTGAGCTGAAAGGAATGATTCCTTTCATACTGGGACCGTCACTATCACCGCCAGAATCAATTTCATTTTCTTCTTGTTGGAGGCAACTCTACCTCTTCCCCAAGAACACTTCCATGCCCCACAAAATATTTTTCCGTTTTTGTGTAACGGAGAGCAATTTATCAACAATTTTTGGCATTAGTATCACCATCGAGCTTAGCAAAACATCACGTCCGGGACTTCTAGTTAGTTTAATTTTGGGGGCACGATTGGCAAAAGATCGTGACTCACGTTCATGAGCTGCTGACTTGCCGGGCTAATCAATGTCCATATAGGAAAACACACAGTTGTTTCATTTCATTTCATTTCATTTTGGGAACAAAGAAGGAAAATGAGAAGTGTTTGGACTCAGATAAAGAGTCACTCACCACCCACCTTGCATCCACAATTCTAGGTTGTCAGGACAAGTTGGGCCGACAACAGCTCTCATCATTTTCAGGTTCTTTTTCGAAGTGTTGTAAAAAAAAAAAAAAAAAAAACAAGAAAGACGACGTGCTATGTTGAATTTGAATGCTGCAAAGATGCGTTACGCAAGTTCCCAACCCAAAAAGCGAGATACTGCTACAAGTGAATGAATTGGAAACCAAAATTCAGAGCATTATATGTGGCGTTGTGTGACGTGTTTCCATAATGATCTACGGTAAGAATACATTGGGGGACTCAATAGAAAGCCCATTTGGCCCATTATGATGACACCCGCTCAGGGCTGTAACTCTGGCCTTGGGCCCAAAACATTTTATGTCCATTTAGTCCCAGAATGGTCGGTGTTCAGTTAATTGAAGCAAACTAAAATTAAAATGGAAATTAGCACAATGCACGTGACTGACATCACAACACACGTGAACTCGGAAACGACCAAGAACAAACGCGCTTTTATTTTGACCGCTTCTAACGTGGTTGAACAAAACTCTTCCAATCTCATTTGTGGTCGAGACACTCGTCGTTTCGGTTTGCTGTCCGTGTCGGAGTCCCAAAATGGCCGTCTCCTCCTCCTTGCTCTCCCCGAAGCTCTTCGCCGCCTCCTCATCGTACGAGTGTCGCCCCGACCCCGCCGGCACGGACCAGTCCACTCGCGACCGAGTCAACTCCTTCCGGCAAGGAATGGCGTCGTTCTTGGGAGGGGGTGTGTCCTCCCCTCTGATCCTGAGGTTCCCGCCTAACTTCGTCCGTCAGCTGAGCACCAAGGCCCGTCGGAACTGCAGCAACATCGGCGTCGCGCAAATCGTGGCGGCCTCGTGGGCCAACGACCTCCCCGCTGGTGCTCCCTCTGCCGCGGCGGCGGCGGCAGCAGCTTCTTCTGGAGCTGCCGTCGCCGCTGTCGCGGTCCCCGCTGCTGAGCCAGTGGTGACATCTGGCAGTGAAGCGGCGTCTCTTGAAGGGCTTAGCAGCAATACAAGTGTACAGTTGGAGGATTTGACTGCCGATTCGAAGCAGCAAAACCCATCGTTTTTGACCTCCGATGGTAGCGTTGCAATTCATGCCGGTACAATGCACATCTGTCTTTTGTTCATCATTTAATATAGTGATTATGTGCAACTGTTATAATGGGGTCTTTCTTTTTCTTTTTCTATTTTGGAGCATATATATGCAGGTGAGAGGTTAGGTCGAGGTATTGTTACAGATGCAATTACGACTCCAGTGGTGAATACATCTGCTTATTTCTTTAAGAAAACGCAGGAGCTCCTTGATTTCAAGGTAATGCATTGCTTGTGGAATTTGTTGCACGTTGTTTGAATCCTCTATAGTAAATAAAGTGCCGTGTAATTATGCATTTTTATGATGGATTTGTCAAAGACTGGAAATGGTTGTATTTTTGATGTTTTCGTTTTTTTTCCTTTTCTTTTGTGAGCCTAATAATTTTCTCATTTGATTGAGAAGATTGGTTATTTTAATGTGCTTCAGACTGTTAAAAGATGATTGATTTCTGTGTAATTGTAAATGGCTGATGCCCAAGCGAAATATACCTGTTACTGTGTTAGTTGCTAAATCTTTCTTTTTATTATTTTCTGCAGGAGGAACGCCATAGAAGTTTTGAATATGGCCGCTATGGAAATCCAACCACAGTGGTTGCTGAGGAGAAAATAAGGTTCTTTCTTTTATTATTATTATTTTTTATTTCCTTGACATTTTTGGTTGTCATCTCTAGTGTCCATTTTGTCTCTTGCATCATCACTGAGATCATCCATCTTTCTTTTTGAACCAGTGCACTTGAGGGGGCTGAATCAACCCTGTTTCTTGCTTCTGGGATGTGTGCTAGTATTGTCATGCTGATGGCATTGGTTCCTTCTGGTGGCCATCTTGTGACTACTACAGATTGCTATAGGAAGACTAGAATATTCATCGAGAATTTTCTTCCTAAGATGGGTATCACGGTATGGCTTTCTTCATTTAATCATTTCTTTACCTGCATTACTGGGGTAACAGAAGCCCTTTTGCCTATTTGGCTCAAACTTGAAACAAGATACTTAAGTTATATCCTGTCAACTCAATAAACTGCGGTTATATAATGAAAGAGAGTGTATGCAGAATGTATAAGTTCTATCTTATTCATTTTCATGACGCTTATTGAAGCCATTTATATATGCATAAAATAATCCTAGTCTATGGATCACATGTCAGATTGCTTCTTATTCTTATTAAAAGTTTGATTTGGGATGCTATTATCAGTGATATGTTGTTGGGGAAATAGGTTAGCTGGTTAAGGTTATCTTCTCCCAATGCATGGACATTTTGCTCATGTTTTCTTATATAATATCGTGCTATACGCAGGCCACTGTGATTGACCCTGCAGACATGGAGGCTCTGGAATCTGCACTAAATAAAAACGAAGTCAGTTGTGACAAAATTAGTTTGGTTTGTCCTTTCCAGTATTTTTTAAGTACTAGTTAATGTTGGATCATCCTCAATCAGCAGCATCCTAAATCCATGCAGGTTTCTCTCTTTTTCACCGAATCTCCTACCAATCCCTTCCTGAGATGTGTTGACATTCCATTGGTTTCAGAGATTTGCCACAGGAAAGGAGCCCTGGTCTGCATAGATGGTACCTTTGCAACCCCGCTTAACCAGAAAGCCCTTGCTCTTGGTGCTGATCTTATTTTGCACTCTGCAACTAAGTTTATTGCAGGGCATAATGATGTAAGTGACTAAGTGTCCTCACATTGTTTAATCAGTATGTTAAAGGATATCAACATCTTGTTGTCTGTTTAACCACAAGTATTGAATGGATATCATCAATTTCAGGTCCTTGGAGGTTGCATAAGTGGTCCAACAAAATTAGTTTCAGAAGTTCGTAAGTTGCATCATATTTTGGGTGGTACTCTCAATCCGGTGGGTTATCTAGATTGATTGGGATTGCAGATGTCCATATGCTCTTCACGTTTATGCCTTTCCATTTATACTTGGGAGAATCTTTTGTCTTGAATTGAGATGGCTTTTAAGTTAATGTGGCAATGTTTGGACTTCTATCCTAGACCAGTATCTGGTTTAATTTTCAAATATGATTTTATGTGATTGCCTGCTAGAAACTTGAGTTTTAGTTTTTCATTTTGTTCAGAGAGATTAATTTGTGCTTCCTTTGCTTTTCCTTTTTGCAGAATGCAGCTTATCTGATCATCCGAGGCATGAAGACACTGCATCTTCGTGTACAGCAACAAAATTCAACAGCATTAAGGATGGCCAAAATTTTAGAGGAGCATCCTAAGGTATGTTGGTTTGCTATTTTGTGCAACATCTTCTCCTGTTTGATTTTATCATTGGTTAAATAATTTGATCCAAACACAGCCCTTAGTTGTTTCAAACTATTGAAGCCACATTAGTTTGGACAAGTTAAGTGGCAATTCTCTATAGATTACCTTTGGAGAACTTTAATAATCCTATCAACATTAATTAGCTTGACAGTGGATTTGACCCCTGACTGTAGTCCAAGTGTTGACCTATATAGTCTAGGACTTTGTTGACAAATTTTTTGTAATTAATTGAAAGATTGGGCTACTGATCCAAATAACAATCTTCTGTGAAAATTTTTGGCCATTAGATTTTGTAGTCTCTACATTTTGTGCTTTTTGTTTTTGGTTCATGGATGACACTAGTTAATTAGTAGTTCAGTGGTTCTTTAGAAGAACTGTGACTGGTGGCAACAACAAGAAGATTTTGCTAATGTGTGAAGAATCTCTCTCTCTCTCTCTCTCTCTCATGTATTGTGTCACAGGCACTGATAACAATAATTGCAGGTGAAGCGTGTCTATTATCCAGGCTTGCCAAGTCATCCTGAGCATCACATTGCCAAGCAGCAAATGACTGGTTTTGGTGGTGTAGTGAGCTTTGAGGTTAGTATTTCTGACTACTTAAATGCTGTGATGGTTGTTATTTGGTGGTGCATCACAAACCAATCTTGTGCTATGTGGAAAATTTTTAATGTCATTGCATTGTAATGATTCAGGTTGATGGAGACTTGATGACCACAATTCAATTTGTGGATGCATTGAAGATCCCATACATTGCCCCATCTTTTGGTGGCTGTGAAAGCATTGTGGATCAGCCAGCTATAATGTCTTACTGGTATGTTGTTGATTTTCGTAATATTGTAAGGATGTTTTCATGTTCTTTGCTATTGTGGTTTTGTCAACCAGCCCACCCACTGTCTTCCTATTTATGTTGTTGGTTGGGTTTTAATGGAGGAAGGGTGTGTTAATGGATAATAAATTTGTGCCTGCACAACATGGAGGCAAGGGCTCCTTTTTGATTAAGGCAAACAATCTAACAATCAACTTGTCATTTGCATTTATGAGTGAATATATGGCTTTATTTGTAATGAACCCACATGTCTAGAGAAACCTTCAATGTATTGGTGTCTGAATTGGTTACATGGTCTTGGTGACTGTTGTCTGGCCAATGAACCTTGTTCCAGGGATCTTAGCCAACCAGAGAGGGAAAAGTATGGGATTAGAGATAACTTGGTTCGATTCAGCTTTGGAGTTGAAGACTTCGATGATTTGAGGGCTGACATTCTCCAGGCCCTGGGGACCATATAATATACTCATCGGAATTTACTCCTGGCTGGGCTCTGGCATCAAGCTGTTTGAAGATGTGAAGGTTGAAATAAGCGTGGACTCTACAAGGCGCATCACCTGCCTGTTTTTATTTTCTTTTCTCAAATTAGCTGTTTTAATAGGTTTTGATCCCCGAGTAAAACATAAAACTTCTCTGTTTTGCTCGTCTATATTTCTTATGATTGATGGTTGGGTAAGTCATTGAAAAAAATGATCCCCAAGTCTGATTACTTTTCATTTGATTCCAAGTCTCACTTATGTCGGTTAGAAATGAATGAATTGGATCAAAAAATGCTACCTGAAGCCGCAATTGTTCCAATTGTAGACATTTTTTTCTTTTTTTTGGGTTACCGTGCAACTGTGGACCTCAGGAATACAAGATGTTTATCCATAGCACGGACTAGGTGCAATGCATTGATATTGGAAAGCCTGTATATACTCCCGTCTAGAAGCCTGGGTTCAGAAGAATCGGTCTGACACATCAGCGTGCAATCAGGGAGAATGCAAACTTTCCTGTCCAATCTAATCTGAAAGTGAAATAGGCAGTCTTTGTCCAAGGAACACAGTCGAGCATAATGCGATTATTTAGTATTCACATAAGAGTACTATATAATTATTTTATTTAGTCCATCTAAAAATACTTAGGAATGTACGAAAGAATTACATTTTGTAAACAAGAAATAGAAAACAAGAAAGAAACCACTTCTGTTAAAGATTCCAGAGTACTCCGATGATTCCTTTTGCTTTTGCCCTTCTAACAGACAACAAAAAGTAAGAACACATTAAACCCAACGCGAAGAGCCTAGAGGCAGACACCAAGAAATAACAAAAAAATTAAAAAAAGAGAAAGAGCCACACACTGGACAGGCAATGGAGTTTGTGAAAGAATTCAAGTCAAAATCAAAATATTAAAAGAACCTGGCCGCTTAGCCGAGCTGCCGAGAAAAAATGGGGGTAACCCACAGACGACTCAAGTAGCAAGGATAAGTTAACTCTATCTCGATGGAATTTATTCAATGTCTTTGAAACTCTTAGTCCTATTACCTTGCAGAGAGGAGCAGATAGACTCAAAGGCACAATGGATCAGGAAGCAGGAGTTGCATAATCTATTTAAAGGACAGAATGTTATAAGAAGCACCATCTACATATAAAATGAAAGACTAGACTTCACAGCAAACGTAATTATTGCAAAATTTTCACGAAGAATGTAATGATAATTCAAAGAATTATCCACTAAATATTACCATGAGTAGGCTCAAGAGCACAAGTTCAGTGAATGCTTTGAAGCTTTGTGACTTTTGATCGGTCTCCGTGTCCAGATTTGACGGCACAGCTAATACTGAACTGAGAAGAAATATTTCTCTCTAACCCAATTCCGTACCTTGCTTGAAGTCGAAAATGAATGCATAATTGACCCAGTGATTCTACCAGAAGCACAAGTTAGCAACATACAACAACATGCGCGGGACAGTTAATCCAAATAATGTGCAGTAAGGGAGAGAAGAATAAAAAAAAACAACCATGAACCACACAATGGTAATGCCAAAAATACATGCACCTCAGCTTGTAACGTTCAGTTATAGTAACTAGAACTTGAAAGTTACAAGGGGAAAAATGCTTCCCTATGGAGAAGTCACAAGTCAGCACAGATATAGATCAATTCACGTCTGCAGTTGTCCTCCATTCTTGTATGATTGCATGCATGATTAAGGAAAGCATTATTTCAACCGTATTAAGGATCCTAATGTCACTGACTATGATTTTAGTATTTGGGATACGCTTGTGCTGCACTTTTTGACAAGGCAGGATGAGGATCCTAATGTCACTGACTATACTTTTAGTATTTGAGATACGCTTGTGCTGCACTTTTTGACAAGGCAGGATCCTTCACCGAGCAGCTTAATATTCCAACAAATGAAGAGGTACTGAGATCACTACTAGATGAGTGCGGAATCCACCTGCAAGCAAAAATAGGCTGCTTTCCATGTATTGAGAATCTCATTGCCTCTTAAGGATAACTCTTTGCATGTATGAGCACGCAGATTGATCACAAGCGCTACTAAGCAACCAGATAAGAAACCTGCAGGTATGCAAGACAGGCTTATTGACTTAGCATTGGTGGAGATCTAAAATTAACCATTTAACGCTGCAAATCCACACCCTTTGCTTTTGACCTTTACTTGATTTTCTAGCATCAGTCTTACCCAGGAGAATGTAGGTCTATGCCTTTCCCTCATAGCTTTTGGTCTTAAGGTGGCCATTCCTTTACTGAGATTCCTCTTTGTGAAATGCTTAAAGAAGGTAGTTTCCACCCTCACCGTGAGTTATTAACCTGTGGACGAATGATTTGAAACAGAAGCAAAATTCAGAGCCAGATTAAATCCATTCCAGTAATTTAGCATAGTTGAATGAATTTCTAGTCTAACATCATCGAAACTATCAAGAACAGAATTGCCCACCATATTCATGTAAGTCTTTGATGTGCTGAGGGCAGTCATATTTTTCAACCCAATTAGTAATTTCAATTTGTATCCAAAAACTTGTGTGAAAATGAGACCCAAGAAGAGAACTTTTCCCCGTGAAAACCTAAAAAAGAAAGCACAAAAACAAATCTTTAGAGAAGAAAAGATAAGAAAACAGAGAAACCGATCGATGCAAGAATCACTCATGTATGTAGCCGTCAGATGCTATTTCATCAAAATAGCAATTTGTTTTAACAAAATTAAAAGACGAAGCAAAGAGCCGCACAGGAATGTGAGGCGACAATTTGCAGGAATAAAAGAAAAGAGAAACGAGAGATATCAAGAAATACAAACCGCGAATTGTAAAGAAAACAGAGAAACAGTCGGTTCAAGACTCACGCGTAAACAACAACTGGTAAGGCACAAGAACCGGTCAGGAAACCTCGATCAAGAAAACAACACGATGTTCCCAAGAAAGCAAAGAATGAGAGCGAGCGAGCATTGGTTCAAGAACCAAATGCAAACGAAAAGAGAAGCGCAAGAAATCAAGAAATGCCAACCCAGAATTGGAAGGTAGCTGCAACTAAATAGTAGTATTGACAGTGGGAAAAAGGGAAACAGGTCACCGCCGTTTACTCACTAGGCTTCCGACGACCGCCAGCGAACTGCCTTCTCCAACGGTCAAGAAAACAAAAAATCAACAATGAGAGACAAAAATAGATAAGGCAAAGAAAAGAAAGGCCTTCCGTAGGCATTACCGAGGGGCAACAAGCGGCCATTTATAGAGGGGATAGCTCGGTGGGTTTTCCATTCTCGAAGCAAATTAACACCGCGTAATGCTCGCGTGGTTGAGACGCGCTTGGTGGTTTGTTGAAATTTTAATTTTCTCTTATATATAACTCACCTTTTAAATTAATCAAATTAAAAATTTCTTATTATACAACATAAAATTGAAAAATTATTATTCATAACCAGCGAACTTTTTTTTTTTTTCCCACTTTTTCAGCCCCTTGGGTACCCATTGCACAAGCGAGCCCTTTGGATTTCATGAAAAGATTTGAGACAAAAATCAATTAATGAAAAAAAAGGTCTACTTTTTTTTTTTTATGATAAAAAAAAGGTCTAATTGCATTAATCCCAAGAATTTAATATCCCGGCGATGTAGTTACGGATACAATGTCTCGGATCAGACACGAACTTAAAGGACGCAGAAGATAAAACAGATCTCGGGAACTTAAGTTTAAACCATTAAAAACCTTCGAATTCTCCAAAAAAAAGTTAATGCTCTAGTTTTCTTGTGAAAAAAAGGATGCAAAGATCAAATCTTTTAGTTACCACAACCCTCTTGGGGTTCATTTTCACAGTCGCAAATTCAATGCGGTTCGATCTAAAATCAGGGCGCACAAAGTGCATATCAGATGATATAAAGAGCAGTTCAATGACTGTGGGCAAGTACAGTGTTGTCAATCCCAATGAGGGCTACCCTCTTCCTGATTCCCACAAGATCACTGTCAGGGTAATTGCCTTTTTCCAACACTGTAGACCACATTTACAAAATGTGTTTTTATGTGGTTCTGCTTATGTATGCTTGTATATGTGATTATGCACATCTGGTTTCCTATTTTTATGGATGGATAACAGATGGGCATGCAAGAAACATGTTTTTGAAGTGTTCATCTTTCTGCTGATGCAAAAAGATAGCATTTTTCTTTATTAAAAAATAAAAATCATTTTTTGATGAAAAAATTGTCATGGGATTAAATTTATTGGGTTGCTGATTATTGTTATGCAAGTGAGAAAGAAAATGATTATTGCTTTCGATCGTTTGCTAGTGTTGGGGGTTTAATTCCAGTGCTGAGTGATGATATAGGTGAGTTCGCCAAATGGGAATGGCCATCATGTTGAGGAGCATGTGGATTCTGGTCATTTTGCATTTGTTGCATCTGATTCTGGGGACTATACGACTTGCTTTGCTACCCCTGATCACAAGCCAGAAACAGTGGTGACGATTGAGTTTGATTGGAAATCTGGTGTTGCTGCTAAGGATTGGTCTAAGGTTGCCAAGAAAGGGCAAATTGAAGTAAGTGATTGTTTTGTGCTTAGGTTGGCAAGCGTTTTTTTTTATTTTTAATAAATATGTTTGGTTGGTTTTCTTTGAGGCAATTTTGGAAATTTAGAGGGTTTCTGCCACATGGTTGTTTCAAAGGTTGTTAATTTGCAGCTGCTTACATATTTGGCATATCAGGGCTAGAGGCATAATTTGAAATTGAGGCTAATTCCATGCTGATGGCAGGATATTACTGCTGTAATAACTCCCCATTTTTTGATTATCTATGCCTGCTGCAAAAATTGGTAGGCTTGTGGTTTGACGCAGATTTATCTTAGGGAGATGATGCGTTTACACTTCTCCAGTTCTGTTAGGCTCGAGCTTATATCGAACAAGGCTTTTAAAGCAGAATTCACTAATGTTTTGTGACAAACAGCATTAAAATATTGTTATTAAGGATTGGGTTTCCATTGGACTGGTCTGAGTTAGGTATGAAGAAATACACAAAGACCAACCATTTGTATCTGAGGATGTTTGTGGTCCAAAGCCATAATCTTTTTTCCTCTCTTAGATATAATTTCTATGTTAATTTGTGTTCCAATTGGAATGGTCTGAACTACATATCTGGTGGTAGAAACCTGCCAATTGTGTCTCAGAGCACCCCCACATCCTCAAGTGGAGAGACAGGAAGAAGCCTTGTCGAGGAGGCAGTTCTGGAAACAATGGTAGGATAGTGGACAATTTAAGCATAGCTCAATGGTGTTAAAATTTAATGCAAACTGCAGTCTGATATCCTGTCTTGTGATCATAACATTGAGGGAATGGTTTCCAAGTTTTTTAGTCGGTCCCATTATTTGATATTATATCAAATGTTTTGTTCAGAATCTCAAATCTGTTAAGGAATGAACTCTTGTAACAGTTTGCTTGTCCCTTGAATGGCATAATCTTACAGTGACTTAATTGTTTGGAAGGTTTCGTGCTTAAGACAATTTCAATCTCTTTATTCTTCGACACACTAACATTTCAGAATGTAATTATCATCTCTTGTGCTAGGTTATGGAATTCGAGTTGAAGAAATTGTATGACACAGTCACATCTATTTATGATGAGATGTATTATCTTCGAGAGAGGTAATACCATATTAAGTTCTTTTAGGCCTTTCTCTCTCTCTGCCTCACTGTCTGTATGTGTTCGTGTTTGTTTGCTCATATTTGTGTGCGCATGCGCGCTTGTGTCCGGTTTCAATCACCTGTTGCAGTGAGAGAGAGATGCTAACATTTCTAGACTTGGTTTGAAATCTTCATGTATGGTGAAGCTTAAATTCAAAAATCCTGTTGCTTCATATCCGATAGACATTTATTCTTCTGTGTGTTGGTGTTCCAGAGAGGAAGAAATGCATACCCTCAATGCATCAACAAATTCAAAAATGGCGGGTCTTAGTTTCCTTTCGCTGCTGGTTTGCTTATCGGTGGCTGGGTTGCAATTGTGGCATCTGAAGACATTTTTTGAGAGGAAGAAGCTCCTCTAGTTCCACTGTAACTGTTTATTGTTTTCTTCATTTTTTATGTTGGTCTGAGAAATTGTTGTTTTCGTTCCTACTCTTTCACAGTATTTAAATGCTGACAATTTCGATCTTAAAGCTTCAGGGTCCAATGTTGAAGTCCACTTTTTTCCACTGGCTGCAGTCTGTTCTTACGTACAACTTCATCCTGGAAACTACATCCTGTTTTGTCATTCCATATTTGATAAATTCGACGAGAACAAGGCATCAAACTAAATAGACAGAGCCAGGCTAATTTCATGCTTGATGTCCTTTAACCAGATTCTGAAAATTGATTTCAACTCATTAGTTGACCAATAAAATTAATAAAATTAAAAATTAAATTATAATTTATTTTAATTTATTTTAAAAATTATTATTTTTAAAATTTAATAATTAAATTAATAAATTAACTAACTAATTTATAAATTAATAAATAAATTACAATTTTTTTAATTTAAAAGTTTTAATAAAAAATTAATAAAATAATTTTATATATTTAATTTTTTAAAAAATAAAAATTATATTATTAAAATTTTTTATATAATTAATATTAAATATAAAATTTATTAATTTAATTTTTAATTAAAATAATTAAGTTAATAAAATTATAAATTTTTAAATTTTTTAAATTTAATAATTAATTTAATTTTTAAAATTTTATTTTTAATAAAATTGTGATAGAAGTAGTTATCGGCGTTGCTGTGCCAAGATTCTGTTTTTTGGTATTTTTGGTTTTTCCTTGACACGGGTGTTTGAGGTTACAACACTGGGACTCAAAACTAGTTATTATATATTAAGCTCAAGCTAAGCTACCTTCGGAATACAACTGCAATAAAATGTTAAAAATTGTAAAATTGGTACATTTATTTATTTTTGAGATTTTACAGTACAAGAATTTCCTGCTCCTGTGTATATATACACATATATATATATATAATATTATAATAATTTTTTTTTTTTTTTTTGAGGGCGGCCGCCGGGGGGGGGGGGGAGGAATGTGGTAGTTTGCATCGAAAAGTTGTGGGTTAATTTAAAGGAAAATTTTCAAAGTGAAGGGCCAGAAGAGGAAGGCAAAGGAAGCAAAACATAGAGGTGAGTCTGAAGGAAACCTTGACCTCCAAATAATGGTGTCCCACTCACCCGCAGTATGAGCGGTTATGTAAGGAATAACCAAAATGCATCGGCACCCGCTGACCAATCAACAATGCAAGCCGATGGTATCTCTCGCAGCCGCTCTAGTTTACATGGCCGAGAGCTGCTGCTCCATGAACCACCTCAAGCAAATTCACGGTCATACCATCTGTGCAAACCTACAAGACCATCCCATTATCCTGGCCAAAATGCTCCGCTTTGCGGCTGTCTCCCCATACGGTGATTTACCATACGCTCGCCGCCTGTTTGATCAAATTCCTCAGCCAAACGCCTTCTTCTATAACAACCTCATTCGTGGCTATGCTAGAAGCCCATTTCCCTGTGGTTCAATTTTCTTATTCAATCAAATGAGGCAAAATTGCGTTGACCCCGATGAATATTCTTTCAATTTCTTGGTAAAAGCACGGTCTAGAATGAAGTTGAATGAAATCGGTAATTTGTTTTCAGTTATGGAATGTGATGATACACACGGGGCGGTGTTAAAGTTTGGATTTTGTGCGCATTTGCTTGTTCAAAATGCCTTGATTCATTTGTATGCAGTGAGGGGAAATCCTGGGGCAGCGCAAAAAGTGTTTGATGAGACGGTGGGAGTGGATCTTGTCTCGTGGTCCAGTTTGCTTTTGGCGCACATCAAGGCCGGAGAATTGGAGCTTGCCAGGCAGATTTTTTATGAGATGCCGGAGAAGGATGTTGTTTCATGGACAGCTATGATTTCTGGGTTTTCGCAGGCTAAGTATGCAAGGGAGGCATTAGAGTTGTTTAGAGAGATGAGAAATGCAGGAGTGAGACCAGATGAAGTGACAATCATTAGCATAATTTCAGCATGTACAAATATGGGGGACTTGGAAACGGGTATTTGTGTACATTCGTACATCATCCAGAATGGATTTGGGTGGATGATTTCTCTTTGCAATGCACTGATTGATATGTATGCAAAGTGTGGATGCATGGATAGAGCTTGGCAGGTGTTTGACAATATGAGCAGGAAGAGTTTGATTACTTGGAATTCAATGATTTATGCATGTGCTAACCATGGTGATGCTGAAGATGCATTGGGATTGTTTAGTTGTATGTTGAAGTCAAGCATTCCTCCTGATGGGATAACATTTCTAGCTGTTTTAGTTGCATACACGCATAAAGGGCTGGTCGATGAAGGTTATGGACTATTTAAAAGCATGCAGAGTGAATATGGAATTGAGCCAACTATTGAGCATTACGGGTGTATTGTAGATTTGTTGGGCCGAGCTGGGCGATTGGAGGAGGCATATGAATTAATTATTAGCATGCCGATGCCAACTAATGACGTTGTTTTGGGATCTTTACTTGCTGCCTGCAGAATATATGGTGATGCAGATGTGGGGGAAAAGGTTGTGAAAAAGCTGTTGGAGTTGAAACCAGATGAAGTAGGTTACTATATTCTCCTTCGTGATATATATGCAGCTTCAGGTCGGACAATTGAAGTGAATGAGGTGCGACAAGCCATGAGGCAAAGTGGTGCACAGAAGAATCCTGGCTGCAGCTGGGTGTCAGCATGAAGATTACAGATTTGTACTTTAAACCCAGACTGGAAAGATTCATTATAAAGATCACACCTTTTCAATTCCTATGTAACATGGCCAAAAAACTAAAAAGAGCAGAAGATTACTCCTTTAGTTTGACTTCATTTGTTCACAATTTATGCAGAGTTGCATTTGCACACACATATTCTCCCAACCAAAACAACCAGAAAAAAGATGAAAAGATTCTCCCTTTCACATTCAACAACATAGTAACTTACCCAAAATAGTAAAATACAAAATAAAACAATGAAACCAAATCCACACGGATTTTAAAATCGTTTCCTTTTTAAGCATCCTCTGTCACTTACCTACCCATCAACATTCCCAAGACAGAAAAGAAATGGCGGGTAGAGTTGTTACGGTGGTGCAGGACCAGAGAGGCAACTTTATGACAATGCAGACAGTGCAGGAGGCATTAGATGGGTGCCTCTCTGCAACAACTGCCACCTTTCTGCAACAACTGCCAGACGGTGGTCCAGGTGGCTCCTGGGATATGCAGGCAGCAGGTGTATGTGCCCAAGACCAAGAATTTTATTACTTTTGTGGGTCTGAGGCCAGAAGACACTGTCCTTCCCTGGAACAACACCATCACTAAGATCAAACACCACCAGGTGGCTCACAATCCCGGTTTCCATCTCTGCCTCCCACCTGGGTGCTTGAAATGAATGTTGACAAGTCCTCTAAGGTTGCTTTTTTTTTTTTGGGTTGCTGTTTTCCTTTTGCAGGGTACAAGGCTGATTGGTATGGGGACCTTCGGGCATGGGAGCATGATAGTGAAAGGGGAGGATTTCATTGTTGAGAATATCACTTTTGAAAACTCTTCTTCTGAGGTGAGGATTTTGTGTGCTTTTTATACCTTTGGTTATCTGTTCCATAGCTCCAATTTTAGTCACTTAGCGACCTCCTTGATGTTTAAAGGTTGAAGTCTAAGGGGTGCTAATCGCCGGATTTTTTGCTTCTTGAAGTAAAAGATTTGTCCAAGCTGTATTCATTTCCAATTCCAATGTTTGACCTGTCCAGTGACCTCTTTGCTGAGATTGAAAAGATTTCGAGGTTTTACCATATTGGAAGTTGAATTGAAACTTGTGGTTTGGGGTTTTATGTTTGTTTACAGGATAATGTAGCATATTCATTTCCCTGATGTAACTAGAAGGTTATTGCATTGTGACATGTCAAGAGTTTAAGTCGCAGAATGATAGGATAGGTCTAAACCGTTTTAGACCCTACAGTATCAAGAGTCTCATGCATTAAGATACTCTTATGTAGGTGTTTTCTGGTTTTTAACCAAACAGCCTGCTTAGACATTAAACCTCTTTGATTTCAAACTCTTGATAATATGTTAGGATTGGTTATTTAGCTGTGTCATAGGGCATGCCTAGATTTCTGCATGAGTTCTTGGGTCTATTTTCTTGGATGCTATTTTGGCATGCTTCAATTTTGGGAATGGCTATGTTGAAAATGAAAGGCTTAAGGCTTTGATTTGGTAACTTATCTGTCCTGCTTTCTGATATTTATCTCATCCAGGCTTCAGGCCAAGCCGTGGCAATAAGAGTAACAGCTGATCAGTGTGCCTCCTACAATTGCAGGTTTTTTGGGTGGCAGGTATATAAAATCAAATTGATCAGCTCATGACTTGTTGTTTCCCTATAGGATGGTTAAGAATCATTTGATTCCCCTAAATTATGGTCTCATTGAATGCCATCATCCAAATGTATGCAACTAAACTTGGGTAGAGTTGGCATGGACCCTGGGGTGATAGAATTGTGCTCAGGTACGTTCATTCAAACTATGCAGCAGCATCTTGAACCCTTGATCTTCCTCTTCTTTCGTTGAAATTGGATTTTAAGGAGAAAAAGAAGAACAAAAATGCAAACTAGTGTTTTGAATGAGGATTGCATTGTTGCTGAATAGTATGCGCCAAATGTGAAATTCTAGGCCTTATAATTTTGCTTTGAAGCCCCAGCTTGGTGCATTGCCTATAAAACTGAAAAATGGGCTTTCATCCTGCAATTGGCCTAAGATTATGGATACCCCAAAAAATGGGCTTATTCTTGGGCAGGACTTCATTGACCTGGATCCGGAAATCTTGGCTTTCCCAAAAAATTTCCCATAAAAATTTCCCAAAGAACAAACAATTTCTAGGAAATGGAAATCTCAGTGGTGGAAGTTTATGTATGAGTATGTCATTGCAAGTTACGTGATAATGGACCATCTTTATTCTGCGAAAGAATAGTTTTTCTTTTGTTTTCTTGCTAAAAGATTGGTGTAATATTATCTATTGTGTAATATATGCTTTCATTTTATCATATTTCCAGGGTTTCAAAATTGTTTTTCCATGTTGATGTATGAGAAGACTGATTTAAGCCAAGTGTATGGGCAATCACTTTGAAGGAGAGAAAATTTATGTATTTGTACAGTTTTCACTCGTTATGAACTCAGCAATTCTAAGTTTAGAAGGTCTACTATTTCTACAATAAATCAAATATGTGCTATAAATGGGACTGGCACCAGAGACACCAAAAATCCACATCATCTGTATCATTGTTTGATTTAGTGATCTCAATCTTCATGTTGTAGTCATGCTTACCAATAATCAGAGCAAGAGCACAAACCATGTTTGAAGCAATGAAAACGATTCCGATCCCTGATGACAATTTTTCGGTTGTATATTTCAGAAGCAATCTTGATAGCAGAATGACAATCTTGGCATATTCGTAGGTTTTTGAATACGTAAAGGGGTGTGCCAGGTTTTGTGCTCATTAAACCAAAACAAACTGCTAATTTCTCACTGTGAGAAAACAATGCCTGCTCCTTCTCCTCCATTTCCTCTGCATTAGATTCCCTGCCATTACAGCCAGAAAAAACCTGGAAACTAATATTGGGGACATAACCAGCCAATCTTAATCTTTGAATCATGTCATCCAGTGTCTGGTAGACTTCATGGGTTTGTGGATGTGACTTATCCCCTGCACTGAATTGGTGAACTTGGCCATCAACATGAATAGAACTCATTCCGGGGATCTTTCTAATACCCTTGGTCTTAAGGACTTGCCGCAGAGAATTGGCCTTGTCCTGCTTTCCTGCTAAAGCATACATATTAGAAAGCAATATATGATACTCTGTATTGTGTGGATCCATTTGAACTAGCTCACTCAGAATACGGTCAGCAAGCTGTAGCTTTCCGTGGACATTGCAAGAACCCAAAAGGGAACCCAAAACAATCTCATTTGGGGGCATTGGCATCTTCTTTATTAAAGTTTCTGCCTCCTCTAACTGACCAGCCCGACCCAAAATGTCCACCATACAAGCATAGTGTTCAATCTTAGGCACTATACCATACTCTGGCTCAAGATTATAAAAGCAATGACGACTTTGGTCAACCAACCCGGCGTGGCTGCAAGCACTAAGCACAGCAATAAAGGTTAAATCATCTGGCTTAGCTTCTTTCACCATCTTTGGGAATATATCCAACACATTTTTACCCTTTCCGTGCGCTGCTAACCCAGCAAGAATCGCATTCCATGCCACCACATTCCTTCTTGGCAGGTACCTAAAAGCTTCAAATGCCAAACAAATCCTGCCACATTTTGCGTACATGTCCACCAGAGCCGTCCCTACCGTAATATCCATCTCACTTCCCATGTCCTTAATAGCATAAACATGAACCCATCTCCCCATCACCACATCTCCGGATTGGGCACAAGCAGATAATATTGTAGAAAGAGTAACACGACTCAACCTTAACCCAGACCTCAAAATCATATCATCAAGAAGAGCAAAACCCTCTTTGGTAAATCCAATTCCAACATAGCCCGCAATCATTATAGTCCAACCAACTTCATTCCTCTCCGGCATCGCATCAAACACTACCTTCCCCCTCTCCACCCCCTCCCATCTCACCACTCCATCCAACATAACACTCCACGTCACAACATTACGCTCATTCATTTCATCAAAAACTCTTCTTGCCTCACCCACTAATCCGCTTTTCATGTACATATTCATCGCCGCATTGGATGCCTTAACACTAGACCCTAAACCCATCTTCACCAAGCATCCATGCGCTTGCCTCCCCATCACCAACTCCCCCAGGCGTGCGCAAAGACTAAACACGCAAACCATCACCACATCATCAATAACAACATTCCTTCTACCCATTTCTCTAAACAACGAAAACGCATCGATCACATGGTTTCCATGTTTTGCAAGGCAGTTGAGGAGGGCAGTCCAATCAGCAGTGTCTTTGTGCGACTCGGGGATTTTGTCGAATAGTTGGCGTGCATAGATAACGGCCCCGTTTAACGCGTACAAATGGAGAAGGGCGTTGGGGAGGAACGAATTCGGGGAGGCAGAAACGCCGGCAGTGATGATTGCAGCGTGAAGTTGTTTGCCGGCGGGAAGACAGGGAGAGAATTGGCGAGCGCATGACCGGAGCAGAGAGCGGAAATGGCGGGGTAGTAAAGGGAGAAAGAAATGCGAGGGTGTACATTTCATAATATTGAGCCTCAAAAGTTTTGTCGCCGTTCAGCGTTTAATTTTCGTGCCTTTTATCCTTAAGTTGATTCTCTAGCTACCCTACCCAGAAGGCACAATTTGGCTGTTACAAATTTAAAATCCTGAGAATCCAGTAACTATCCATAGTGTCAGTCCAACTCCAATTACAATATGCTTATTACCGTTTTACCCAAAATTAAAAAAAAAAAAACCCAACAAATGAAATTATAAAATGTAACGTAGGTTTTTTTTTTTTTTTTTTCCATACAATACATTTTATACCTTCCTAAATGATTATGCCCCAAAAAAAAAAAAACCAAAGAAAAATACAAAAAAAAAAAAGACATTACAAGATATTTCTCACAACCCAAAGATTATGGTAAGAATAATAAGTTTAGGTCACAGCAAACTCACAAACGATAAACCCAAACGATACAGGAAGAAAAGATTTGAAGCCAAGTCTTTCCTAAAACAGATGAGGGCATAATATGTTGAAAAATGTCTCAACTATTTGAGTTTGAAGTACACGATCAAGAGGATAGCAACAATAAGGACGGCAATAATGATACCGATGATCCACTTGTTCCTGTTCATTCTCCTTGCCATGGAAGTCAATACTTTCTTACTCTTGCCAATGTTATCGTCAACTCCATGAAGCTGCAGTTCACGGGATATTATATCAGTGAATGGTAAAACGGGTCGTGACGTTAACAGCTAGAAGCCCCATAAAATTATTGAGCCAGGTATGAAAAAATTCACTTGGAAAGTAATTATTCCATATAGAATAGAGAGTCATATCAAATAAATATATGGTCTTGCAAGAATACCGTGTTATGGGCGTGCAGGAGAGATTGCCGCTGTTGATGCAAATCTTGAAGAATTGAAACGCCTAGCTCTTCTGTTTCCAGCATGGTTCTTCTACCATCCTTAATTCTGTCACTGGACTGGTTTAATCTTTCTGTTGTTTTCATCAATCTTCCTCTTTGATCAGCAGAGGCCTATAGCAGTTGCACCAATGATAAATACCAAAGGTTTTCGAGGAAATAAAATGACACTCATAATTGACAGGCAGACTTGGAAAAGATAAATTGCCAGAAAGAGGTGTCATATATTAGCTCAAACTTCAAAGGTTCTCTATTTCCCAAAACAGATACCAAATTGGGCAGAGAAAATTGGGTCAAAAAAGTGCAGCTTCATTCAAACAGTTACTAGAATCCTGATAATCTTTTATGTGAAAGCTATTGATCAAGAGAATACCCAAAAAAAATTTTTGATCAATCTTCTAATAACTGGCATAAAAGAGCAACTGAAAAGCCTCAAAGACTCTTTCTTTAATGTCTAAAATCATCTTGTAACATAAAACAACAAGAATTAAAAAAGAAAACTACATTGACATAGACATACCACTAATGCATCAGCCATTCCTGACTCCAAAAGCTCATCACGGGCGGTTGGATTAAGGTTACCAGAAGCAATTCTTTTAACTTCACTTTTCAGATTGTTCAAATCTGACTTATATTCCCTCAATTTAGCAAGAAGTACAGCCTTGACATTTGGTGGCAAACTTCTTGCCTCCAAGTCCATTTTGCGAATCTATTAAGATATAGGAAGTATAAATTGCTAAAAAGAACAGAAAGCAAGCCAAAATTAAATCCTTGATGAGAATACATCAATTCCATACCAGAGATTCTGCATTGTCCAACCCCGCTCTTATATCAGAAAGTTTCTGCTTCTTTTGCTCTGTAGAAGGACAAGAACTTTGCAATCAAGATACTCAAAATAGAGGTTAAGCGTATCAGAACTAAGCATCCAAATACAAATTTTAAATTGAAGAAATAACAAAAACATAAGAAACCATGTGTTTCACATAAGCAGGTACACAGAATCCAAAGAAGACAACACCAAAACATAAGAAATGATTCTAAAGCTCCACCTGGATACATAGTAGAATTAAGTCTCGAGCTAAGAAATCTTTTCGTACAACAAACTTTAAATTGATTAATATATAACATGACCCCTTTCTCTCTCTCTTTTTTTTTTATTTTTTTATGTCGAATAATATAAATCATGTTGTAAGGACTCGTATACAGTCATGATCACCAAGCATAGATGTTCGTCCAACACAAGCACATTAAAGGGTCCTTGCATTTTCCTTGCATCAGCATAATCACAAGCGACCACCAATGGTATTAAGCTTTTAATACTTTCCAATACAGCCACATTGGCTAGAGTAAGACACTGAGAAACAATGCGGATGAGTTAAGAACTCCAGATTACAACATCAACCTCTGTAGTTCCTCTTCCTAATTTCCAGAATATTTGAGTAAGCATTGTTCTGATTTACCATTCAACCATCATTATAAGCGTTTAAAGCTTTTTTTCCTTGGCCTTTTAACAAAAGAAATTAACTTTCATTATATTATTTCTCTCATCGCTAAACTGTCCTCATAGAAATCATGAAATCTGGAGAAAAATAAAAATAAAAAGGCCCCAATTTGTTCATCGAACCATTAAACAAAACACGATTGGAAGAACACTAATGTCGAACATCAAATCAAATAAAAGTCCACAATAACTAAAACAGGATTAATTAAACGAAAAAAATAGATAAATAACTCCATCTATTCTAAGCCAGAATTTAACAAATTAAACCACATAAAGCGGAAGCAATTTCAAGATTCTATGATTTTCTATCCCAAAATAATAATAATAATAATAACAATTTACCTCCATTAAGACCACCGGCTGCGGTGCACTTCCGTGAAAGATTCGCGGAGAGCTCGCAGTATTGCCGCTCGTATCCTTCAAATACTTCGCTCATTGTTTTAAGAAGAATCAACGATCTGAAATCAATCAATCCCAAACCCCAAAAACAAAACCTTAAATTCAAAGCAAATCCATCAAGAAAACGGTTGCCAAGAAATATCATGAGGTAAATGAAGAACCTGAGATGATCGAAGAAATTGCCGTCGATGAAAATCGCCTTGGGCCCGCGACCGGAGCTTCTAGAACGTAGCGGTCGAGGTGGTGGTGGTCGTGATGGATGCCTGCGAAAGGGGGCCGACTCGGAGCGGGTATAAACCGTACAAATGGAAGGAGAGTTGTCAAGATAAAGTCACGCGCGGGTATCGCGCGAAATTGATGCTCAGTGGCTATTCTTTTGACAGCTGTGATGGTTGGGAATGTTGTGTTTTATTGTAACGTGCGTCAGCAGGTGAGAGTAGTAGACTTTCATGATTGCAACCGTTCTATCGGAGCGGGGACTTTCATCTGGTCCCGGGGCGGGTCATGAACCCGGTGATCCGGAGGTTGGACCGGGTCTATGCTACGTAACTAAAATTGGAATAAATCGATCGGTACTTTATGTAACGATATATATTAATGAGTTTTATTTAAGAGTATTATATTCAAACTATATTATTTATACTGATTCAATTTTTTTTTTATTAAATTAATATAAAAATAAAATAAAATAAATATTTAATAATTACAAATTAATTTAATCATTTCAAAAATTTGAATTATGTTTATCATAATTAAAATTATTCTTTTCGTCTTTTATTTTATCAACTTCTCTTGATAACTGAAATTATTAGTATCCAAATATTCCCTTGCACGACCTTCTGTCACAAAGATACAGCCGTATCAAGACTGGAATATCAGACTGCTATGTCACTTGATTAAAAAGGAAATCCAAAGAGCACATCCCGGATTGACTGAGGCACTCCACTCCTCTCCTAGATTGGTTACAGAGGAAAACCACTTCAAGACTGCTCTGCTGTAGAACTTAGACAGTAGGAGGAAATCAGGAAAGAGTTTTACCTTCAAGATCCTGCAATTTTGAATTTAAATGACTTGGATTATACGATAAAGGACATCTTCTGGTAAGATATATAAGTTAGAACAAAATGTTGGACTCCTAGTAAGACCTTGGTGCCAATGCATTACCTTTGATTCGGAAATCCGACTGCCCTCACGTACTCAAGAACTACCATGATGTCCAGCATCTATGTCAAGAAGAAAGAGAGACAGACAACTGAGCTGTAGGTCACTATTTATTACGTTAAACCCATAGAATGAAAGGGACTATCGGTACCCATATGGAGATAGTCTGAATTTTCATCAGCACCATGGTTTCCTGATAGCCAGCCTTTGGCTACATGAAACCAATTGTCTAACAACAGATAGTATGCCACAGTACCCTGAAATGCGGTAAGCAATTAGAATTTGTTTTGGGTAAATGGGGATCAACATATGCAGACAGGGTCTACAAAGACCAACTACAAGAATTCACAAACAAAAATTTTGTAATGTGTTACGAAGAGATTCAATTAGTTGGTTCCTGTCAAATCCCATCTTTATCACTTCCCAGAGATTCTCTTCACCAACCTGCCTGAAAAAAGTTGTAACTGCATTAATTGCTAGCAATACCTGTAATGGTAAAACTACCTAGATTCACCATGCATAATATAATAAATCCCATGTGCCATCAAAGTAGCTAGCCCAGCATCTAAATATAGTAGCGTGCAAAAGCCGCACGGCTTTCCCTCCCTTTCCTCCCAAATTCATCTATGTGGGCAAGATGAAGCAACCTTTCCTCCAACACAAAGCAAGCACCACCCCACATGACAAACAGTGTCCCTTGCTGCTAGTGCCGGGTCTCTTGCACCGGGTGGTAGATGACTGGGAAGATTGTGTATCCCCACCCTGAAGGGTAAAAAAAGGGCGAAGCTTTCAGAGAATAACAGCTTTCCTATGCATTAGTATGAGTATGATGAATGAACTTCGCTCAGAAAACCAATAACTCAAACAAAAATTAATAAACTTCCCAAAAATCACTCGGCAGTTTCTTTGTTTATTATTATTATTTTTTTTTTTTGAAAGCATTTTTATTTTTCAAGTAAATATAATGTCAATTAATAATATATCCCAAAAAAAAAAAAAAAACGTGTTAGTGAGTTTGCATATATAAATACGTCTTATTTTAGATCCACAGCAAGAAAATTTAATTGACATGAATTATTATAAAAAAAATTAATTAGTTTAAAAAAGGGAAATAGTTAAAGTAATCAATTAATGAAAAATTAAGGGAAGATAAATAAAGGAGAATATATATAATAATACTACATCTTTATCATCGATCCCGTTCTAATTTTCGAAAGATAATTTTTTTAGACTCCACTCATATGAAATGCTCCCCTCTTTGCTTCAATTAAACTGAAAAAAAAAAATAAAAAAATCAGTGTTGTAATATTTACACATAAGCACCATTGTTGTGGCTGTTATGAAGAACGTTGATGTTTTGATTAATCAGTAATATATGCATTAAGGAGGTGGTGTTATGTCATTGCACAGCAAAATCTCCAATTAATTTTACCAGTAATTAATATTTAATAAAGTAACAAAGTATGAAGTGGAAGGCAATGTCCTTTTGGAGATCTGCGACTTTTGAATTTTGATAAAGTTATTATACTTTGGACCAGAGTAAATAAAGTTTTGAAATTTTAGTTTCAGAATACAATGGGCCAATGGCAGTGTCGGTCCAGAACGTTAGGTATTGAGTTTTGGCTAGTTGTGGGGTCCAACTTGATAAATGGTCCTCCGAGCGATGGCAAGGATCGTCCCAATTTTGCAGATGAATTGATGAAAGCCACCTCTTTTGTTTTGTGACTTGGATGGCCCAAAGCTTTAATAAAACTTCAATTCTATGGCATGAAAGTTGGGTAACATTAATGGGCTAGAAGCCTGACATCATTCTAATAATCATCAATGGCAGTTTTGCAGGACCACACATTGAGCAGTATTAGCACTAGACTGGCCGAAGCCCGGCAAGCAATCCCAAGTCAAAATCACCATGTTATACCTTTGAATGAAAAGTATTTGTAGTATTCAACCATACTGGGCCAATCAATAATCTACATTGAATCCCATGGAATCTGCAGTATCCCGGAAGTTCTGCACTGCATCATTGTACATGGGCTATTGGAAAAAGGTGCCAGGGAGCCCTGGAGCCCAATATCCCAATATGAGAAAGGAATTCTTGCGGACTCCATTTAAAATTGTCTACACCTGGGATAAAGAGAAAAGGGGAAATAAAATGAAATGTTGTGCAGTGTCCTTTTTTATCAAGAGGATTGAAAATTAACATAGCTACCCAATATATCTTCGTCAGAGAAAATCGTGCAGCTGGTACATCAGTTCAGGCTTTCACAACGCAATCACTTCCAATCTCCTGTAATGTGCAATTATGTATGCGTGTTCCTTTTCTTACATTTTCATAAGAATGAAAGCTCAAGGCAAATGCAGAGAGTAATTAAACAGAAACAATTCATTTTATTGGAGTTCAAGATGGCTGAGCTTTTTCTCTTATTTAGTGTGAAAAAAGACTGCATGCATGGTCATGGTCATGCTAATGATTGATGGGTCAATGAGTAGCTCTTGTCAGATGCATGAACATTTCCCTGCACCAAAGTGCTTGTTATGAAACCAAACTACAAAAGCTTCTATCAACAAGGCAGGGTGCCAAGAGGAAAGAGACATTTCCAGTGCTCTTTTTAGTTCAAGAAACTTGCCGGGGGCTCCTATAACAAAGTGGGAGAGTTTGCTGTAATGCCTATGTGATGTTATTTTTGCTTATGTCTACCAAGGTTTAATACAATATGCAGCCTCATTTACCTATTTATCTTTTATTATTATTATTATTATATTGCATCTTGGTTGTCAGTTTGATTTCTGTGGTCCCATGCAAAGCACAATCTACTAATAGGTTAATTAAGTGAACCTCCAGTTGCTTCTGAAACACAATAACTTGCATACACGTTTGTGACTTTGAAAACACATCCCAAATTATTGGTGTCTCTAAAAGCAGCTTTGCTTTATATCTTTGTGACCTAAGCAGAATCCTTGCCGCTGAAGTTTAGTACTTTAGGAATTATTATGTTGGTTGTGATGAGACTTTTTGAAAAGAAAATGGGAAAAACCAACTGGGGCCTATCCACTTAGAGATACAATGCACGCTCATCAATCTCCATTCAACATTCAACAACCACACTAATCTTCGCGTGTAAAACCCTACTTTTAATGGGGAATCATGGGACACCTAAATTGAGTGAAACAAAAGAGATTTCCTTGTTTCTAAAGCACCTTTTTTTTTTGGTCTTTTTGGACTAAAAAGGAGAAAATGAGAGAAACAATCTACCGGTGGACGAAATGGTTCATAATATTTAAAACAATAATTGGGGGACCATGAATAGAAAGATTACTTTCAAAGAAGAGGCAAAACACAATATACTTTCCACACACAAGCACTCGAAACTTTCATCTGTCACCCACTTTTTAGACATCCCGATCACGCAATGACTAGGAATTCTAGATTGTCCGTCCCCACCAAAGATTGTGCTATCGAAATGGCGACTGCATTTGATTAATCTTACAATTTCTAAGCATATTCGATAAACCCCCCCCCCCCCCCAATTTAAATATGCATCCAAAATATTTTCTTTTTTTTATGTGTTACAGTCAAATTGAGTTGCGAGTCAGATTCACTTTACTATTTCTACCTGTTTAGTGGTTACTATAATGTTGTGACTCTCCAAGAAAGCTTCAACGATGTTTAAATGCTCTACAAGTATTAACTGGTAGTTCATCGGTTGTTTCTTACTACATTTTGGTCCATCTTTAGTTTGATCTCCCTCAAAAATCAATGTCAGTGCTCAAAAATGAGCTCAAATAGAAACATTTTCTTGTGAAATTAGCACCATTAATGCTACCATGGGTTATTACCACCTTCGCCATTTTAAAATGTAAGGTATCTTCATATCTGCCAATAAATTGTCAGCCCTCTTTGTCAACATAAAGCTATTAATTTTACGGATTGCGGAAGATCAGAAGTTCACTTGTGCACAATTAATTTAGACTCCAATGATTGACTTGGGTTTCATGCCAAGGTCAAATTGCAATAAAATATCTTACTTTCCCATTAGCTCTTTTTTTTTTTTTTTTTTTTTTTCAGTTTTTCACAAATTTTGTTGAATTCTAGCAATTCCAAATAAATAAATAAACGTGGACACAGATTCGTAGTAACATATATATATATATATATATTTTACATAATAATTAATAAGTATGATTAAACGATCTAAATTTGTGGTTAATTTCACGTTAATTTCTCTTATTTTTTGCAATTAAATTCGGTTAAATATAATATAAATAGAGCTTGTAATGGCGCGGCAATAGGACAACAGACAAAACCGTCGGAGTAACGGAAAAATGTGAGAGCCTACGCGCCAGCGAATTTTATGGCACAAAACCACCCGTCCACACCCCCAAACTCAAGCAAACAGGAAAGAAGAAAAAGAAGCAGAAGAAGAAGAAGAAGAAGAAGAAGAAGAAGAAGAAGAAAGATTGGAATTTCTCTGTATATTCTTCTTCTTTTTGTTTTTTCAAATATCAGTGGTAATAAATTAAAAAAGAAATAAAAGATTTTTTTTTTCTTGGTCGAAACAACGGCTATAAATAAAGACTTCAAAAAGTACTAATCTATATTTAAAGAGGGAAAGCAACAGCCTCTTTTTATTTCTCCTTCTGTTTCTTTTTCCCTTTAAAGTTCTTTGGAGTTGGCAATTGCAACAGGATCCGACATTGTCGGACCCATCCCACCCCGCCATTGCCAAGACTCATCTATCTTTATTTCCTCCGTTTCTGTCTCTCATATGGGTGTTGCGTTTCGTGGAGGGAGGGAGGTCTCTGCTGCAAAGCTCAGGCCTTTTACTTTGATCTTTCTTTAGGAGGTTGGCAGATTATGTACGCCGTCTCCTGTTTCATATGTGTTTTTCATTGTTTTTTCTATTCTTTTTTCATTGCCTTTTTATCTGGGTTCGAAGGAAAAAGTTCAATTAACCACTTTTTTTTTTTTTTTTTTTCTTGCATATGAGTTTTGAATTGTTATGCCGTTATTGGTTTTACATTTTGTATTTGTTCATTGGTCTTCGGTTATTGATCTTTATATCATATAGTATTGTACCTAACTTTTTTTTTTTTATATATAATAACATGAAGATTTGGAAATTTTAGTCATTTTTTTTTTTTTTTATGAATCTTGTGATTCATATTTTAACGTGGCTTAAGACGGTTTTCCATTCTTCTCTGTCTCTCTCTTTTTTTTTTGGCCCTTTTGTGGTGGCGTGGCGATGGGTGTGAGAAGGAATGTTAATCTATTGAATGTTGAGGAATGTTGTTAAATGGAGTCATCTTCTTGCCAATCTGTTAGATTGCCTTTATTTTCTGTCATTTTCGTCCTTATTCATTTCATTTTCACATTATGTACTCCGTCGATCTTTTTGGTTCTTTCTTTTGATTTTGACTGGTTTTTAATTTGATCTTCCATTCTACTTGTTTTTGTCTTCTTGTGCACCTCATTGGATATGAACCCTCTGCCACATTTTCCCTCTTGTTTCTCTTCAGCTTTGACATGTCTAGTTTCTTATTTAAACTTGAAACAGGTGCTGATTCGGAAGACACCAGAGGATGTCTCTCTAACCGTCTGAAGCTGTCAAAACAAGGTACTTTGGCCCAGCTTTAGCTTTGTTATTCTGCTTTCAACTTTCAGAGCTCAAAAATCAAACAAGAAGCTGTTGAACCAAGCGTGGTATTGGTGATCTGGGAATTATGATGCCAATGGGAGCCATATTTGTTAATTTGTTTTATTGTATTTAACTTGTTTGACCTTTATATCATTATTTGTTTTCCTCGATACATCTATCAGATTTGATCTTGATTCATAGCAAGCCGACTAAATTAACCGAGAATCGCAGCTACCAGGAATTTGAAGGGATGATTTTGCTCTGCTTGACTTGCAAACATAGTTTCTATAGCGTTGTGACTTTGAAATTGGGGTCACGAAGTTATTGATGCTGGATAATCTTAATGATTGCAAATCTTTGCTTTAGAACACAGTTTTACTTGAAGACATAATAATCTCTGCTGTGCTGTGCAGTTTCCCATGATATCATTTCATGATCTGTTAAGATAACTGAAGTTAGCATTATTTAACTTCTGCTTGTTGATGTAGCACAGCTATTGGTTGCTAAAACAGTTTTGAGGGAGTGAGTGGGCATGGCATTGTAGCATTACAATCATCATTTGCTTTACTTCTTTTGCTAAATACACAAGGACATAACATTTTTTGTCATCGGCAGGATTAGCTAATTGCCTAAATGGGTGGTTGTGTATCAAAACCACCAAAAAAGGTTAGACTACACAAGAAGCATCACCGACTTGGAAAACTCCGTGTGACGATAGCAAATTCTGCATACGATAAAAAAAAGATTAGTGACTCAGGATGTGCAACAGATTTTGCTGTGAGCGAGTTTGTTCATATGGATTTTGAGAATGGTGCAAATGCTACTTGCAGAAGATCTGGGGTCTCTAACTCAACATTCCATGTCACCCAGATGGAATGGCACCTCAGTCAAGGGGACACTAATGGTATGTCTTTCCACTTTCAGTATCAAGACGTGCTTGGCAATCATTTTTATTGAAATGATGCATAACATGGTTTGGACAGTATTTTAGGCATTCCTAATATGGGTGAATATTATGTATAGCACTGTCAAACTACCCTGACAGAAAAATATTGCACCATATATGGACTTCCTTTAACTTCTAATAATACATGTATAGCACACAACACTTGTGCTTTCTTCCTTACCCTTAAATCTGGTCAAAATCATTTTACTTTCTGCTTCCGAAAAATTTGTTATTTTGTAGTCAATTAATTCACTGCTTAAGAACTTCAAACTTGATTTTGCACTTTCAGTCATTTGCCAAGAGGAAGCTTGGTTCGATTCAGTCAGTATTCTGGAATCTGATTCTGATGACGATTTCAGTAGTGTGCTTGGAGGTACAGAATTTTGATTTCTTCTCAACAACTTGTCAAAAATAGCAATTGTCTACTGCTGGTCTTTTATGTTATGAAAGCATTAGAATATTGTCTATTCATACCCTGTGATTTGGCATTCATGCTCTTTGTTCCATTTATGCGCAGATCGGTTTTCCTCAGCAGGTAATGCCACTGGGAACATCTCTGCTGGACAAGTCCTTCAATATGAAAGTTCTTCTTGCTTCATTGATGGCAATTGCAAATATGAAGAATACCATGAAAGTTACGTAAAACTAGACGGACATAGAACAAGCAAACTTGAAAACAAGGAATTTACACTTATTAGCAGCCAAGGATATGACAGTTCGTGCCCAGGGAAGGGTGATGAGAACAAGAGGATGAAATTGTTAGATCATTCTTATGGAAGCTTTAAAGGACTAAAAGAGGATAAATGTGACTCTCTAGACCATGCACTGAAATCTGGCTTACCTCAGTTGGTTCCTTCTGTAAGCTTCAATGATAAGATTCTAAATGCATCAGCTCCAAAAAAGAAATTAGCAGTTTTCAGACTTTCCTTCAAGAGGAAATCGTGCGAAAGAGAAGACATCACTGAACACTGTAAGTAGCCAACTTCAAAGTTTCATAAGTGATGTGAGTTTCATAAATTTCATGATTGCTGGTTTGATTTCTAAAGTGATGTGAACTTTTATTGCCTGTGGGTACTATATTGAACCTCAACTTTAGCATTCTCGCTTATTCTTGTATGTGAATAATTTTTAATTTTGGCATGACAAAAATATCAATATATATGTAGGTTCATCAAAAAGATTCTTATATCATCCCAAGGCAGGATTTGTTATTCCATGTAGCATGGGAGAGAAGCCAACTGCAGGATGCTGGTCTGAGATTTCCCCCTCGAGTTTCAAACTTCGTGGAGAGACTTATTTCAAGTATACTTTTGGCTTGATCTATTCATGATTTACTGGATGCTCAGGCAATTGAGACAAGTAGTTATTCTTCCATCTATTTCTAAGGTTAGGCAAGTATATAATTGTCTAATGATCTTTGATGCAGAGATAAGCAGAAGTGTGCTGCTGCAGACTACAGTCCTTATACTCCAATTGGTGTTGATTTATTTCTCTGCCGAAGAAAGATAAATCACATTGCTCAATACCTTGAGCTTCCAAATATCAAAGCAGACGGGAAACTTCCTCCTCTTTTAATTGTAAACATCCAGGTGTGCTTTTGGTAACATTTATAATACTGTATGTCTTTCTGGTTTTTCAATGTTGATGTTGCATCATTGAGAATGTTGGGGTTTTCAATATACAGTCAAAATGCCTTCTGGACGGTTTCTCACATGATCATTTTGATGCATGCTTCTTGGCAGTTGCCTACTTATCCTGCTGCAGTGTTCCTTGGCGATAGTGATGGTGAAGGAATTAGTCTAGTACTCTATTTTAAGATTTCTAATAACTTGGGAAAAGATGCTTCTTCCAAGTATCAGGACGGTATCAAGGTAATGTCCTTTCCCATCACTCCGGACATCATTCTTTTTCTAATGATGCATGGTTTGAGATTATCTTCTATTTATTAATTAATTTTTGTGTGGCATTGCTCATATTATTTCAACTCCCTTTTTTCCTCTCTAAAAATTATCCTTGTTTTTGGCTAATCTTGTGTTGTCCTTTGCATTGGACCCTATAAAATTACTTTCCAGGTTTAAAATAATCATCAGGATAATTATTTCATTGCAACTTACTTTCTATTTTGATTGAAAAGCTGATACTATCAATTACTGAGCTCTAAGTCAGAATAGATGGCATAAAGCACATTCATTCTGTTTCCATGAGATGCAATTTATACTAGTTTTTTGAAAAGTTTTCTTGTGATGCAACAGAAATTAATTGAAGATGAGATGGAAAAGGTTAAAGGATTTGCAAAAGAATCCAGTGTTCCTTTCAGAGAAAGGCTAAAGATCATGACTGGGCTGGTTAACCCTGAGGATCTTGGCTTGAGTTCTGCTGAGAGGAAGCTTGTAAATGCTTATAATGAAAAGCCAGTCCTTTCTCGTCCACAACACGAGTTTTACAAGGTAAATTATCCTTTTTTTTTTTTGTTTCTCAAAATGGCTCTGCAATTTTGCATTCATTAAAGATAAAAACAAGGAAAAGAAAGTCATATAGCATTTAGACACAGATTTCTGCAGGAACTTTTCTTGCCTGAATGAGCTATAACAGAAAGAAGAGACTCTTTATCCATATTCTTCAATTTTAGCCATCTGCAGTGCTTGTTTATACTTCTCAGCTTTTCCCCACTTATCTATATCTATTACCATTTTACTAGACATCATCAACACCCATGGTAGTTTTGCCTGCTTTCATTCAAACAAGAATTAGTGGAACATGTCATGATGCTGTGCATAGGATTATTTCCTCACGCGGTCTCTTGTGAAGGGTCCGAATTATTTTGAGATCGATCTGGACATTCATCGCTTCAGCTACATAGCCAGGAAGGGGCTCGAATCATTTCGAGATCGCCTGAAGAATGGAATCCTTGATCTGGGTCTAACTATCCAGGTACCACATATCACTCTTGTTGCATTAGTTTTTGGAGGAGGAAAACTGCAACTAGAAAGCACACCGGCCATTTACTTAAAAAGACACACCAATGGTCAATCACTGGAAGTTCTGAAACTAACTAAATTTTGGATGAATGGCAGGCTCAAAAACAAGAAGAGCTTCCAGAGCAGGTGCTGTGCTGCCTGAGACTGAACAAGATTGATTTTGTGGACCATGGTCAAATACCCACACTCATGACTCTTGATGATGATTGATGATGAATGGTTGGCATAGCCCCTTGACCCTTACAAAATGCTGGTGGCCATGGAATGGAAAGGATCAAGATACTTGTATTTGCAAGCATTCAACTCCTTGGAATGCCAATAATTTTATGAATCAGAGGGAACGATTAAACCTTTTTTTTTTTTAATCCCAGTTGTCCAAAATATAATCTGTAATTACTTATGATTGATCAAAGTACAAAAAGAGTACTTCCCCCCTCCCCCCCCCCCCCCAAAAAAAAACTGTACTGAACAAGTTTATTGAGACATCATACCATCGTATTGGTAGTGAAGAAATCTCCCACTAAAACTTAAATGCGAAAGATAATTCTTGCCCTGTCAAATGGGTTTTATATTATACAACAACTTTCAACAAAAATATGATTGCTCCACTCATACTAAGAGCCATAAAGAAGAGATTGTGGAGCATTGCAATAACAAGAAAATGAAAATCAAACCACCAACCCTTGTAATTTGACAAGGGATTAAATCAAGAATGAATCCTTCACGTTACAAATTTTTTTAATTTAATTTTTTTTTTCTAAATTATTCATTCATATTTACCATTAAAAAATACTCTTGACTTTTTCATTACCTTCGCTACATGAATTTTAGTTGGGTACTACAGTTATATCAATTATCTCACGTGGTATTTAATTAGAAATCATGTGATAAATTTAACCCAAAAAAAAAAGAAAATATTTTTAATTAATAATTTTAATATAAATATTAATTGATTTGATGAGGTTAAACCTATGTAATTGTGAAGGAGACCAATCAATCCTCTCTAACGGGACTGTGGTGGGCCGGGTCATAGATAAAGGGTGGGACGGGTCGGGTCGGGTCGGGCTAGGTAGAATCTCAAATTAGTAAACGGATTCAGGCAAGACAGAGAAAGGGTAAATAAGAGTGAGAAGAAGGGCAAACTGGGAAATGGATACTAGGGTTTCATGGTAAAATTTTCAAGGCCCATCAATGGCATTCGCATGTATAAAGCCGAGCGAGTGAGTTGAATGCAGAGTTGGTCGCCCGAGGCCGAGCGCTTTACCTCTTGAGGAAGGGGAGGCGTGGTATTCCACAGAGAGAGGGTGTTTTTTTGGGTGGCGCACGTTAGTGCGATGGGCGCAGAATAAGCCTAACATGGTTGGGCGGGGACTCCATGGCCGCTTTGCTGCCGAAGCTTCTGCAGCCAAGGCGAGGGGATTTTCCCTACATCATCTCTTTCCTTTTCTCTCTCTCTCCCACCTTTTTTATTTTAAATCTTTTTCAAGTTTCAAGCTGCTGATTCTCTTTTCTTTAAAAAAAAAAAAAAATTCCGGATAAGTTTTCTTTAGGGGTTGTTTCTGGGGTTTTCTTGTTGTGAATTTTCGTTTTTCTTTTTTTTTGGGGGGGGGGGGCTTTTGCAACATTAAAAATGAAATGGAGAAGGATTTTCTCAAGAAGTAATCTTTTTGGAAAATTATATACAGTCAAATTGGTGTCTAAATACTATATGTTGTGGGTGGGTGTCTCATGAGAGTTTGAGACTTGAGTGGTATCTGGGTTAAGATTTTTGACTTGCTGGGTCTTCAAAAGGAAAAGAAAAAGAAAGGTAGAGAAATTTATGTTCATATGTTGAAAATTTGGAAAGAAGAAGCAGAAAAAATTGTCATCTTTCAATGTTCCGTATACAGATGAGTGCAAGGCCAGAATTAGCTGGAAAATTTTGCATTTCACTGATCCCTCAAAACCAACCTGAAAAAAAAAACAGAAAAAACACTGTACTTATCAAATCAAAGCTTGATTAATGATCAAACAACTGTTCTTACTGGAGAACCATGTTTCAATTCTGGTTGAAGTGGGTGTTTTAGCACTAACTTTTATACAAAAGATCTATTTTTGGCAATTTGGGAGCAGAGCCTACATGCATGAGATTAGGAATAACGAAAGATTGTCCATATTTCGACTGATTGTTGGAGTCCTTTGCCTGGGTTGGTCAAGTTACCTGAGGGAAACATAAACTGCTAGCTATGCCCTCATTAATCTCTGTAAAAGATTTGAAGATAACCCATTTGGTGGCTTATCCTGGTACTAAAAGCAGAACCAGCTGAAACATAACTTGACTGAAACACTTCCCTGAAGTCAAGCTATTCATTTCTTCACCTTATGAGCCAATCCAGTGGAGGTATCGAAACCATTCAGCTTAATCGTCTTGAGGTGAGAAACAGAGCGGCTGAAGGAAATGGGTCAAGACCCACTTGGTCCTGATTGGTCGTGGAAGGGCGGTGTCATTGCCTGTCATGTGCACGGTCAGAATTGAAGAATTGTTAAAAGTCTCCAGAACCCAGATACGTTAATATAGAAGAGAGCTCTAATTACAGCCAGATATTGCCAAGTATCATTCCAATTGAGTGTGAAGAGTCATTTACAGTGTCACTATTATGCTACATTGCCTAACAATGTGTAGTACACTAGCATTTACGTCAAACACGCAACACATAAGCAACTAGACCACCAAATCCATGTTTCATCCCAAACAAGCATACATATTAAAGAATTCGGTTTCCATAAGAAAGCCATTATCGCTAAAACTCTCCTGGCTTCCAAACAAATCCCTTCTTATGTTTCAGCCACCGTACCGTATCAACTGGCAGGAGAGAACCTTCTGCTTTTCTAGCAGAGAGCACCAAAGAAGTTTAAACTGTGATTTCCTCTTCTTTCAGCTGTAGAAGTATTGGCCTTTGATCATTGTTTCCCAAGTCTGTTCCTCTAAGCATGGGATGCTTCTCAGACACAACCTTTTGCAGATTTGAATGTGGTGCTGGTGCATTATTGTTAGCCATGGCATGGCTGCTGTGTCTTGCTGCCGGGATATCATGATTATGTTTTCCCTCATATGTAGTTATGACAGCCGTGGGATCTGCTGCAGCTCTCTCAACATGCTTACGAACATTACATCCTGCACTAGTACATTTGTAGTAGCTCCTGCCCATATACCAAGTGCATCAGAAGCATGGAAAATTTGTGTTTGCATGTTGAGTGTGTGTGTGTGAGAGAGAGAGACAGAGAGAGAGAGTCCTCATTAAAAGTAAGCACATTTATCATTTACTCATAACAGTTGAAACAGAAGACCAGACAACATAAATCATGCAAGAGTAGGAAAATAGAAACAGAGAAACCAAGCATGCCATGTTTTGATTGCCATTATTATCACAGGCAACATCTCTAAGCAATTTTCTCAAGTTGACCACAGATAGTTTTATCCAAAGAAAAAAAAGACTACACTTATGGAGCCAAGAGCAGGTGCCTAGATAGTTGCAGGAAGAAGAAGGGTTAACACAAATCAACAAGGGGTTCATATAGTAGGAGTGGCACTCAAAAAGATAAAAGAATGCTTTCAATTTGGTATGTTCATGCATCAAGTGGAGTACATGGGCAACGGAAATCAATCCAAGGTTGCATGTCTTTTCCTCTCCATCTCTTGAACTTCAAAGCCACAAGTTAATCAACTCAGATTACAATTGAACTTCCACAGAACAGGTTAAAAGGCAGCTGAAAATTTCTTGATACCCAAACAGCAGCAAGGGTATATTCTTGGATCAGAAGACAAGGAACAGCCTCATTCATGGCTTCAGTGATATTGTATCCAAGAGAGCTTTCAGTATAGTGCCCTTAATAAAAGTATAACTTCTCTAATACTGATCAGACAAGAAACTGATCCTAAGTGCCTTGCTAGGTTTTACTAACGGATTTTCTTTTTTGAACAAGGTTTTAGTACCACCAAAGTCACTCCAAATTTAGAATTTCATCATAAGTTCTTTTATCCCAAAATGAGAGAACTAGAAGGAGAGTAGAAAACTCCTAAAGCTTTTCTAGTATTTAAGGAAGCATGAAGGAAAGATCTAGTTTTTCATTTTTGCAATGTAACAGCAACTATATGTCTACAAAGTCAACCCAGAATTCACTGGACGTTAAAGAAATATCTACAAAATAGGAAAGGACAAGTTAGCAATGGCAACCTTGGATGAGGATTCCCTTTCACCACCTTCTGTCCATACTTGCGCCATCTGTACCCGTCGTCTAAAAGATCAACTTCACTTCTTGTTTGCACAATGATTTTTGGTTCAGTGACTGTCTTGTGTGGTATAGCTACCCCCAGAGATCCAACATCTGTATGCCTGTATCCCAAAAGACTAGTTTCAAACCCACAGGCAAAAAGAAAGAAAAGAGAGAAAAGTGGGGGGGGGGGGGGGGGGGAGGGTGTTGGGGGAGGGGGACTCTCAATGACAGCAAGTGAAAACAGATTTTGAACTTGCCTTCTCTTTGGGTTTGGTTCACCATCATCCACCTCATCTTCTCTGGCCACCACATCACCCGCCTCCTCACTGTCACTTGATGCAGGTATTTCTGTTGGATCTGCCTGAATAGATTCCTGATCCCTTCCAGCCACTGAATTAGTGGACATCACCTCACTCAACTTGTTTATACTAGCAGCATGTACCTGTGAACCAAGTTCAGGCTTAGCCTGAGAATTTATGCTGCCCTTGGGATCACCGCTGTCTCTTGCACGCTTGTTTGGTTGAGGAAGCTTGTGGTTGTGCTGTCCTTTGTAGATGATCTCAGTTATTTGGCCATCACTAGAGCGCTCAACCTTCTTTTTGACAGGGCACCTTGGATGTGTGCATTTGTAGTAGCTTCGTGGATACTCACTACCCTTAATTGGCTTCTGCCCATATTTGCGCCAGTTGTAGCCATCATTGCTGGCTTATCAACAGCAAGGATACGTTGATATTTTCTATCAAAATGTGAGGGCTCTGATGGCTCCCTCACTGTATTTTGAGGTTGTGAGGTCGAGGGTGGCATCTGCTGCTGTGCAACTTCACCAGGAGGATAGGATGGATCATGTGTCGATAACTCATTTGGAGCTGTGACTGAAGAAGTTTGATAGTGAGCCTGCATGTGCATCTGAGACTGGGCAGCTAGTGCAGCTTGAGCTGTAACCTGTGCCAAGGCTTGTTGATGGGATATTCCAAAGGGGCTCTGCAGATATAGAGAAACAAAGCTATAACTATCTGATACAACTCACTCCTTCACTATAAAGTGCCAAGTACCACCTTGCCACACACGGGCACAGACAGCCATAATTGGCACATCCATGACTTTTGCCTAGTTAACAGGAAAACAAATCCCAAGAGTAATACAAGTTCGTCTCTGGGCATGCTACCATGTATACGTGTTATGCGTTTCAGCCAGATTTGAAAACAAAATACAAATCTTAAAATTAATTGTACGCAGCATAGATCAAGAGCAAACACTTCCAACTCATTGGAGTCTTGGGATAAACCAAAGTTCATTTAAACATAGCTTTTATCTACAACATCAGAAAGCCAACCTTGCCAAAGATTGAAGTTGTCTAACTTAGATCTTGGATGACTAAGGCAGCAAGAAAACGATAATAACAGATACATTTACTTTATAATTTCTGGTTTACTCTCCCTTTAGTCTCTGATTTCTAAAACATAATCAATTTGTTCTGCAGAAACACTTCAAGGATTCAGAAATTCCCGAAAGGTACTTCTACTAGTTCTCTCAGAATGCCTAAACCCTTCCCATAAGTCTTACATCCACTTCCAAAATTAAAGCAATGAAAAGCTTTCACCACCAATGAAAAAACCAACTCTTCCCCGTATGGAAACAAAAAAAAAAAAAACAAATATCTTATCCAACGGCAAACGCAAAACAAAGCCACCATTCAATACAGATCGAAGTGCAAAAATACCTGAGGAGAAAAGAAACCAGGAGAGTTGAGCAAACCAGAGGGGCTCAACCCAGGAGGAACAGTAAAAAGCGGAGACCGAGCCACCGCCAAATTCATTGACCTACTTTGTTTAAACCCAACATTACTATTCTTGTCAGACACATCTTCTTGTGAACAAGGAGCAGTAGAGGTGCCATTGGATATTGAGTTTTCATTGAAAAGGTTGGACCTTGGGTTTGGAGAAGCCATGGCAAGAAGGTGGGAGAAGGAGCCATCAGGGTAACTGTCAGAGAAGAAACTGGACAACAGAGTCATGGGCCCTGGACTGAACCCTCCGGTGAAAAGGGTCTCCGTGGACGGCCTCGGTGGCAGAGTTATGGTGGGCCGCGCCGCCGGCGGGTGCGCTCCTCTAGCAGTCATGGTTGTACTTGCCACGGTGGAGATATGTTTCTCTGCCATTACTTGGGACAAAATAAAAATTTTCAAACAAATACAGAGTATTCTGTTTCGATCTCTGCTTCTCCTTTTGTTTTTTTTTTTATTTGATATGTGTACATACAGAAAAGTTTCAATCTTTATATAGCTCTTCCTGGTTTTGTTCTCTCTCTATCTCTACCTCTATAAAGATGGGAGTTTTTTTCTTTCTTTCTCTCTCTCTCTTTGTTTTTTTTTTTATCTTTTTCTCAATGATTTTCTCTCCCCAGTTATACCTACCATCTCTCTTTATAATGTAAAACTGGGGCTGTAAGAGTAGTTTCGTGCTGATGGAAAGTTCGCGCCAGCAAAAATGGACAGCGACGACTTGTGTGTTGCAGTGGTTTATTGCAACAACCCTTTGTCTAATTTTAATATTAAAAATTATAATTTGGGTTTATTATTTTCCTTTTCCCTTGTGAACACTGGTTTTGTTTTATTATAACTTTTTTTTTTTGATTTATTATATGCCATAACACAAAAATGAAAAACATGAAAGAAGAAGAAGAAGAAGAATGCTGAGAGATTAAAAAAAAAAAAAGTCTTTAAGGAAATATTTTTTTAATTAAAAATTTGAATTTTACCTTTAAAGTCTCAAATTTTTAAATTTAACAAATGTACGAGATTTATAAAAATAAATAATATTAAGTTTATTGTGTAATTTATTATCTAATAAAATTTTAAAAAAATAAAATAAAATAAGGACTGCAATGAATTTTTTTTAGCCGGAAAGGACCACTTTTTCTTCTTCTAGTTTCCCACCACCGCCGGCATCAAGAGGCTGGCCAAAAACATAAAGAGGGAAAAGAAAACCAAAATGACAAAAGGCTCCCCAAGTGGACAAGTGGCAAATTGCCGTCAATCAAGCCATTGCCCCTTTGCTGAATCCCTTTTATTCTGATCCTCGATTTATTCTTCAGTCATATTAATTCAGTTATTTAGTTCAATTCAGTCTTTTAAGACCTGTTTTTCAGTTATATGTTACCGAAACGGTGCGCATGGGTGAATGCATACTCCAGTATTAGCAACTCTCAAACTTGTGCGCACAAAAAATAAAATAAAATAAAATTGAGTATATTAGGAGTGATATTAATGTAATAAATAAATAAATAAATTGGATGACGTTTTCCAACACGTTAATCCTAAATTAAAATTTTACATCAACACGTGGGTTGATCTAAATGGGAAATTGGATGTGTCATTTTTCACGTGCATTATTTTGTTTAAATTGAACAATATTTTAAAATTAATGTGTTGCGGGTAAATCCACTTCCGGCACTTAAAAAAATAAATACTAAAAAAAAAAGGGTGCAATCATTTGAATTTATTTTTTGAAAAAAGAAGAAGGAAACAGCCAACGATTCAAAATGCCAAGTTGCCAACGTCGATCCACAGCACACTTACAGGAAGGATGAATATTTTTTTAATTACAAATGCGCCCCGGCAAGTCATAAATTGAGGTGACGGTGACAGCGTGGCAAAGGGGACCCACGGAAAGAAAACGATCGGCATCATGAGGGAGTACCGTGTACGTCCCTACAAAAACTGGGTGTCCTTTTTAATTAGCCTTTGGACGAGATGAACTCTTGAGTCTATGATTCCAACTTTGATTCGCTTATCATTCGTTGTCATGGGGTCCATTCCCTTGAGCTATAATCCAGCGCAACCCCGAGTACATCTGATACAGTATGAGTAGTTACACTTATATCGTACGATTGATGACGTCTTTGTTTCAATTGAACGGCTAGGACCAAACATCATTACACGACCGGCATCGCGTGGCGGTCTTTTACAGCTTGGCCGGTTCTCTGTTTTGCGTGACTTCCACGGACCGTCATTTTCTTATAGCTTTATTTGTTATAAAGAAAATTTCCTCCTACGTCGGGGTAGCACTATTTTCCTTTTGAACTCAACAACTGAGTTAATTAATAAATAAATATATTCCTCGAATTGCTGAAAAAGTCTAGTTCTAAGAAGATTATAGGTAATAAAAATGTAATTTATAAAATGAGTAATTTATTTTTATTAATATTTTTAAAAAATAATTATTTATAATTTTTATTTAAGTAATATAACGATATTTATTTAATTTTATAAAATAAAAGGTAAATTAATATATATTTTAAGTAGTAAAAATAAAAAAATTAATATTGCATAAAAAAGGAGTAAAAATAAAATAAAAATTATTCAATTTACCATCAAATTATAATTTTTTTTTTTTTAATTATAAATAAGATATGAAGTTGGAACAATAAATAGAACATGTTTGAAGTTACTTGTGGTCCAAATTGTAGGTCATTGTGAACCCCGCAAGAATCCACGTTCCATGAGGTGGAAACCAACATTTTCCCAACCAATGTGTTACATTAATCAGCATGAAAGTAACAAGTTGGACAGCTGCGTCGGATTAATTGCTCAACTAAACATGAACTCGCAACACAAAGATTGGAATTGTTAGAAAGTTGAAGTCAACGTGACTAAATCTCATAATGTTGACTAAATCTTGAATGATGTCGAAGAGTTGCACAACCCGAGTTTCTACTTTGGGAGTTTCGGTAACTCTCTGTTATCATTTCAGTGTTCAAATGTCACGTGTGGTGTTTTACCCGATCCCATATCAGAGATGACACTTCAGGTTTTTGCCTAGTGTCTTTTGGGTGTCGGGGGCACGGAAGTGGGCTGCTGTCGTTGTCGTTGGTTAGCAGAAAATAAACGTGAATCCAAGTATGGCAGCCTTGTTGTTGCAGCATTGCCCACAACTGTGAATACAAATGGTGGGGGAGACCATTTATATCAACGGAATGACTCGACGTTTTTTTATAGGTTTTGTACATGGGCCAGCAAATAGCTTTCTTGACAGGATTGAGACCATTTAATGGTTATGGCTCACTCCATGCCTATCTCTGTACCATACACTACTCTGCTTGGTTTTCTGGTGTCATATCTCCCTCTAACGTGTCATCATTCAGCATTACAAAATATCTCAAATGAGTTTAATTTACCGGGCAATATATGGGCAGTATTACCCTGCGTGATCTGCTTAATAATTTCCCTCGTACATATATATGGGATGGACTCTCCCCTGCATGGTTGCTTATGGAGGCCTATAATGGTTGCTATTTCTTACTCCCTTGCAGCTTCTCTCTCCTACGCTCATGGTTGTTCAAGTTTTACCCGTGACAGTACGCTTTTCCCTTTTCTAGAGGTGCTTTCATCCTTGTGGCTCCTAAGAGGATAATGCCAGAAATGGACTCATCTGTGATAACTTCCCAGTCATGGGAGGTTACAACTTTTGGCATAAAGTATTAGTTATGGTGTAAGAAACACATCATGTGAAAGAAATACAATGATTACTGTAAAGACACATCTTTCTGAAAGCATTACGACAAATATGGAAAGAGATTACTTCATAATGTTTCACCTTTTGTCCACAGATTAAGTTACACTCAAGCTGTTAGACCTCAGGTCACAATATGGTGTAACTGCCTGCATGCCGTGAAAATACAACTTTGCTTTAAGTTCAATTTCCTTGTGCGTTTAACCCAAAACTCAAGCACAAGTATGCAGGGGTTTCCATCAAGGCAACAAGAGAAATCTTGGAATGAAATAGCAGGAGGAATCTCACAGTTTAGATTCAGAGAAATAAGTTGATGACACAGCCAAGCCTTCTACATCATAAGTTCTAACCAGTTTTTGCCGCTTGCCAGGTGCCTCGAGCCAACAGAACTCCAAATGAAATGACTTGGACTCTGCCACGCTCTTCGCAATATCACAAGGACATCCCATGTACATGCCTCCAGGCAATAATGTCATCTGGTATCCTCCATCAAAGGTGACCAAGTTATCAGAAGTGGTGCCCGTCCAATGCACGTTACTTGTGACATCATGTCCATCACATGTAGAAGCAATATCCTGACAAATTTTTGTTGGTCAAAAAGGAATCAGATTCTGCCCCAGTATCTGGCCTTAAAAACATAAACCAGTAAACCATAGAAAGGACCAATACCATGTTTTAAATAGATGTAAATAGGTTTAATTACCTTGACCCAGTAAACCAGGAAACAAGACAACACGGATATGTTTTATAAATTATAAAGAGGTTGAGTCCCGATGGTTTTTGCCCAAGTTGAGACAGATTATGTGTTGGAAAAAAAAAAAAAAAATCGTATAAAAAGAAATAAAAAAACCACAAAAATAGGTCTGTAAAAATGCAGTGCTGCTAAACCAAGATCACTTGGAACAGTGGTTCCTCTCACCATTGTTTTTGGAACTTTCAGGTTATACCAGAGTGTCGTACTTTCATAGAAACAAAGATGCCGTCAATCTGAAGCCTATAATTCTCAACATCTCTCAAATTTTTACTACCTGATAAAGTCTAGAAACTCAAACAGCAATTATCCTGCTAACCTCAACTCACTCACATGTGCCCCAAATGAAGGAAAGGGGCACTTTGGAGAGATGCATACCTGGATTAACTGACCATTATCATTTATTTTGAGTGAAGCAGCTGTATCAGCTTTGGCAAATGTTGCTCCATAAACACCACTGCGCTTGGTTATGGAGCAACCCTTCCACCTACCAAGAAAGGGTAAGATCCTGTCTGTGCTATCCTGCAACCATACAAAAGCCCTTGTCATGGAATGAATCCCTGGCATTGGTTTTCAGTTCAAACTAGTCCATTGCCTAACTGCCTAGGCAAAACAAGCTGTTGTGACAGCCAAACACACAGACAAAAAACAAGTTTAAGCTGTAATTCAAAACAAGCCAGTGTCAAAGCTGTTCTTCAATTGTTCATAGATGATTATAGTACTCACAATGTTACTATCAAGTGTAGGAGGAAAAAGCATCCCGTCACCTCTATCCTCAAGGAAGATAAGCAGCATTTCCAAGATGCCTTTTGGGTCCATGATATGAAAGGCTCTCGCTCGCCTATCTTTCTCTTGTGAATATAAACAGTTCTCACATACTAAAGAGGGCTGATGAGAGGGAAGTTTGAGGTTTCTGCATGGTAAAAGAAACCATGACAAACAAGTATGCAACAACATGATGAAGCAAAGTGTGTTAAAAACAACTGTAAATCTACAGAAAACTTCCATTTAAGAGAAAACTATGGCAATCAATAGGATTAAGGATAACATGGTTCATTACATGAACATCAGTACATCTTTACTATGGTCGTTTATAAAAATATGTGTAACAACAACCTTTAGATTAAGTTCTGCACTGAAATCATACATTCCATAGAGCAGAGGCAGCTAATTGTGACAGAAGGTAATCATTTGGGAAAAAATTCACATACAATAAGCATACCCATCGATTCAGCTTTTCCGTTAATGAAATAGAAACACAAGTAAGTTCCCTAAATTGGATATATGCTTGCTAGACCATTCACCATGTTACTGCAATGGAACCATCCAATAGCTATTTGAATAATGCAGTTAATTCTGAAAGCAGAATTCATGTATATCCAATGACTGCATAATTAATTTTTTTCCTGTATTCAGATAGCACTTTGCAAGTGACAGGAAAGAACACTATTAATGTGTTCTTCTGTCATCACATATGTAGAAAATGATGCAAGAACAATGAATGTTGGGGAAGAAAGCACTAACTTGGGTGATTCATCTCCAGTGTCATCTTCTCCAAGCACCCCTTGTCTCAACACAGTTTCTAACATGCCAGCTGTTTGGTACCTCAGCGCAAAAGCCCTCTCATCAGGAAAAAAGCCAATCTGCAGACTAAATGATCCTTATGGATGGTCAATAGGAAAAACAGAGACCAAAAAGTATATGTGAGTAGGTAATAAATAAACTATTAATTTTTTTCATTATTTGTAAAACTCACCTGTGGATATTTGTCCACATGGAACATGTTTGTAATAAATAAACCATAAAATTTTCAATTATATGTAAAACTCACCTGTTGATATTTGTCCACAGTGAACATGTTTGTTTCTTTAATCTTGTACTCAGCCCATTCTGGCTCCTCATCCTTTCCAGAGAGTGAAGTACTTGTTGGAGGTTGTTTTATGTACAGCCTACAGTGTGCAACCAAATCATGCCACAATAAAGACGGGATTAAAGGCAAGAGATTCACGATACACAAGAATCATGCTTGCATAACTCCTTTTGAATTAGTTAAAAGGCCTCAGAAAATGCTCCAGAAAATGAATAAAACTCAATGGATAATTCCCAGATAACAAAAACCAAGCATCTTTGGGTATTCTTTTACTTACCAAATCCGAAAAATAGTGTCAAGCTACATACTTTTGAATCACTATGATTATCCAAAGGGAAAAAACATACAATTAATAAGTCAAAAAATCAAAATGTGGCATATCAATTTCGATTCTCTTAACAAAAGAAACTATAAAACAGCAGCAGAATATTTATTAAAGTCATGGCAAGTGAAAGGTACAGCAATAAATATAGACACAGCCCCGTTATTTTAAAAGACTACTTTTACATAGATTATAAATCAAAACACGAGACACACTTAGTTCCTACAGGACTCATTCATGAGTTGCAAATCACAGTCCTTTTCTACTTTCTAATGTATCAATAAACAGTTAAACACAAATCAGTAACATTAAAAATATCATAGCAAAGCAATGCTAGTCAACATCCATGAGCCTCATTTATTACCAAAACAACCAATCACAAGTCTCTGTCTTTTCATCATACTTTTTAAAATGAGCTTACGTTTGTATAAGACTAGCAAGTTCATCCTCTCCATAAGAGCTCACTGAAAGCCTCGTATTCACTTTGTGCATCAACTTCCCATGTGCATCAAATTGCTGCAAGAAATCAATAAAACCTGAAGTTCAAAAGCACACGAATTGGAGTACCTTCTAATCCATATACTCAATAACCCCCTAGATGCATATGGCTACCTGCAAGCTAAAAATGTTCAACAATGAAAAGCTTGCATCTTTCAGTACCATATTGCCCTTCTATTTGATCCAATGGATGAATTCTCGAATAATACCTCTTTGCACATACACAATCCACGCACAGAGATATATACATGTGCGTGTGCGTTGCCTTCCAAGGCTAAGAAAGATTGCTTTTTTCTTTCTTTCTATCTTAATTTCTCTTCATCTTTCTGTTCTTTCTTTATCTCTCCCTCTCTCTCCCCCCCCCAATTCTTTCTTTCTTCAATCAAACTAAATAACCAATTAGCTGAAGTAAAGGAAACGGGACTTACATGGAAGGTGCCCTGCCATTTGCCAATATTGAGGTCAAAGAAACGGTGAAGATTGTCGATGCTCATGGATTCCGGGTCTGATTTCGGGTCATCCTGCACGGCAGTTGAGGCGGTGACTGATGAGGATGATGGTGGTGAGCCAGTGCGTCGGTTCTTGCTTGTCCAAGAAGTGGAAATGGAGCAAGGATATGGCTTTGGGTTAAAGAACCTGATGCGGAGAGGGCGTGGTGATGTGGGTAGTAGCGAGAAGGGAAGTGAATGGCAAAGTGAAGCCATGAAATTGTAAGGAGTCGACTGGTTATCTTATCTCACAGCCTCACAGGGCTTGGTGCTTTCCGCTGATTACTTCTTGAGAATTTTGACCTTTTAAAAGTAATGTAATAGCCTTGCATAGAAAAGGAGGAACAAAAAAAAAAAAAAAGAAAGAAAAATAATATGCTAAGCAAATTATGATATATTTCTAACTCTGAACAATAAGCAAATTAGCAAAAGAACAGCTTTTATGTAGTCACAAAAAAAAAAAAAAAGGAACAATTTTTTTTTTGGAGTTTAAGTTGTTTATTTATTTATTAATTAATTCTAACCAAGGCTTCAACTTAAAATAGAGCAAGTAATTTATACTTTCTAGATGTGATTAAGTCGTAATTGTAACTGACCAATCAGCCCAGAAATTCTATCAATCAAATGTTTAAAAATACTTGAAACCAAGACACCAGGGACGGATGTACATGATGGACTTCTCCAAATTGATTCTCAAAGAGAAAATAATTGCACATGTCAACCCATGTTGAGCAATCAAGATCAAATTCATACAAAAAAAATTCCCAGAAAATCATAACACTGAAATAAACCCACTCATTAAAATTTACCTATGCATTTCTTGCCAGAGTACTACTCAAAAGCCTAAGATTTAAAAGGCTGTTTTTCAAAGCAAAAGATTACGAGTCCGCAAGACTATTGGAATCCTGCTTTTTTGTTTCAGGAGTACTGTATCAAGCTGCTCAAGTACTATACTTTCAGGAAAATGGACCGTGCCAGAGCTGCATAACATGCAATGGACTGCATCATCTGCCTGCCATTGTTTGATGGGGAACCATTTTTGGATGTTTCGGGTTCTGGGACGGGTGGAATCTCCTCAACATTTATGGCAACTTTCATTCCATTCCAGCAGTATCCTCCACTGCTCAAGAAGTAATATGGCTTTGCCTCAGTGAGCTCAAACACATCCCGGCCGGCGCCGCGGGTGACGTTTTGATGAAGCCTTGGTCATTGCAGTTCTTATAGCTCGTCTTGTTCGCCTCCAGCAGCACATTGTACATGTGCTTGTCAAACACAAACTCTTGAAGAGCAACAGAAGTTTTGGAAATCACAATGTCAGTGTGAAACATTAATTTATGCTGCAGAAAACCATTAGAAAGAACAGTAGAATGTGCCATTACATGGGTAGGCAGAATAATAACTTCAATTGGAAACCTTGATGCATTTGTATGGTATTACATGCAAGTTCAACTCAAATGGTTATCAAAATGAAAATTTCACCTCAGGATTATTAGCAAAATAATATTTTCATTGAATATGCATTTTTTTTTTTTGGTATCTATGAGACTTAACATGAGTGACATCTCTTTGTAACTTGAAGTGGGATGTTGGTGTCTGTCTGATATATACCCTTCTTCCACTCCCCCTTTTCCTCCCTAAAAACCCAAAAGGAATCCCTCATGCCTACTCCTAAACCCTTGCCTATCTTAATCAACCTACTCCCAAAACCCTTCATGCCTGATATCATTAACTTAATCTAGGATAGATTTCCCTCAAGTTCTTAATAAAAAAATTTACAAATTTTTCCATTCTAATTCTAACTCTCAGTACACAACTCGTGTTACTGGTGAACTGCAGAATTCAAATTGGGGTTGAGAATCTGGATATCTCAAACAATAGTAGTCATCAGATGAAGTTAAGAAAACAAAAATGAAAAAGTAGAATTTCAATATTTTGAAAAACTGATGTCTTTTCAGTCGACGCCCTATTCTTCTAAAAATCCTATGCCAAAAAGAAACAATCAAACAACGCTGTCTATTCAAAGTAAACAACCTGAAAACCCGATATAGCTATTGGCAATATATCAATAACCCCTTCAATCAGGGAGGAACATATAAAATCAAATGAAACAAGACAATGCATAATAAAACAGATTACCAACTCTAACATAAAGGTTCACGATTTCCTTTTTCTTAATGGAAAAGAACCCATGATGTTAATTAATCCATGAAATCCATTCAGATGGATAAAGATGGAACAACATGTAAAATGTATCCAGATGATACAGAAAGGAAAGGAAAGTTTAAAACATACCCAGCCAATCGCCAACATAGAAATGCTGTTGGCTTGACCGTTCAGTGTAGTTATAGTTAGGGATCCATCCCCGTGAACCAACCGTGTGCGCTGTTCTACTCTCTGTAAACCCTGCCATCATCGTCAACGTTAATATTATCGCCATTAACCCCACAATTCTTTTCCTTTTAAAACCTTCCATCACTGTACGCTTTCTGTGTGTAAAATTTTAAGATTAAGATGGTATTACACCGGGGCTACATTGGTGGACCCAGGTGCTAAATTTTGCAATATACAGAGTTTTTTTTTTTTTTTTTAGTTTCTTACAGGGAAAAATTAGCCGGAGCCTGCATGGTCATGCATGCTTGACTTATAGTCAAAAGTCATAATCAAGAGAATCCTCGCATTTGGCAAACTGAGTTGGCAATTGTATTAGTGCATCAAACAAATAGTTAGTAATTTAAATCTTTATTCTTGAGATAATTGACTTTAATCTTAAAATGAAGGTGTTGAATTTATGAGAACAATAGTGGTTATCTCTGTCATGTTACTCACTGAACAATAAACCTCCTAATCAAAAAGAGACAAACTTGCAAGGAAATTAAAAGATAATTAACAATTAAAATAGATTTAATACTATGTTTTTTATATGGGTTCTTATCATAAATTGGCTCTACCTAATTTTTTGTTTATATATATGAATTTGTATTAATGGAGAGATAACGCATACTCTACTTCATAGTTCTTTCCAATGTCAGCTTTCGGACAGTAGAGGTTCAAATACTCGTTACTTCGCAGCCGGCTGGCTAATTAGGAACGTTATTTTTGTCGTGTTGCGTGACGTGGCAAACTTTAACTGGATGTTATTATAGTCTTAGTTGACGAGGAATCCAGGTCGGTTACACATCAATCTCATCGGAATCTGGGAAAGTTTATTTATTTATTTGGTACAATATAAGCAAGGAGGTTCAGATCATAGGAAGAAATAATAATAATAATAGTAGAAATAAAAAAGAAACCATTTCCTCGTACCCCTCGCACACATTGTTTGAAAACCATGTCGCTTTTCTATGCCAATTTTCTTGCTATTTAGAGCTTAGTAAATGGCTTCCCGTTTTAACTCTTTTTTTTTTTTCAAATCATTTTTCCCCCTATGGTTGGACGGCATTTCATATTTGTTAAAGAAATGGGCTCTTATTGAAAACCTTTGCCCATTTTCGTTGGGCAAACCCTTCTTGTCAAACCGAGTCGAGCCAATTCTCATCATGTGAGCCCTTTCACTTTGGTGGAAAATATGCAAGCCAGCAAAGCCACAGCCCACACCAGTAACTTGTGAACTCTTTGAACCAATCCCACATGGAATACAAATGAAAAACACTAAGAGCGTCCCTCCAATTCCATGATCAGTGCCATTTTTTACGTGAAAGAAGGTGACCAACCACATGGTAGGTGGCCCCTACTATGTTACACAATCCAAGAAATCAAAGGCATTTGCCACAATTCACGCATTTGATTTCTGCAATAAATAAACAAACGCCTGTCTCGACACATGCTCATTGTTCACTCACTCACACGCCATGCACTACCTAAACCAAGACAACTTCTGACGTGGGGTCAACAATCTACATTAAATAAAGACAACCCTCGAGAACAAACAAACAAACAAACAAATAATAATAATGGGGATCACAGCTCAAATTCCCTTCACAAGTTGGCAAAGGAAATGTCAAATGAAGTGCCGTTAAAAATGCAGGTAGAGTCCGAAATGAATGGCACTACCAGAGCCAGACTAAGGCATCCCACAATGTGCCAATTGCCAAAACAGCCAGTAGAACGTACGTGCCTTTAAGGGTGGAAATTGGAGGGGAGGCACTCGTTTCATTCAAAGGGGCGGACGTGGGCGGGGGAGGTGGATTTTCAACATGGATAGCTACCTTCATGCCACCGTAGCAGAACCCCTTGCCACTAATGATATAGTAATCACGAGTTACATTCAATGGAACCACATCTCTTCCAGCTCCCCTAGTCCAATTGTGAAGAGGATGGTCTGAGTTGCATGACTCGTAATCTGTTGAGTTCACCTCTAGCACATTCATCTGGTTCCTATCATACACGAAAACTAGGAAAAAGCATACAGAAAATAAGATTTGAAATGCAAGAAACTGGCAAGCAAGCTTCCATCTCTGTTATGAAAACTAGGAAACACATAAATAGCAGAAAGGTCCATTTCTTCTCTCTCAAACGTCAAAACAGGTTGGCATAACCATATAGAAAGAGTCGCTAGGTGAACAAACATCTGAATTTGTGGTGACAGTTACCTCCTGTGGCATGGAGCCCAAAACAATCCACAGTTCAAGTGGTCAACAATCTAAATAACCCAACAAAGCCTCAGCAGATGGGAAAAGTAAAGAAACGCACATAATAGAAAGAGAAAGTTCAAGAAAGTAGCATAAGGAAATCCTTCTCTTCATCTATAAACTGAACCGACAAAAAGCTGTTTTACCATAAATGTGAAAAGCGCAAAATTGCAGATCTGACTTTGCGTTCTCAAGATGGTCAATGAGCAAAACAGAAAATCCTAGTAATTCCAAGAACCTATTTGGATCACATTACAATCATCCCATGGATATCACAAAATTATTTTTATAATCCACCAAAGTTTCTGCAATTGATGCCAAAAATCACAGATTTGCATTGTCCTAAGCTTATTAGCATAGGCAGTAGCAGTAAAGGAGAATTTTTAGTTATCTTTTTGCTTAATCTAGTGTTCAATTACTTAACCTTTTTTAAATCTTCTCAACAACATAACTCGGTTTCCTTCTGAAAATTTCATTCAGCAACACACGAAAATTCAGATTTATTGAGCAAACTATAGCCAAGAGGGTGTTGTGGGTGCAAAATGAACCCAACTCCTCAAAGCAGAGGCCTTTGCAAGAAATGCAGACTAGCAGTTAATAAATCAAGCAAAGAGCCAAAGAACCTCACAACTTAAGGGTCACCAGCTCACTTCAAACAAAACCCATTTCCAGATCTAACCCATTTTGCTACAACAACAATCCAAAATTAGCTAAAACAAAACAAAACGCACTATACTTAACTATCTCTGAGTACAACTATAAAAAGAAAGAATTTAGAAGATGAGGGTAAACGCAGAATAGATCTGAAAGCCAGACACAAGCCTGAAAAAGAGAAAGAAGAAGGAGCTTACAGAGCCAATCGCCATTGTAGAAGTGCTTGCCTTTAGCCCAGATAGTGTAGTTAACATTAGTTGTCCAACCCATTCTCCCTCCGACAGTCCATCTAGTAGCCGACACTTCTGTTACCATCACCACCATGGCAAACGCCAGCACCAACATCATGGGTGACCATAAGCCACTTCCTCTCTTCACACTCTCCATTGCCTCTCTCTCTCTCTCTCTCTCTCTCTCTCTCTCTAGAACAATCCAGAGAATCGTTTTTGGCCTTTATCAGAACTCTGGCTACTTGCCAGTTGCGACTGTGCTTTGCAACAAAAGGTCCCTTGCTGTAGCATCTAGCCCCGGACCGATCTACAAACTGCTATTGATTTTTCCTACATTAAAAAATCGACTGATTATATATAAAAATAATTACAACCGTTGATTAAATGGTCCGGATTCGTCAAAAGGTCGCATCTTTGCACGTGACATACGAGTTCGGGGTTCAGACAAAGATCCTACGTTTTTTAAGCCTTTCGCTATATTTCCTTTCCTATAACTGACCGTTAAGAAATGTCAACTCCTAAAACTATCATTAATTATAATATATTTTATATTAAATTTAAATTATTTATATAATTATATTTTATTTATTAATATTATTATATATATATTAATTTTTTATATTTAATATCAAATATTAATTTTATTAATTAAATTTTTTAATTTAATCATAAACTCAATTCATAAAACATCAACAACAATACTGCCTCCCACAATCCCACAATCGAATGACGCTGTAAGGAGACTTTCTTTCCCATTTTATTGTTGGGAACTTGTAGACCCCACAAAAAAATTGGTGCAGATTGATACTTGCTATATATATATATAATATATATATATATATATTTTTTTTTTTTTTCTTTTCTAGAAGGGTATCTAAATTAATAAATTAGGAAATGCCAACGAAGGGTCTTTTGTGTTTATAGCAACATAAAAATACTAACTTGAATAGCTACTAAAACAGTGGAGATCTAAAGTTTGAATTTAGATTTGATTGAGAGCTTAAAATCTCCATTCAAACTCTAATTGCGTCTCCCCCACCAAAGATTTCCGACGCAGAATTCACGCGTTAAACAGTCGTGTTTTTGGCAATGAATGGGTGAGGCCAACTGCATCATATCTCCATCACATCAACTCTTCAAAGTAAACTTAAAAGCTTCAAAGGGCTACTCAGATCTCACCGAGTCAATGCCACTGAAGGTGCTCAGTCCAGTCTTCTCAACAAATATTCAACCTGAACCTCCTTTGTCAATGGCATTATCCAGTCTCCATACAACTCAGCAAGCAGGCTTGGTGGTATTTTGTATGCTGGTTCTGTTCCGTCTTTCTCTCCCTTCATCGTCACCTTCATGCCAAAAATTTTAGCTTTCATCTCGACTCTCTTCTTTACTGCTTCTTCAACTGCCATGTATGTCAGAATATCCATCAATTTGTCCCTATCCTGCAAAATTCACAACCCCAACAAGGTGAATATAAAGGATATTCAGAAAATAATGGAATATCATGACCGTTTTTAAGATAAAAAACAAATCAAGGGGGGAAGAGTGAAAAAAAGAGTTTGCTTGGGACATACCTGTGCTCTTATTGCAGCTTCATAGGCATCTGGAGCAGCTTGAAATTTAGCCTCTGCTACAAATTTTCCATAATGGATTCTTTTTGAAAGTGCCTGCAATCAGAAGATACAAAGTTGTCTTGCCAAATTGCATTTCACGTGATGAATTCCCTAAACAACTCGCAGAGAGTGAAAATGAAAAATCAATAGTAAAACAAAGAGAAATCACGTGGCCTTTCCCTTAAGGAGAAGTATAAACGAATCTTATTAGTGCTTCCATCTCAGTAGAAAATTCAGGAGCTTTCACATAGAGCAAGATGATGGCCTACTTTAGGAGACTTACATATACACATGCCGTTCCATGTAGATAACAGTTGCTGCCTACCTTCTAACTGAAAAGGTCAAACTCACCCTGCTCATGTCGGTGTGATCACAATCTTCAAGATGCTATTTACTCACAATCTCTAGAGAAGATACTACCTAAATAGCTCCACTTGTGTCTTGAATACATATTCTATTGCATACATTATTGCTCAGTAAATGCAAATATTTGCATGGCTAGATTCTGACCAGAGAGGGAGCCTGCCATTCACAATGTCCAAGAATGTTTTGCTGGTAGAAGAGCCTATCATTTTGGTTCAGAAGTTCAATTCATGCAAGCATAACTTTTGCTTGTGTTTTCCCTTACTATGGAGAAGTACAGACAATAGTTATTGCATTTTCATAAGTAGCAAAATGCAATTTCCCATTTAAGATCATGACTCTGCTTCTGCCAATTAATTCAGAAAACTTATACTTTAAATTTATCCCCTAAAGGCTGCTTCAAGCAATATATATTCTTTCCAGGCGGTCAAACTAATCATTATCCTCTGTGGACAATTTTTAATTGGAAGAAAGATCTTCGAGACCTCAACTGGGTAAAAACAAATCAAAAGAGAAGGATTAAGGTAGGTGTCAATGAAGATATTGTCCAAATTTAAATGGCACAAGCTTGTTATCTCAGAATCGAAGGAATAAAACAAAGAGGGTTAGGTACCTAATTTGAGATTATCCTTTGTTATTTAACTTAAGGTTTCAGATTAGTCTGAAAATTGACTAAAAGAGGATAGCTTGAATCAAAACACATACCTGCAGGCAATTTGTGTCACAGACTGCAGCAGAGCCGCAATTGCCATCATTTCCTTTCTTGACCAGTCTTGGGATAATATCTCCAAAATACAAGTCCCACACTTTTCTATTTAAATTAATTGAGTCAGCAACGGGATGCAGTACCTGTTTGACACTGAAAGAAATTAAAGGGCAACTGTGGAGAAAGGAAAACTATGAACATGGACACTGTAACTTACTGATCTCTCTTCTATGTGCATGGGACACACACATCACTGATTTCTTAAATATGGCAAAGAACAATCTTTACAAATTCATGTTGTCAATGACAACAATAGTTGTTTGTGTTAAAATATAATATATGATTTATATCTTAAATCTCACCTAACAGTTTAACTTTTTAGCTGGAATGGTTTCTTGACATGGTATCAGAGGTCTTGTGTTCAAACCACGCTTGTGAATTTTTACAAGTATGGCTTGGTCAAGAATTCCTAGCTTGAGTCTTTGGGTGAAATGGTTTCTTTAACAATTTTTTCCTCCTATATGCAAATGACTCAAAGTAATGGATCATAACGAAAAAAGTCATGTGCAGCTTGGTCCATCAAGTGTTTCAGCTGCAGCATTGGTCAAAGATATCCATTCACTGTCTACAGTATCTGGTTCCTCTTACCTGCGCATACTGGAGAGGTGGCAACAATGGCCGATGTAAGTCATATGGGAAGAAAGGATGCTCATCGGGGCTCTTATATCGACCAACCTAATGCATGTACAGACAATGTCAGAAGCCAGTATGACATCTAGTTTATCTGCTTTCTTGTAAGAAGCAGAGGCTTAGCCACAACACACCTGAGCATGAAGCATTTCAGTTTTCTTGAGCAGGTACTCTACCAAAGATCCGGAGAAGCCTTCCATGGCAAAAGCATCTGGGTCATAAGTATCAGCATTATAACAGTACTGAGATCTCTCAAGGAGGCAAAATATTATACTGTCCTCTTGTCTTATCAAGGACTGTCTAATATTTTCTAGCTTCAAGTTCTCACTTTCATCCACCCTTTTCTTCTTTGCCAACCTACATTCCAAAGGTGCACTTTAAGAAACTAAAAGCCAAAAAAGGATGCAAAATCAACATTCCCAAGAGCATTTAAATAAAGCATCTGTATGTACCCAAATAGAAACAAATTTTAGTTTCAATGCTATTCAATAAGCCAAGAATTACATTGTTGGACAACCAAGCAATACTACGGAAAAAAAAAAAAAAAAACAAGAACTAAAAGAAGCAGTTCAACTTTTGAGAAATCACACCAGTTCACAATCAAATTTCAGACTAAAATCAATTGATCAGCAAATCAAGATATCCCCATCCATGAGGCAGCAAGAAAACAACAGAAAAGGGAAAATCAGGAGGGTTGCTGTTTCTATACTCGGTAGAGGAGGCAAACACACGCAGTGACAAAACCCGTCTCTTTTCCAAGCTTGATCGGAGGATCGCTGGTTTCCTGGTTTGCAGAGCCAAAGTAGATATTTGCCTTGGAAACTTTGATGCGTTGGGCGATTGAAGTGCGGGGAACGAAGTTCTCAATAGCTTGGCCTCCATTGCAGCGTTTTGGAAAGTGAGGTAGAAAAACAAGATCTTGAAAGAAATACGAGGAAAAGAAGGCTTAAAGCGAACAACACCAACCAGCAAAGCAAGTAAGCCGAAAACAAAACCGACCAGAAGTACCCGACAACCTTGAAATAAAGCCCAACTCTAAAAAAGAGAGTGCTTTGACGATTCTAGTTCTAGGTGGGCGGGCGGGTAGGTTGGTAGAAGACCGTAGGCGTCAAGTTTGGTAGGTAAAGAAAGTTGAGAAAAGTGCAAGAATTGTCACCAATGGGACACGATCTTCCTTCCATTGCTTGTGCCAAATCATAAAGCCGTTTGGTAATTATCCTCCTCACCTCCTCTCTCTCTCTCTCTCTCTCATTTTGTCCCCATTGGCTGTTTCTCTCTCCGCCTTTGCCATGTTCTTTGCTACAAGGGTTTTTTTTAGTATTTATTTATTTTCTTGGATGGGTTTCAGCATTTAAAATATGAACTTAAAAATTATCATAATTTTTATTTATTTTCAAAAAAAAAAAAAAAAAAGTATTGACGTTTTATACCATCAAATGGCATTATTTCTTGCTTTGAAGCCTTGTTTGAGAGTTCAAGTTACGGCCTACTAGCTGCCGCCTGCAGGAACGAATCCAACGGCTAGCGCCCTTGTCGCTTTCACCCACCTAATTATCAAACTGAAATACTATATGAATCCAATATTTTTTTAATTAGAAAATAAATTAAATCGATGAACTATCTAATGAAACATAATGTAGATTAATTTTTTTTTTATTTTCATAAATTTTATAATTTCTTTTAAAACTTAAAATCTTGAAAAAAAAAAATAAATTTTAACCATTAAAATAATTTTTAAAAAAATTTATAAATTTGATTTTATTGATAGGAAATAGACACAAATTTGTGAAAGTGTAGTGTTAATAGCCTTTTTCTTTCTTTCTTTCTTTTTTATTTTCAGTCTGACAATTAGTTAATAGCTACAAAATTATGAGGAGTACTATACAATCAAAGATTGTTATATTATAGTGCCAATTAATATCGCAAATCGGACGGTCAAAAATGGCCTGGTTATTTCCCAACAACGAAAGACTTTTTCTGATTCCGTCAATCCAATGGCTAACGGCCTACATGGTTTAAACCCGGCAATCCTAAGACTCTGCTTCTAGTTCTTGACTTCTCGTTTGCTGCTAATCATCCTTAAATTTATCGAAAGAATGCATGCAACCTTCCATGTCTAAACCAACCCATATGTCATGGCCGGTAATAAGAGCCCCTACGTGGGTCTCAACAAGAAGGCTTTTTGAGCTGAAGCTGCAAGACCTCAATAAATGCACAAACTTGGATTACATCAAGCAAGTCCATGCCCAAATTCTGAAGCAAAACCGCCACAGGGACCTCTATGCGGCACCCAAGCTTGTTTTGGCCTTCTCTCTCTGCCATCAATTGGCTTTGGCTGTCAATGTTTTTAACCAAATTGAATGCCCCAATGTGCATTTGTACAATGCCTTGATAAAAGCTCATGTGCACAACTCTCAGCCTTCGCTGGCGTTTGCTGTTTTCTTTGATATGCAGAAAGATGGTGTCTTTGCTGATAATTTCACGTACCCTTTTCTTTTGAAGGCTTGTAATGGGAAGTCTTGGCTGCCTACGGTGCAAATGATACATGCTCATGTGGAAAAATGTGGTTTTTTGGAGGATTTGTTTCTGCCCAATTCACTTATTGATAGTTATTCGAGGTGCGGTTTTTTGGGTGTCGAGTTTGCAATGAAGTTGTTTATGGTGATGGGTGAGAGAGATATTGTTTCTTGGAACACCATGATTGGTGGGCTGGGCAAAGCAGGGGACTTGGCCCAAGTTTGCAAGTTGTTTGATGTAATGCCTGCAAGAGACATTGTTAGTTGGAATACGGTGTTGGATGCGTATGTGAAGGCAGGAGAGATGACTAAAGCATTTGAGTTGTTTGAGAAAATGCCAGAGAGGAATGTTGTCTCATGGTCAACTATGATTTCTGGTTATACTAGAGCTGGTGATTTGGAAATGGCAAGAATGCTGTTTGACAGGATGCCAGTCAAGAAGTTGGTTCCTTGGACTATAATTATCTCTGGGTATGCAGAGAAGGGACTAGCAAGAGAGGCAATGAAATTGTATAATCAAATGGAGGCGTCTGGATTGAAACTTGACGAAGGGGCTGTGATTAGTGTGTTGGCCGCTTGTGCCGAGTCTGGTTTGCTTGGATTGGGGAAGATGGTTCATTCCTCTGTTGAAAGGAATAGGTTTACGATTAATGTTAATGTGTCTAATGCGCTGATTGATATGTATGCAAAATGTGGTAATGTGGACAAGGCCTTGAGTGTGTTTAATGTGATGCCAAAGAGAGACCTGGTCTCTTGGAATTGCATGCTCCAAGGGTTAGCTGTGCATGGGCATGGCAAGAGAGCACTCCAGCTTTTTTCTCTGATGAAACAAGAAGGTTTTAAGCCTGACAAATATACTCTAGTGGGTGTTTTGTGTGCTTGTACTCATTCGGGCTTTGTTGACGAGGGCCTTCAATACTTCAATAATATGGAGAGAGATTATGGGGTCATTCCCGAGATTGAGCATTATGGCTGCATGATTGACCTTTTAGGTCGTGGGGGCCATCTAAAGAAAGCCTTTGAGCTTGTGCAAAGCATGCCGATGGAACCAAATGAAGTTATTTGGGGTACACTTTTGGGGGCATGCAGAATGCACAAGGCTGTGCCACTTGCAGCGGAGATATTAGATTGCCTGGCTGGATCGGAGCAATCTGATTCTGGTAATTACTCTATGTTGTCAAATATTTTTGCTGCTGTGGGTGATTGGAAAAGCGTTGCCAAAATGAGGTTGCAAATGAAAAGCACGGGAATGAATAAACCATCGGGGGCTAGCTCCATTGAACTGGATAATGTGGTCCACAGCTTCACTGCGCTTGACAAATCACATCCTAACTCTGAGAAAATTTACCAAATGATTGACAGATTGGGTCAGGACCTGGGACAAGTTAGCTTTCTCGCAAATGTGTAATTATAGAAGTTTCGAGCATTGGATTCTGGTGGATATATTGGTAGCATCTGAATTTAGAGTTGTGGGAATGCTGCCTAAGAGCTTGTATTGCAGATATTCAATGAAAAAGCATCAGAACCGGCTCATTAGGAGTTGGCATTGTTGAGAAACCATGCTGAAGGAAAGAATTCGACGGTATGGTTTATGGTTCGTATCTGTACAATAGACTCCAGGGGAACTGTTGATATAATACCCTGTAGATGGTAAATTCTGTACAGGACAAATACTTCAATTAAATTCTCATTGATGATGTGCTACTAGTGCACGAAGAACTAAATAAATTGTAGTGATGTTGTAACGTCAATGAGTCATTGAGCAGTGAGCTTCCTTTCACAAACATGAAAATAGTGTTAACCGTCTAACCAAGTGAGGTCATCAAGATAGCGCCATGAAGTAACGTAAATGTGACATTCAAAAGTTAGGTGGGTTGCTAATTGTTTGTTGTTGGGGGGTCTTCAAATTGAAAAGTCGATGTACCCACCATGATTTATCAAACTAACTGAAATTGTAATTCAATATAAGCCTGGAATAATAGCATATTTAAACTGAGTACGCTAAAATATAAATTAAGACAAGATCCAGAGAACCCATAAATCTTTATCTAAATATGTATTAGAAAAAAAAAAAAAAAAACATTTGGGGAGAAAACGGCCAGGTTCTTAGACCACGAGGTTGTATGCCAGAACACAAAAATCATCACATTCACTCAGGCTGTTTGCCAACGCCAGACATAACAGTATGAAAATCAATGTTGCTGGACCAACCATTCCCTTCCATGTGCGTAAAGATTAGGCCATTTTATTGCTTAATTCATCATCCCAGAAGACCTTACATTAAATTGCATTTATACCTTGAGCCCACCAGACTTTACTCCAAAGCTATAACGTAGTTGAGGTTGAAAGCAAATTGGGATTATCAGTGATGTTTGAAAATCGTAAGTAAATAAATTGTCATGAAACAATCTTTCTCAATTCTTCTTCTTCTTCTTTTTTTTTTGGTTTTGCGGCCCGGGGGGGGGGGTGTTCTTTATTCCCCTTTGGGACATCCTTTGAGACCATTTCTTCAGCCTGCAAGTAGTTCATCAGTCATTTGCTCATCTTGTTCAGCAATGGTTCAGGACATGGGCATTTCTCATGATCCGCCTCCTACTAGCAACTGGACCACAACCCAAAAACAGCCAGCATTGCTACAGAATGTAGACAAAGCTCAACAATTGCAACATTGTATGTGACACGCTTTTGCATGCTAAGGTCGTGAAATGCAGTCTGAAGATGTCAGATCAAGTCATGTCAGGCTACCAATCAATGGCTTTCGCACTAAATTTTTGGGATGCGAGATGATAATCTCACGTCGGATTGTAGTCAGAAATAGACATTTTCAATGGCCTTTACCGTCTTTTACCTGGCTCCAATTTCTCGTTCTTGGGTCCACAGGGGGCTTCTCATCGATTGCCCGTGCCTTGAAACACAAGTACAAAACTAATATTATTCAACTTGGTAGTTGAGAAATTGCAATCCTCGCTCACTCCTCACACGTCTGCAATCAATGTCATCATTGACTCGAGATGAGAAACAATCTTGTAGTATCTGAACGGCAGCTTGATTGAATACAATTCTAACAGGTTGCATGCCATGTTTTTTTTTTCCACTCCTGTGGATGAGCATACAAAACATTTACAGGATATATTACCCGCAGCTTATCCTCCTTTAAATTAATGGTTGATAATGGCTTAGGAAGACCATGAAAGTGTACTAATAAGTTCAATAGGCAAATGAATTTTTATTTTAAGGTATCTAAATCTCGTTCTAAAATTAAAAATCTTGAATTTGAAGTTAATTAAAATCATAATTATTTATTGTAAATTAAGTAGCCAAGTTAAGTGTGCTTGGGAATTGCTTTGGGAAAAACAACAATAGCATTTAGAAATATCCCCTTCTTTAAACATTAATTAAGCAAAAAAAAAAAAAGCCCTTACCCAACTTATTATTTCATTTAATAAATAATTAATATGCAATTTGACTAAACAAAATAATAATTGTATTTCTTTTCACACTTTTTTTTTTAAAAAGAAAAATTGTGTTTATTAGTTAAGTTATAATTTGTCTGATTTAAAAATTTTATAACTCAATTATATTTTATAATTTGTAATTTTTATTTTTATATTTTTGATGATGCCTATTTTTTCAGTTCACATCCTCAAACCATAAATTAGAGAATCTTTATAGGCTATGCAACAATTTATAATAAAAAAGGGAGAAATTCAGCGAGAAGCAGCGAGAGCAATACAGTATAAATGGGTGCAGATATTGAACAATTTGATTAAAAATATATTAAATTAAAAATAAAATAAAAAAAAAATACATGAGACTATACATTCTTATACATTTTTCATTATATTCTTACATAATTAAATTTTACGAACAACAATAGATATTGTTTAAGAGAATTAGGACTAGTACAAAAACCGAATTCCACGCGCCTCCTCTGGAAGAACATAGCCCAACAAGCCACGTCGCACTTTTAGGGAGAGTGCGTTTCACACGCGTCTTCGTAACAACTGTGAGACAGAGAGGAGACCGCTACTATTGGTAACCGTCGAGTTGTTCGAAGTGAAACCCAGGTGTCTGAATTTTTCTAGGACGCGATGTGCTTACCCCGAGCAATTACATGCAGAATTAATAAAATATAACATTTATCTTACATAAAATATTTTAATAATTAAAAATTTAAATTTTTATTTTACAAATTTTAAATTTTAATAAAATTTTAAAAAAATAAAAAAAAATATTCAATTAAATAAATTTTTTAATATATATATATATATATATATATATACACTTACTTTTTTTTCTCAATTTTTTATTATTTATTTATTTTTTATTTTTATAGTATATGTTATTTTATTTTTTTGTCTATTAAATTTTATTGAAACTACACAAATATAATGAAAATATATTTTTTTATTTTTAAAAAAATTTTTTATTCTGTTATAATTAAAAATTTAATTTATTATAGATAATTTAGATTTTTTATTTGTTATATGTATATATCATATTTAACAAGTGTTTTTTTCTTGAAAAAATTATCAAAATTTTATTGTATGAGGTATTTAATTTAACACATTTCAACAAGATGTAAATTATTAATACTTTGATATATATGTACATTTTATTCTTAAATTCGATCACACGTAAAAGGATATTAAAAATATACGAATTCACGGATGGATCCAATTCAGCGGTAACCTTTTCCAAATTATTGTACGTGCGTGCCCAAAAGCCGTGGAAGGCAGAGAATCTAGGAGATGTGTAAAAATACGTTGTCTGATATCTTTCACATCACCTCCAAAAAAGAAAAAAGAAAAATCATTAATAAAATCAAAAGGAAAATGAAAGAAATCATTGAAAGCAAAGCAAGTTGGAGAAGCAGAGTACATTAGAATAATGGGAGGACACAAGTTGACAAATTTGAAGTCGTTGTTTCTTCGATGGGGAGACTTTTTTATTTTTTATTTTTATATAGACTAGAGAGAGAAGAAAAGATTCCTTCTTTTTATCTGGGATTGTCCGATCTTTCAGTGACTTTTATCTTTGGATACTGGCACAGCAGATCTGAGTTTCTCCAATACATTCTTTTTTTCTTTTCTTTTTTTTTGTTTATAATTTTTTTCCCCTAGTGATGACTTAAAGATTCTTAACAAATGGAGATACAAAGACCCCCAACATGTTGTTTTTGGGTTGTTGTGGCCTTGGTTACTTCCTTCTTTACAGCCACTAAGGAATTTCAATGGAGGTTTTATGACTTTTGAAGGAGTTTTGTAAATTTCTAAGCTTTTGATATGGGGTGGTGGTGGTGGAAGCTATTGTGAGGTAAATCATTTTTCCCCCTTTTTTTTTTTTAATTTTCTTTCATTTTTGCTCCTTGCCAGTCTTAGCATAGTATCTGGGTTTTGTTTCTATCAAGAAAGCCTTACACACACACACACAAACACTTTCTCTGTCTCTGAATTTTGCTTTTTGCTTCGCTGCCAGCGCTTGATTGATTTGGATATGTTTCCTTTGGTATCTTGATGTGAGCTAACGATGGTTATTGTTTTATTGTTGTTTCATGGGTCTGCGAAAGTCGGTTTCTTTTTTCATTTTTCTTTTTTCAGTTTTCATGGTTACTCTTCAAGTCGAGTTGTTTTGTGATCCTAGAAGCGCACAAGGATAGGGAAACTTCTGCGTCCAAACCAAAGAACCAAAGTTATTTATGTTAACGTGTGTTCTGTGTCTCGCTAATATTCTACTATTGCAATATTTTTTTCGCTTCATAATTAAAAAGGCTCCCGTGGTGTCCATGCGATTAAAAGGAAGCTCTGTTCTTCATTGATTAGAGATTTCATTTTTAAACTTTCCTTTGAATGGCTAAATTGGTAATGCGAGTCTTGAACCAAATGTAACGGATTATTCCAGCCTATTCAATGCAAATCAGTGTATTGACTAGTTTTATATTCACTTTTGTGCATTCGTGCCGTGAAGTTAACACCTTTGATTGAATAGAAGGAAATAAGAGTGCCACGGCACTTTTGACTGCTACCAATTTAGGCATGGATATATTGAGATGGAAAGAACCTGGTGTTTGAGCAAATACGTGGGTGGTTCTGTATACATTAGGGATCTTTGATGGACGATTGATTACAATGCTAAGTGAAAATTGTTTTAGTTATGAATGCTCGGATGTTGTCCATGTTAAATTACTTTGATTTGGCCAGCTTATTTCTTCTGCTTCTTGTTTGACTGCCCTTTCAGTTCCAGTTAATTCAGGATTTTTGTACTTTATTTTGCAGGAATGGGAACCAAATTGCAGTATGAGATGTATCTGCCAGGTTATTATCCCGTTGGTGATCTAAATAAAAGTGATGCCAATGGTAGCTGGGCTTCACACAATGAGAGCAGAAACTTTGAGCAATACTATGCTTTATTTTCCACCAGGCCAGCAATACATGGACATATGAGTCATGTCAAGGACCAAATGAAGGAAGCCATACTGAAGCATGAAACCATATTCAAGCATCAGGTATGTCTAATTTCTAGTGATACTTGATATAAACTTAAAAATTATGATACTTTGCAACTAGATTGAAGAAATGTAGTGATGAAGAGTTGACTTCACTAACAGTTAATCACATGATTTTTTTTGATTATCCAGCTTCATGAACTCCATCGTCTTTATAAGATACAAATGGATATTATGAATGAAGTCCAAAGCAAAGATCAACCTGTGGAAACATCACACTCAGGTTCTTTTTCCTTTGCACAGAAAGATGAGAAAAAGAGGTGGCATTCCAATTTTTCTTCAGTGGATTTCAATTGTCATCAGTCTATGCCAAGTGTTGATAACGTTCAATCACCTATTATTTCTGTGGATGTGAAGATCAGGCAATGTCACAAGGAGTCATTGGTTCAGGATCATGAATCTTTTGAGTCTGGAAACAAGAAGCTGCAGAAAAGATTGTTTGGCTTTGAACTTCCAGCTGACAAATACATAAATGGTGAAAAGTATGGCCAAGGAAAATCTGGAGGGCCAGGGATGGAAAGTTATCTGCCTAAGAGGATTTATGAGGTAGCTTGGGATATTCATGACAGTTTATCTGCATGTGGTGGCGTGTACTCTTGTTGCAAGGGTGATGCCTTTAGTTCCAATGCAAATTTGGAGAGGAAAAAATGGGTTACTGATTTGAATGAACCTGTCCAGATTGAGGAAGCATGTTCTATAGCTTCAGCTTCCGTTGATGTTCTAAGTAATGTTACCTGTTCCAAAGAGCAGACACATGGACAGGGTCCATTTGCAAATACGTTTTCAGGTTTTCAGTGTGTGTCCAGGGAAATTCCCCAAACACCCTGTGGAGAAAAGGGTGAGGCCCTTGGTCTATCCAGTCCATGTCTGACAAACAAAAGTAGACAGAAAGGATTACTACCATATACTTGTAACTCTGGTATGTCCTTGCTGTAATACTTTCAGATTTTGGCTTCTTTTAGTTGACATAATTTACTCTTTACTCTTTACTCTCTCTCTCTCTCTCTCTCTCTCTCTCTCTGATTACTCTTTTTTTTTTTTTTCCCCAGCTCAAAGGCTCCATTGACCTCCTCTTTAGGCTGATTATCAGTTAAAAGTTTAAAAAATCTGGCAAGTATTTATTCCTGTTTTAGGATTCCGTAGTTTCAACTGATGGTGTGATATGGTTACCATTTCAGGCCAAATTTCATGCAACAAAAGTTCTCTGAATCAAGATCTTCTCCGTGAATGCTTGCCTTCTTCATGTGAATTGGCAGAAGTTGGGTGCAGGAAGGCCCAGGAAGTTGATCAGAATAACACAGATGAACATACAAAGAAGACAATTTTTGGCGTAGAAATCTCAGCAACAAATCATGTTGAATCTGCTACGGCTTCAGATAGGTCTTTTCTTCAGCCACTTAGTTGTCAATCCTGTGCAGCCTACCCTGAGTCATCCTCCTTTTCATCTTGGAAGAAACAGGCAAAGACCTTGAGAAAGAATCTGATATCTCTTAATGGAAACCCTGGCTTTAGCAATTCAAACAAGAGTTCAGCAATATTTATGAATGGCCCTGATCTCATTAGTGACATTTCACTCACTAATTTCAATGCAAGATCAGTTCCAAGCGTTGAAGCTGAATTTTCGCACCAAAATGTCTTACCTGTTGCTTGTCAATTGGACTCCAAGGAATCTAAGGTCAAGCCTTCATCTTCTGTTTTTGGCTGCTCAAGCCGCATCAGCAACAGTGTTTCAGTTTCTGAAAAAGTTCCTATACATAGTCCTACAAATGGCTTCATGATGAATGCAAAGTCTACCAAAGAGCTGAATATGAATGCAGCACCTCCAAGACAGTACCAGAATCAAGCAACTTTTGATTCAAGTTATGCTTCTGTTGACTGTCTAAGGAAGGAAATAAATACACATGGAGGGCTGTCCTGGCTCAGTGGCACTTCCTTTTGCAATGGAAAAAGCAATGTTCCTCATCAGATGGATTTGGATTGCTTGCAAAACTATTGTCAACAATCTGTCAACAAAGGCACAATACTCAAAGACCTTCCTGGAAATGTTATTCAGGATTCCTTATCAATGTCAAATGCCCATGATGCTGGGGACAAAAGAATTGAAGTTGGTTACTGTTCAAGTAAAAACAAGATACTTGGAGTTCCCATTTTGGTAAAGCCCATTTTGAAAGGCATACCTTCTGCAAACTTTCCCTCAAAGCCTAATCTTTTTGATTCAAAAACAAACATTACTACCTCAAGGAAAAGTGGGATACTTGATACTGATCTGAATTATGAACCCATGCTGTCTGAGTCTGGAATGGACTCTGGAATAACACAAAACACAGATAATCATATATCAGGATTGCAAGCAGTTGATTGTAATGATAATGCAAGAAGCCAGATTGATTTGAATGTCAATGTGACTGAAGAAGAGGCTGAGCTGGTACAGTCTCTCCCAGTAGCCAAGCTGAAAAATGCAGTTGAGATAGATTTGGAGGTCCCAGTAGTCGTTGAAACTGAAATAGATTGTACTTCAGGAGGTAAACTTCCGGAAAGCAAAGTTAGATTGCCACTGGATTCATTAAAAAATGAATCGATGGACTTTGAGGAGGGCCTTATTAAGGATGCTGCAGGGGCATTAGTTGCCATCTCATCATCTAGTGTGCATGATTTTGTAGATAATGCCACCAACCTCCAATTTGGATGTGCCCTGAATGATTCCCTTCAGTGGTTTGCAGAGATAATTACTTCTCACAAATTTGAAATGGAAAATGACATGGGATCAGTCACAATAGTAGATAAGGATGGCACTGGGCAGGACAATTCCATGCCAAAGGGTATGGATTTCTTCGAGTATATGACCCTAAGTTTGAGGGAAACCAAGGTGGAAGAGTGCCACTACAAGCCTCAGGCTTTGGAAAATGCCAAACATGAAACTTCATTGCTAAAGCGGCCTCGGAGAGTTCAGGCAAGAAGAGGAAGGCAGCACAAGGACTTCCAGAGAGATGTACTTCCTGGTCTAGCTTCTCTGTCCAGGAGCCATGTGACCGAAGATCTTCAGACAATTGAAGGGCTGATCAGAGCAACTGGTGGTGCCTGGCAGTCAGCACTGCTGCAAAGGAACTCCCCCAAGAACAAGGGTGGAAGGGGAAGAAAGCGTTCCAGGAGTTCTGCTACTCCTCCCAGGGTAACAAAAATTAGTCCACCTCCGCCGCAGCAGCTCGAATGTGGTGAACTGGGACTTGAAGAGGTTAGTAAACTAGCAGGATGGGGAAAGCGGACAAGGCGGCCTCCACGGCAGAGATGTCCCATTAACCATCATATTGTCGCAGTTCAGTAATTAAAGAGAAACCAACGTTTGCCATCTCAGAAGGAATAGGACTCTTCTCATAACTTTGCCAATCCAAGTTTTCGAGCACAGTTGCATGGATTGTGGTGTCCTTTGACTTTCATTATGCAGGGCGAGCCTCTTGGCATCATAAAATAGGTGACCATTGGCCTGTCACTCCTTAACACAGAGGCCCGGACAAACCCCCCCAACCCACCTTGCAATCCCCATATTAAATGTGTGTTATGTTTCAGATTGTAGCTCTCTCTCCCTTTCTCTGTTTTCCTCTTATGGTGTATGAATTTGAGTTATGTAACCATTTTGCTCACGATCGCTTCAATGGCCACCATCATTGAACCTACAAGAGAAGTTTTGGTCTCGCAAGTTGGTCTCATATGTAAGATTTAAGAACCACCCGATGACCATATAAGCGCTAGATTAAACTATATATAATTTTTCCTTTTTCAATATATGAAATCGCATTTTATGAGAATTTGAAAGGGTTGGTTTTGATCTCTCGACCTCTTTTCTATTCAAAATTTTTTCTTTAATCGAGTTAAACGTTCTATTTTTTGAGATCTGAGACATGAAACTTGTAAATGAACTCATAAATTAACATTTTAATTATTTTTAAGAGATATTTTAGTAATTAAATTTTTAAAATTTTATTTAAATTTTGGTAAAAAATATGAGCTTTACATAAATGACTCTTGATGAAGTAAGGAAAAAAAAAAGAAAAAAGAATGCAATAACTTGAAAAAGTTCGGTTAGTTTGTCTTATTGTTCAATATTGAAATTTCTAAGAATGTGGATGTTATAAACACAGTTGCATATATGCTCAAAACAAAAAAGGAATTTCTTTGATAAGAAGACTTCCCTTCCTTTTTTTCTGTCGCTATCGGTTTGATTTTGTGAATGATCAGACACAATCACAGAATCACTTGTCTATTGTGGAAAATTCAATAAAATTATAGTAAATTATATATTTTTAGTATTTATTATTATTATTATTATGATACCTTTCGACATGATGTATAACTTTGACACGAAGATGCTTATCGCTTTGTAAATGTTCTCCGTCCAAGTTACCACAAAGAAAGGACAGAAGTACCTGCGTGTTTCGCCCCGTCCAAAGTTGTTGCACAAAAACTGAGAGCCATTTGGCAGGCGAACCCACGGACTTGATTGGCTTCTGCCTCTAACTGTTTTTGGCACACATGTCTAGACGGCCCTTCCAAAACCCATCAAGCCGAAGTCTCAAAAAGCTCGACCAAGCTCTCCAAGACTTGAAATTTCTCTGAAAAACAAACAGGATGCAAGATAACAGAAAGCCTCGATCTTCTCTATATGACCTAACGATACTGGGAGCCTCAGGCTTTACAGCAAGTATGTGATCAAAGAAGGCCTCAAGTTCTTCAACACTCCATCTTCTCCTCTCAAGTCCATAGCCCTTGCCGGCTGCAGCCCTTCCAGGCTGACTCAAGCTCGGCAATGGGCTGCCCTTCCCGATCCTCCTCCGTTCATCCCCATCTTAACCGCCGACACCACCGACCCTTCTTCTCTCCGCCGTCTCTGCTGTCAAACCAAGCTCATCCTCAATTGCATCGGCCCATTTCGCCTCCACGGCGAGACCGTCGTCGGCGCTTGTGCTGACACTGGGCAAAGTCATGAGCTCTTTAGTTCCCATTCGGTATAATTCCATCTATATTTGCTTACAAAGACTGAAACTTTGTGCACTAGCTAGTATTCATTTCTATGTCGATTTCATTTGTGATATTTCTGCTTAAAATTTTACTAGGTATGATTACTTGGACATGTGGGGAGCCGGAGTTCATGGAGAGAATGGAAATGGAGTACTATGAGAGGGCAGTCGATACCGGTTCTTGGATGGTTTCTGCATATGGGTTCGACTCGGTTCCAGCTGAATTGGGCTGGATGTTTAATTCCAGGCAATGGGTGTCCCCAGGCGTGCCAAATCAAATTGAGGCCTATGTGAGCTTGGAGTCGGTGAAAAGGATTGTTGGGAATTTCGGTGCTTATGAATCTGCTGTTTTGGGAGTGGCAAATGTGCAGAAGTTGCAGGAGCTACGGCGATCCAGACCCAAGAGAAGAAAGCCAGTGGTAAGAAAGCCATCTGATCCGGGCAATGCCATTAAAAGGCTTGTTACTGGGAATTGATAGTGCTTTATACTCTGCTACTTTTCTGGATTGATCAGTCTAATAGTTGTGATAACCTTTAAACTTGTTTGCAATGTTTAGCAGATTGCTGGTCCCTTTCCTCCTTAAGGTCCAATGATAGATCACCAAAGGGACTTTGGTCTTTGTGCTGTAAAGCTACCGTCAGCAGATTCCGTTGTTGTCCGAAGAACTCTTGCAACTCTGACAGAAAACCCCGGTGGTCTTCCTGGGGTAAATGAAAATCCTGAGCGGATTGAAAAGAGAGAGGCTTTCTGGTCAAGGGTAAAGCCTGCCTATTTTGAGGTGAAGCTAGGCTCTAAATCTCTGTTGGGAGTCTTTCGGTTCATTGCGGTTGGTATGTTCACTGGGCTCTTGGGTGTACCTTCTTTTGGCAGGTGGCTTCTCTTAAAATTCCCATCCTTTTTCGGCCTTGGATGGTTCAGGAAGAAAGGTTCCTCCAAAGATGAGGTGAGAAGTGCTTCCTTTAAGATGTGGTTTGTCGCACGTGGTTTTGGCAACATAGATTTCAGGGGAAAAGCAACACCTGGTATGGAAATCATAACAAGAGTAATGGGACCTGAGATTGGCTATATCACAACTCCAATTATCCTGATTCGGTACACTCGTATTCTCCCGAGTGAACGCCATTACCTACCAAAGGGTGGAGTATTTCCCCCAGGAATTGTTCTTGGCTCGACAGATCTCCAAGAACGACTCAAACAGAATGGCATATCTTTCGATGTCATCTTAAAGTGTGCCGTCCAAGCCTAACCAGAGCAGTCTCCATCAAGATTCTGGGAAACAATGCATAAGGATGTTCTGTTACTCCTGGCATATGCCAAGAAGTTGCTGTATCTGAACCGCGTTGTTCCGAAAGAACGAAGAGAAACAAGAAGAGCAAAGGAAAGAAAACAGAGAAAAGTTTTGTTGTCTTATTTAAATGATGAGATTTTTTCCATTACACCATATGCAATACAAATCGTGCATCTATTTGTATATTTTCACCTTTGTTGCAAACAAAGGCGATAAATATCATAAAACATCACTTCAAACCATTCTTCCACGTCCCAATTAGACGACCCAAGCTCCTCTTGGAACTCCCATCTTCTTCCATTGCTCTCCTAGCCTCTTCTCTGACACGCATTGCCTGGACTCTTAGTGATCCATTGGATATCATCTTGCGGATCTCTTCAGCAATCATTGCTTCACTCACCACCATCTCCCCATCCCACCCCCAACTCTTAACCCATGTTCCCAGTCCAATGCTTTCCACAATATCTGCATTGATCTTCTGGTCCCCATGTTGGGGCCATGCTAGGATGGGCACACCATGCCATGCTGCCTCATTTACCGAGTTCCACCCACAGTGACTCAAAAATCCACCAATTGCTGGGTGGCTTAATAAATCTTCTTGGTTTAACCACTTTGTCACCAAGCCCTTTTGTTTTATCTTGTCCATTAGTTCATCTCCAATTATCTGACTTAAGTCTTTATCTTCATCTCGATCAACTTTATTCTTCTTCACCACCCATACAAACCTACTACCACTTCTTACCAAACCATTGCCTAATTCTATAATTTGCTCTCTTGACATGGCAGTCCTACTGCCAAAGCTAACATACAGTACTGACCTAACTGCTTGACCATTAAGCCATGCTAGTATTTGGCTTTTCTCGGCATGACAGGGTGGAAGTGGTCCAATGGCCATTACTGGCGGTAGCCTTTCTATTACCTTGCCATCATTAAGCTTTGTGAGTACTTGTTGCTCAAATCTTTCAAATGTGTTGACCAGGATTCCACTCGATTCTGTCATCTTCTTACCATTCTCTAAGATATAGGTCTTCAGCTGGTTAGTTGTTTCTTGTAGAAGTGGTGGGGGAATCCAAGATTTGGGTATCGATTCTAGACTTGGAATCTTGATGAAAGCTATCTGATCTACGTCAGCAGTGGCTTTTGGACCAACAATGGCGTGGAAGGACATAAAAAGTGTTAACATTTTAGCAGATGATGTGAAGAAAACATAATTGGGAAGGCTAAGAGCTTGAGTGATTGGGATTACTGTAGAGGTCAAGCTCATGTCCGTGATGAGAGCAGAGAGAGGTGGGGATAGTGAAGGGAGCAGGGAGGACAGAAGGTGAGAGGAATGTCTAATGACTTCAAAATGGTGATAAAAAGGATCTGAATTAGGTAGTTGCTTGTCAAGTGGAAGAAGATGGAGCTGTTTACGGGTAATTTGTGGGAAGGAAGCGAAGAACTGAGAGAGAGTTTGTGACTCAGCCAGTGATACTGTTGGATTGGGGGTGATGAAGGTGACCTGGACATTGTGGACTGAGAGTAAAGCAGCTAATCGAAGGAAGGGTGTGAGGTGACCCATGCCTGCGCTCGGCAGGAGAGCTACGTGAACAAGTTTCTCTTCACTGGAGCTTGACATTTTTTTAATTCAATATGGTTGGTACAAGTAGGAGCTAGTTGTTCTAAGTCACAGATGGTATGCACAAAGTCTGGGAAAATTTATCTTTGTGCATGCAGGTGGAAGAAATCGAGTCAAATATGGCTGCTGCACTTTGATTCTCCTTATGGAATCGAGTCAAATATGGCTGCTGCACTTTGATTCTCCTTATGGAAAAGCATCTATGACGTGCAGATGCATTGAATTTGGCTGCTTGTGCAAGCATGATAGGTTTATACAAGCTTGGAGGCCAAGAATTGCCTTTTCTTACTTTTCACCTATCGTGAAACGCATGTTCCCATAAACAAATTTTTATTGGAAAAGTTCAAGGTACATAAAATGATCATTCCCAGTACACAAGCTTCCCACACACTGTGACATATAGAGAAGGGTTAGATCTCCCTGTTTTTTATTGGAAAGCTCATGTTACATGGTAGCAGGAAAATAAGTCGAGAAGCTGACAAATTTTACCCTAGTTATTCAATGACCCTGCCGATAGCTTTCTCAGAATTCCCACCAAATTCAGTGGCCTTCCTTGCTTCCTCACCTACTCTTTTGGCTCTACTCCTCAGCTCTGCATCTTCCATCACCTGCACAATCTTTGAAGCTATCTCTTCTTCTTTCACCAATCTTTTGAATCCCATACCCCAATTCTTCTCCAATATTCCTAATCCTGCTTTTTGTACTACCTCAGCATTAATCATTTGATCTCCGCCTTGTGGCCATGCCAATACAGGTACTCCTTGATAAGCCGCTTCAAGTACTGAGTTCCATCCGCAATGACTTACAAACCCTCCAATTGCTGGATGTGCTAGAATCTCCTGCTGGTTCACCCAATTCCTCACCACCAGGCCCCTTTCTTTTGTTCTTATGAAAAATGAATCTCCTAGAAGATCCTTCAGATCTTGTTTATCATCTTTGTCAACTATATGGGTCTTGAGTATCCATAAGAATCTGAAGCCACTTTTGACGAGCCCATCTCTCAGTTCTCTTATTTGGTCATTGGACAAGGCGTTTCTGCTTCCAAAACTCACGTAAATTACAGATTCTGCCGGTTGGTTATCAAGCCATGGCAGGCACTGGCTTTGATCTTTCTCAGGCTCGTGAGATTTTAGTGGTCCAACTGGGAGAAACGGGGGAAGGTTGCTTACAACGCTGCCATTGTTAAGTGCAGCAAATGTTTCTGCTTCAAACCAGTCAAAGCTATTTATCAGAATTCCTTTGGCTTCTGAGAGCACTCTGACACCTGATAGCACAAGTTGTGAAAGAATACGATTTGGGTTCAGGAGTGGCAGAGGAATGCTTGATATAGGAAGTCGGGTTAAGCCTGGAATCTCAACTTGATCTGTAGGTTCACTGCTCAGGATATCAGGTTTGGATAGAAGGCTTGGAAGGTGCAACGACAAACAAAGAAACTTGGCAGAAGATACGAAGAGAACATAGAAAGGAATGGTAAGATCAGCAGCAATATTGGCAACACCTGCCGCTAATGATAAGTCACAATAGATAGCAGAGAGAGGTGGGGACGAAGAAGACAGTAGAGGCTTGAGAAGATGGGTGGATCGGCTTATGTTATCATACTGAACAAAGAAAACATCGTCAATGGTGGAATTGGAGGAGTGAAAAGAAATGACTTCAAACTCAACATGCTTGATTTCTTGGTGCGTCTTGAGGAAGAGCAAGATAGTTGGACTCAGCAAGGGACACAGTGGACTCGGCAGTGACAAGAGTAACCATGAGACCCCTTGAAAGCAGCATTGAAGCAAGGTGGAGGAACGGGGTCAGATGTCCCATTCCAGCGTTTGGGGCCACGGCAACGTGGAGATGGGGTTTCTGGGAACTCTTGATGCTCGACATGGTTGTGTACTTTTTGTTAGGTGCTTGAGAAAGAAAAATGGTTATCTCCACAACCAGTGGGAAGCCTGGAAGGCTCTTTGTTAGGTGCTTGAGAAAAAAAACTGGAAGGCTTTTCTTACAGTTGTGGAGTTTGCCATACCATATTTGCCATGGAATTGCTGTTGCCCACAGAATTATACCAAAGCATTCATAATGAAACGTAGAGCAGGTAGAGACAGTTAACAGGTCTTCCCTTCAATACCGTCACTTCAATACCGAGTTAGAGACGCACGGGTGAAATCGTTAGTTGGAGCCACCTAGCATTGTAGGCGTTTTCTTTTTGTTTGCTTTTTTCATCACCTGCCCAACATCTTAGTTTGGTTCCAAAATCTAACCCCGTGCACGAGGTCTACTCAGGGTTTCTTTTGGAATGTTTGGTGAGTTGAGTAGCTTGCATGTAGGTACCGAGCATTATTTGTGGGTTAAAATCGAAGAATGTCAATTTCACTTATTTACAATGGATTTCTAGCTTTTGGTTAAATCTTTATATCAACGTAACAAAAGGAATTAAAATGATCATATATCATCACTATGTTTATGAACATCTTCCTGCTGCTTCATATAAATAAAGCGTAATACATAATTTGATAACCAGGGAACATTAAAAGCAATCCTAATCAATGAGCATTTCCTCCTGGGTAGTTTGAATTGCTGCTTTGGCGCTCTGCATGCCGAAGTCTCCTCCGCGCCTTTTCAGTTCCTGGAACCTAACGAACTCCTCTATTCTTGCCTTCAACTCGACGTTTGGAATCAGCATATCCACAGTAAGTTGGGATCGGTTGAACGGGTCAGTCTGCAAGTCAGATTAAATCAACAACCAAGTACCTTGTAAAATGCAAGTTCTTAGTCATAAAAATGAGACAATCATGAAACAAGTGAAAGATATTACATTGTCACTAAGAAGATGCCTTTGAATCACAGGCCTGTCCACTGTGATCCTCGAAGAAGGTAAGAGCACCGGATCCTTCATTAAAGTGTACTGCAAAAGGAAAGCAAATATTATATACAATATCGTCTAATGAACCCACTTAAAAAAAAAAAATCTCAAATGACGTCCGGTGATTAAGAACTTAAATCTTTATTCTAAAGGTTTTGAGTTCTAATAATAGAAATAAAGTATGAGATTTATTAAAACGGAAAAAATTATCCTATTATGTAAGCTCTCAATTTAATAAACCTCTTAATAGATAAAAAAAAAAAAAGCACTCCGGCATGAGAAACAAACAACTTTCCACTGCCAATTTGCAATATGACAGGAGCAAACACTCAGGCACAAGAAACAAACAATTTTCCACTGCCAATTTGCGATATGACTGTAGCATCATAATCATGTCTCCCTCATCAAAGGTATTAGAAAGAATGGTTTCAAGCATGACAGATAAAAGAATAGATACCCACAAAACAAATAAAACAATATACCTGAATAGGGTCAAGAAATTCATCGGGTATTTCACCAAGGGCAGCTTCAGCATCAATAGCCTCGGCAGCTGCAACTTTAGCTTTTACACCAAGTTCAACAAATTCCTGTATAAGCCTTCCATCTTCACCAATTTTAACAAGAACTTCAGCTGCAGCATTAAATAACTGAGCACAAAAAGTGTCAAATTATGCACCTTAATTAACCTCCACCATCAAGGAAAAGTAGAGGAAAAAAAAAAGGAAATGATGGTACTCTCCGATTGTAGAATATTTAAACAGTCTACCTACCTGTTCATTGTATGAGCGCCCATCCTTTGATATGGCAGCTGGGAATATATTCTCTGTGTCACCTCTTGCCAAATGAACATATATGCGGACAATCTTCAATTAGATTGAAAAAAAAAAAGAAATACATAGAAAAAAATTAGGCCATCTTTGAGGAGGCTGTAGCAGCACTATAGCATGCAAAAAAATGACTTAGAACAGAAAAGTCAAATCTGACAGCAAGAAGAGTCAATCTGATAGCATAGACTCCTCCAGGTAAATCCCAATCTAGTTTATTCGTCCAGTTGATCCTTTTCTTCATGCTAACCTGTTTGAGCAACTCTTTTGGCCGGAATTCATACTTCTGAGGATCCTTCAAACTTAAAGACTTTCTTTGGGGACCCACAAGTTGCAACAGAAAGTAATTGAGCATGCTGGCCACTCTTTCAACCTGAAAAAGCAAGATGCCTAAAGCTCATGAAAAGCCAATGATAAGCAAAGCCATCGCATTCTGATGGACATCTTCATACTAGGAAAGCTATATTGAAAAAAAAAAAAAAAAAGAGTACCATCTCAGGAAGTAGGAAAGGTGCTGAAATCTGCTCTGATGTGAATGCGAGCATACTCACATCTTCATTTGCCAACTTCATATCAATTCGTATTATCTGAAAACAACAATAATACTATACTTATCTGATTCAAAATTTTAACTTCTTTGAGGAAGACTTGCACACATGCATATCAATATAGAAACTGTACATTCTCTTGCGAGTGGAAAATTCGAGTTCTCTCCTGCCTCTCTTGAGCTGGCCTTTGTTCCCACTCTGCAGTGTTTAACATCTCTGCTTCCAATTCTTTTAGTTCAAGAATTTTGTTCAGACTTTCATCAAGAAGATAGATGCTATCATTGATCAGGAAGTTTAAGAAATTCAGATAGACACCCTTTTCCTCTTCCTTGGCAATCTGAACAGCCAAAAAGAGTTAGAGAGGGAGAGCAGGAGAGGGGGAGTACAGATGCTTGATTATATAAAGAAACATGGAGCATTGCAGTGCTTGTTATTTACCTGTCTCCAAGCAGCACGATGACTAGGGACTTGCCCTAGGTATTCAAGAAGCTCAGATATATTATGTCGAATGTTGAACTTATCATAGAACTGCACAATATTGTGCAAACCATAATGTTAACATCATGAGACAAACACAAAATAAAGAAATAAGAACTCATACTCTCTATTTCTCCAATTTTATGATTGTTCACAATGTCCTTTCAGGATGGAGATAAACAGGATTTCAATTTCATGTATTTATTCATTTCCAAATGTCTCTTGCTCCTTCCTTCCCAGCAACCGAAAAAACTAAGAAGCTGTTTTGTATTCAAAGTTCATACTGCCTGACTAAATAGTTTACATCGTCCTTCTTGCAACAAGAACAGAGTCGTACCACAATCCAGATATGATTTTTAAAACTCCTCACGTTCAAACACATGAGAAGAAGAAATCCTAAACCAAGCAGCCAGTATAGTTCAAAATGACCTTTCATGCATAAACATGAATAATGAAGAAAACCAAAATGTTAAGCATTCACCTGTGTGTGAGATCCAGTGAACTCAATGTCAACATAAAGTTTCAAGAGATTCCTCACAAGATACTTGAGGGACAGTTGGTGTCCTTCAAATAGAGTGGCTGCAATAGATGAACTGCTGCAAGTGCAGTGGCAATATGCAATACTAAGTTTCTGTTTTACTACATTCAACAAAAACTTCATAAAAATGGTTCTTTGCAAACTGGAAGATATTGTGTTACCTTCCACGGGGCATCCAACAGTTCAATACTTCAACCATTTTTGCTCTTAAATAAGGATTTCTGATGTATGTTGGGCTAGCCATGAACATGATAATGAAATTCATAAAATCATCCTGCCAAACGGGAATAAGAGCAAAAAGATAAGTCCAAATCATAAAAGAGAAACATTTATGGAGAAAGTACAAGATTTCAGCATACAGAACAAGCTAGGAAAAAAACCCATAAAAAACTTTATTCAGGATCCTACCAGGAGCACCCCATCTAAAACTTTTGGAATCCTGGAAGCATATATAAGCAATTCCATTGCATCTTCCACAAAATGCTCAGGCATGGATGCAAATTCCATAGGGCACGTCGATGGAAGTGGCATTTTAAACCCACCAACCAGGCCCACCAACCAAACCACCATCAACCGGTAGAAAGAAAGTGCTCGTTGGATAAAGTCTCCATCCTTAGAGGGGAAAAATTGGATAGATTAGCAGCAGAAGAGCAACAAGGACAATAACAACAAGAAGGAAGGCAGCTATGTTTTATCACTTCATGGTTCTACATATTCAAATTCAATAATGAAAATACACCAAAAGGAGGAAAAATTGGGGAAGGACATGTCAAGCTTAAGTGTAGGCCTCCAACAGAAGATCCATAAAAGAAGTAAATTTGGACATACAAGTGAATGAATTGTAAAGCACAAGTAATTGGCCATAAACAGTGAAAGGAGAGACATTCAATGGGAGTTCATTATATGGGATAAATAGGTGTTATTCTACTTATTGAAAACTATGCAGGTGCGTGTGTGTGTGTGTGTGTGTGTGTGTGTTTGTGTACATGTTTGTTTGATAGAGGGAAGGGGGGGAAGAGAGAGAGAGAGAGAGAGAGAGAGGGAGAGGGAGAGGGAGAGCGACTGTATACACTTAATATCTGAGACTCATAACAAAGCTTTTCCTGTGAATACATCTCTAATTCTTTCTCAAGGCGAGTAATCTCCGGCTCCAGTCGGGCAGAAGGTGTCTGCTCTTGCATGGATTTTGCTGTGGAAAGTGCATCTTCACATCTCGAAATGTCCTGGAATGATGATTACTCACAAAATGAAGTAAATTTGAAGAAACAAAATATGTAGTCACAGGGCAGAAGTCTGGCATCCATCTATCAAAATTTTAAATAACATTCACAAATAACTGTGTACATTTACCTGAACCAGATGCTTAAAATCAGAGAATGCTTTCAACAGTCCCAAGTTAAGCACCCTTGCAGTCATAAAGAAGCATTCACAAATAAATGTATATTTAGCCTTTTCAATGCTTCCAGAACTGAAGGCATCCTGAGATTGAAGTAAACGATCATCACCGTCATTAGCATGTGCAGAAACATCAATACCCCTAGGATAATCCTTATTAACCCATTCGGTAACTTCCTCTGAGGATGCATGTAAAGCTGTCAACCCTCTGATGTGGGTCAAAAATCAACAGTAGAGAACCAATAATCAGGAACAGCGGAATAATTGGTAAAACCACATAGGAGGCGATCTAATTTTATAAACCAATCCATCACCTTAGCTCCAAACGGTTACCAAAGAATACATATTTTGGATCAATTTTATCCCTCCTTGTCAGATTTACATCTAAAAATGGATCACAAAGGTGAAGCATGACAGCGCTGAGATTCACAAACATGCCCGAACTTGCACAAGATATAGGATCAACCTGTCAAAAATATCACAAAAATATGTAAAGTACAGAGTAGAAAAAAAAATTATTCAAAGAGGATGTTAAGAAAAAATCACCAGAGTTCAAACCTCTAAGGCAAGATAAAAATTCTCACTTATCTATATCAAATTTAACTGCAGCTCAAATAGTGATCTAGAGAAAGGTACCTGTAGATGGGCTCTCGTTGAGTTTCTATTGATGACCTCAGCAAGATACTGAAGAACATTCTCACGAGTGTCACTGTTTCTAAGGAGAATGAGAAGAACTTCTCCAAGATCCTGATGTAACCTATTCATGCAAGTCTTGATTGTGGTGAAAGAAGATAACAAATCAGCTTTTCGGCGAGTTGACACCTCAGAGAAGCACAGTTGCCTGGGGATTAAAAGACAAATGTATCAGTAGACACTTAGTAGGCACGATACCCCATCAAAATGTAAAACCATATCCAAAGGATTCTAAAGGATTTCATATTTCCTAAGGATTCTAAAGGTAGGAAAAACATAAAGAACAATGCCTCCAACATCAGATCAAAGAAACATTAGTCCCTTTTCAAAGCATTTGAACAGTTAAGCGTTGTTCTTCGTTAGGAATGCCTTGGAAACAAGAGTAGCTTTGACAGAACACAAAATACAATGTAACAATTCAATCGAAAGTAGAGCTGGAAAAACCACAACTACAAGCACAGCAGAAACAGAGGGTTAAAAGAATTTGCACTCGCCCAACATCTGGCTCGCTCTTGAAAATGGTATGATCACGCAATGCGCTAACATGGAAAAAGGGTCCCAAAATGCTGGTCATTTCAATAACCCTTCCATTCAAATAAGCCCCTTTGGGGATCCACCACGGATGGTTCACCAGTGACTTGGCTCCAGCCGGAATTCTGACCAAATACAACAAAGCCCTCAGTGGACCCTGGTAATCCCCCAAAGCTGAAACCTTTATAACACTGCCTCTCAAATCCTCATAAAGCACCCTAAAAATAGGGTCCAAGACGTCAAAATCCCCTTCATTGAGCAACTCATCCAAAAACCCTGGTGGCGGTGGCTGCGTCCCTCCTGTTTTAAACCTATCCTCCGCCGCAAAAATCAACGCAAGAAGCGGCGAAACGCTACCGTTCGACTTAATCGAATCCGAACCCAATTGGAACATGCCCGGATTCGCCAAGTGGATTCTACAATACGAAACCAACAGCTTCTTCGCTAGCTTGACGGAAATCTCCACCTCCGACCTAACTCTCTTATCCTTCATGCCAGCGATCTTCTTCAATTCCTCCACCCCGCGGCGGTAGCATCCAAGCAGGTACTCAAACGGCGGCTCCGCCGAGGGAAACTCGCCGGAGAGTCGATCGATCAAGACGCGCTCTAGTAAATCTCGATTGAGCTTCAATTCTTTCCCTTCGCTAAGAATCTCCGCAGCCGCCATCTCCAAATAAACGACTCGGGAATTGGCCTCCACAGGACCGGTGAGGGATATCAATAACACTTTACAGAGAATTATATCCTCGATCTCCTCAAAAGATCGCTGAGGCCTGGCGGTAGCCATGACCGAATATAAGAAAACAATTCTTGATTAAATAGGAAGAGAAATCTTTTTTTTTCTTCAACTAATTTTCTCGGGAAACAAACGGAAAACAAAAATAAAGAAGGAAAGTTGGGGGAATTTAGTTTCGGTTCTGCGATACTTCTGGTGTCTGCGTTCGCCGGCACGGAACTAAAAGAGAAGACGATAGACTGAAGTGTGGAGTCGACATGTCGTTCGATCCATACGACGTTGTTTTGAGACAGTGCAGGTGTAGGAAATCCTTGTTGGATAGGAATAGGGCTTTTGTTTCTTTTTTTTTTTAGTATAATTATCCTTTCCTTATGTAGCAGAAAATAGTAATGAATTTACTTTGTTGCCCTTATCCCAGAGCGACAAGGAAAGGATTACAGTATACGCAACGTTAAAAAAAGTCTTCCAATTAAAATAAATAAATAAAATCTTTAAGAAAGGATTCGAATAGTGTCTCGAATCTGGTAAGAGAATTTTCTTTGACTAGATATTTGATAAAGTCTTTCTTGTTTACCAATAGGATTATCTGTTGAATTTTCACTGAATTTCTTTTTTTTTTTTTAAATTTTATTTTTATTAATAATTGAGATTTCTAATGCTGTGACATATATTTCTTGATTAGTCTTTAAAAAAAAAAAATCAAGAATAATCTAATTGTACTAAATGTGAGTAAAAATAATCGAGAATTAATTTTGTGCTATTGTAATGCCACAAAGATTGATTGTGGGGAGAAAATTACATGGATTTGTTGCATTTTTAATTGTACATTTCCATTGCAAAACCTTGAAGGAATCCGACTCAGGAAACTATAAGAAATTGTCACCAAGGACATCGTTGTTGCCATCAGAAAGCGAACCTGAGGACCTTGAATTGGCTGGACCAAAGAACAATTCCAAGCAGAAGGCAGAGCCGCACATTGATCTACCCTTATTCCCTACCTTATCCAAATCCCCCAAGGAGAACTGCAAGGTTACAGAAAAGCAAATTGAACCATTGCGAGTGTTCATCTAACGTTCATTGTAAATGTTTCATACCCAGATCAGAATTTGCCCAGCACAACGAAAAGACATAAAAAATTCAATTATTTCCGTGATGTTTCTTGCAAGTTTTCATCCGTGCATGTGCTTCTGAAGTTCAGGAATTTGAGGCAGAACTTAAAAATCCTGTAACAGGAACCATATATATTACCTGTAGCAAGCTACTCTTTATGAAAGCCGTATTGAAGCAAACATAGAAAAGACGCCCTCCTATCATTTTCTCATAGAATATAACACGTACGTCTCCTCTGACCTGCCAAATGAAATATAATGTCATTTCATGCTTCTGTTATGTGAATTGTAAACAAGTTCCAAGAGTTCAAGCAATACTGCTTGACAGCACAGTGCTCCTGTGCTTGCAACTTACTTGTACAGGCTTATCAAAATAGTGGTCCAGACACATTTTCTGATAGATGATGGATCTTTCTGTGTCCATTTGAAGAATTACATGAGCTTCCTCTAATTCTGTCTTCTTCCCTTTTTCATCTTCACCAGCGAAGGACAGATAGTAGCGAGGACTATTGTTTCGATGGAATCCTTTCTTGATTGGTCTGCAACAACTTTTGGCAACTTCCACAGGTGGATGATATAGCTGGCCGGGAATCTGTTCAATAGCTCAGATGTATTTACAGCAAAGGAAGAAACCAAAGCAAAAGTTCAATGATGATTCGGATGGCAGTGATATAGTTTTGCTTAATGTCGTTGCAAACACTTAAAGTTGTCTTAGTAAGTAGGGCAGGGGGAATCGTGGTTCCTGTAGGCTTACCTCATGCAGCTCTGATACCACAAAGAAGACTGAATCAGTTTTAACCGTGTCATAGAGCCGAATTCGCCGCAATTCTCTGGTACAGGATGGAGAAAGCCTCACTCTAGGAGGTCCATTACCAACTCCATTTGAAAAGGACAGCATATTCGCCCAGTACCCAACATACCGACGCTGACTTGGTATAGAGACCTGCAGAACGATAATGTGTTGCTGATATATGGTCAAGTGGGAAATAAGGAAGAATATATAGAAAATTGGCATGTGGGAATTTATGTGGACTAAACCGTTGGAAATAACTTGTGTCTCATTGACATCACATCCCCAGTTCCCAACATGTCTTTCAGCGTGCTTGACTTACTCCTTGGTTGTTAGTGGTACGTTTATGTGCATACAACTGAAGAGCCTCTTCTACTTTCATGCCACGATAAACGAGGAAGGCACACACCATTAAGCCCGTGCGACCTTTACCGGCCTGCAAATTCAAGTTATAAACACCAAAACTAACGTATAAATGAGCATGACTACAAGTCGAGCAAGTAAAATATGTAATGTCCACAAGCCTTTGTGATTTGAGCAATGGCAAACACTGCACGCAAAATTATTCACCATCTATTGCATGGAAAGTTGTCACCAAAGTCGGACTATTTTGTACTCGAACTGCCACAATTATGAGACGTAATTTTTGGTTCATCCGTTTGCCAAGAAACCAACAATTGTGGGAATTCATTATTCTGTGGTGTAGAAACTGGTATGTGATTCTGCATTTCTAAACTTTAAGGCTGGCTTGGCCTAAGAGCATTAGAAAATCAAAGACGAAAACGCATGTGAAAGAATCAGAAGGATTGAGCAGTTATACCATGCAGTGAATAACTGCTATATTTTTTGGGTCACTTGATAGCCATGAATCCACACTCTCACAAAAGAGCTTGACCATTTGGAGAGGTGGGACGTGGTTGTCATCAAAAGGATATCTCTCAACGCGGCCGTGAAAATGTGATGGATCGTAAGATTCCTCAGTACACAAGTTATAGACCTGCACATTACCAACGAAATTGATAGCTGTGCTAATATTGGGCACGATCACGAGGTTGAACACTATACACCAAAGAATTTTCAACCTTAAAATCCACATGTTTCTAGTCTCAAGGATTACGGGAATAAGAATTTATACAACTGATCGTAAATTAGCACCTTATAATGCATTCCGTATCTCATGTCGAGCACAGATTTCACCTGCCAGAGTGGATTACGGTACATTGCTCGCATACGCTCTGCAGGAAATGACATTGCTAATACGCGGTCTGTAATGTAGGACATGTCAAGATCATAGCCAGCAACGAGCATTCGCCTTCTGTGCCTGGAAACCAAGCTGCGAATATAGCTACTCTTGGTAAGATAATTGATGAGTGAAAATTGAACACGTACTAAACTGGAGGAGCCTTCAGGCCTTCCTAGCCCCGGCTTTGAAAACTTGAACCCCATTTAGTTGGGAGCTTTTTGAACGACAAAATCCTGCTAGAAAACAATGCCAGGGTGCCTGTATAAGCCAAAAATGAATCGTGTGTTCCAATCAATTCCAACTGGCCAAACACTTCATTGCTCTTCAATTTTGTTAAAGCCGACCGAGTTAAAAAATCTCTGTTTCGGAATGATTAGGAATTAAGTGTCCTTTGTTATTGGCATTTAGATGGTACATAAAAATATGACTACAGTCTGGCTGCAATTGAAACTGTCAAGAGAGTTGTTTCTTCCCTAAATCTTCTTGGTTTTTCCCAAATGTTAGGACAGAAATTGAGGGCCAGTCTTTTGTTTTTTTTTTTTTTTTTTTAAATTGTGATCAATTAAATGAAATAAAAAATGGCAAGACATAAACTTTTCTCCTTCCTGTGTCTTTCACGATCTATCAATTGTGTCTATGAACAATGGTCAATGGGGACGTAAAACAATAGGGAGTTAAAGTGAATCAGAAGGAAAACATGACATCATCTCTACCTGAGTTGACCATGAAGCTGCTGATTGGATTTAAAGGCAAATTTCTAGGGCTGATCAGGAAATAAAACCCAGATTTTCTGATCTGGGCAACCCTAGGAAAAGCCTGCATAAACTGATGCAAGCCTTCTTTTTCTTTCTTTATTTCTTTCTTTCTTTTCCTTTTTTTCCTTTTTAGGTTCAACCGTTCAAGTTGAATAAGAGAAATTTGTTTAGCATCTGGCACATGATGATGTGCTAAATCTGGAAAGAAAGAGTCTTTCTCGCCCCCATCTTCTCGACCCCTAATTTTGAGGGAAATGGGGCGTGCCCTTATGGGCAATCCTAATAGCCAGTCCCTATCTCTATCTCAAAAAGAAGTTAATTTTATAAAAATGGCGGTTCTTTTAACTGAAATTTCTAGGTCTCGTTTGGATCATGCTATTTTCTCTGGGGCCATTACGGTTTTGGTTCAAACCAACAGAATCACGGGGGCTCGCATTTTTAGCTTGAACACCTCATTGGAATTTCCTGTACAAATAATAGTAAGTGGACAAGAATTTAACAGTCAAAGATTTTTTTTATCTTCCCATGACTTGAATTGGGTTTAAGGTTATCTTTTCAGCAAGCAAATTTAACCCGCAAACAGGGCACATGTCGTTGTCCTTCAAAGAAACTTTTTGGCTGCACCAATACTAGGTAGCAGGAAATTGCAAAGCAAGATTGTGTCCACTTCCAGAATTCCTGGCTTTAACATTTCCAATACAATGCATCTGTCCTATTGTTTTATTACAAACCACCTGATCAACAAAGTGAAATTTTATTAACTTCTTAAGGGAAAAGGTTATTCTCCAACACTGGAATGCTTAATCAAGCATAACTTAGAAGGTTTCCATGGAGAATCTGAGTCTTCCTGCTTATGAAACAGAAAACCTGGTAAGCTAACGGAGGAGGCTGAAGAATTGCTAAACATGCCTTTATTCAAGGTGGTCATGTGGTCTGATCGCCATGAACATTGCTGCATACTGCAGGAGCCGGCGCTCAGCACTCTCATTTTCGGTTACAGGATCCAATGGACCCCTGGTCCTTATCCTGTGGCGGCGCCAAGCGAATTGTATGTTTACAGCTGCCCACGTCCGCCAGTTTGATGAGTAATATCTTGCAGTTCTTTTAAGCTTTTCATTGGCAAATCTGTAGCGGAAGTGATCTGTGATGTACCGTAGATGGTTTGCATCCAGACCAAATGCTTCTGTGGGCTCTGCGCAAATGAATGTTGCAGATGAGGCAGGAAGCCGGTCTAAGAAAGGGCGGCGAAGGCACCAGGAGAGCAGCTCATCACCCAAAAAGCCTCCTGGATCAAGCACACTTGTTGCTAACATGCCTTTGCTAAGGCTTTGGATTCTCTTTATGCGCCCAGAAACAATGAACACCATCCTATGCACAGGATCTCCTTCTCTGATGATCTGTTGAAGGGGGGTCATGCACATGTGTAACAAATATCGTCATTAGTTGTATGAGAATGTAATAATCTCTAACACTCACCTTTTCATCCTTGGAGAAGACAAGGGGTCGGACCCGATCGCAGATGTTATCCATAATAAGATCGTCCAAGTTGTGGAAGAGAGGTACCTAATAAAAATCAACTTGTTATGCATAGCCAGCCATTTAGATAGCTCAGGTTACTTATGAATGGTCGTTTCTTTCACCTTCTTGATCAGGTCGACGCAGAGATACCGCTTGATGTCTCGCCGGAGGCCTTCAGGTAAGTCCTTGATTAGTTCAATCTCATCTTCCCCTCCCATTTTTGCCCATCTTTGGTGCTCGAAGCGACGAACTCTTTGTCTCAGTCGCGAAGGTAGCTGTCTCCTCCTCATCCACCATTCCATGTCTCGACATCTCAGCTGCATTTTCCTCTTGGTTGCCATTACCGCGTGCAAAAACACCTTCATTACAAGCACATATCTTCATCATTTCAAGCAGAAGTCAAAAATTAACAGGCTGGATCAGAATCTGTGAAAAGATTGAACTCTGATTTTCTAACCTGAATATTCCCAATCAATAAAGTGAAAAGCATTAAACCGCTAAGCACGGTGCATATACTGAATATAACTTCTAACCAGTCACTTGTGGGTTCAAGAACGTTGCCAAAGGTACTGCAAATATGCACACGAACATATAAGGTTCTGTTCACGAGACTATTGTACACAAAAGGTAACGAGTGATGACAGCTCTGATTCTGAGACCAATTACCTGAGGGTCATTAAACCCCAAAAAATTGGATAAAGGACCTTGACAGCCAAAGAATCACTGGAAATTACCGGTAAAGCCCATTGATAAATCCCATATTTGAATGGCCCATCGACATCTAAGCACATTGACTTTCTGACAGCGGTTGAGTTACCACCACAATGATTCCCAATTGTCGAGCCTGATGGTGACAGAAACTGGTAGCAGATCTCCTCTGAGCGCGACAAAATGAGGTCACAATTTCCACATCTGACACATTGCTGCCTGAGGCACGAAGCAACGCGTTGTATTGCAAGAACATACCAACATCCTCCCGCAACCTGCAAACAGAAAGGAATAAATAATTGGTATTAATTTCCGTAAGTGGAAGCTATGATAAATTAAAACTTAGCATTAGACTCATTCTTACATGAGAGGCAATGAAGTAGGCAATGAGATTCAGGCCAAAACCCCACCAAATGGTGCCAAAGATGTAACCCGTAACCTTCTTCATTCTTCTCATTAAGCATATACTGTGGTACACCTTAGGGAGGAATTGGAACAAGAAGATCAATAGAAGGATTGTCATTATTAGCTTAATCTTTTTTTCACTTATCAACCTCGGTACAACTAACCAAAATACAGCCTGCAAAACATGGCAGAGAAAGGTGCTGTGAGAATACGAATTGTCACAACCAAATCATCCTCTTCATTGGAATTACAGCAATCTCATGTGGGTTCCATATATATATAAATAAATTTTAACCGGAATTTTCAGAGCTGCTGCAGGCAGATACTTCTATTATAATAAAGGCTGTAAATTTCTAATTCCTGTTCTACATAGACCCTCTTACAGATTGCAATGAAAAGTCTGGGTGGACCATCATAATTCTTCCTGAATTCAACTTCATATAATTGTAATTTACTATGATTTTCCATGAAATGGTTCTAGCTGAGCTAGCAGCAAACCATCAAACAACCTTCTCTGATGTCATGAATTCAGCAACATCAATGTCAATTATTGGTTGATTCTCTACACATTCTTCGGCTCAATTTTCCAACGCATGATCACGCAATTACCTCAATAATCGTACCACACAATTCCAAGTATCACTACCTCCTTTGTCATCTCATGCTCCGAAGCCTGGCCTTTTTGGACAACTGGACAAGAATGATTTCTAACATAATTTTGAAAATTTAAACCCACCAAAACTCAACTGGGGCCCCGGATATGAGCCTTTAAAAATAATAATAATAACAATAATAATAAAAATAAAACTAGGATAATGTGATTTATGAGATGCTGAGGACCACTTCGGCATTTAATCTTTTAATGGCCAAAACCACAGTTTGGTCGTTGAATTTTAACTTTCTTGAAGATTAATTTTTAGTAAAAATAATTATTTTTATTAAAAAAATAAAAACATTCCTATTTATTTATTAAAATATCATAGGTGAAAGTAATTATTTGACTTTTTTTTGTTAAAAAATATTTTATAAGATATAAAAATAATTTTAATTATTAAATTAAATAAAAATTATATAAAAGATATAAAATTACTTGATTACATGTATAATTTTATTTTTAATATAAATAAAAAAAATAAAATATAAATTTAAAATTTCAATTGATAGCAATAAATATTTAGATACTTACAAGATTAAAAATTATGCACGCAGTTAATTTTATTTAAAAATAATAATAATAATAATAATTTGTTAAGTAGGTAATTAATTAAACCCTAAACAAACACGTGAAAATCGTGCACTAATTTTGACCGTTGCCCTTTTTTACCGTACCCATCATATCAATCAATGCGTTCAAATGCTCGTGATTTCCCATAACATTATTGCCATTTTGTTCACACGTGGCATAATGTGATTGAACGACGGTAGCAGCAATTTTCGTGATCATATTATTATTATTTTAATTAAATTTTACTTATATATATATATATTTGAGTTAAATTTAAAAAATTTAAAAAAAATTTCGAACTGAGCTAGCGAGTGAAGTTTTACCTGAGGGATTGGGAGGATAACAAAGGCATCGAACCAGAAGCCACTGAGAGAGCGCACGTAGCGGGAGGCGATGGCACGCGCGTCCCACACGAGTTTACCACACCCGACAACAAGAGACTCCCTGGACACGTAAGCCATCCTGAATTGCAACCACAAGTGGAACAAGTACACGGAGTCCACGCACGTGCGAAGGACGGTCACGATTGTGGCCAATCCACGGTTCACATACAAACACGGGGACCCGCCCCGCCCTATCGATAAGACGTAGAAGAACAATGGATCGATGGCCAAGGCCACGGCACGTGCCAAGAGGCAGGCGCGGTTCCACCTTTGCACTTGTTTGCTACGTGGGTCCATCGTAGAACCAAACGGGCCAGTGGGCCGACTTGAATGGGCTTGAGCCTTTTTTGGACCGGGCCGGTTTTGGATGGGGACTAAGGATGAGCCTGCAGAGGCCTCCCATTGGGGCTGGTGGGCCTGGTCGCAGCTGGTGGAGTGAAACACCGGAACGCCAACCTGAGTGCAAGCATAGCATTCTACGGAGTAGGAGATAGGACAGTCATTAGCGATGTTGTTATGGCTACTGTTGTTATTGTCGCTGCTGTCACCGTTCTCGCTCTCATTATTTCTGCGAACAAAGAGTCCAATCCACCTGTGACACAAAAGGAGCGTGGCAATTAGTTCTGCTAAAAGCTAAGAATTGTTTTAACATTTACTGTCTACCCCGGCAGCTTGCCAAACCAAACACAAGCAGGATTCCGGGAGATTTTGCAAACTTCGAGAATTTAACAACCATGTTTAACATGGTCATACAAAAACAAAATAAAAAATTAACAAAAAAATCCAGCAATGTCCATTATGCTTCTTTTTATACGGCGCTACTGTTTGAAGAGGAAGAGTTTCAGACACCAAACCTTAAAACCCTCGTCAAGCAGTTGCAGATTGAAACTCTTCCTCTTATTGGCAGGCACATTTGTTAGGGGACTGACAATCCAAACAAATGACAGGGAAATTTGTTTATGCAATACGCATACACGTATTTATATGCCAATGATAAATTATGAAAATTAATCGTGCACAGAAAATGTAAGAGACTAACATATCTGACAAAAGTAATTCTTGGGTCTCAAACCAGAATTAAGTGTTTAAAATCATTACTTGATAATGCAGAATTCAGTGGATAACACCAAAATTTATCAAAATAAAGAAGCAGGGGTGAAGAAGAAGGTCGAGATTAACAGATGGTTCAAGTAATTTCGGTTTCAAACAATAATTTAAGCCGTTTGAAATGATTACTTATTATACAGTAAGGGAATAACATTAAAATTTATCAAAATAAAGAGGGAGGAGAAGGGGGTAAACCTTGGGAGGGAGAAGTGGAAATTGGGCTGAGAAGGCATGATTGATAGAAGGGAACCATGGGAGAGAGAACAAAAGGTGGTGAGAAGAAAGAAAATGCTTTTAGAGAGAGAGAGAGAGAAGGGTTGGGGTGGGGAGGGGGGGGCGAAGGGTTATTAGTACTAGTAATAATATCAATTTGGAGGTATTATAGTAGAGATGTTTGTCACCTAGCACATGAAAGAGAGAAGTGAGCTAAGAGATGAGGAGCCCCGGAAACATAGAAAGGCATTTTGGTGGGTTGTGTGTGCGCTCGTGTGTGTGTGTGTGTGTGTGTGTTTAGGGAGAGGCGGGGCCGGTGGGTTGTTCCTATTGCAGCGAACCCAAAAAGGGTCAACCATGTTCAGGTCCCATCCGACGAGGAAAGAACGGTACTCCATGTCGCCGGCCGGACACACACACCATAATCATGTGGATCACCAGTTCACTGCCTCACGTTTTGCACATGGATAACACAACGCAGCGAAAATACGTTCTTCGTGCTGTTGAAGAGCAAGACAAAAGAGGCCAACAGGAGCAAGTAACAGAGCCAGCCTGTCATTGCCACGTTAATTTACATGTACCGCTTCCATGGGAAAACGATACCTTTAGAAACCAAGGTAAAGTGGAGGTATAACCATAGAGTAAGAGTTATTTACGAATTTTCTAATCAATTTGGAGATAAATGAGTTGGTCTTCACCCAATTAAAAAAACTCATGCAAAAATAAATTAATTTTTTAAGACTACTTAATTGCAATATAAGATCGTCATTTTAATAAAAAAAATTATGGATAAAATTTTTAAGGTAACGCTCCCTAGTTAAAAACTAAATATGTTATATTGGACCGCAAACAACTAAATAAGCACAGAGAGAATTTATACACCGCTTGTAATCCTATGGACATCCCAGTAAAATAAATAAATAAATTATATATAAACATATAGAATATTGAGCATAGATGCTGCCGAATTTGCTGTTCTATTTAAGTTCCAAGAATTCAGAGGTTAATGTGATTGGTCTCGAAGGCCTAGATGGGCTTTCTGTCCTTGCGGGAAAACACAAAAAAGAAAAAAAAAAAAATTGAATTTTTGATAGAATTTAACCACCAAACGTCTGTGAATCGTCGAATATATGTTTTGGAATCAAAATTGGCATCTGCATACAGGTCCCATAGCACCTAATCTGTTGTGGCGATGAGTTTGTTTCCGTTCAATTCCAATGTAAAAAAAAGGGGGGGGGGGTTATTTCCAAGAAGCTCCCAATTAGTAAGTATCATGAAAAGATTAAAAGGAGTTTGTTCAAAAGTATTCAAAGATGTGCTGCAGAATTTTAAATCTCCATGTGTAGGAGTAATGGACAGCCTGAAAATTCACTTTCTAATTGTGGAGCCACATACAAATGAGTGGGGGCCGGCATTTAAATTTTGAGATCATTTCCCTGATATATCCTGTATTTGTTCCCACTAATTTTTTATTTTTTATTTGTGGGCCTCTATATTTTTCTTTATTTGCCCTCCTACTGCAAATTCATTGCTCCACCAGTGAGGATAACATTTCCAAATGAGTAGATTCTACCATTTCCTAAATGGGTCGGCATCAAGTGCATGTGCTTTATCTGGCTTCTTGCCCCAGCATCCCTGTCAATCAAGAAAAGGGTATAAAAGAAACTCGGGCCTCAATTAGGAGAATTGGACGTTAGTTTCGTATATGTCTCTGTTGATTGATGAAAACTACGGTATGAATACATTTGTCCCACACGTTGTTTGATGTTCCTACGTAGAACTCTGTGGAGGCCCCTTCTAAATAAAAGAATTGGGACTACATGCACTAAATAACAGGCCCATAAAGTGAGAAGGGAAGGCTCTGCCTTTAATGCGCCAGGCCAGGACACAGAGTTATTGATAGGAACGCTAGATCGTAGATGTAGAGGATATACACGTGTCCTTCTCAGGTGGCCCCCCACTCCCACTTTGTATTTAATACACATGTATTAAAATTTTACTTATATCATAATTTAGTTTGGTAACAAAAAAGAATTTTTGCTCTCTCTGAAGTTTTAAATTCAAAATTTTTGCCTCTCCTGAAGAATTGTTTTGGATCCCGATTACAATTTGTCTATTTTGGCATATCCTTGCATTCCGCCAGAGGCATTCAATCGTAAAGGACAGGTTCAAGAATGTCTAGACGTATGAGCTCCCAAATGAGTCAAGAGTGGCACATGCGGGACAAAGTCATTGTAGATAAAATCCTTCCTTGAATTGATGTCAAATTGGAAGTCGAGTGTTACCGTCCAGGAGCAAATATTTGCTGAGATTCTATGGGAGATGAGTGGATGAGAATGGAATGTGGCAGAATTGCTTGACTTAGGGCATCCGTTTGGGTCTGATGTTATTGTGTAATGGGTTAGGACATGACTTGATAAGCACTCCCTTGATATTTATAGGTCACTTCGTTTTTTTTGTAATTTTCTTGGCGTTGGGTTGCTTCATTGCATGTATAAGTGGCTAGTCCTTGACCACAGCGGCACCTCATTTCTTCAGCAGCTTCCTCGTCTCCACGGTAGAATTTTGTTTTTATGGAAAAGAATTGATTAGTGAAATCCAATGGGGTCCTGAGTGACCTGATTCTGATGTTACACAAAGCACATTGAAACAAACTCCGTGACTCTGTTTTCCTTTTTTGTCTTGAATTAATTGAGAAATTACAAAGGGGAACTAAAGGTGCAGGCAAATTCATTCACCTTCTTTGAGATATTCAATCGTTAAAATCAGGAAGAAGAATTACTGTTTTTGTTTTAAGCCATGATTTAGTTTTCGTCCATTACATTTGTTATCAATTAAAATTCCTCGTGAACAGGGTAAATAAAGGTTTATTCAAGTAAAATTTGGATTTTCTAGCATTATTTACAGATTTGTTAGATAATAAGCAATATCCTGTAGAGTTTGTCAGGCTTTATGTATGCAAAATTTTGTTTGTAAGCCAAAACTAGAAATGCTATTCCTATTCTCTTTCCTGAGTTGAAATCCCTAGTCCCTCTCTCTCTCTCTCTCTCTCTCCCTTTTTTTTGTCTTCCTCTAATAACTAATTGCTTATGCTGCTGTGTACGGATAATTTTCTTATATGTGTGTCATAATTTCGTATTTACATTGATCAATAGAAGTTCTCTTGAGAAGGGCATAAATTCGTTTTTTTTTTCTTTTTTTTTTTTTTTAAGAAATGGGTCATATAATCCATACATATATAAAGAATAAAATAAAAAAATAAGATTCAAATTTTTGTCTTTTCTTAGCACCAAGTTCATAAATAAACTGTTCTAGCCAAACATATATAGACTGAATTATTATTGGAAATCACTAAGCTTCATTCCAAGAAAGAAAAAAAAAAAAAAAGAAAAACAAAGTTCTCAAATGAAGGCCCAATTATTTTTCGGCAACTCAGCTATCATTTTCATTGTGATTCAAACAGAATCTTTCTTTATTTTTCTAATGAAGATGTGTCAATTTTCAACCCCCATGACAGTGATCTCCCAAACCCTAAAAACACAAAGTCAACAGCCATCATTTCCATTGTATCTATCATGACCGCTGTCTCTTCTCTCCCTTCCCCCCACCCCAAAACCACCATTGTATTACTGTACTCATTTATTCTGGAAAGAAAGGCTGGAGGACCAAGCTAGGACGCTTCAAAATCAAAATTTAAATTTGAGGCAATTATAATAGTCATAAAAATCCAAACATTACGTTTAGAAAAATTTCTAAAAAAATTTTGGCGCCCCGCTTCTCCAATCAACCACATTGATATAAGAAAAAAATGTTGAGTATAATAGATAGATAGAAAAAAAAAAAAAAAAGTGAGAGTGTGAGTGTGAATATGTCTTGTGAAGCAGCCTTAAGCGCTCATCCTTCCTGGAATTTTCGATATGACAACCACATTTCATAACAACAATTGGTTGCAGTAGCAGGCCGCACCCACCATGTTGATTATAATTTGCAGTTTATAAACTTTTTTGACAGACTACTTTCATTTGGTTGCTATCTCAAGAATAGTTTTTGTTATGCCCCTCTATTCCAATTTCAAATGGCAGCCTGCGAGGCTGCAGGAAATAAAATTTTATCAGAAACCAAAACTAATTTATTAACTCAAGCTCACTGTTGAACACAAAGGAAAAATTTTTGATTTTGCACGCTTTTACTGCTTTTGGCAATGGTCACCACAATCCTCATTTGTTGATAGTGTTTCTGTCCCGGTAAAAGGAAAATCCTTTTTGAATTAATTGATCCATCTAACTCCGTCAGTTTTCAGGATTCTTGATAAGAAATAGTCAGACTGCGGGCACGTTTCCTTTTTGATTTTTTTTGGCTTCTGTCGGACTGCCAATGAGTGCTAAAATGACCGAAGTCACAGCTCACATGCTGCTGCTTCTTGCTCCAGGCATCTTTTTGCATTTTTGGCATGACAATTCTGATTACCTATTGGTAATCACTTCGTGTCTTTTTTTTTTGGCACTTCTCCCAATAATTATGTATCACCCGTTTCGGTTGAACAGACAGGATGTGTCCCTGACGGTTTTTTCCTTCCTTTTTTGGAGTTGACTAAAAAGGACTCTGCAGTAACAGTAATTTTTTGCATTGATCTCAGGAGTTTAAATCACTTTGATACTGCATTGGCCGGCAACTATGGCCGCATTAGCAATGGATAATTGCACTAGGCTGCAATTGCCATATGACCCACAACTCATAATTTAACCCCTTTAGACTTTACTCGTTTTACATTATTTTTTTACAGAAGCCATATATATTTAGACCATGCATGCCAAAACATTAGAAGTGTAAAGCTTGCTGCTTTACGAGGAACTTCAATTAGTTTTGAGCAACTACAGAACTCAATCAGATAGTCAATTTTTCTTGAAAACGACAGGTCTTGTGAAATTCCGGAGGAAACCACAAAAATGGAAAAAGGTAAAGGGAAAAGAAAATGAACAAGAATAAGTGACAAAGAATGAAACAACATAAACATTGGAAGATAGCGCATAAGCTATCGGAATTGCCCATTACTAGGTCAATAACGTTCCAAATTATTGTACCCACTTTGCATTTTTCTTCTGTATTTTGGATAGAATTTTACCCACACACCGACGAGCTGCTGTGTGTACCTCTGTTGGACTTATTTTAGTAATGTATAATTAAATCGTGCCTTGATAGGTACAATTTTAATTTATTTTTTTTTTATAATTCATTTATAATATAAGCAAAGTTTATTTAAAATAATAAAATAAATTTATATAATATAAAATTATGAATAGATTATATTAAAAATAAATAAATATAATAAATATGTATTTTTTTTATTTTACATAAGCATACGGTCGCCTTATCCCTTTTAGGAACCTTCCAGTGACCACGCAAACGTAGCAAAAGGACATTTGTATTTATGACCATGTTCCCAAAACACTCGTTACTTCCGCTTCAATTAGCGGCAATGTCACCATCGATTGAACGCGTACCATCCATGAGAATGTGAGAAGGTTCTATAGTAAGTTTTATAATTAGTGGGCAAGTGTACGGAAATTGCTCTCTTCAATTTCGCTATATGAAAACATGAAATTCTTCTTGGCCACACCTATGCTGAGTTCTTGAACGGTTCAGACATACCCATCTGATAAAAATCTGAAATCTATAACCATGATGGAAAACATCGAGGTTAAGCGATTAATCTAAAGGGTTATTTGGGTATTTTTGGTTTTGGCTGAACCTTTACGGGGGCTTATCAATGAGATACCGATGGAGACAAGGATATCAACCAAAGAACCTTCCTTCTCCGTAAATTGTAATCCTCTGCAACTCCGAGAAACGACCCACAAACAAAATTACGATTCCAAAGTGAAACAGATGGCGTACGTTTAAGAAGTTTTAGACCATATATAGAGGTGATCAAAAGTCTCCGCAACCCCAAGATGGCAAAAAATGAAAACCGGAGCACCATCCAAAAGGATACCATTTTTGCTCCTCAAGGCAAAGGGATTGCCGTTCCAAGGTGTAATGTAGTAGTGAAGTTGTAATTAACTGACATCTCCCATTTGCCTGCAGATGTACCCAAGAAGCCATTCACAATTTTTGAGTCAAAACCTGATGTGGGTCTTGAGTCACTTGAATGATCTGAAAACTTAAAATGGAAGACACTTCTTTAATTAAATTCCTTTTCTTATCAACATGTCTTCACTTTAATCACCTGTTCTTCCTCTGGTCATACCATGTGAGCCGAGACGCATGTAATCCATGTAAGCTTTTGTATTGTATCTGATTTTACCTTATGATTCAAGATTTAATCCATGTAAGCCTTTGGATTTTGTATATAACCATTACATCCATGTATGCATTACAAGCAAATAAGGCACATTCATCGACTTGACAACCCGGTAAAGTAAGGAAAAAAAAAGGGTCAAATTAGAGACCAAGAAAAAATATATATTTAAATTGGTAGAACTGCAAATTTTTTTTTTTGGACTTTGGTTTAATTTGTACCTCTCTTGTTCCTCGATGGGATTTGCATTCTAATTTCTTTTTTTTCTTTTCTTTTCTTTTCTTTTATTATTATTATTTTTTTGCTAGAAACTCATTAAACTATAAGTTATACAATAAAATAATTCTTTTAATTTTTAGAAATCTCACCCTTCTTTTTTAACGTCTTTAGTTTCTCTCTCTCTCTCTCTTTTTTTTTTTTTTTAGATTTGTAATATTTTAATTTTTTTATCTATTAAAAAATTTATTAAATTTTAAATTATGTAATAAAATAATTTTTATATAAATTTTGTAAATTTTTTTTAAAAAACAAAATTTAAAATCTTGAAAAAAAGTTTTAAGTTATTGAAGATATCGTTGGAGTCCCCAATTACACGCATTTGCCAATGGAGCGCTGAGCCTCCGTGTATTCTATTCGTCTCGGTCTTGCCTAAATTCCTGGGCTCGGCCTGCGCAACATCACACTGTCACCGGGAACTGCGCCACTTTGTGTTTTCTTTACCTTAAGCCTCTTTTCGTTAACAACAATTCTCTCTGGTTCTCTTTCGTTGCCCCCTCGTGGTGGCGTCTCTTGTTAGTCTGCTATTTCTGTCCACTTACCTAACACATTGAATAGATTTGCGGACGTTGAGAGGGATGGATAGGACTCAGGAACCTAACCAGGTTGAATTTGTTGAAGGCTCAGCATATGGTATTGGACAAGCTAGCTTGGGCTCGTAGGCCCATGGCATCACCTGATATACACGCCGTTGCTCATTTCCTTGGAACAACTGTAATAACCCCGGAGGAAACCAAAATTAAAAAAAAAAAAAAAAAAAAGGGTAAAAGACAATTGATCAAGCTCCCCTAACCAACTTCGTTTTAAAGATTTTTAATTTAATTTATTTTAAAAAATTAAATTTAATGAAAAAAATTATATATATAATTAAAAATAATAAATTTATTATATTCATAAAAAAGGGTAACAAATACTTTCATTTATACGTTTTAACAATTGATATCTTATTTTGCTGATGCTATTATAGGAATATCAGTCAAGTAACAATTCTCCTTCAGAAAGCAGGAAAATTGCTTACTCTAGAATTACAATCACCAGTTGGGAAGAAAACGTGAAGAAGCAAATGATCAGTATCTTAATACATTCCATCTCCCTTTCTGTCCTTTGTTGATGGAGACACTGAGTGTCTATTGACTATTAGTAAACTTGTTTTGTTAGTTCCAATGATCCCCAAATGGCCAAAAACCAGGATGAGTTTTGAATTTGCGCTTGTACCTTGATTTTCGTTGGGGATGATGAGTTAAATTCCAAACAGTTGGGTAGGGTAGCATTTCTCATGCACAACTGAGGCTGTTGTCAAATCAGGAAATTGGGTACAAATCGCTGCCCCCCCCCCCCCGCCCCCCCAAAAAAAAGGGAATGTTCATCTGTTCACCTAAAAGATTTACGGAGTTGTATGCATGTTATGAAGCTATCAGATACATTCTTTTAAAGTGATAAGATATTAATAACTTTAAATACCATGAATTAATGATGACTAAAAACTTTTAAGAAACTGTTAAAATGATATATATTGAATATTAGATACATCTGATTGCTTGGAATATTTGTCAAATCTCACCTACCAAACGAACCCTTGCTAAATGAATTTGCTTCTTGTATTACAAGGGGATGTCGTCTATGATATGTTTCTCTTTAATTTTGTACAATATATCAATCGGTCGATGCCGCACTTGTTGCGGAAGCTTGAAGCTAGGCTCTTTGTAATTAGAAGAAAAACCATGGGATTTTGACATTTATTGCTTCCTTGTTATAACTCCTCAACCAAGAGATTAAGAAAAAAGGAAAATTGGAAATAGACTGAAAGTTGGCATTTAATGGCAATTAAGAAGATGTTTATGTTGCCCACTGTCACTTGATTCAAGGCAACAACCTACCTCTCTCTCTCTCTCTCTCTCTTTTTGTAAAAAAAAATAATTTAATTTAATTTTTTAATTATGAATTATATAATCAAGATAATTTTTTTATTCTCATAAATTTTATACATTAAAATAAAAGACCTATAAAGTAAAAATTTAAATTTTTAGTCATAAGTGTCTATAAAGCCATTCTTTCTTACCTCAAGTTCTTCGACACCACGTTTAAAGCAAGATACATAGCTTTTCCTATTAAGGCACCCGCTTCTTGCAAGTACCAACCGGCACGCAGCCCTAGTCCCTCCGGAGTCAGGCACACCAGACAATACCAAAATCCTCTCTAATTAATTTCTCTTCACTCTCGTATTCAGTCTCTCCCCTCCTCCAGCCATGCCCATCTTCTCTCCGCAGTCCAGGTTATTCAAATTTCAATCCTGAATTTTTCACTCTTTTGTTTATGTAAATATCTGCTTGTAACATGCACCTGACCACTCACCTGGAAGTCATCGAATTTCATGGCCCCGGCCATCTGTTCAAATAAGAACAGCGCCACTTCTGGCATCGATCTCTTCAGTTTTTAATATTATGCTCTATTTGTAACGTCGAACTTGATATTGTGTGGATCAGACAACCCATTTCAAGTTTAAATGTCGTTGGATACATTTTACGTGACAGCCGTAGCAATAAGATTTTGTATTAGCAATTGTACGTGATTTACCTGAAAGGAATCCTTTGTCATCAAAATAATTTTCAATATTAAGGTTTTGACAGGAATGATCAGTTTGCTTCACTTTGGTCATTTTGTTGCTACGATCCCAGGTGGTTTCGGTGGGGGAAAAACAGCAGCAAACACAACGTTGATGGTCGTGACGACGCCAACAACGTTAATAGAAACCAAGATTACAACGACGAGGACGTTTTATACTCCCTGGAATGCGTCGTTTGCAACCAGGTTGGTGTCCCAATTTTTCACTCCACAAGCAGTGACAGCGCCCACGCACCTGAATGGCAAGCCTTGGCCGGATCCTCCCTCGTTCCAGCACCCGCCCGACAGGATTCGAAACCCGTTTCGATTCGGGGCTTAACCCGAAATCCATCAGGCCCATATGGGTCCGTCTTGGACCCGCGTAGCAAGCGGGTCAGGATGCTGAACCGGGTGCTGTTATTGGCCCGCGTGCTCTCGCTGGCCACCGATCCTCTCTTCTTCTACGGCTTGTCGTTGGGCTTTCAAAGCGGTGGGGTCCCGTGTTTCTACGTGGACAAATGGGTGGCCGCATCGGTAACGATAATTCGAACCTGTGTCGACATACTGCAAGTGGGGTACGTGTGGCTACAGCTGAGGTTGGCCTACGTGTCCAACGAGTCGCTTGTGAGTGGGTTGGGCAAGCTCGTGTGGGACGCACGTGACATTGTTTCCCATTACGTGGGGTCACCCAAAGCGTTCTGGCTGGATATTTTCGTGATACTCCCAGTTCCTCAGGTGGGTTGGTGCAATCTCCAAAATTCTAAGCACTATTTCCAAAACTGCCTTTGATTATGCGGTGATTAGTGACTAATTAAGAAACACTCGTGGAGAGCACGCAGTTTTATTTTAATGTCAACTAAAATAGAGTTTTCTTGGACTATTTCGTCTTACAAGGGATGGTGGTTCAAATGTTGGTTTCATTCTAAAAATCTTGTAATAATTACCAAAGCATAATTAATACATAAGTTATATTATTAAAATATTTGAATAACTCAAAATCCAAATTAATCTTCCCAATTTAGAATCAAATGTTCTTAAGAGAGTGTTTTTAGATTTGAAAAAAAATTGGTGGGTAGAGAAAAAGAACCAAAAAAAAAAAAAATCAGAGTGAGTGATATAGGAATTTTATAAAATAAAAAATTATGCATTTTCTTGAGAAAGTTTATTTAAAAAAAAATACTTTTTAATATATAAGACTGACACATTAATTTTTTTTATTCTCGTCAAGGGAGATTTTTTTTTTTTTTAAGGTTTTTTTTTGAGGCAATTGTACCAGGGAGATTGTATGAAGATACCTTCATGAGAAAAAGAAAATCAGTTAAAAAGATTTTCTTGCATTTTAGGCCTTTGTTGGATCTTGAATCTTTGAGTGCAAGGCCTAACTGATATTATTTCAAGAAAAAACAAACCCATCAGTGAAAAATGCACAGGACAAACAGTAACCAAAAGATTTGAAATATTGAATGAAACATTCAGAATTCCATGTACTGTTCTCCCTCCTGTAATAGTTTGCGAAAAAGGCCTGGCAAATGAGCTGGGTTAGACATATTACCCATTTGGTACATTGTGATCACTTTTGCTGCTTTCCTCAGTATTGCCAATGTTCTGACGTCTGATCTGCTGCTGCAATGTCTTATTCCTACGGCTAGTGATTTTGCACTTTTCATACTTTTTCCTTGGCAGGCACTGTTTTGGCTGCTGATGCCACGGATGGTCAGAGATGAGAAGAGTCACGGAGCGATAACAATTCTTCTGCTGGTCATCCTGTTCCAGTTCATGCCCAAAGTCTGCCACATTTTTTACATAATGAGCAGAATGAGAAAGGTCACAGGTTATGTCTTTGGCACCCACTGGTGGGACCTTGGCCTGAGTATCCTTGTCTTTTTGCTCTTATCCCATGTAAGTCTGCTGCAATGTCTCCGAGCAATTTGACCCTCAAATATGATGCTAAAAAGCTCATTTTCGGCATTCCATGGTCCTGCATCACAGGTTGTTGGAGGATGCTGGTACGCACTCGCCATACAACGAGTTGTCAAATGCTTTCAGATGCAGTGCGAAAGAAATGCTCAATGCAACTTCCATCTGTCATGCAGCTCCTCGACAGCGAATGCAAATTCATTGTGCCTGGATGATCGGGGACCTTTCAAATATGGGATCTATTTGCCAATTCTGGGTGCTATATCTACTAATTCTCTCGCTAATAAGATGCTGTATCCCATATCCTGGGGTGTTGTGTGCCTTAGGTAATCTATTATAGAATTAACGAATTCTTACCCAAAAGAAGTCTATTGTCGAGTGCCTCTCAATTGAAATCTTCAACTCGGCACTCCTAAAATTCAAGTTAAGATTAGTCCTTCTTATGAGCATGTCCTTTTCTCTTATTTAATGTTCTGCTTGCATCGGCAGTACCATGGGCAATGTACTCACTCCATCAAGTGACTTAGTAGAAGTGCTGTTCAGTATATTCATTGTGATATTTGGCTTGGCTTTGTTCACCTTCATGGTTGGTTATATCCAGGTGATAAAATTTCTTAATTCTTTTTCCTATAGTATTCTTATGAAGGAAAGCTGCATAAAGTGAAGGAACTGCTACTGTCTTACAGGTATTCCTGAGCGTGGCCTTGGCAAATAGGAAAGAGATGCAGCTGAGACACCAGGCCATTGAATGGTGGATGGCGAGAAGACAGCTGCCATCTACCCTGAGAAAAAGAATTAGACACTTTGAGCACCAGAAGTGGCAAGTTATGGCAGGACAAGATGACATGAATTGGATAAAAGATATGCCTGAAGGACTTCGGAGGGACATAAAGCGCCATCTTTGTGTAGACCTCATCAGAAAGGTAATTGAGCCTTTTTGATACCTTTCTGCAGAAAACGTCAATGAGAATCTGTCCTACACGTAACAGAATTGGGATTGTATCAGCGCTTTCTGAGTACTATAGTTTCTGCTCTGCCCATTCTATCCCAAAAAGTTTATAAGGATTGATTGTAGTTCAAATCCCATCTGGTGCCTTTGCTGTGTCTTCTGACCCTGAGATGATGACTTTTTGGATCCTTTAAAATATCTGCTCCCTAAAAGTTTTGTGGATTTCAATTTCTTTCACATTGGAAGGTACTAATTGGAATGTTTATTACTTAGGTACCTTTATTTCACGGTTTGGATGATCTTATTCTTGATAATATCTGCGATCAGGTCAAGCTGCTTATCTTCTCCCGAAGGGAAAAGGTCTAAAATTACACAGCTAAAATGTTTCTTTCCCTTATTTGAAAACAACACTAAGGTAGTTTCTGCACTTCCATGTGACAGATAATTAGAGAAGGAGACCCTGTGTCAAGTATGATTTTTGTCATGCATGGACGCGTAAAGCGAATCCAAAGCTTTGGCAAGAGCACGGTAGCCACAAGCATACTTGAACCGGGAAGCTTTCTAGGCGATGAGTTGCTCTCTTGGTCTCTTCGTCGCCCATTCATAGACCGTCTACCAGCATCATCTGCAACATTTGTTTGTATGAAGTCAGTAGAAGCATTCAGTCTTGATGCAGACCAACTTAGAAACATAACAGATTACTTCAAGTACGGATTTACCGGTAAGAGACTGAGACAAATAACCAGATATCACTCCTCCAATTGGCGAACATGGGCGGCTGTGATCATACAATTGGCTTGGCGACGTTACAAAAAGAGGATTGGAAGTTCTGTGATTCCTGTAAGAGTGAATGGAGGTGTTGAGGATCAGCTTAGGCAGTATGCTGCGATGTTTATTTCGCTTAGGCCTCATGACCACCTTGAATAGATGCAAGAGCTTCGAGAGAGATTGTTAGATCCTGCCTCTTCCTGCTCCTGGCCCCAATTTTCTCTTCCGAGTAAGCACTTCCTCATCCGAACCCCAATTAACCCATCTAAACCATGTACAAATTTTCATCTTATAACAATTGAACCGATTATACGCGATTGCCCGTATACTCTTTCATTGCAAGTGTGTCAGAAAGTTGACAAAGAGTATTGCAATGGAAGCCTATTTGACGAGAATTCATTGAATTAATAGCCTGCTAGCAACTTGGTGGCGGTTCCTGATATTGTGTTTAAAAACATATTGTGGAGCAAATGTAGGAATTCCTGCCAAAAAGACAGGCTTGGTCCCTGCCAGTCAAGAGTATTGGAATAATCCGGGGGTCCACTCTCTGATCCGCACCTCCCCCAACCCGAAAAGAAAACAATAATAATAATAATAAAAAAACACGTACACATTATTGTGGATCAATTTCTGTCTACCAAGCATGCTTTTTCGTATGCAAGACTCATATTCAGTAAAGCTTTTTCTAATGACTCGATTGCTTTGCTTTATCAAAATGTTTCTTTTGCTGGGCCCACAAACAGGAGTAGAATCAATGAGTTGATTTTTGGGGGGCCAGGATCGTATCAAAAAACTGGGGCACGGTTGACGCCTTTCAAACTCCATTTTGAGACTCGCGCATTAAAAAGTCCTCTTTTTTTTTTTTTTTTTTTTTATTATTATTGTAGTGAAAAGAATTTTTGGGGCCACTGTAAAAGGAACAACGACACCAGGAGCACTTTCTTTGGGAGATTTTTTTTTAATTTTTCGCCACTCCAAATGGACATGTCAACAAATTATTCTCACAAGGTCTTGCCACAATGCAAGGTATTGCATATGATACCTTAATACTGTTGTTAAAGGTGAACTCAGAAAATAATAAAGCAAATGCTCATAATATGACCGAGTAGGTCCGGCAGAGCCCTGTGGCGTGCATCAACATCTTTGCCACAAATAGAATAGAAATTTGAGTGCCTGGGTCACATATCCCATTTCGGGACTTGGCAAACATTTGCAATGATAAAATATTTTACATATTACATCTATTTAATACTTTTGATATTGTTTCATTCCTTCCCCTTCATGAAAGAAAGTAAGAAACAGAGAAAGAACAAATTCAATACAAACAAAGCAACACAACAATTCAGACCGGCCATAGGCAACAACAATTTAATTTACACCAGCCATGTAGTTGAATTGGCATATCTACCCTTGGAAGAATAAAATCATTAAGGAAAGAAAAAAAAATCCTACGTTGTCTAACAGAACAACTCCCACTCATGCACAAATAGGTTGCTTCATCTTCACAGGATTCCACCAAGCTTCTGAGGTTGCAAGGTGGATCAAATCAAACCAAATCGGGTCATAAGGTTGCTTGTCCAAATCTACCCATTTTGCGGGGCCGTTGAACCGGGGTCCCGAGCCCGTCAACGGACGTAGTCGATAATATATATGTGGACGCTGGGCCTCTTCTCTTCAAGAAGTTTGTGAACCACTTGACAGATTCCTTCGGTTCTCTTTTCAACCCATTCTTGTAGTCTATGTAATAGAAACCAAATCTTGAAGTGAACCCAACATTCCATTCAAAGTTGTCTGCAAATGACCATGCGAAGTATCCTTTGACGTCGACCCCATGATCACTGCCAAAGCCAAAAGTGTCAACCCCAATTGAGAATAAAAGGGCGAGTGCTGGCAATGGAGAAAAAATAATAATAAATAATGAAATGCAGCTTACTTGATTGATTTCAGGACGTTTCTGAGATGGGCATCATAGTAATTTATCCTGTGATAATCCAAGAGGGCCTGCCCCAGTGGTTGGCTACTGTTATTGACCTCGTCAACCCCTGAACAAAAAACCAGACCAATGAATACATTAGATTGACTTGACTATGAAACCTTGTAACTATCCAAGCAAAAGGAGAAAAGGAAAAAGAGTTGCCAGTGACCTTACCATTCTCAGTGATGTAAATCGCAGGATTTTGATATGTATCTTTGGTGTAGTTCAAAAGATATCTGATACCTTTAGGATAAATGTGCAGCCAAGAAGACCCAGCTTGTGGACCAATGAGATGGCCATTTCTCTGTTCTGCAAAGCAAGAAGAAATTGGAGATAAAACCTATTAGCCTACATGTTTATGTTGACATTTCAAAAAATTTAAAGAATCAAACAATCAGTCCCACAAAAAAGATCAAGTTCTTACCAGTCACCTCAACCCGCCAATCTGTGGTGTATCTAACATGATCTGGATCAACATATTGAATATTTCTTGCATAAAATGCTGCATAATAGTTCAGTCCAACGAAATCATATGATTTCTTCAGCAACTTGGATTCGTGGTGGCTGAATTTTGGCAACCTGTCTCCAACTAAGTCCCTCATTACCCTTGGGTATTCTCCGTAAGTTATGGGGTCCATAAACCATCCATACATAAAATCAATGGCTCTTTGGGCAGCATCACGGTCAGCTCCACTGTTGGAGTAAGGTTCATACCAGTAGGAAACCAGTGTTATCCCAATCTTCCCTTCTTGAGACGACTGCAAAGTTCATTTGACACAATGGTTATAGAACAAATGATCCAATCCAATTCTGTTGCATCAATGTCATAGACATTGAATTACAATACAAATGGTGTAAAAAATTTGCACCTGGTATTTTTCCCTGTACAGCTGTACAGCAGCTGAATGAGCCAGGAGGATATTGTGGCCAACAACGTAAGGCTCGGTTGCCGAGTTCCCATACTTGCAAGCCCTGTTCACCCATGGTGAACATCTGCCTGGCGCAACGGCTCCAGAATCATAGCCATTGATAAAGGTTGTTGGCTCATTGAAAGTGATCCAATGCTTCACTCTATCACCAAATGTCTTGAAGCAGAGGTCCGCGAAGTCCTGATAATTCTCCCTGTAAAATAGTGTTGGGATAAATGAACCATTACAAATCTTGATTGATATTTAAAACATGGTATTCAAAATTAAGATTGTTATTGCTTGTAACTTACAAAATGTTGGGGCTCAAAAAGCCTTCGTAATTGTCTTCAAGGGCTCGAGGTGTATCCCAGTGAAAAAGAGTCACATAAGGCTCCAAACCTGTATAAAATATGTCAGAATCAGAATGAAAAAAAAAAGGGAAAAAATCACAACTTTGAATAGAGGTCATAATCCAAACAAAACAAGCCACAAATTTGCATACCATTCTCTTTCACTTCATTGATAAGGTTGTTGTAGAACTCAATTCCTTCTTCATTCAACCCTTCGCCTATCTTTCCATCTGTTTGAAAATACAAAGGAAGACAAAAGGGCATTTAATACATTGTGAGCCAAGGACATTTCTGCGGAAACAAACAGCCAGTATAAATGTATTGATAACTTACGTGGTATTATTCTAGACCATGAGATGGAGAATCTGAAAGCATCTAAGTTCATTGCTTTCATCAATTTGATGTCCTCCTGCAAAGATCAGACCATTTTCATCCCATTAATCACTCACTTTTTTCTGACATAGGCTGGTAAAACATTTTGTTCCAAGCAAAATGAATAAATAAATAAATAATTGATGTGGGATCAACTTCACACCTTGTAACGATGGTAGAAATCAATTGCTGTATCTCCATTGCTGGAATCGGCTATTCTTTCTGCAAAGATTCAAATACTACAATGAGTCCCCTAATTTAATTTACCGATGAACGTTGTCACTTTCAGCCTAACCAGTAACTTTTCCCTCATTCACAGTAATCTTAAGTGGCTGTCGGTTCTCTTTTCTTTTGTTTTTCAATTAAAAGCTATGAGGCATTAGCTTCATGTTCTTGTCCTGTAAATACTAAGCATCAGTGAGACGTCAATTTTATCTTACTTGATGCAGACGGTAAAGCTCACCCTTTTTCTTTCTTACTCTCCCTGTAAATCTAATCAATTGAAAATGTCATTCTAACCTTCTATGTTGCAGTCTTGCAGACCACCCCATAGTTTCTCGCTTCTGGGATACGCCATGCAGAAGACTCCTACATTATGGATGCCAATAACCATCTCATAATGGAGATGTGAAAGGTTGGTGGTTGATTGAATTGGGCTCAGTAGATAAGTCTTTTTCTTTAACAAGTAAGACTTCTCTTAAAGATCAAAACACAATAGGCCTCCCCCCGGGGGCTAAAATGATCAAAAACTAAGAATTTTTCTTTAATTGAACCTGAAAGAACCAAAAAGCCTAGAAACAAGGAATTTGAGTGAGAGAGAGAGAGAGAGACCTGGATAGTTGTGAGTAAAGGAGTCCCAGATGCTAGGCCCTCTGCTACTTTTGTTTGCTTCACCTTCATACTGAGATCCACCATCAAATTATAACAAATTAAGACCCAATTTACATTATAAATTACAAGTATTTATGAAGGAAGAAGAAGAAGAAGAAGAAGGTTGGAATTTATGCACAACAGAACAGAAGCCAATTAGCTTCTTAACAAATTCAGGGCACATGCAGTTACCCCTCGAAGGTGCTTATTGAAATCTAACCTGATAAGCAGCAGAGGCAGTCCCAAATATGAACCCACTAGGAAAACTGTCTCTATCAAATGGGGCATCAGCATTTGCCGCCATTCTTGCCTCAACAGAGTGTCCCAACAAGAAACTACTACCACCACCCAGGAGTACTACTAATATATGCATAGCCATAGCAGCCATAGCCATATCAGTCAATGCTTTGCTAATGAGCTTAGCTGAATTGAATTAATAGCTTTAGTTTTGTGATGAGAGGGAGGGAGAAGAGTAGGCATGACATCAGACCAGCAAGCCTAGGCCCTGCCCTGAGTTCATGACGTGGGGGCCAGTGCCATCTGATGTCAAAGTTCAGACTTTCTCAATAGGTTAGCTTTATTATTGTTAGTATTTTAATATAATAGCCTAATCTGCTTTTTTAAAAAAATAATTAAAAAAAAAATTGACAGAATCATAGGTTAGCTTTATTATTGTTAGTGTTTTAATATAATTTGTTTTGTTTTAAGAAGAATAATATCGCTGAGAATCGGTGTGGGGAACGATCATAAATAGTTCCTGTAAAGTTGGACTGGTTTCGATCCGCAGAGCCCATGTTGAAGAAGAATCACTGCGTTAAGGGGTTGCTGGCGCCTGAGTCTCCTTCTCAGGCAAGGCACCGAGGACAGTTCTTTTTAACAATTAACATGTTTTTTTTTTTTTTTTTGCCAATTAATCAACCCCTAAATGGTGGAGATGACGCTTATAGATTCCCCACTTTCTCGTGAATTGATCTTGGCCTGTTTCATAGCTAACAAGTTAAAGTTGTTACAATTATTGCAACTATTTTGATTGTTGGCAAAAATTGTTGTTTTTAGAAGAATTCGGTTTATCCGAGTAACCTGAGGTGACGACTGCTGGAAGGCTGACAGGATTGGAATTTCTTTACACCCAACATCACTCTCTCTGTCGCTAATCTCATTTTGTTTTTTTCACTTTCTTTCCGTGGCCGCAATAAGCGAGAACCGCACCCTGACCAACTTGATCCATCATCTCACCGCCGCATGGAGCTTTGGGATGTGGGATCCGATGCATGATGGCTGCTGGGTTGTAGAAATAATGGGTAATCGGGTTTAAAAGGTTGTCAAACTATCCTCAGAGTAGATTAATTTGTTACAACGTCATTTGTTGGATCCCTGGAGTTCCACTAAATAGACCCAATTCATACAGGCTGATCAAGGTACCTGAGAATTGATCCGGTCAGTAAATGTGCAGCTGAACCCTTTCCCTGGCAAATTAATTTGAAAGTGTCCAAAACGTTCGGTGTGGGCTGCGGAGGATGACGTTATTGACTGCAAACCAATCCAAATCAGTGGGGGCGTGACTTGGAATCCTCGAAATCTGCGTCCCATTATAGAGTTTCACTGCTCCCAGGCTCTCTCTTCCCTTTTCTTTTCATTCCTGCGAATATAAACGAAAATTATCCTTACATTTTTATACATTTTTACACTTTTATTTTATTTTTTAATATTTTTTTAGTCTTATATACTTTAAATTAATTTTTTAACAAAAATAATAAATAAAACTATTAAAAATCATATATAAAGATTATAAATAATTCGATTTAAAAAAAATTAAAATAAATTTTTAAAATATAAAATTTAAATATAAATACAAAAAAAAAAATAAGAATTTAATTGTAAATATTTATAAAAATTTAAGGTTTTTTTTTTTGCATAAATGTTTCATTCGTGTCATTGTTATTTGGTTTTGAAGGGCTCTTGAAAATGGTACTCTTCAAATTTCATGGGGGTCGTTAATCAACCTTTCCAAGCTTCAATTGAATGTATGTATATTTAGGAGTAAATAACTTTATCTTATAAGCCAAGATTCTTCCGATATCAGAAATTCAACTAATACCACAGCCCTGTTTCCGGTAAATGTTACCATGCAAAATGACCATACGGAACTAACATGTCCTTAAAGTGTTATTAAGTAGACTTTGAAGGGAACTTGAGCTCAGGAATTGGGCTTCGGTGGAGCCTCTACTTCATGCTCAAACATATTGCTTGTCCTTATTTATATATTTTTTAATCATTATTATAAATACTTTTAAATTATTATTAATATCTTTTAATTATCATATATCTGTTTTATTATATTAATAAGACTATCGTATTTCTACAAAAATCTTATAAAAATTGGCTGCAATTATTCAAACGTCACTATTTGTATCATGCCCTTGTTGAAAGTTTTTACAAAATTAATTGCACTAACGAATTTTAGATAATTCACTATTTATTTCCCCCCTGGAGTGGGAGATATTCTGTAGCGTAACATAAATAATTTTAGGAGACTTTTTGCCATGATCACTGAAACGTGGCTGTATGGGACTTCAACACCATCATCCACCACCATGATAAGGTTCGAGGAATTTTGCGTTTTGGATATCATCTTGATGGGAAAATTGGAGGGAGATGCTGTCAGCCAGCTACAGGGGGTGGTGTGACCTTTTTTTTTGTCTTGAAGCCTTCGTAGAATGCGATGATTCCTTCAAAGTCCATGTCAACGGTCCAATCCAGATGTCGCGGCTTGGCTTATCTTTCTCCGGATTCCTTCAAAATTTCGACCCTCCTTCCTCCTGGTGCACAAGTCAGCAGCTCAGTTGCACTTACTTATATTTTTTTTAAGTATAAATTTAAAATTTTTATTATATATAAAAATAATTTAACTTGATTTAGATTTTAAATAAATCAAATTAAAAAAATAAATTAACTTAAATTTCGAAATTTTTAATAAAAATTCTATTTATTTTATTATATATAAAAATAACTTAATTTAACTCATATTTTAAATAAACTGGGTTAAAATTTCACAAGATAGATTCTTTTTGAGCTGCAGTGACTGGTGGCATCTTGTTGTCTGCCACTTGTCCCCTTGCCGTATATCCTGATATAAATTATGGGTGGTGGGGGGGCCCAATTCCACAAAAGAGACATGTGATCGCATATGATTAAATCATATACGTGACGTCTGAATAACCCGATTTTTTTTAACAAATCAAATCCAATTGAGCAAGTAAGTGTTCCATGACCCCAAGAGACCGGGAGGGCATGATGACTTGAACTTGCATTGACCCGAATGGTTCGATCCGAGCTATTTGCCACCTGCACATGTGAATTCGTTGGTCCTGCTGAGATTGGACCAGTCCACTGTACAAAAAAGCCCAGTAATCCTGAATGTTCATACTAAAAAAAAAAAAGAGAGAAAATTGCATAAACGATGTAGTTGAAAAAACAAAAAGCAAGGAAATGGGTTTCTTACAATCACAATTTGGAGTAAAAGGAAAAAAGTCAAATGTCAATTAACAACAAGGAAATGGGTTTTAGATGAGAAAGGGAAATGAATATCTGGGTTTTAATCCTGAGAAGACAGCATGAAATTTTTTTGAAATGGAACAGCTACTTTCTCATTACATAGTTTACAGTTCAATAAAACCTTATAATGAACTAAAAAGAAGAGGAATAAAAAAAAAAAGGTCCAGATTGTTCGTAGAAAAGTTTGGGCTTTGTCATGCGTAAAGAAGTAGTTGGGCCTACATTTCCATGATGTGTTTTAATGGGAATCAGAGTCCAACCAGTGTATTTGGGCTGGCCCATAAATTTAATTAAGAAATAAATATGACATCAGCAGCGTAAAGATCGACCTTGCTCTGCAGAAATAATAAAATAAATAAAGCAAATCTACACGAAAGAGGGAATCCATTCCAACGGCTAGAAATTCAAGAATTGAATATCGACCGTAGATGTTCATGACGATGATTTCATTACAACCGTTGATCTCAGCCTCTACGTCTATAAATAGGTCTCCTTCCCCACTCAATCAAAATCCCTTTTCATGTTTTTTTTCTTCTTTTTATCACGAAGTCGAAGGCCTTCCATGGCTGCTCTGCTTCTTTTGGTGAACTTTGTCGTAAGCTCTTCAATTGCAACTTGGCTTTTTTTTTAACTTTCTCACGATTTTTGCATTCTTTATTTTTAACTCTCCCTAATTTTTCCTTTCACTTTCGTAATTATTATTTTTTTTCTGACAATTTCTTGTTGTAATCTTTTCTTTTATGAATATTTTCTAGTTATTCTTGCTCTTTCTTCTATCCCGTTTTTCCAAAAATATTCTTTCTTCCGCTTCTTTGACTAAACTTTTTCTTTTTGAATACTTTCTGGTTTTCAGTATTTCATTGAAATATTTGCCTTTTAGATTTTCTCTCATTTAACCATCTTAGTTTTCTTAATTTGATATTATTTTTGAATTTTTTTTTTAATAATGGCAATAATTTCTAGAATCATAGTGTTTTCTTTTATGTAGGGGTTTCCAATTTAAGTTTATTCGAACAATTATAATCTTTTGCTTTCTTTTTTTTTTTTTTTCCTTTTATTTTTTTTTTCTGGATTTTTACGTTCTCTTTGCATTTTCTCTTAATTTTTTTTTTATTATTTTCATTTCTGGTTCTATTCATTCCCGTCACTGGGCATTTTATATTTCTCAGTCTTTCATTTAGTTTTCAATATTCTTTTTATATATATATTTTTAAGAAATTTCTCTCTTGTTTGACGATGGACATTTGTTTTCTCAATTGGGTGTTGTTTTGGAATTTTTTTTAAAATTTTTTTATGAATGAAAATAATTTCAAGAATCACATTGGTTCTTATATTTTGGGGGCAACAATAGATGGCATTAGCTATCTGTGAATGGATTCTTGTCTGCCTTCCTTGTAAAGTTTGGTTTAGTACAATCCAAATTGATGGAGTATGCAGGCTGCTGCAATTCATTGACCATTCTTCAGAATGCCAATACAGATCTGTCTAGGAGGCAAAATTGCTTTGGTAGGAGGCCAAAAAGAGCCATTTCATTTTTTTTCTTTTACAGTTCTCTCTTTTTTCAATGTTAAGAACTAAATTGCATTTTTTTTTTTTTCTGCATGATTGTAGTCGTGGATACAAGATGATTATGGACTTAAATATATTTAATTTCGCTTGATGGACGTCTACTACTGTGCGAGCCTTGTGCACTAGGATGCCCTTAATTCTCCCTTTTAACTCTCCTCTCAATTTAAGGTCCAAATATGGTATTGACCATAAAGATATCTCCATTGATGCCTTTAATGTTATGATTCTGCAGTATTGACTATTAAGTTTAGCATACTTTAAGTTTATTGAGGATGCAGGCTGCTGCAATACACTGTTAATCATTCATAATCTCAAGATGCCTATTTTACCAATAATGCTCACACCTAAGTGCTTCTTTGAAGACTTTATTGACAGAGATTATGAAAGAACTGATGCAGATGATGTTGCCTATAGAAGTGTACGCAATGGATCTTGATTGCTGATGAAGTAGATTAGTTCCTTACACACCAACAAAAACTTAAAATTTGCAAGAATATTGCTGTTAAAGAACCACATATCTCAGGATGGCAAAAGTGAAAAAAAAATCTGTTTAGTTGATTTCTCTTGGCTTATGATTGAATTAAAATGTCAAAGTTAAAGTTATTTTTCTTGGCTTGTGATTGAATAAAAATGTCAGAGTTGAAGTTTTTGGCAAGATTTGAGCCTTTAACGATATTTTAATATCATGATTAGGCATATGTTCCTTCTGTTAGAAATTATGGATTTTTTTTTGGTACAATGAAAGTTTTATGGACTGCTTGGCTGATATTTGTATGCTGATTGAAGCTTTTTAGCAGAAGAAACATGATGCATGAATATGCAAAAGAAATGATAATCAGTTCATCCACTATTTTATTATAACAATTGACCCATTTATCAACTTTGGCATGTGTAACAAAAGATGATATTACTGTATGCCATTAAGGTGTAGTAAAGATACCAATAGGTGATGAACTACTATGTTAGAATATAGTACCTTTTCTTTTCAAATAGAAATTGATTGAAGTATTAGAGCCTCAAACAGTGTCAGTTGCACTTTTCTCCAGCTTTTCTCTATAGAGTCATTTGCTTTTGCTGCTTTTAGTTCTTGTGAGTCAGCTACTGTGCCTACCATATTCTAGAAAATTCTGTCAGCACAGACAAGATAAAATATGTAAAAAGATATGCAACATTATGCAGCAGCAATGGAAATGGACCTTTTACATGAGCCATAATCTATTGTCGGGAAGAGGAAATGATCACATGATCATTGATGCCACACAGGTTCAATAACTGCTGTCCTGCACTGAGGTGTTTGGACTGGTTGCTTATGTAAAAGATTTAAAGCATCCACCTTCTAAGTTATGGTGGACAAAAGGCTCAATATATCTTTTATGTGCTGCCCGTTTTACCTAGGAATAATATTACTACCTCTTTGTGGTGATAGCATTCTGCTGTTACTACGTGGTGTTTGCAAGTCTTTCATGCACTAGTTGGTTTGACACAATCAGAATCAGGTACGAATAATGTTTTTTAAAGAGGTGAAGTCTCATCTTTTGTTACTTCTCTCTTCCACTTCTAGTATATTGAGCTGCCATGTCAGTTAGGATACTGATGCTTTCAACTCCATGCCTTTTCAGGTTTCATAATGAAGACATTGAAACATCCAAATGTAATTGATGCTGTTGAGCTGATTGATGGCCAAAATTCAGATTATCTCCATATGGGCACCAATAGTTCCTTTCATTAGAGGTTTAATGTACTAAATAGTGACCTACAACTCAGTTGCTTCTCTCTCTTTCTTCTTGACATAGATAGATTAGTTCTTGAGTAGGTGGAAGGCAGTCCTCTAAACAGAATTTCAGAATCAAGAGAGTCCATCAGTGAAATGGCAGCATGAAGGTATTTTGGGGACTTAGTTGCTGGTTTTCTTTACTTGCCAATGATGTAAGTTCTTCAAGAAACTTTAAAAGTCCAAAATTTTTATTCTAATTTAAATCTTTTACCACAAGATATCTTTTACTTTAAAATCCTAGTCATTTGAATTCAAGATGCAGGATCTTCACCATAAAACTCTTTCCTCATTCCCTTTCCTGGCAAAGTTTTGTTGCAGAAGCAGTCCCGAAGTGATTTTTCTCTGTAACCAATCTGGGACTTCCTCAGTCAATCTGAGATGTGCTCTTTGGACTTCCTTTGTAACCAGTGGCATCACAATCAAATATTATAGTTGTTGCTGATTGGCTGGTAGGATATTATAGTTGCATATTCTTCTCTTTGATACTGGGTGATCATCAGGTTCTTTGCTTTATTGCTACATTAGTTGTTAGTAATCAAGCTCTGATTGGCCTGGTTCGGTTGTTTTGTCTTGAATTTTGCAAGCCCCTTTTGTGTCTGGATCTGAGTTGGGTTATTTTATTTCTATTTTCGATTTTCATCTCTTTGCATGTTGGGGATGTCATTTGCAGTTAAAATTTGGCATTTCAAGATATGCTGTTGGTTGTTACTTGTACAATTCCTGCTTGAGTTATGATCTTTTTTGTCACATGTAGTGTTGGAAGTGGTATATATGAGCAGCAAGTGACAAAATTGGATCTCGGATTGTATTGGATTGACATTGATCACCATTGTCATGGGCAGTTTTGTTCCCTTTCCTAGACTTCTTCCCCTGTTTTGGAGTCCAGATTAGCTGGAAACTTGTCTGCCATAGTTATTAGGAATTTCTTAATTCATCTACCTGTGGAAGACTGGAATCAAGGGTATTCTGATTTTTATCAGTCTATGTGGGTCTCACCAGTGAATAGAAATTTTCCAATAGCTTCACTGGGATGAGAGTTAAGGATTGCTAATTGACATAAAAGATCATTAAATAGATCACTTTGTAGTCTTGTGTTGAAATTGAGTCTGAAGGGAAGAGTAGTTGATCTGAGCCAAGTCATCGGTGAGTATGATGTTGTAATATGGGTAGAAAGTCTTCTTGAAAAAGAGAGACATTGAAACAGCTGTACTGTGATGGCCTTAAATGTGTGTGGGTGGGTATGTAAATTATCATGCATATAAGTGGTTCAGGTTTGCATCATCAACAGGTATTGTGAATGTTGCTCAATTCTCGCTTCCTTCCAATAACTGCAACATATTTGCAACAATGACATTTTAAAAGTAATTAGAGGCATACTCCGTTATCACATACAAAATTGTACATATATCTTATTCATCATAGTGAGAAATTGGAAATGAATGATAAATTGGATTTGATGGTCAAACTATTGTTATTTAGTATGATTCTCTTTCTCACTTTCATGTTTCCCTCAAGGCAGGAGTGTTGAAGCAGTTGTTGTAGGTAATCTTGATTAGAAAGAGGAGGCCCTCAAGTTACAGCTTAATGGTTAATAATGGCTGTATGCAGTTTCAGTTTTGATAGCTGTTGAAATGATGTTCTTTTCACCACCACCTGTCTCCATCTATCAAAATTTGAAATTTTGCATCCAATTGCATAGCTGGAAGTGTTGGTTTGCACTGCTCTTCAAAGCCAACTCTTCCGGGCATACAGATGATGAGGCATCATCTGAGGTCAGCAGAGAAGAAGGTTTACAGTGTCCAATATGCTGGGAATCCTTCAACATTGTACAGGTATCTTTTTATCATGAGAGCTCAAGAACACTACTGATGGCAAATGCTGTATATATGTCCAAGAAAGCCATCAGAATGCATTAGCAGAGAGCCATTATTGGCATCCAAAAGAATTTCCTAGCCGTAAAGATTCTCGGCAAAGGCAAGGATGTTCCTCAGGAACAGTTATTGACCTTACATTTTGCAGTTGGTGAATGTGCTAGAATTGAATTGTGTAAACGCGATATCATTGCATGTGTGTTTCAGGTCAGTGATTGGATTGATTGCATTGCCAGGGACTGGAGGTACAAGAGAGTAATCCTATTCATTTTTCTGCTCCAATAAATGCAGGCAGGTCTGATTTCTTGGCTGCATTTGAATTTCCCAAGCAAAGCAAAGAGCCTAAATAAAGTAGACCAGTTTTCATTTCTTCTGTGGTACGTACTATAGTTATAAAAGTATATTCTTTCTGCATAAAACTGATTCTGTTTGTCTGCAGCCTTAACTTGCCAACTAAGCAAAGATTAGAAGTAGTTGCAAGACAACCATTAAATGGGGTCTCTCTGGCGAGAGGGGCATTCTTCACGTTACATATTTTCACAGTGTATCTGCAGGCTTGAATGTAATAATCAGTCAAAGTGCATCATGGTTCGGACAACTAGAAGTGAAAGTTCTCTGGTAACACTTGAGTCTCCCACCATTAATTGCATGCGGTTGAACATTAGGTAAGAACGAGCAACTCTGATACAATATTTCATGGTTCAAAGTAAGAGAGTAGTTAAGGCAAAGGGCAGCAAGAATATTACGGACAATGTATGAGTGTATATCATTTCCTTGCTTCATCGTCAGGCATAACTAGAACTAGAAATTCAGACAAGTAGGCAACTCTAAATTTTACCAACTTTAGTTTCTCTGACTTGTCAAGATAGTTCACGTGTTGAGCTTCTTTTGTTTGGAATATATATTGACACTAGCCATATAAAACGTCAGCCGTAAATATTTTTCCCCTTTGTGGCTCATTCTTAAGGGAAATGAAAAAGGAGGAAAAAAATAATGTGGCATTTATAGGATTGGAGGGTTAACAAATCCTGTATTCCACGACTGGTTTTTTATGGTTGGGGGGTTTAATGGACTAATATAGGATTGTAGCAACAGTATCAAATTCGGAACAGTTGAGCCAATCATAGGTATTGAAACTAATTTATATAATAATTTTGGCTTCTATATATTGTATGAGACTTCGCAAACATGAAAGGATCAACTTTGCAGACAGAAGGCGTTGTTAGGAATGGTTTTTTATCATAATGATTAGCAAATTGGTGAAGGGATCAATTGTTACCATATATAATAATACAATTTAAAAGAGAATTAATAAAAGAGTGAATAATAAATAAATCATGAAACTTTGTTGTTTTGACAAGGATAGAGAGAGAAAGAGGGGGAGGGGGAGGATATAGAAAAGAGAGGAGAGAGAATTTTTATATTTTTATTTATTATTTTATTTGATTATATTTTTATTTTTAAAATTTTAAATTATATGATTCTTAGCATGTGATATATTATACTAGGCTGTTGAGATTTGACAATTTTTGTTTGATCAAGTCAACGTCATGATAAATTTATTATTAAAATTAAAATATAATTAAAAATTATTATTGTTTAAAAGTTTGAATATATTTATTAAATCACTTAAAATTAAAAATTTATTTATATATTAACTTTTAATAAAATTATAGTCATAAATAAAATTAATTTTTTTTTCATACTAATAATTATTTATAAAATTTTTATAAATATATGTAACAATTGATAAAATATTGTGTTAATAGTTTTTTCAAGTTAAATTAAATCTCCTAAATAAATTAAATATGATAGATCCCAAAAAAATAGCTTTTTTTTTTTATTACTTTACTCATTATATTTATTTTTGTTGGTTAGCATGTTAATATAATAAAATTAATTTAATCAATCTAAACTTTGTTGGATTCTAATATATTTTTATCAATTATGATAATTTTTGATATTCTCTTTAAGTTGTTTAAAATTCATAGTTTTTCATTTTAGGTCAAAGACCCATGAAGTGTCTACTTGTGACTAAGAGATTCATTAGGTCTTAATCTATATTAAAGATTGTTATTTTAACTTTTTTCTTAAACAATCATATTTTCTCCATTTCATAATTCAAAATTAATAACTCTAAATTAGACTTATAAAAAACTTTGAATATAAACCTACTTTAATAAATTATATTGTGAAACATTAATTTGATACAATTAATATGTGCTACAATTTAATTAGATATAGAAAGTTATTTGTATATCTTCATTCTTTATACCCAAGGCACACCGTAATTGTGATGTAAGGTGGTCCTTTAGCTGTTGTTGTCTTTCTCCTGCCGCTTCTTTCAAAACGAAAAATACACCATATATAAACAAGTAAAATAAAGTATACAAATAAATATTATATAATATATAAATAATTATCAATAAATACTGAGTACACATTATATCTTATGTATTTGCACGTTATATATTTTTAAAAAAAAAAAAAAATCATAAGATCATATTACCATGTCACTGCATGGAAAGCCGCATGCAGAGTCCCCTTCTGGGCAATGTGCTCTTCTCCAAAACCAAAGTTCTCGCAAAGGTGCTGAATACGTTTGCGCCTTTTGATATTCGTGGAGGTCCCTTTCACTCTCAGAGATATCGAGACATTTATTGTACACAAATGTAAACCTTTTAAATATAATGACTTATATTAAGTAATTTAAATATATAACAAAAATAATACATCATCAATTAAATTTAATATGTCTAAATAAATAATATAATGTTCATATTTCACAATTATTTTTTTTATTTTTTTATTCATATTACCTTATAATTCATATTATTAAATTAAGTTAATAATATAATATTTTTATTACATCCTTAAATTATAGAATATAAATTATTATATTTTAAATATCATACAAAATTTATTGTAAGCCTCACAGTTGATATTATTTTTATATATAAACTTTAAAAAAAAAAAAACTCGACAATTATTTTGTCGTTAAAATTGACTTGACTAAATATAAATTATTGGTTAGATAAGATCTATGCGCCAAACGTCAAACTATTAGTTGTGCAATAATATTAATTAAATAAAATATTACGCATCGACTGTTCATTGAAAGGAAAATTACTGGTTATTGAATATTATTATTAACCTATGTTTGCCTTTGTTTACACATGATATGACAACAAAATATTTTGATGTTTCACCCGAGAATTTGCAGAGACCCATTTTCTTGCTTGCCAAAGTAAGGAAGGGCCTCACAGTGAAAGGATGAACGGAGTTAAATGAATGTTCCTTGAAGCTTCCCATTCCCCCCCCCCCCCCCGCCCCTCTGCCTACCTGACAACCTCCCAGCGTCTAGTCCACGCAAAGCTATGGCCATGGTGGCGTTATTTTTCGATAAATTATGTTCACTCAACTTATTAGTCGTTCCTATTTAAATCACTAAACATTTCATTACTCTTGGTTAGGTGGAGGAAGAAAACTGGGCTTCTGTAAAGATTTGAAGACGGAAATTGAGAAAGATGAGGGGCTTCAGAGGATATTTCTGGCGATTATTTCTTTTGTTCATACTGGGGACTTTGAAGTAACAAGGGAATAAAGGGACGGAGACAAAGGTAACTTCCTTCCCTAAGAAGTCCACAGAAACTGGTCTTGTAGCCTTTAGTGATGATTATTGTGATCTAAACAACGTCCTCCAATACTTAATTGAGTGACAAGAATTAATGCCCTTCTAAGATCCCTTTTCTCTTCTCCTGGAGTATATCACATTTCTTGCTTGTGTGTGCCGTGGCCCCCGTGAAATAATATTGTAGCTTCAAGGATTCCAATACAATTTGTCCATGCATTCCTTGCAATAAAATTTGTTTTCAATGATGTTTTGGTACCATATTTTGAGGTGTGGCTTGTGAAATAGATATTTAACATAAGTTCATTTTAAGGATCTCTTGTCTTAGTGCAGGAACCACTTATCTGTCTTTTTTAGTTGATTTGTTCGAGATCCTTGATATCATGATATGCAGCAACAAGGCAAGAATTCTTTTTTATAATGTTTTTCCTTCTTCTGAGCAAAGCAGTGTACAGCACAACATACAAAAATACACAGGCACGTGTAAATGATAAAGTGGCCTCAAATGATTGCTTAATCTCCTCCATTTTTCCTTGGGAAAAGAAGTCAATATCTCAAGTTGCCAAGGGCTTCAAATTCTCTGGATAAACTGGAGCTCAATATAAAATTTAGTGAGTAACCTGGTGCCCAGTTCTCTATGAAGATTGATTGGCAATGATTCAATGGTATGAAAGAGCAATATAGGCAGACTTGGTAATTGAAGCTGGACAATCAAGCTGAAGACCATGGTGCTGGAGCATTACTCACCATTGGCTGTTATCCAAATTGCAGAAGGCTCTCCTCTGGTTTTTGGAATTTCAGTTAAGGTGGTTGCTTCCAGTTGAAGAAACAGGCTGCAAAACTTTTGTATGAAGCTATCTAAGTTAGCTTACTTGTCACTCAATCATGCGCTTAATTTTTTAATGTATTAAGAATGAATGGATGATGACTCCATTTCGTAATTCTTAGGTTTAAATTTAAATTAATTTGAATTTGTATTTGAATGGACTTGATCTTGTAAGTACATTACTTCAAAATTCAAACATGTAATGATGTATACTTTTTGAATCTTCATACATGAGTCACTTTTACAACCCTCTGGTCTTGGCTTTGATCCTCTTCTTTGTGTGCTACTTTAGCTGTCAAAAGTCTGCAGGTTTCCTGGTTGCATTTGAGGTGTTTCCTCTGCTAGCATACCAACGGTAATCTTTATGCCAATTATTGTTGTACTTCCATGACTCTCTCTATATATATATATCAAAAGAAACTTCTTGGTTCTGCTTTACGGGATCATTCTGTAGTGTCTGCAAGTCTCAATCTATTACATTTCTATGAGCTTATTTAACGGTGGGGTGCAAACAGATGTATCATTAACACAACGTGCTGCCATCATGGAATGTAGACCTTCGGTCAAGTGGAAAGCATCAAAAGAAGTAGAGTTTGTCCGGGTTCAGGCCGGCTGTTAGCCACGGTATGCATTCTGAGGTTCCATTTCTGTGTCCATTAAGCATATTGAAGTTCATCCGAAATCTAGAAACTTCAGCAAAACAAAACAATTCAACAGATCCTGAACATGAAAAAGTGAAATGTGGTAGAGTAATTAATGAAATACCATATTTAGAAGGATTCATAATTGCGTCATAGGCTAGCCAATTAGCATGACCATGAACAAAAACAGGACCAGGGAGAATGGAGGTCAAGTTTTGGAGCATATCAGGAAGTTTGTCATTGAAGTATAAAATGGGCTGGTTCTCTTCTTGATCACATTTTCCATTCTGCTTGTCATTCTTTGCCATTGACGGTACGCACCCAATGGGGCCAATCTCGTACATCAAAATCTTCCTCTGTTGGTACATAATCATATTTAGATATAGAGGAAGAACATGCTGGACCTGAACTATGGCCCACAAGAGAGAAAAAAAAGAGAAAGAATCCAATGTAGTATCTTCGGTTAATTGTCTCTTTCCTCTCTCTCTCTTTGTTTTTTTTTTTTTTTATTCAATTAGGCTTATATTCCTATCTTCGACAATAACATCAGGGCATGCCTCCTCCTACTTATTCAACTTTCTTGCTTTTCATGCTTGCCATCACAGAAATCATGGGATAAAGATAACTTTTCCCTACAAAGGAGGATAAGGCTTTTACCTTAGAAAAGCCAATTGTTCATCCTTTTTGAGTTTGTGACTCGCCAAGTGGAAAAATCACGATAACATTCATTCCACTACCGCATCCCTTTTGAGTGTGGGAAGCAAATGCTGCATTAGCTAAATCATGTGCGTGGATGCTAATTCAATTTGGATGATTAGGGTCATTCTTGTGAAGCTTAATTGTATCCTGATTCTTTTCTTTTCTTTCGGCTCCTTTGTTTCATTTATGTATCATTGTTAGCAAATTGGCTACCCGTAGCCGCGAGATCTTAATTCTGATGTTACCAAATTGTAAACACGATACCAACCACTCGTAGCTATTAAAACTATTCTGGACAAACCATCTGAAAACATATTATCATAACAACGTGACAGGCATAATCCAAGTTAAGGACTTTGAAGTGATTAAAAAATGAGTGGCTACTACCCAGATTCATCCAGCGTCTGTTGACCATCAGAGTTTTTAGTTAAATATCCTGGAGAATTATTCGCCGAGGCTTGCAAAAGCTGACAAATTGGCAGTGTACTGATCTCACCCTCGAAGGACAACAGTACTTTTTTCCTGCGAAGGGTTCCTACTTTAGTGCACATAGCATTGACGTTCATTTGTAACTAGTTACAAGTTTCCTCTACTCCTTAAGAAAGAAGCAACTTCGGTGGTCCAATCTGAAGTAAAAGTAATTAATTGCCTACAATAAATGGGATGCGATGGGACTTGCGCTGATGCAGCAAGGTACGAAAACAAAATGAAAATAATAAAAATAAACGTGTCATGATCTTTCGATGTTGCATATAAATACAGAAACCTATAAAATTGGTGTTGATGGTTGCATAATTGAATAGAAGACGGTGTGGAAAAGTGCAATATGGCTCATTATATTTAAAAAAAAAAAAAAAAGAAACCCCCTTTAAGCTTTCTTGTGTGTTTAGTTTCCCATAATCAGAAAAATTAATTTCTAATAAACTTGTATAAAATGTTTGCGAACAAAATTGAGATTGGACTTTTGCAGCCTAATTTGGTAACAAATGAATAAGAAAATCTGTTCGTATTAAAAAGTTCAAAAAAAAGAGAATCAAAATCACCACGAAGGGGGTTTTAAGTCAATTTTTTTAAAATTGAAAATTTCAAATCCAAATCTCAATTAATTAGGGTCAACTTGAAAAAAAAAAAAGGTTTGGTTAAGAAACAAAAAAAAACAACATAAATATAATACAAAATCTCTCTCTTGGAGCGTGCAGAACAGCGGCAACCAACGGGCATATGAGGAAAGAAAATCCCACCAAAGAGCAAGAACAGAAAAAAAACAAGTTGCTTGCACGATCTCCCAAGCAAGAAAAAACATATATATACCATCCACACAACAGAAAAAGGGCAGGAAAAGGAATAAGTGAAGCTAAATCCCCACCCTTGGAGTTCTGCCTCTCTTTGCTTGGCCTTCTGGTTAAGCAGAGTTCTAGGTGTTTGCACACAATACAAGGTACATGCCCCTGTCCTTTTCTCTTTCTTGTTTTTCGGTCTCTGTATATTGAAGACCCGAGTTTCAAGAAACATGTGATATGGGTTTTTGTCTTTTGTTTTGCTCAAATGGGTTCGCTTCAAAATGAGATTTTGATGATGGGTTTTAGAGAAAGACCTGTTTTTGCTGCGTTTTAGCTCTTGCTTCTTTGTCTCGTTCATTGTGATCCTTTACGAGATTGGCATTTGCTTTGAAAGTGGGGTTTTGCGTAGGTTTGTTATATTTTTGTATTGCGCTTTACTCTGGATTTGGTGAAGGGGTTTGCAGATTATGAAATCTTGCACATAGATTAATCACCTCGCCTGAGTTTTTATTTATTTATTTATTTTTCCTTCTGCTGTTGATATATGTGTATGTTGGCTTCTTGTGACTCGATACTGTGGAAATATAGTTTATAAATTATGTTTTTTTTTTTCTTTTATATTCATTTAATTTGTTTATACAATTCGTTGGTTGAAGTGTATTGTGGGAGGTTTGTTAATTTGATATGCCAGATAGTTATTGGTAACCTCTGGGCTTTTAACCAATAGGCAGCAATATGAGAATTTGCATACTAAACTAAAATAATATATATATATTTTTTCTTGGGAGCATTGTATGAAATGATCAAAGGTTTGTTGGTGTTGATGTTTCATTTGGATTTTGAATGATTTCAGTTTGTTTGTTATGTCTCTTCCATATATGGAGGTGAGGTCTCCTGGATCCTGAAGGGCTTTCAAAACAATTGATGTCCGGTTCAAAATTTTTTTCTTTTTTTTCAATCTTGTGCTCTAATAAATCTACAGTGCCTCAATAACTTTATTGTTTGTTTTAATGTCTCTTTTATTCCTTCCAATAGTAGTGCCAGATTCAGAAATGGCAAGAATCCGGGTATCCTCTTGGTCGAGCTCTTAAATCCTTTTAAGTTCTGGGAACATGACAAGTTTTGGGAGCTTGTGTTTCTCTTGTTACATAATACAGAATTGGTTTAGTGGGATTTCTGTCCCCCTATGGTCATGGAACTTTGTGATTGATTCTCATTAGTGATAGCTTGTTGTATACTGAGGTTTGTGCTGATTTCATTGTGTGTATGTGTAAGGTATTCTTTATGTCCTTTTGGGCAGATTATTGGAGTTTGGTTCAACCAGAACTTGCTTCTGACTTGACCTAATACCTGAATATATCTCAGTGAGCTCTCTTACCTTGTGGAACATAATTACTGAATTTGAGTCATATTCACTATCATAAAAAGTTGTTCTCTGTTTTCAGGTTTTATATTTGTTCATTTGTTCTCTCCATCTTATACCCATTTGATGGTGGAGCAGAGAATTACCCTGTCCATGACCCCTAATTTGACCGAGGGAAATCAAGCGAATTCTAGTAGGAACTCTCCAGGAAGCTTGACTTCTTCAAACAATGGAGAAAAGATTTCTCCTCACTATCTCCGAGCTTCAACTGGTTCTTGTCACAACTACTGTAAATATGGAAGAAAGCATGCATCTGAAGAGAAGGCAAGGCATAAAGCTAGAAGGATTACAAAGAAACCATCTGATGGCCAGAGTTTAGTAGAGTTACAACAAGAGAGGGAGAAGAAATTACCAGCTAACTTGAATCCTAGTGCCAAGTCAAAAATCCATGAGCCTACTACTCCTGAGGTTACCAAGAGGGAAGTGTCAACAACATCAGCTGATGGCAAGAATTCCTCCTCCAGTAGAGTTCTGGCTGTGGAAAAGACACCAGTGGGGGCATTGTCAACTAAATCAGTTGACCGAAAAATTCCATTTTTCAGAGAAATTTTGGCAAATAGGACAAAAGAGGGAACTTTGACAGAATCCTTGGACAGCCAAATTCCAGTATCTAGTGAAACTTATGCTGGGAAGAAGAAAAAGCCACAGCAGGGGATGGAGAAGGCAACAGTGGTCAAGCTTAAGACTTCACTTGATTCTAAACGTCATTCATCTCCAAAAATCATGAAGCAGGATGTGCCATTGAATTCTGGAAATCCAAAGGTCTCTTTGAAACAATCTTCATCAAAAGCTAAAGTGAAATTGGCTGAACACTGTTCTACTTCTCTGACATTAAGACTGTCTTCCCCCAATGCTTCAAGAGTTTTAAACACCAGGAGAAACAGTGTCACCAATGAAGTACAGAGTACAGGGACCTCCAAGACAGCATTAAAGAAAGTGCAGACATTGCAACGAGCTTCATCTTTCCCAAAAAGCAGCTTCAGTGGAAATGCAGTAGGGCTGGCCTCTCCAAGATCTCCGCTCAGAGTTGCAAGCCTGAACATGAAGAAGCACAAGGGCTTGAAAGTTGTGTCTTCTATGAAGAACAAGAACAAGATTGGTAAAGCGGATAATGAGCTGCTGAATGTTAATAATGCCAACCCTCAATCCACCAAGGTACTCGAATTACCTAATGGCAGTGTGGTTCAAAAGAAAACCTTGCATGCTATCAAGATGGAATCTGAGAGCAATTGTTTGGAGTCTGACCATAATGAGACATTTTCTGGCGAATCCTCTCCACTTCTATGTTCTTCATCCAAGGCTCTACCACTTCCAAAGTCTCCAATTTCATCTTGTCATAATGAAGAAAATATAGAAGAATCTGAGAATACCATGGCTGAAGCAGAATATGACTCTATCTTTCAATTTGATGAAACTGAGTCCCTTGAAGAGGCAGAAACATTGGAAGGGGAAAATGAGATGATGCAGCATAACAAGGCCGGGACCATTCATTCAGATGACAAGGATGAGCTATTATATTTTAAGAGGGAGAAGGTGGTTGATATCCAGTCTGAGAATAATGGTCCAAGAAAACTGAAATTCAGGCAAGGAAGAATGTTAGAGAAGAACCAAAGTCTCAAAGGCAATGCCCGAATGAGATTCAGGAGCACAACAGCTGATGGCAATACAAATGACAGCGAACCTGACTCAGAAAAAGTTGTTTTAAGGCATCAAGATGTACGGCAAAAGAAAGATGCCCAGGGTCTGTTTAATAATATTATTGAAGAAACAGCAAGTAGACTTGTTGAGACGAGGAAGAGTAAAGTTAAAGCCTTGGTTGGTGCTTTTGAAACAGTGATCTTTATCCAAGATGGCAAATCCTCTCCAAATACTGCCTTTTGACTTGGATAAAAAAAAAAAAAAAACTCCAAAACAGGAAACAAATTGTGAAATGTAGATTGCAGTCGACTGGGTTGCAAAGAGATGATAGGAAAATAACTGAGCTTGGGAAGATAGATTTTTCCGGTCAACAAGCTTATTGAGTTATGAAAATATAGAGTTAGATTGTTTCTGTTGAGGTCAGATAGCCGATTTAGAGTTGACAGAATTTTCGTGGTTAATCTTGACCTGCTTCAATACATTTTCTAGGAATTGTGTGCAGTATCTTCCTGCATGAACTTTGTAACCATTTGTGGTTGTTCTCGCTCTGTGAAGAAAACAAATATACTCATCTTGATTGAGTGAGACAGAAAGCTTCATGACTGGTTCTGCAAACAAGTATACTCAAATGTAATCGGCAATCTTATTTTTGTTCAATTTATTTCTTTATGATTAAATCTACCGTTGGCTAGTCATTTTTGTTTCTTAAAAGAATTCTACAGGAGGCACGAATGCTCAGTTAAAGTTCTCAGTTTATACCGTCCGTGCCTTTGGTCGGTATCTGACATACCATCTGCTGTAGTTTTGCAGTTGGGTGCTTAAGTATAATAGCAGCATCACTTCCTTCGTATGCGAAAAATCTCCATTGACAGCATTGCTGACACTGGCTTGTAGAGTTCAACCATCATTATCATGACTTGCCATATTCTGATTGGATTTAGTAGTTAAGCACGAGATTAGCCTGCCAAAAGTTCAGCACCCTCACCAGATAATCCACGAAACTAATAAGAACTCCTACGCTCATAAGAAAATATTCATTTCTCCAGATGAAACAGGCCACCTAATGGAGCTAAAGTACTCAAATTAAAAAAAACGAGAAAGGAAACTTGGCCTAACAATGACTTTTGAATAACGAAGGAATCTTCAAAAAGAAAAAAACAAAAAACCTTAAAAGAAGCATCGCACCCAATCTACATAGCCAGAATGTCAATTTGATTAGGTGATAGAAAATTGAGGCCTGCTTGAAGATAAGCTGCACTCAACTAGTTGTATATTGCTTTTCGAATTTTATAACAACTTAACATGCGTCTCTATTTGCAGGAATAAAAGACAGAAGTAGATTTGTAGAATCATATAATCTGGCTAAAGCCACTTTCATCGTCTTCAAAGTCCAGACCAGAAATACGCATCCGCCCAATATTAACTGCAAAATCCAAGACATGGTTAGAGAGTTTCAAACAAGGCCTGTTGCAACTTCTTTGTGCAACATAAAGCCATGAGAACTAAAGGCAAGTAGAAAGGGTGTCCCAGCACAAAAGACTCCCACATATGTGGGGTCTAGGGAAGCTGCCATTATATGTTGAGGAGGACACCATATCAGTGATATGACAGCAAAAGCATAGAACAAAGGAGAGAGGTTTTAGTTAAAAGGACATGCCACTGTTTTGAGTATAAGACATTCCATTCTCCAGGATCAAATGTGGTTCCTGTTTTATGTAAAAGAACATGCCATTAATTTTGTGTTGTCATAAAGTGTCACTAAGAAGAGGCCGGCTTCCTTCAGATGGTTTGTAGCTTTGAATTTATCTTACATTGAAGATTTAGGGCCCTATTACCCTCATAATTTATTATTACTAGGATATTTTCCAAAAAGGCACGAAATGGACTGCTTGAGTCGACTGCTAGATTTTAAATTGGCACATTCACTGGACTTCAAGGATTTAAAAATGTGGCTTAGTCAGCAATAATTCCTTTTCATTGATGAGAATAGTCAATTACATACCAACAGCATCTTGCCCAGCTAATTTTGGCATGAACTGCTTAATATGGTCTTCTGCTGCTTTCTCTGCTTTCAGTGTCTCACATTCAAATGAAATAGAAATTTTTTTCTTCCCATGTTTTTCTTCTAACATATCCACAACATCCTTCTCCCAACTGCAAGTCGGGACACATAATGAACAGTTTCATAATGCAGCAAAAGGGAACAGATCTAAGCTAGCAGACACAAAACAAACAGTCAGACCAAGGATGGAAGTTTAAATAGTATTAAAGGTGTGTGTATGCATATGCGCGCCTGCGCGCCTGTGTGTATGCACAGATTTTTTTGTAGCCTTAATTAAGTTGTTTAGAAGAACAGTTCCACAATAAGATCATACAATATCAAACTTATATTATTATACGCTCATATTGGTCTTACATTTCAGAGGGATATGGTTACCCTATTTCTTAGACACATCCAGTATAAGATACAAACTACAGTTGGTAATTCCAAAAATATTATATTAGCTTATGTTTCATCAAATAGTTCCCATGAAACGTAATGAATTCATTTCTAAAAATCAAGCTACTGAAAGTTATCATCGCTACCAGATACCAACTAAAATAAATCAAGATTTCTTACCCATGAGCATGATCAATGCTATGGAACCGAGCAGCATCATGGCCTCTACACTCAACTACAACAACTTGTTCCTTTCTACTCTGCCACATATTCAATGAAGAAAACTAAACAAAGGCATGAACAAACAGAACTGTAGATCAAAAAAAAAAAAAAGACAAAAAGGGAAACAAACCAAACAGAAGAAGACAGCAGGCAGTCCATACATTGTAGTCCATAATTGTAAGCTTGATCAGGCGATAATCCTCACCCCTGCTGCACTCCCTTTCACAAGCCACCTCTTTTATCCATAAACAAAGAGTTTACATGCAAATAAATAAAATAAAATAAAATAAAAACACATCATGATTAGAATCCAAAGCAAAAGAAGGAGTTCTTGGCTTAGCTTCACAGAATTTGATTCACATTTGGCCAAGGAAAGATGCAGACATTATGGGGCGCTTGCAGGTTATATATATATGAACGGGAAGGCTTGGTTTTGATGGTAAAGTTTATTCTACATTGACCTGGAGGTCATAAGTTCGAGTCAGTGGAGTAAACAAACTCTTTGATTCACTAGAACCTCATAGTATGAGAGCCTCCACGCGCACACAGACACACAAAAAGACATACATGCCATGTGGGGTGTTGTAAAGAAGTACCAGTGCCATGGAGGCCATAACAAATGGAGTGAGGAAGGTGGATGAAGTGGCCAGAGATGGACCCACATGGTAACAGTGCAAGAGATGCTACTCCTTCTTTCACCTCTCCAACTTTCTCCTGCTTTGATTCTGCTGCTACTACCTCTTCTTTTCCCACCTCTGCACATACATTGATTGAAGAAAAACGTTGAATGGGTCACCTTCTTACATTACTGTAATGCCAATGCCCAAATAAACAGCCAATAAAGACAATGAATTTCAACTTACCCATCACTTGAAAATGCTTATACAGTCCTTCACAAATTTATTCTCTGTTTCTACCGGAGCTTTTGGGAAGGGAAGAGAGAGACAGAAATCATCGCCGGCCGATGAGTGAATTAAACGGCGTCCTTTTTCTTGGAAACTTCCCCAATGCCTTTCTCTGCTAGCAGGTGTCTACTTTCTTGCGGCTGTACAAGGTATTAAGGTTACCATTTTTTTGTCCAAAACGAAAAACAAGACGGCGTCGTTTTTCTTGGAAAAATCCCCAATTCTCATTTTCGGAAAGGAAAAATTGACTGAACACAAATTTAATAGACTCAAATCGACGCAAAAATTTTTACACTATATTTTTATATTTTACAATATATTTATATATAGTATAAAAGGTTTTGGGGTTCGTTTTAGGAAAAATCGTCTCTTTTGGCCTTTGTAAGAGGTTATCTTGAGCTGGGTCTCCTACATATCTTGCTCCACCAATGTTACAGTAACAGGAATCCATAAAGATAAAGGTACAAACTTTTGCACTGTTGTAATTTGCTGTTCCAATGGGAGCAGATTCTAGAGGTAGTGGTTTGGTTTAGGCAAGCAAAAGTTGCTTGATGCAAGGGCTTGCGCACTGAAGTGAAACTGAAACCAGGTCAATGTTCTTCAAGTTGATTGCTTTTTTTCTCCAGAAAGTAAGGTTGAGCTGAAGTGAACAAATTTATTGTGCAATCTCTATTACTCTCGGTGAGGGAGAAGTGCTGAAGAATCAATATTACTTGGGAGGGAGGTTTGGTGGCTGGACTTCGAGTATGGTTACAACAAGCTGGGATGGATTGGCTCACCAAAGTGGAGTTTATATGCCTAGTATTTGTGGATTCTGTGGTGGTTCGGCTAATTTAAGGAATAGAACCCATGTGGGAATTTGTGATCTTAATTCAGTTTCCATGTCTGCAAAGGGGCAAACTTTCTTTGGAAGCATACATTTGAGGGTGCCTCATATGTGTTTGTTACTTGTACCCACTAGAATCGAAAATTTGCTTGGTGTCTCAGAGGCGATTGCTGGTAATAAATCTGGATTGGTTTATCAAGAAAATGAAGAAACTGGGTTGGCGGAAATGGAAAAGGATGAACTTGACTTGGATTTATTTGGCCAGCATTTGCCTCCTTGGGGAAATGTGGGGAATGACCAAGGATCAGATACTTATTCTGAAACTGCTGCAGAGCCTTCATCAATTTTAAGACATTCCATTACAGTGAATGAAAGTAAGGTATCCTTTTTGGAGGAAACTGATGAAGAAAAACTATCAAGTAGGATATTGATGCTTAGCAGATCCAACAAGGTTAGAAGTGCACTAGAATTGTTTAGATCCATGGAGTTCTTGCATCTGCGAATCAATGGACATGCGTGCAATTCTCTGCTCTCAAGCCTTCTGAGGCACAAACTGCTTGACAATGCAATGGATGTCCTTGAGTTCATGAAGACAAATGGCATCACAACGGGACATACATATAGCATAATACTCAAAGCAATTGCTAGTGCTCAGAGTTGTGATTCAGCCCTCAATATGTTTGCAGAAATGGAAGGGTCCAGCGAGAAGAAGAAATTTGACATCATTGTTTATAACACCATGATATCTGTATGTGGCAGAGCAAACAATTGGGTTGAGACTGAGAGAATATGGAAAAGTCTGAAGGCAAATGGCCATTGTGGGACGCAAGTGACTTATGAGCTGTTAATTTGCACTTTTGTCCGTTGTGGCCAATATAAGCTGGCTCTTGATGCTTATGGTGAGATGGTTAAAAATGGATTGGAACCAAGAGATGATACTCTGAACGCTGTAATCGGTGCGTGCTCAAAAGAGGGAAAGTGGAATTTGGCACTAAATCTCATCCAAAATATGCTTAACTGCAGGCAAAAGCCAAACCTTATAGCGTGCAATGCATTGATTAACTCACTTGGGAGAGCTGGGAAGGTTCAACTAGCATTTAGGGCTTTCAAAATTGTCAAATCCTTGGGTCATACACCTGATGCATACACATGGTATGCATTAATTAGTAGTCTTTATAGGATAAATCAACATCACTGTGCTCTTCAGCTGTTTGAGAGCATAAAAAGAGGACAAATTTCTCAAATGAGTGAGAATGTGTATCACCTTGCTTTAATGTCTTGCCAGAAGCTCAAATTATGGGATAAAGCTCTTCAGATTTTATGGCAGATGGAAGCTTCAGGAATGCCAGTGTCAACTGCAACATATAATTTGGTTATTGGTGCTTGTGAAATTGCAAGAAAGCTGGATGTTGCATTACAAGTTTATGAGCACATGGTTCACCAGAACTGCACTCCAGACATGTTTTCTTATTTGTCATTGATAAGAAGTTGCATACGGGCCTCTCTCTGGGGTGAAATGGAGGAAATCCTTGATGTAAGTTCAACTTTGGTATGCTTTGACACTTAAGAAATATTACCACATAGAAAGATCACATTAGCTTTTCAACCACTGTTAACCACGGCTATTCTGCCTTTGTTGTTCAGAATTTAATTCCATCTGGGAAATCGAAAGAAGGAAAAAAGAATTGTTGAGACACCATTCATAATCTGTTATGGGCACTAGCTCCTAGCAGTTTCCATTCTTACCCTTCTGTTTTGGTTGGACCAGGTTGCACCAAATAGCTCTGCCTATCATGCAGCCATCAAGGCCATGTGCTTAAACGGCAAGGTTGGATTAGCCAAAAAGCTGTACGTTAAAATGCCTAGAAGTGCTCTGGGACATAATGGTAAGGGCAGCCTTGAATCTTGATGCTTCAAAGGAGCTATGAAAGAAGTTGAGAAAACGGGCGGATTACCTTCATGCCAGAGATGACCCCTCAAATGGTTCTCGTGTTGCCACTGCTCGCTGGCATCGGGGGAGGAAATCACAAAGGGAACGAAAGATGAGCTTAGTTTTCTTCTGTGTATGTACACATGCCCCTTGCGTGACAGAATTATACTCCCATTTTGAATATGAGCCATAGCATGACAAAGCAAAATTAATCAGTTCCCTGTACCTTACATTTTCAATTTCATATTCGTCTCCCAAAATGCCCCAATTTTGTAAGGCAATGCCAATAATAACCTATAAAGCCATGTCAAAAATTCTAGGAGCCCAAGATAGCCAATAAACAGTAATGATAGATATACCTTAAGGAACGTATATTGTACAAGAAACATTAAATGGCAACTGTCTGCAAAATTTGTGCACAGCAGCACCATACAGTAACAGAAAACTACACTACAAGGCAGATATTTAAACAGCCTGTGAAAAAGCTTTTCTTTCTGTAGCTTCAGTATCTGTTCCAGGTTCAAGTCGTTTGAAGACCAGCTTCTGCTGGGGAAGTTGGCCATTAGTAACTGTGACCTCTGTATCTACTAACACGTTGTCCTCATCCTTAATTTCACCCCTTAAGATGCCCTTGGCAAGTTCATTTTCAGCCTGCTGCTGAATCACCCTCTTGACCGGCCTAGCTCCGTAATTTGGATCATACCCAAGATTTCCTAGGAGTTCTACAGCTGCATCTGTCACCACAATTTTTATCTTCCGGTCTGCAAGTCTTTGTTGCACGCGCTCCAGCTGTCATGAACATAAAAGTGAGTGGTAAGGGTGCAAAACATGCATTGACATGGGAAAGGAAGATAGACAAAGAATTACATATCAGAATCTTAGTATGGAATCAAATTCAAATACTCCGTGATTAGTTGCGTAGCTCTTCAAAATAACAATTAGCTGATACCGATGTGTTATGAACAAAAATTGTGGCCAAGCTAAGCAGACATCATAATAAATCAGCTTACCTGTAACCGAACGATGCGGTTTATCTGGTCCCGATCTAGTGGCTGGAATACTATGTACTCATCAACCCTATTCATGAACTCAGGGCGAAAGACTGATCTTGCAGTATCAAGCACCCTCTGCTTGATCATACTGTAAGCCACCTCCATCGGTAGGCTATCATCTGTGTCAAGTATGTACTGTGAACCCACATTTGAAGTCATAATGATGACAGTGTTGGTGAAACTGACTGTGCGGCCCTGTGAATCGGTAACTCTCCCATCATCCAAAATCTGAAGGAAGACATTAAAGACATCAGAATGAGCTTTTTCTATTTCATCAAAAAGAATCACTGAATATGGCCTCCTGCGAACTGTCTCTGTCAACTGCCCCCCTTCCTCATAACCCACATAACCAGGTGGAGCACCTATCAATCGTGAAACAGCATGCTTTTCCATATATTCACTCATATCAATCCGTACAAGGGCCTCTTCAGTGTTGAACAAGTAGGAAGCCAGGGCTTTAGCCAGTTCTGTCTTTCCAACACCAGTTGGACCCATGAACATGAAACTGGCTATTGGACGACGTGGATCTGAGAGGCCAGCACGAGATCGTTGAATCGCCTCCGCTACTGCTTTTACTGCAGGATCCTGCCCCACCACACGCTTATGCAGCTCTTCCTCCAAATGCAGCAACTTCTCCCTCTCAGATTGTTTAAGCTTGGAAACAGGGATGCCAGTCCATTTGCTCACAATTTCGGCAATATCATCTCCTGTAACTTCTTCTCTCAGCATAGACTTTCCAGAACTCATATATTCATCCAACTCTTTTTCCGCAATTTCGAGTTGCCGTTGCAAAGAGTTCAAGCTTCCATACTTTAGTTCAGCTGCTCGATTGAGATCATACTCACGCTCAGCCTGCTGAATCTCAAGGTTTACCCGGTCAATCTGCTCAAGATAGTAGGATGGTTAGATCAATATTTGTTAACCTTCAACATGATTTCATTGTTTTAGCTTCATTTTGACAAATTTTATTAGCCTTAGCAAACAGTCTTGTAGGTGCTATACTCATTACTCCTATCCCCCCATGCTTCTGTTGAGATAATTCAGGAACATGGACTAATGCTGTCATCATGATGACAACTTTTTTGATGGCTAAAAATATATGTTGAACTGTCAATCAGAAATATACATCTATACATACATACATAATGAGGGTAACAAACACCATGAGAAGCATAATACCTCTTCCTTGATGGATTGGATGCGTGTCATGACAGACTTCTCGTGCTCCCATTGCTCTGTCAGCTCAGCTTGTTTCTTCTTTAACAGAGACAACTCAGCCTCAAGACGGCTTAACCGATCCTTGGAAGCTTTGTCTGTATCATTTGTAAGAGAAAGCCTCTCCATCTCCAACTTTAAAACTGAACGGTTGATTTCATCCAGGGCAGTGGGCTTTGAAGTAATTTCCATCTTCAGCTTTGCAGCAGCTTCATCGACTAAATCAATAGCTGCAATTTGAAAATTCATGAGCACTTTATGGAACCCTTAAGTCCTTGTATAGAATTGTAACAACATTTATATAGGCGTTTGTAAACATGGAGGCAGAAACAAGTATCGCATAAAAACCTAGCAATTACTATGCCAAACGAAAACTATTTTCCAGAAAGTATAAAAAGTGGTTTTAAATAATGAAGACATTACAACTCCCTTGGCACTAAAATCCAGTAACTTTACCTTTGTCAGGTAAAAAACGTCCACTGATATAACGATCTGACAAAATTGCAGCTTCAACAAGTGCACTGTCAGAAATGCGGACTCCATGATGTAGCTCATACCTTTCACGCAGTCCCCGGAGGATAGAAATTGTATCTTCCACTGAGGGTTGATCAACGTAAACTTGCTGGAAACGACGCTCCAGTGCAGGATCTTTCTCAATATATTTGCGATATTCATCCAATGTTGTTGCCCCAATGCAGCGCAGCTCTCCTCTACCAAGCATAGGCTTCAAAAGATTTCCTGCATCCATTGCCCCATTGGTTGCACCTGAAATAGATGTTGATCAGTGATTTATTGCCATCCAAATAAGGTAACCAGCTACTGCATGGCCACCTGTTTTGAGATCCTTCCTACATATTCGTCACAAGGTAAAGATGAATTCATTCTTGATTTGAAAATATTCACATTCATGAACCAATCCTAACTCGACTGGAGAAAAAAGATATTTGACAAATAAATTACCTGCCCCAACAACGGTGTGGATCTCATCAATGAAAACAATAATCTGGCCATCAGATTCCGTAACTTCCTTAAGAACAGCTTTCAATCTGTCTTCAAATTCTCCTCGATATTTTGCCCCAGCAATGAGAGCACCCATGTCAAGGGATATTAGCTGTGAAGCAGAAGGAATCAATGGTAGGTATGACTGGTAGGGACATCACAAAAACTGCAACGCTTATACAAGACACCTCCCCTCACCAACCACCCTCCCCCCAACAGAAAGTGAGGGGGCAGCAAGCAAATAGTTTCTTGAAAAGTGGAACTAAGCTTTTACATAAAGAACACACCTTTCGGTTCATCAAAGCTTGTGGTACATCGCCTTCCACAATTCTCTGGGCAAGCCTGTCCAAGAAGGTGCAGCAAGTGAATCTCCCAATGCACAGAAGATCCCATCAAGATGGGAAGTCAAAATACTGTAGTAAGCAAGCAACCAACCAAGATCAAATTGATCAACCCCCAAATTCAAAATCCTAATTCAGACACAAATATGATGGTGTGTCAAACTTGGGTCTCAGCATATACTCAAGACATTGTTATCATTCACACCAACATATTCCAATTTTTTTCTTGCTCCAAGTAAAAAAAAGATCAGGATACACAGAGCCTTTACCACTGGATAAAAGAAAAACTGCATAGTTTACACAGAAAGAAATCAGAAATTTTCAGATAAAGAACTTGGTTTGTTCAGAAGTCAGTCATTCCAGATTGCACAACCTTAATGGCATACTGGACCCCTAATACCATTACCATGTAACAAGAAGCAAAGAGACAACGGCTTACCCTTCAGATATGGCAGTTTTACCAACACCTGGTTCACCTATCAACACGGGATTGTTCTTTGTCCTCCTGCACAGAATTTGGATGCATCTACGTATTTCATCATCTCTTCCAATAACGGGGTCAAGCTTTCCTTCTTTAGCCATGGCAGTCAAGTCTTTTCCATATTTCTCAAGTGCTTCATACTTACCCTCAGGATCTGTAATGAACAATAGCATGAGACCAACTCAAGGCAAAATAAATAAGCACTAAGGTGCAAAGAACTCAACCATATCTGTGGGAAATATCTGCACACAGATATACACAAGAAGCAAGTGAGAAAATGCTGCAAAGCAGCATAAAAAAGTTCTATGGAACATTTTTCACCTTGGTCAACAACTGATTGGTGTCCCCGTATGGATTCTATTGCTGATCTTAAAGATGAAAGAGTAATCTGAAAATCTTTAAACAATTGCCTCCCAAATCGTTGGTCTTGAGCAAATGCAAGAACCAAATGTTCAACAGAAACAAATGAATCGCCATATTCTTTCTTGAATTCCCTGGCACGCTGGATCAGGGCCTCCAAGTCACGTCCTAGCATAGAACCAGCAGAATCACCAAGAACCTAGATTCATCAGACAGGCAAGAGTAGCAAATCAGGTAGTTACTACTAAAGGTCTTTGTCATGGAATTTTAAAATTTCACAAATCAAGGTACACTAAATAATAGATATACTACATGTTATAGTCATCATAGGACTGAGAGTTTCTCAATTCATGCTTTATATTACAGTAATGTTTCATCAATGAATTTGAATGTTCTGCATAGCAGTCCATCCAAAACACAACCATCTTTTCCACTGAGGCCCCCAGAGTTATTAATCAATTAGTAAGACACAGGTGAGATTTTTAAGATGTTTATTCAAAGCCTTATGAAAAGTATACATATTTGGAGCATGCATAAGAAGTATTTATTTTCAAGGTCCCACAGCTGTGCAACAAAACCACATAAACTAGAATAAACAATTTCATTTGGGGTACACAATGACAAAGCTTCAGATGACACGAAGCTACATGAAGAATAACTGAGACACCAATAACTACTAGAAAAAAGCTACAAAATCAAGATATTTTGAAATCACCTTTGGCTGCCGTTGGATAAACTTGTCAGTCGCTTCTAAAAGACGAGTATTATCAACTCCAGCCTTGCTAAATATTCGGCGGGCAAGCCCATTCTTTTGCTCCAGAAGGGACTTCATCAAATGCTCTGTCTCCACTATTTGATGCTTGTTCTGCTTGGCTACGTCTGGAGAAGAAACAATACCTTGCCATGCCATGTCCGTAAATTCCTGTTGAGTGATCTGTCAAGTCCCACAAATCCATATCAGTACTTCAAACGTATCATCAACCGCACCTATTTATGTTGAACAGGTCATATAGCATCCAAAAGGGAAGAACTGCATAAGAGATTGAATTTAAATCATTGATGGAAAATATCCACAACATCTGTCACTTCACAGATGCACAAAATTCGGAACCGCCATCCATTCAGACTCACAAGTAATGCGTACAAATAGAAAGCAAACTCAAATACGCTAACAGGAAAAACATACACAAAGACTATTATTAACTACCAGTGAGAATCCCAAACATCCATTGAGGCAAACTAGTTGAGACTCGTGGTCGTGTAAGAAAAGAATAAAGACCCACCAAAAGAAATCCAACAAAGACTACAAAGAACCAAGAAATTTAAATTCTTTAGCCTAAGAACCACACTTACCCTTCCACTTCCTGCATCACATCTGACCATAAACGGTCTCGGAGTCCTCGAGACCCTTTCAAAACCTCTCGTAAAAACCCCACTACTTCTCTTCAATCGAAGCGACTCGAGAGAAGAATTCCGCTTTACCGGGAAGGCAAGAGACAGCCTCGAAAGAGGCTGCGAAAATGACAGCGCCGACTGTGTCCTAAACAGACTCACCCCACCAAACGACGACGTCGTGGTAGCCATTAGCAGAGCAGCGCGAGACACTGCAAAAGTTATGGTCTTTATTGGAGGAAAAGAGTAATAATCGACAAAGACTGGAACTTTGGGTGAGAACGAAGGATAAGAAGGGAAAAATAAGACCAAGATTGGTCTGGCTCTCGCAGGTTGTTGTTTGCAAGAAAGAGGAAAAGTGTTGAGGTTGTTTGTCTGGCCAAGCGAGGCCGATACTCTATTCTACTGTTATTGTGCTTGTGGAGGGTTCTTGAAAGCTCGCGGGACTGCTGGAATGCGCTCTGTGGATGTGTGCTGTTTAACATGTGGTCTTTTTGGTCCAATTAAATTTACGGTTCGATGTTGATCGTACGGCTCAATCTGTTTCTTCCCCGACTGTCCCTTTCAAGAGGTTAAAATGTCAATGAGCCTACGGAGTTTTGTGACGGTTGAACCAACCCCCGATCCTTCTAATGCCGTTTAATCTTTTTATGATATTTAATAAAAATCACTTCCCATTTTTAAACCCGCAGAGTTGAATTAACCAGTTTCTTGGATCACGCAAGCGATGGTTGCCGTTCAAATCATCTCATTTCTCCAACAGCTCCATCCCCAACCTTCAGCGCAATATGTTTATGTGGGTACAAATTATTTATAAGAATTTTATTATGGAAATAAAAAAAAAAAGCAAAACTAAATTCAAACATACAAATATATAATTATAATTATAATTACAATTGATATATTTTTTCATACATGATAATCAATTAATTAATTATAATTATATATTTATGACCTGTATCTATATTTGTATTCAATGTTTCCCTTGTATATATATATATATATATATTTTTTTTTTTTAATTTGAAAAGTTAGTGGGTTCTATTAGTGTTAGTGAAAATTATTGTGTATTTACTATTTGGGAACATTGGAATTTGGTAACCATGAAAAAGACATGTAGATGTCAGTTATTAAAGGAACGGATGAATAGGCATTGAGAGCAGAGGAGCTCAAATTTTTCTTGCAAAAATTGTGACAAAACCAACAATCCAATAAAATGCTTCTTTTCTCAGTGAGTTCAAGTGCTTAAGAAACAAGTTCCCATCGACACATTTATCCGGGGCAGCCCAAGAGACTTATTCCAGTCAAGAGCTTTGTGGCTACCCACCTGGCAATGATAGCAACCAACGGGCGTGGATTGGAACACTCGGATTTGTGACATTCAATGAATGCCACGAGAAAATAAGGCAATTTTTAAAGGCAAAATCAGGTAGTCAGCGCCCATGTAAGGCGTCCAGGATACAAATCTGAGTAAGTTGCATCTGACAAGAGATACTTTAACTGAACCGCAATCGTGTGTAACAAAATGACAAAATAACAACTATGTGAAGAGAAAGACCTGCACCTAAACTCTACTTATGATGGATGTGCACAATGTCACACCTTTGTTACCATACCAGCTCTAAGCGTGTTTCCCATCTAATAAAACAGACCAAAATAGAAAGTCAACTCAAAGAGCAAACCAAATAGCATAGGATGCAACTTAAATGGAGGATCAAGAAACCATGTTTACCCTGATGCCATCTCTGCACTTGAAGCTGCAAATTATAGTATAACACAACCGCATCTGTTTGGCTGATTGCTGGCTGCATTCTTTTCTGGCCCACCAAGAAGGATGTTCATTTCAGTAGGGTATAAGCAAGAGCATCTATTGAGTAAAAGAGGGGCAATGGGAATTGGCCAAAGCAATTTGGTGAATCTCTGTCTAGTTTGCAAATATTTCCCGCATGTATATGTTAAGATCTCAGGGTTCCATGGCACGTTTCTACAATTATTCCTTTCTAGGAGGCTACCAGATACGGCTCTTCAAAAAAGAAATTATTCCTTTACTGTTGCATTGGAAAAAATTGACCAAAAAAGGGATCAGCCAGGTTGTTTGACTATCTATACCTTTCTCCAGTGAAGGAGGTTGAACCACAACATGCATGGTTGTAACCCCACCAGGGACGTCAACTATTGGGCTCCGGCATTCTGCTATCGTTCTGTTGTTCTCCAATACTCTTCCCGCACTTATTAGCTTGACATCCTTTACTGTCCTCGGCCCATCCTCCACCCCTGATAAAACAAACATCAACAGGTTTAACTTCCTTGTCAGTTGGAAAATACCTTAAAGTCAGACTGAGCATTAATTTAAGATAAAAACAGCAATAAAACAATAGACAAAGATAGCTCAATTTAGCTTCAGCTGGTTGAGTAGTCTGATGCTTTGTGCTTACCATTTTGGGTTTGCCAATTTTCAACAATCCAATTTTCACCCCATAAAATTCCTATTGGGCTGTCGATAGAACTAAAACCATTTACAATTTAGACTGACTTTTTGTGTCTCAATTAAATATTCTGTGTTACGTTTAGTGACGAAAGCAGACAGGAATTCGAAAGATATAAATTCCCAACAAAGGCAGATAGGTGGCTAAATGAGTCCAATTAAAAATAGAAGGAAAAGAAAGAAAGATTTGAAGAAGCTTCCTTATCCCATAGTGGCAAACAGAACGACATTGGTTCAGGATATAATTCCAAGTGTTTACTATTGGACTCCTCGGAGCACAATTACTATAGTTTGATAATTCCACAGTCTAAAACACATTTTGTTCCATGACATCCACCTACAATGGAATCGCTATGGATAAGAAACCATGATAAAAACCTATCACATTCAGTTCAATCAACCACCTATATATAACAGTTAATTTTTTTCTTGAGGCCTGGTTGGGTACAGACTATGGCTGACTTTGTTGGTTTATATTGAGCTGACACTCAACTCTCATGGATTTCATCCTCTTGTAACCGTTCCAGAGTGCACACGCAAAAGAACAGGAATCTGATTTAAGTAGCAGCCTTCAAAGAATTATCTACCAATGAGAAATATTGTTGACCCATGCTATTATATCAAAATGATGAAAAGAACCTAAAAGGAAAAAAAACAAAAACAGAAAAAGAACTCCCCTTGTGAGATGTGAATAATCAATGACAAGCTATACAAATTAGGCCTCTTTTTCACATGGAAGTCCAACAAACAACTCTAGCTTTCCAAGGAAATAAAAGGATAAAGAAAATCATTAATGTCCGTACCTTTAGGCCATTGAGCAAGGATGCTTTCCTTCAAGGTTGCAATGCTTGTTGCAGCAGGAAAGTACTTCGGACCAATATCAGACCCATCTGTTAAACGAAACTTGATCTCCAACTGATCTTGCACCCCAGCCATATTGAAAATATCAGACTTCCAAAACCCAGAACACCAAAGACCCTCACTTGTACCTTTTCCTGAACTTTCTAAAATTCTGGATTGGGTTTTCTTTAAGAAATTAATGCTCCCACATAACTATTTGTATTATTGGGCCTTAAAAAGGCAACAATTTCTTCAAGACGCTGACTTGCATGCTCTGCCATATTAAAACCGAAACAAAGTGAGAAAAGAAAACGTGTCCTTTGACCAACAAATCTGGTTCCAAACAAGACACGGCAATCTGGGATTGGAAACAGTGCAGAAAAGGAAACATCATGTCGTACAACGCCTTCCGTGTGATGATTTTCCGCCAGTTGAATATGCCCAATAAGTACAAAAACAAACCGAAATGGAAAATAGTTAACTACATCATCATTGCAACAAATCAAGGAACGTACAAAGAATGACAGATATACACACACGCATACGCGGACAGATCAAAATCTCTCGCTTTCAAATGGTCTACAAGAAAAATTTACAAAACAACATAAAATTCTCAACTGGGTATCCTCCAACGAGTCAATAAAATCAATAACATGAAATTTTGAAAAGAATCTGAATAGCCTGTATGAGACACAGACGATGGAGATACCAGTAACAACCAATATGCCACGAAGAATCAATTATCCTAACATCGAATTACCTAATGGATGAAATAGAGGATTCAAAATCCTTGATGGGTCTGCTTACTTGGCTCTAAAACTGATCTGGGTTAATCGCTTTAAGGCTAAAAAATTGGAGCTATGGAAAAGTGGCTAACGGAAGAAGACTAACAGGAAAGGAAACTGAGGAGTTTATCAAACTGAAGAGATCAATTAAATCTCTCTAAAAGAGGTAGTTTCGGAGTTTTCAAAGCCACATTACGTTGTCGCTAATGCTTTAATTCTTGGCTTCTCCCAGCAATCCCCAAGACCATTGGAATGGACAGGTATCTCTCTTTTTTATACCAAAGTCTCGAACTTCTTAGCTTTTAACATAACTTCCAATGTAACCCAACGTTAGAAACGTAGATGTCACCCATAATATGTTTTACTATTTGTAACCGCCCATCACAGCCATCGATAGTCAGATAATCAACACCCACTCTGCGTCTTTCTTTTTAAATCTTGTGGGTAGTTCTATTTTTTGGAGTTTGCACAATCACTGGTGAAAAAGAATGAATGTCGGGGCACCAAGCCAACTAGCACGCTAGCCATGGACTGCGCTAGACATTAACATGGTCAAAAAAAAAGGAACAACTATGTATTAGATGGTGGAGCGACCTGTACGAAACATATCAAATACACTTACATTTTGTTGCAAAATTCTTCCATTTTAACCACTTGGACCACTAAAATTTTATACTTGGAACAGGTCAGGGAATCAAACCCCTTCATCTCCCTTTAAATCTCTATACATTATATGAGATTTAGTTGGGATGTAAAGCACCCCTTCATAGTATCCTTAGATCTACGATCCCTTTTTTATTTAACAACTGTGTTAAAAAAAAAAAAAAAAAAGATTCTTCCATTTTGGCTTTGGAAGAATCGATTAGTTGCTTAGACAAAATAAAAGCAAAAGAACAGAAAAGAAAGGATCAACTGATTGCTTACATGGTGGCATTAATATGGTCCTTGTCGTTGTTTGGAAGACAAGGAGTGCAATATATCAAGAAGGGTCCAATCGAATGTGTGGACATTTTAAATGGGAAATGATGATTAGGAATTTATTAGACAGAAGCAACCACGATCTTGAAAGATTAGAAAATTTCAAATATGGGTTTTAGATGCTTTAAAAAGGAAATGCTTTCTTTAATGGATTTCTTGCTATCATCAACTTTAGAAATTCCAAGATCAAGAATCTTTTATCGTTGAAGAATTATGGAAAAAAGAAATAAAGAAAAGTTGTTTTTATGGAGAATTTTCATTGATAAACATAACTAGAATTTGGCTATCTGATAATTATTGGACAAGCAAGCAAGCAAGCAGAAAATTGGAAAGAATTTTCTTCACATTTTGGATGTTCTCGTGAATCATTCATGACAAGTACAAATTTATATCCCAAGCACAGTTCCCCAATTCGATTCAATGGGACCTGTAACAAAGCAATGTCCATTTTCTTCTCCTACAATTCACCATGACTATATCAATTTAATAGTAAAAAAAATGGGGAGGTAAAGACAAAAATTGAGAAACAACAGATGAAAACTTTAACGGAACGAAAAACATTCTGGGTTGATGGAGGGAGCCCTCGAAGAAAGGCCTGTCCCAGCCATACTCTTCCTTGGCAACAATATCTGCAATTGTACTTTCTATCCAGTGCATCTCTCCTTATTCTTAAATGTGTGCGCAGAAATGAGGCTTCACTTCCTGCATGAAGACCAATGACAGTGATCCTTTCCCAACCAAAGAATTAAATGTCGGACTGACACGGTACAGGTTGAAAGAATAAATCTTGTTTGCGCTGGTGATGCAGGTCTTTCCCTGCAGACGTATGGGGAATGTAGTTTCCTTCAGGCCAATTCTCTGCTTCCATATCATGTAGATCTTGAGAAAAAATTTGAGCCGTGAAAGAACTTACAGGAACCCTTTTTGTGCCTTCTCCCATTCCAACTCTAGCTTCTAACTCCTATTATCAATTGACTATGGCTCTAAAATGTGGCAGTTCCTTATAAAATCATTGGAGTAGTTGACATATTTAGTCCAAAATGGTCGGAGATGATCAAAGCCAATCTGCAACCATGGTTTCAACTGACCATTATAGTGGATAACTGCAGCCCTTTTTACACAGTCAATGCTGGTATTACTCTGATAACCCAAGCCAAGCATGTGCCAAGAAGGATCAATTGGGTGAACAAGACCTTTGAATGCAATCAAAGCTGGTGGTAAAGTTCCAAGTTTCCACATTGTCAGGTTTGACCTCAGGTTCTGCACAGAGAAACTAAATCAGAATAAAATCTTGGCAGAGCATCTGCCAGTAATCATTATGCTAGTCATTATGAGCACTGCAAGTAAGAAATACAGACATAAATAGATTGACAGTACAACTTGTAGTGCTCACAGTGCATAATATCATCTGCAAGAATGTAACACAGTTCATTCAAGACTGGGAAAGCAAATGACTATCAAACATGATTTAATCACATAATCAAAACCCTTTTTGACCCCATCACAAACTTTCATACTCCCCCTTTCACCTAAACATACATAGTTAATTGAAAATTACAAAGTGACAAACTGTCTATAGAATAGATCATGGGAAAAAGTATCAATGACATAACTTCCTGCATGCTTTAAAGTGGACATCAATGAAGCAAAAATGTGATTAAAGCCCACGTCCAACAAAATCAGGCAAGAAATGGCAAAGACAAAAGAAATCTGTTGATTCTACAATCACCACACAGAGTGTGTGTGTGAGAGAGAGAGAGCTTCATTATCAGACAACTTCAACTGACAATCCTGCAGATAAGGAAGTATTATTTTCCATTCCATGAATTCAACTAGTTCTATTGCATCTTAATCCTCTTCATAATCTAAATCACATAATAAGCAGACACAGTAAGGCACAAGAAATATGCCAATTAACATGAAAATATCAGTGAATCTCTCTTACCTCTCTTAGCCATGAATGGTAGGTTTCTCTTATAGCTGTTTTCCTCCATGCATGGAGATCAAAGATATTCATCCCATAGGCCCATGCACATTCATCAGGGTCCAAATTCCTTGCAATGATGGGATGGGAAAAATTAAAGTAGTTCCTGAAATGCTTGGACATTACCCAGTTGTCTTCACCTTTGCAAGTTTCTACAGCCCCATTAACCTTTCCCTCAAGGTCAAAACCCCAAAGTGGAGACAAATCACGCTGAATTACCACATCATCATCTAAAAAGACCACCTTGTCGAGGTTTGGGAAAAGCTGTTTAATGCAAGCAGTCAGCATATCAATCTTGGGGCAAGAGATAAAGAAAAAATGAAAGCCAATAGAAAACAAAGTGCAACACAACTCATGGCCATTCTAAATAATAACTGATTACAATGCACAAGTTCATAAATGCCAAAAATCAATGAAAGCCAAGATAATGCAATCAAAAGAACCTTGACCCTAAACAAGGCATCAAACTTTCACTAGCCATCCTCCTTCTAGTAATATATGATCCATTGTTTGCTTTCATTTTGTTCAAATAACATTTATTTAGCAAAGAAAATTATAAACTTTGGAAGCTTAATGCAAGCTTAATTGGGAACCTGCAAAACTTAAAAAAAAAAAAAGCTGCCAAAGTTAAGATTCAGAAATTTTTTGCCTGGGAGACTGAAATTCTATCAGCATGCAAGGCCTAAGTGGTTTCAAGTTTGTGCAAAAGAATAGGACTAACATGCTGAGATGGATACCTCTGGTCTCCTAATTACATAAGCAGAGAGGGGACCAGTCCCTGAAAAGTACACAGCATTCTATGTGACACGACATGGTGTCCATTAAATTTGATTCCATCTCCCACACTGCCCCCTCTCCTCCTCCTCTCCCCCCCTCCCCCCCCTAAAAAAACCCCAAAAGCCCCAGCCAAAATGGAAAAGAGATTGCCCTGCTGGTCCCCAGTCACTTTTCATATGACAACCTTGAGTCGCCATTTAGTGGAAAAAGAATCTCACAGTATATTTATTACCTCAGGTAAATATATGCGAAGATGGTTGAGCAACGATATGTACTTTGGACTTCTAGACTGCAATTTTGAAGCAAATGTACGTGGAGTAGTGTTATTGAGATTGGCCCCCACAATGTGATTCCCATGATAATAACTCCTAATAGCATTGTGATTCTCTACAGCTTCAAGCACTGGAACATTTTCCCATGTTAACCAGTCAAACTGGTGAACACCTCTCACTTCAACAATTGCTGGCGTGACTGGGTTTAGTGCAAACCATGAGTGCATACCAGCATATGTTTTCTTATCAGTGATGACATGAAAGACTATCTTTTCAGGATTTAGAGATGACTGGACAGTAGAAGTGACAACAACTGAAGCAGCCAAAATGTTATCAGTTGACAGGACAAAGTGATGGTAAGAGTTGTCAGAGAGCAAGGGCAGAAGCTCTGGTGAAGGTAATTGTCTGCGAGCATGAGCATTAGAGGAATATTCATCAGTCAGACGGAGAGACAGACAGTGGATGCCTTTTGGAATGGAACTTGCAGCAAAGTGCTTGTTCATCAGCTCTCCAAATTTTGATTCCCTAATTTCTCTTTCTAATTTCTCCACCTGGCAAGTCAAAATGAAGTCAGCTCAAAACTTGCCCTTAACTCATTGGATATATAGTTTTTCTATTCTCCTCTGCAGCTTACATGCAGAAGAAGCCTCAAATTTGTTAGAAAAACAAATGAGTTCCACATAAATCAAGATTCACAATTAAGAGAAAAAAAAAAAAAACTACAGTTTCAGTTGAGAACTTAAGACACTTTATGAGACCCATACATCAACAACATGGAGAAAGAGTGTCAGAGTAAGAACTTCCTCCAGACAGATATGATAAAAGGTGGGGCACATACTAATGGCAGAAGGAAGTTTCAAGACTCCAGTTAAGATTCAGGAAACCCACTGCTGTTCAAAATAGTTCACAGGATAACATCTTTGATGTTTATTATAACCAAAAGGTGTCATTACAGTTAGTAAGTTCTGTTCCTGATTTGTAGTATCAGTCAATTATATTCCAAAAGATCTAAGAAATACCCCAGAGTATAGTCCACACTTTACACAGCCAAACAGTATCTTCTGCAATCTGTCCTCTTAATCTTAATACCTCGATTTGATTAGCTCATGTCAACTACTTCTTCTAAGTGCTTTGCCAAATACGGATCCCAACAGTGATCATTTGTCAAATAATTGAAATAGCAGTAGTATAAAACAAGAACCTGAGCTAGAAAAAGCTCCTCCCAGTTACCATACAGTTTAGCAATATTTTAGGCAGGAACATAAATGATTATATTACTAGAAGCTTGTAAACATGGAAAATGCGTTTAATATATCTATTCTTTCACACAAACTATATCTGAACATAACCATGTCAATGTGCAATTGTCAAAAGACATACCATAGCTCTCAACATCAAAGCAAATGTTCTTGCATCATAGTGGTTGCTCTTCATCTCAGAAACAAGTTGGCTGAAAGAATTTGGGAGCTTTAGACCAACTGGGATTTCCTCAGTGTTTACTTCATTAAGTATCTTGTAAAATTCTCTAACTAGTTTCTGCTGCATCATCACCAACAGCAGGACTCAGCTTAAATAAACAACATTAAGGAGTCGTATGCTTAGAAATTCAAGAGTACACAATGATTTAGTCTGAAAGAACAATAAAGTTTCAAAAGAAAATAGATGGTTACCCCTGAATCATCGACCCTACCAAGAAGCTTTGGTCCCAATCGCCTACCTAAACAATCTGATACAGAGAAACAAAGAAAATAAAGGAGTCATAGGTCTATCATGGACAAGAATAGAATCATGACTACAATTCTATATTCTGCCGCAACAATATATTTTAACTAACAAAAAGTTGACAAGCAGTCCCACCCAAACTTCTGATAATGTGCACCTAAACCTAATAAAAGGAATTATCAAGAGAAGGCAATCTTATTAAAAAAATATTGCCAAGAAACAAGGTATAAAACAACTATATCTTCACATTCCTATTAAGAAACCACAACATGCAAATTGCTACCGAGAAGTGTCTGTAGCTAAGCACATTATAAGCTCCTGCCCTCAACCTAATAACCAATACCATCTAATATAGCCTTGACATGCAATGGCTCAAATGAATTTTTTATCTGATCTGTAACAACAAAACAAACTCTAGGCATCATCACAGGTAACATAAGCCAACATCCACTAAAATGAAGTCAATTTAGATTTTATCCAAGTCGACTGCACCATAACAAAACTTGTTTGCTTGATGCAAAATATGGCTAACCCAAGAAGTACTTATATCAGATCAAAAAATGCAACCAACTAAATCTAATTTTGACAAAATTGAGCCACCATAGGATAAATATTCTATGCGACACTACCAAGGCAGGTCCAACCTATCGAGGGCAATTATTATTTGCAAATTCACAACCAAAAGTGCAGAAATCTACATGTGTGTGTGTGTGTGTGTAAGACAGAAAGAAATACAACATGACGCATCAAACAAGGTGAAAGTGTAATAAATAATTCGGAATTCAGATCAAATCAGAAATTATCCGCCACACAATAATCACAATCTGACACACATAAATCCACGAGTAGCATACACATTCAAACACGAAGAAGAAGAACAATGAGGGTAAGAAACTGGGTTTGCAAGACTATATATGAGACGCATCATCAAGTACAGGAGCACAAACAATGATGACTCAGATCAAATCAAGATCCCATCCATCCATCCATCCATCCATCAATAACAATCACAAATAAAACTTACACTGGCTACATGCATAATAAATATGGAAATAAATTAAGAGAAAAATTAAAAGGCTAAAGAGGAAGAATAAAGAGAAAAAAGAGGGTACCAAATGAGGAGCACTTGTTGACACCTTCAAGGGTAACAAGGGCAGTGAGAATGAAGACAAAGGGCAAACAGAAGGCAAGAATGAGAATGGAATGGAAAAGGGTCCGATAAGAGATGTGGCGAGCTGCGACCTTGATCTTCATCAAGTCAATAAATCCATTGCTGTTGCTGCTGGAAATCGTGATGCTTCTCATACTAGGCGAGACGTGAAGCTGCATATTCTTTTCCTATGAAGCAGCTCCACCACCACTACTACTGTCCTAGCGGCACCAGTGCCTCCACAATAATGACCAAATCCCAGCTGCTCCTTTACTGCCTTTTTCAATCCAAACAATGCCCCAGCCACCATCAGATCCGACCCTGTCAAGATTCAATCTTTCTGGTTCTTTGCCTTCTCTTGATTGAGATCCACTGCCAAGATTGTTCCTTTGCTGGGTTCTCTTATTTGTTACGATGCTATCTCTTCGTCCTTTTTGCCTTTGTGGTCTACTCAAAGCCCGCATTGGAAAATTTAACACCTGGGCTCTTCTTTTTCTTTTTCTTTTTTTTTTTTCCCCCACCCTCTCTCTACTACAGTTTTTACTCCAAGAAATCAAGATTTCAACATCAAGAATCAGTAATTTATCAAAGAGATTAATGGGTTTTCTTTCTTTTTTCCTTTTTCTCTGGTATAGATCAAGAAAGAGAGAGCGGCCCCATGAGACCCAGAGAGGGAAGCCAACAAGAGGAGAGAGAAACTGCAATTTCGTTTTTCTTTACACTATATATTTATTTACTTATTTGAGTAGCTTTTTGCTTGTTGGATCGGCAGATCGGGCGACCTGATTTCCTTTTGTTTTTGTTAATAAAGATATAGACAAAATAATAAAAGCAATCAACACCCAGAAAGTTGAACGATTTAAAAAAATAGTTTTCCCTAGTCAAAATCGTGTTCGCTTTAGAGAGAGAAAATTGGCTTTTTTAGAGAGAGAATGTGAGAAATTTGAGGGGCGTTGTGTGTGATTTTAGAGCTAAATTTGGACCTGTCCCCTATGTTTATGGACAAAGCTTTGCTTCACAGGCGATAATTATTATTGTGTGTGGACGCGATTATGTTACTAAATCCAAATTAGTTAAATCATTTTAAATATATATATAAGGAAGCGAGGGGAGAAGTGAGAATGCTGTTTGGACTGCAAAATTATTTGTGATTTTTTATTTTTTTGGCGTTAAAAAAATATAGAATATGAATATGTAAATTTGTGGCCCATAATGTAGAGCAATATTTGATTAAAAATTAGTATTTTATCAGAGAATTCATAAAGGATTACTTCCTTATCATTTGATCATGAAGTGGAACATAGATTGAAATTGGTTCCAGTGTTTTAATAATGATGGTGCTGAGATTGATACTTCTTTTTTTTTTTTTTTTTGGTTGCTCATTCTTTTGGAATTGTTGGGGTGTTTCTAAATAACAAGTTGAGTGTTTTTGCACCTTCTGAAATCCTCCACTTCCTCTCGAGTTCAATTGAGGTTTGATGTGAATAAGTAAAGCTAGGCAGTAGCTTAGCTGTATCATTTCGTATAAAGGGAAAAAGAATAAAATGGTCCACACATGCAGAATCAGGATTCCAAGATTTTTCAAAGACCCTAAAAGGAGAGGAAGATTTTTTAAAACATTAAAAAAAAAAACATTTGGATGCAGGTAAATGGATGCTTAGAAAGGGGTGGTTGTAGTCATTCCTCTGCCTGCAGCAGAAATTAATTGTGAAACGACCCACCAGGGAGAGAGCCAAGATGTCGGCACTAGAGTGGCGGCACCCCATACACATTTTGCATGCAGTGAATCATGCTTGACTTTTGGACTCGCACATCCAATGGCATGCGATAGAATCAGCAGAAGTAAAAACCAAATCACAACAGGGCTATGTGAATCGGACAAAATAGGGCAGTGTGCTCGAAGACTCTTGGTCCGGAGGCTTGCCATTCAGTGCAACCTCCACATGGGGACACAATTTGCTAGTCAATGGCCAAGATGTCAATGAAGATGGGCCAGGGAAGGGAGCAAGTGCTCGGCTAAAAATTGGCTACATATTGTGCTTTTTTAAAACCATGTTGTGTGTTTTGATATTAATAAGTGTTTTCATATCAATAGGGATTCATGTTGAAATATTGTGTCGCAATCAAAATTTTAATTATTGGTGTGCCTGACCATGAAAATAACTCCAATGGCACTGAACTCTCTATATGGGACGGGAGAAACAAAACATTAACTCGTATATACTCAATATGTAGTGTGATTAATCCATGTCTGCAATGTAACCACTCATCCTTCTCGTTCCCATCTCCCCCCCTGTAAAAAACCAAAAAAAAAAAAAACAAAAAGGAAAAGAAAAAAAAACAACTGTATCCCTCAACACATGTAGAGCCGAGGTTAAAAGGCCGATAAATGTTCAGCAATGCTTGAATAGGTTGGCTTGAATTATCATTGCTTCACCTACTTGGGACATGGCGCCTGTGCGATACTTACATCTGCATGTGATGATATGCACGTCTCTCTCTACCTGCTATATTCTAAACTTGCACAGCAGTAGATATGGTTTGTGGGGGTCCATCAGAGAGAATACGTTTGAAATTCAGAAATGGCATTGCACAGCAGTAGATAATGGCATTGGCACTGGCACATGACCTGTAGCTGTGACTAGGAGACACTGACCGTAAATTGTGAATTAATATATCTATATATGTATAATACATCACTAGATCTTCACATGACAACAGCAATGGTTCTACTCACATCCAATGCTCGACTTGTCGCATGGCGTTCCCTGCCAAAAACATCGTTGTTTCTATCTAGAGTACATCACTCGATCATCACATGACAGCTGCAATGGTTCTATTCGCGTCCAATACTCGACTTGTTGCATGATCGTTGTTCCTGTCCCTAACTCGAAAGAGACACAGAATTTATGAGAAAAAAATAATTACTTGTAGTCACTTTATGAATTAATGAGAATCAAACTTAAAACATTTAATCCTAAAAGCGACCCCAATACCATTGAATTAAAACTCATTATTTATACACTATGTCCTCCAGAAGTGAGTCTCTCTCTCTCTCTCTCTCTCTCTCTCTCTCTCTCTCTCTCTCTCTCTCTCTCTCACAGCTTCAAGTTGCAGTTTTCTTTTACCCCAAATAGAGGGATTTCCCATTTGAGAAAAACATCTCCCTCTCAGATTGGATATCTGATTCATCGAGAATGAATGGCCCTTTCTAAAACTAGTGGGCTTTTTTTGGTTGTCGATTAGGAGAGTCAGCAAACAAGACTAGAAAGCCATGATTATCTTAGGCAGACTCTTTGAGAACTTCTTGTTGCGGACTCTCTATATTGGTCCAACATGAAAGCCTGGGATGCGCAATGGGCCTTCAGCTCTTGCAAAAAGAAAACACATTCATGCGTTGGTCTTGGATAGCAATTAGTTGGGGATGATTCAATCCATGCTTCATAACGTTAATGTTTTGGTCTGGTCTCGTCCAGCCCAACAATCACAAAAGCAAGAACTGTCCAAGTACACAGATGTTTCCGAATGGGCCTGATCGGCCCACCTGTTTCCGGCTTGTGTTGGGCATAACAAAAGACACGACGCCGTGCTTGCAACAGGTGCCTGGCCTCAACTTCAGCCATTTTCCTCCTCATTCTTCCAATGGCCGAAATTGTCTGGTGACGCCCACGCCCCCAGACATTCATGAAACGATCATATCTTGAACCAACCAGACCGGCAAGTTAAACTGGGAAACAGTTGTTTTTAACGAAAGCAATGTCCAGATTGAGAGACACTTGATAGGCAATCTCTGCTTTTGTCATTACTAAAACCAATGAAGAACCCCTTAAACCTCTTCAATTCAATGAAACTGACCATTAACCCGCGTTTTGTTGTCTTCTCTAAAAACCTATGCGTTCTTACCTCGGAGGACAACGTCATTATTGCTAAAGACTTCATTTCCATCTTCACCCGACACCCCTTTTGTCCGGTCGACCCACGGTTGAAGACTCTTTCACCATTCTTAAACACCAAGGTCGTTGAAACCGCGTTGAGTGGTTTCAAGAGCTGGAGAAAAGCGCACGCGTTCTTCATCTGGGCCTCAAGGCAACATGGGTACAGCCACAATATCTATACTTACAATGCCATGGCCTCGATCCTATCACGTGCTCGACAGAATGCCGCACTGAAAGGTCTGTTCTTGGATATTGTGAATTCTCGTTGTGCAATGAGTCCCGGAGCATTGGGTTTCTTGATTAGGTGTTTGGGTGCTGTGGGGTTGTTTGATGAAGCCAACGAGTTGTTTGATAAAGTCAAATTAATGGGTCTTTGTGTACCCAACCAGTATAGCTATAATTGCTTGCTAGAGGCTATTTGTAGGTCTAGTTCTTTCGAGCTAATTGAGATGAGGATGAAAGAGATGTGCGATCTGAGGTGGGAATTCGATAAGTACGCATTGACACCCTTGTTACAGTTTTATTGTAATATGGGGAAGTTTGATAAAGCTTTGGATATTTTTAACCAGATCTATGACCGTGGCTGGCTTGATGCTTATATATTTTCTATCATGGTGTTGTCTTTTACCAAATGGGGTGAGGTGGATAAGGCTTTTGAGTTGATAGAAAGAATGGAAGTTAGAAATGTTCATTTGAATGAGAAGACTTTCTACCTGTTGGTTCATGGATTTGTGAAGGCGTCTAGACTGGATAAGGCCCTTGACTTGTTTGATAAGATGAAGAAGTGTGGGTTTGCTCCTGGCATTTCACTGTATGATGTTCTGATTGGGGGGTTTTGTGTAAATAAAGACTTTGAGAAAGCTTTATGTTTGTATTCAGAAATGATGGAATTGCAAATTAAACCTGATATTGGAATTATTTCTAAGCTTATATCACATTTTTCTGAAGAACGAGAATTACTTCACTTACTCAGGGAAATTCACAAATATGTGGATCTAGAATCTCTGACTTTGCTTTACAATTGTGCTTTGGATTCTCTTGTTAGAAATGGTTTGATAAATAAAGCATGCCATCTTCTTCAAGCAATGATGGGACATGAATTTGAAGGTGATGTTGAGATATATGAGCTTTGTAGGGCTAGAGAATTGGTTCGTCCTGATACTACTTCTTTCAGCATAGTAATTGATGGTTTGCTCAAAGCTAACAAGTTGGATTTGGCACTTAGCCTCTTTAAAGATATGACTCAAACTGGTTATAGACCAGATTTGCTGCTTTATAATAATGTAATTGAGGCACTGTGCAATTCTGATAGGTTAGAGGAAAGTTATCAACTCTTGAGAGAGATGGAATCAACAGAATTTGGACCAACCCATTATACTTACAACTGCATATATGGTTGCCTATGCAGGAGAAAAGATGTTTTGGGAGCCATTGATCTTGTGAAAGAGATGCATCTTCAGGGGCACCAGCCGTGGATTAAAAATTCTACCTTGCTAGTTCAAGAATTGTGTAAAGGTGGTAAAGCAGTAGAAGCTTGCGACTTTCTTGCTGAAATGTTTCAAATAGGAGTCCTTCCTCATATAGTACCCCACTCTGCATGCTTGGACGGTTTAGTCAAGATTCAAGAAGTGGATAAAGCTTTGAAGCTTTTCCAGGGTATTTGTGCTGGTGGACATTTTCCTGATCTGGTTGCATATAACATAATGATAAAAGGGCTTTGCAAGGCTGAAAGAATAGCAGAAGCTGAGAGTCTTTTGAATGATATGGTAATGAAGGATATCATTCCCTCAGTCATCACTTACAACTTGCTTATAGATGGATTGTGCAAAACTGGCCGTATTGATGAGGCTATGCTTTACCTTTCCAAGATTTTTGCAAGAGGAATGGAGCCTAATGTGACTACTTTCACTACTCTATTAGATGGATTGTGCAATGCTGAAAGGCCAGATGATGCTATCTTGTTATGGAATGAAATGGAAGGGAAAGGGTGCATTCCTAACAATATTTCTTACATGGCTTTCATTCATGGTCTCTGTAAGTGTGGCAGGCCCAATGAAGCGTTGGTTCATTTCCATGAGATGCAAGGGAAAGAAATGAAGCCTGACTCTTATATTTATGTAGCATTAATCAATGCTTTCCTTGCCAGCAGCAACCATCCAATGGCTTTTGAGATATTAGAAGAGATGGTTGAAAAGGGATACTTCCCAGATTCACATGACAAGAACCATGTAATCTTAAAAGATGCAATACTTAAATTATTGGAGGATGCCAGGACTTCCTCAACCGTTAAGAATCTTATTGAGAAAAGCAGCATCTCAACATTGAAGTTGTCAAATGCTGGCAGTGAATATTTGGTTGAGCCAATTATTCAATTAGAAGGATTCAATAACAGCAAAGAACCAATTACATAAGAGCCCTTTCTCTGTGCACTGAACAACTTGTATTATACTTGAGATGATATTGATGCAGGTGGGGTTGGAGGGGAAGAAAAGAAAAGAGGTTTTGTGCAATTTTTTTGTAGGACTGCATCATAGAAGTTGATACTTAAAGATTATGAAGTGACTGATATACATGTTTCTACTCTTAAACTAGAGAATTTTCAAAGGATCAAACACAATATCATGGTTGAAGGTGTTGCTCGGGGGGAATACCCCAAGAATGTCAAAGTCAGCAACATTTGCTTAAGATTTGTTTATACACATCGAACTTGTCTTAGAGAAATACCAAAGCAGCAGGGACCACCTCGGGGGCCATCTCAGCACATAATTATTCATCCGTTGTTCCATCAAAGACTTTTTCAGATATAGCTGTTAGCCACTGCATGCTCTTATTTGACACTAGCGTTGAATGGAACTTTGAAATGGGATATATCATGTCCCATTTAAAGTGTTCCTCAGTCCAACAAGACTCTGGGCAGATTCTTTCCTTGGTCCTTCGTCATGCATCGAATGTCTCACATTTTTAGCATCTTTCCACAGTGGATAATAATTGACTGTGTCCTCTGGCTCAAGATCAAAAGGCCAACGCGCTGCAATCTCCCCCAATTCAACATTGTCATGTATTACATAAACACCGAGCATCCCATAAAAGCATGGCTAGGCGATAGGCATAGATGACATTGTTCTGATTAGGTCGTAAGCTTCATTCAATCCACAGCAAGGTCCAGATTGATAATGCAATCATAATGATCATCTTGCAGGCTTGGTTCTGTTATCTTTGAAACCAGCTCAAACTCTTATCCACCAAACCAGCATGACAAGGAGCATGCAATAAAGAAGTAAATCTAATTTCATTTTGTTCTACCCGGATTGGACCATTTCTCTGAAAAGTGTAACAGCAATTTCACTATGGCCATGCATTCCATAATCAGCTATTATTCTGTTCCACACCTGAAAAGAAGGAAAAATCCTTAAAATCGACAGGATTGCATTGAAAATCTTGTGAGCAGATTCTAAACTTCCACATTTCAAATATATTACATGTCAACAAGGCACAGAGCGATTTATAATTCAAAGTAACCCAGACCTTGTTAAATAATAATGCATGTTTATTGCTGGCTGCCATTCGGCAAAAGTGGCATATGCAGGAAGGTAACTTCACAGTTACAGGATGTGGTTTTGGTCCTTTTGCCAACATTTTCTTGGAAACCCATATTACCTCAGCTGAAAGACCATTGTAATTGCACCCCAGAAATTCTTGCAAGGACTCCAGAGCTTGTATGGGCACAAGAGCATTTTGCAGACATGTCCATCAACGAAGTCTCTACAGCAACCTCCGAATCAAGCTTCCGCCTCACCGCCCCAGCCGTTCAAGCAACGGCCCCGTGCTTCAAATCATTCAAATTAGCACAAGCAGAGAAAAGTGAGGCTGCTGTATTGAATTGGGTCTTATCCCTTCAATCTGCATGCTCCGAATCAACTCCCTACTTCTCCATTTGTAATATAGCCATAAAATTGATGTCCAACTCGCCACATCCCTGTCAATCGTTCTACCATCAAAGTCCCCTTGGCATCTCCGTTTTTGGAAGACCCATTAATCATGGTGTTCGATGAAAATCTTACCCAAAACTTAGAACACCCTCTTTCTCGCACTCTAGTTCGCTTCCTTCCTTTCGCTGGCCGCCGCCCCGCCACCACCGCGTCAGGTTGGCCTCAAGTCTTCCTACAATCCTCTGGGTACCAGGCGGCGATGGGGAAGTTTCAAATAGCATTCTAAAGTCCAATGCAGAGTTTTAATTATCTCCCAAGCAATGAAATTCACGATGCCATCATCATCTAAGTATGGAGAAAAAGAAAATACAATACATTGGCGTCGGGCTGCCTGGTCGCCCCAGCTTGAGTTTTACGGGTTTGATGCCGGGTGGGGAAAGACCCGGAAACTCCGTCAGGTCCATAGGTCTTATAAGGCGGTGGCGTTATTAACTCATTAACAAATCAATAAAATTAATTAGTAAAGAAAACAATGCCTTTGATAAAAACATGGCAAAGAAAACTGGAATCCCACATCGTAAGCAGACGATTATAAAAAATAGTTTATAAATGCGTTAACATTTGGATTTTAAACGTTTTACTTGCAGAGGTGAAAGCCAGGGCTTGACGAAAGGGCAGATTGTATTATTTAACTATTTGAAATAAACCTTAAAGTCCCCATTATTTATTTTTTTTACCTTTTTCAACGTAATATATTTTAAGTAAGCTCCCAGTACAGTAGTTAATTACACGTGGGGTAGCGTACAAAATAAGGAAAAATAAATAGTATGAAGGATTCAAGTGATAAGACAACATGTTTCGACTCATACTCCTACGTCAAAGCTGGCTTTTGGAAGAAACGCATATCCCAAGTGCAGGATCTGCATCAAGATGTCCCACCTTCCCAGGCCCTGGGAGGTCATCAAACACTGCTGTAGAACAATCAAAAGATGCCTCAAGTTAAAGAGCAAGAATGACCAAAAGGATGCCGAGGTTACTTCTTCACCTGAAAATGCTTGAAGAGAGATTGCCAAGCTCGAAGGCACTGAGGATTCAGACTTGCAGGAAACTGATGTAGTGACTACAGCATATCAGGAGTCAAACAAAAAGGCAAAGGGGCATAAATGCCTAACCTGTTTTAGAAGTATGCTCTAAATTTTTTCAACAAGCAGCTTGATCTGGATTAGAAATTTGTCTCCAAAATGATGAAATCAGCCAGCCACTAACCACTATGAATGTTGCAGAAGTACTTGTTTTTTAAGCATGGAATGTAAATAAGAATTCCAAACAATCACAAATTTCTGAGAAGCACAGTAAAGGCTTACAAACAGTTCCCAGGAGAAAACAACCTCCCCTCTAATAAAACAGTCATAGGTGACAGTAGTCAATCTACATCAATGGCAAAAGGTCAGGTAACAAAAATGAGATAAGTACTTGAATGCACAAGCTAAGCAACAAAAGAGACTCGTAAAACTCAAGAATTCAAACCCAAGAAATGGCCCCCTAAGTAACAATTTCTACAGCCGTTCTCTTCTTTATTAAATCAGCTCTAGATTCCATCTTCACAGGCACCGGAGCTGAGAAAACGGAACTTCCATCCTGATCCTGGCGATGACCACCAATTCTCAGTTTCCTTCTAGGCTTTCTCTCATCATCACTTCTTTCTCCAGATTCGCTATTATCCAAGTCAGCTGCTTCAATCACAGTATGCTCAGAGTTTCCCTTACTTTTTTGAGCATTATGATTTTGAGTACACTCTCCATGACCATCACTGGAATCACTTCCATCGGTGAAACTACCTCCTCCGTCTAAAATAGAGTCATTGGTATCGTCAAAAACTCTATACACATTCCCGTTCTCAGCAAAGCTAACAGTTTTCTTCACCCTAGGTTTGCTAACAATTCTATTCACCAAAACCCCATTTCTAGTATTGGAAAACTTCTTCCTTCCATCAGCATGAAGTTCAAAGCATTCTTCCTCATCATCCTCCTCCTCAATGGCATGCTGAAATCCTTCATACTCCATATTTTCTCCACCATTGTCATAAATCCTAGAAAATCCATTGATCCTGTCAACTCTGTCCCTCAATTTATCCACTATTTCCTTCTTCCTTACACTCAAATCTCCATAGACAGTATTAGCATTCAAAGCTCTAGATTTGTTGCTGCTATCAACAAAAAATCTAGCATTCTTTGCAGATTTATATAAAACTCCATGTCTTTTTACCGCAATCTCATCAATAAACTCCATAAACCTTACCAAATCTCTGCTAATTGTCCTTTTTCCATCTCTGATCATAGGATCGCAATCCTAGACAAAGAGTCCACGAATCAAAAGGGCAAAAAGCATTACAAAAAAGCAATTCATGAAAAAGATACCAAAATATTGGTAGAGTCCCACGAATGACATTACCTGTATAGAGTCAAGCTTGAGCAGCAAATCCATGCCTTTACGAGAAACAACCTCAAAATTGAAATGGGTTTTACCAGAAACAGAGGATTTGAGAGAAGTGAATCTGGATTTGATAGAAGCAAGGCCCTTGAGCTGCCTCAGGGTTCGTGATCTGCGAACGAGAAAGGCACGAAAATGGGTTTGAATAACACGTGCGGCTGTATCTCGAAGAGAATATGAAGGACGGTAATGATTATTCGTAGTAGAAGATGGAGAAAGATGGTTAAGTGATGATTCGAGAGTGCTGATTCGTTGAAGAAGAGAAGATAAAACGAACTGGGTTTCGTGGGTGTCATTTTTATGTGGAAAATGCAAGTTTTGCGAACGAAAGTTCGGATCTTGATGATGATTTGGGTGGTGGGTATGTGGTTGGTTGGGGAAAGGAGAATAGGGACTGAAAGGAGGAGGATGCTGCTGCTGCTGCTGCCGTTGTTGGAGGATAGAGACAAGATATTGTAGAAGTTGGTCCACTGAGAGTAGTGGCGGTGATGGAGAAAGGCGATGGCAGCAGCTACAGCTGCAGCTGCAGCAGCAGGCGGAGGCGGCGGTGGTAGGGCTGTGGCCGGTGTTTTGACAATGGTTATGCGAGAAGTGAGACGCCATTTTGTAAATAGGTAAAACGCTGAAGCATGAGAGTGTTTGCGATCAATTATATGGGTTCATTGGTCAAGAGGTAAAACAAAACTAACGAAACAGGCATCATATGAACCAAAGATTTGAGTTAAGGTTGTACTAAACAGAATAACATTTTTGTAATAAAATTTAATAATAATATGGTTGATACTTATTACATCACATTATATATATTTATATAAGTGCAATTAAACTAAAATTATTGGATTACCCCGTCTGATTCAGCCAAAAACTAGGGAAGCGGGAAAAGCATGAGTAAACATGACGTGCAATTTTCACTGACCAATCCATGTGACCGAAGGAAAGGCTTGACCCGAATTGCCAGTAAGTGGGCTCTGTTAGCATTATATCAAACTCTGACGTGGCTTGTGGTTGTCTAGTTATTTAACACGGTGTCAGTCTTACAACAACACACCGAACATGTTGATCATCGCATGTTTAAACACTTAAATTTACCTGTCATCACAATAAATTTTTAAAAAATTAAAATTTAAAACAAAGAAATATTGTATCATCGATGTATTTACCACTTATTGCGTAACATCACGTTCAATGGTGACAGTGACAGTGATGGGGATGCGTCTTGTTCTTGCCCAAGCACCACCACCACCCGGAGTGGAGCAAAGAACCTAGAGAGCATGCTTTAAGTCAATTACTGCCCCCCTTTTTGTTTTGAAATAATAATAATAAATTTCGATCAACCCCATCCCCTCTCGTGCAAGTGCAGATAAAAGCGACCGTTAATGAATAAAATCATCCATCTCCGTTCCAGTTGCAGACAGGCCTCGGATCGTACAGACAGTCACAAAAGTCGCACGCATTACGAGAAGCCAACAAGTGGACGGAGGGACATGCATCTGCGTGGAATTTCCGATAATATAGAAAATAATGACGCCGAATCGCTTGGCCGGCCATGCCTTTCTGTCGTTTACTAATAATAAAATCGTTCTGGCGAGTTCTTCCCCCTTGTTACCGATCGTTCCCGAAACATTACTTTACCAATGGTCGTGGCCGTATCAGATCATAGCTCAACGGACGGGATTATGGAGAAATCAATCAGCTCCTCGTGACTCGATCGTGTTTCAACGTGAACCCCATGATATTTAGGATTAATTAATTGATTTATTCTTTTCTTCTTTTTTTTTTTTTTTTTTTTTATAAATTGGAAGAATGAACTCTCTCTATTTCGGGCAGCACAACCTTTCCAAGCTTCGAGTGTCTCGCTCGCTCGCTCGCTCACTCACTCACTACTAGAAAGTCACGAGGAGAGAGAGAGAGAGATGGCGACTAGTACCGCATTTACCACGAATTTGTCGGCGAATTGGCAACGCCGCCCGGTCTCCGGACTCGCCGGTTCCGGTATCAAGACCGGCGTGTCGAGATCGAAACTGTTCTTTATTAGAAAGCTGAACTCGCGGGCGGTCAAGAGCTCGTTTTCTGTCAAGAATGTGTCGAGCGAGGCAAAGCACAACAAAGAAGAACAAGAAGAAGAAGATGAAGGTGGAGGAGGAGGAGGAGGTTTCTTGTGCTTTTCTTTAATTATTCTGCACGCACCGCCTTGTAGTTCTTGTTGTTCGCGCTTGTTTTGGCTTGATTTTCTGCGTCTTTTGACCTTTTATTTAATGTTAGCTAAAATTTTGTGATTAATATCTTACACTAAGCTTGATTTTGATTCTATTTTTGATTTTTTTCATGAAAGGTCGGAGCAGTCTGGATTCGTTCACTCCAGATGCTGCATCTATTGCCTCAAGTATCAAATACCATGCAGAATTCACGCCGGCATTTTCTCCGGAGGGATTTGAGCTTCCAAAAGCCTTCTTTGCAACCGCACAAAGTGTTCGGGATGCTCTGATTATTAATTGGAATGCCACTTATGAGTGCTATGAGAGGCTAAATGTAAAGCAGGCGTATTATCTGTCGATGGAATTCCTTCAGGTTTGTTACGCTCCGCTTTTCTGTTGATTACAACAAGTGATAACCTGCTGTCTGCATGAGAAGCTTGTATTTTAGGTTTGTCTACATCACGGGGACTTTTCTGTAGGGTAGAGCACTGTTGAATGCAGTTGGCAATTTAGAGTTGACTGGTGCTTATGCAGAGGCTTTGAGAAAGCTTGGGCATACTCTGGAAAGTGTGGCTTGCCAGGTGAGGTCATTTTACCGACTTCTTTTTTTCTTCTTTTAGCACAACTTGGCTCTGCTATATGCTAGTAGTGTTGAGCTCCGTTCTGCATAACTTTGCCTACTTTGTCTCCAGTGATCACATTTTATGTCAATGCGACCAATGTGAACCTATGTTCAAAAAACCCCGCATGGATGGTATACAGCCTCTAAAAAGACGAAGGCAGATGTGGTATACAGAAAAACCCCACATGGATCCAGCTTAAATCTCATTGGTTTATGTGATTTTGGTCATATATGGCTTCAAATTGGACAACCGCATCAATTTTAATGAAAGAGTGAACAAATTGTTTCAAAGATGAACTAAAAACTGTCAAATGGTTGAAAAACTTCTCATTCCTTTTCAAAACAACTGCTCTGAAGCCCTTACTACTTATCCCTATTTTAATGTAGTGCCAACAATTATATTAAAACGATTGCTTCATGTGAATGACTGTGAGTGTGTATGCCAATGTCTCTGTGCTTTTTAGTATCTGAATTCATTTGTTAAATAATATTAGGAGCCTGATGCAGCACTTGGAAATGGGGGCCTTGGGCGACTTGCCTCATGCTTTTTGGACTCTTTGGCAACTTTAAATTATCCAGCATGGGGTTATGGATTAAGATACAAGTATGGCTTATTTAAACAGAGAGTTACCAAATATGGTCAGGAGGAACTAGCTGAAGATTGGCTTGAGGTACTCTTGCTTTCCATTGATTGTGTTGTGCTCTTTGAAGCCTTGATCAGGTTTTGGTGGCCAGTTGTTTTTATGTCTTGGCAACTTATTTACCCTTAAATTGATTTTTCCTCCTTGCAGCTGGGCAACCCCTGGGAAATAGTAAGAAATGATGTTTCTTATCCTGTGAAATTTTATGGCAAGGTTGCTTCTGGATCAGATGGGAAAAAACACTGGTTTGGAGGAGAAGATATAATGGCTGTGGCATATGATGTACCAATACCAGGGTATAAAACTAAAACCACTATTAACCTTCGACTTTGGTCAGCTAAAGCTCCCTCTGAAGATTTTGATTTATATGCTTTTAATGCTGGAGATCATACAAAAGCATACGAGGCCCTAGCTAATGCTGAAAAGGTGTGGATTTGTGCTTAAGCTCTGCAACATGTTGTAGTGCTGTTGACTAGTATTTATGCATTGTCTTTTTCCAATCTATATGGATATCATCTGCCGCCTGCCTATTCTCAAAATTTCATTACCAAATACATTGATCTTGACATAGCTGGCTGCGTTTTTTTCTTTTAATTTCCTATTGATGAGTTTGGTCTCCAATTAGATGGGCTTGATGGCTCTTGCAAAACAAAGAGTCTAGGGGGTGCTAGGCCAATGTCCAGCATTAACACTTTGATGCCTAAGTTAGTAGAGAGCTTCTGGAGAAGATGAGAAAGTAGCTTGGGGAGTAAGCAAAGAGGAGAAGGGATTACATGAGTCTCTGGGGCTGGGGGTATTTATAGGCCCTTTGGCAGGTTCTTATTGGTCCAAGGGCATGGAGTACGCCCAAGAGGAGAATGTCTAGGGTACTGAATGTAGGCTATAGTCTAGTTGCTGACAAGGGTTGCAGGTTTGGTAGTGAACAGCACCCCTGCAGGCACACCTGCAGGGGGTGGTAATGTCTGACCAGCTGTACCTGTGGGTGTTGCTGGTGGAGGTGTGTTCTCTAGTCTTGGAAGGTATTGGGGTCTTGACTTGCGAGTTGATGTCAAGTTGAGATAATTGGTTTTGGGACTAGAGAAGGGTCTTGGGCCCATGTCAATGGGTCCTTATCAGCTATTAATGCTGGAGAGGATACAAAAGCATAGTGTCCTAATCACTGCAATGTTTCATAATGATGCTGATTAATGGTTCTGCATTCTGTATTTTGTGCCTATTTTACAAGTTAAATTAGTAAATACGTTAATTTGGGCATCCTTGCTGCTGTTTTTCCTTTTTCCAGCATATTTTTTGTCTTGTAATTCCTCATGTCTAAAGAGTTACCAGATGCTTCAGATAATAGTATGAAATGTAAATGGTACGGCACGGTTGTCATAGCACTCTCACTATGCCAGATTTGCTACATTCTTTACCCTGGGGATGACTCAATGGAGGGCAAGACTCTTCGTTTGAAGCAACAGTATACCCTATGTTCAGCTTCTCTGCAAGATATCATTGCTCGCTTCGAGAGAAGATCTGGATCAAACATTAACTGGGAAGAATTTCCAGAGAAAGTTGCAGTGCAGATGAATGATACTCACCCCACTCTTTGCATCCCAGAACTCATGAGAATCTTGATAGATTCGAAAGGTTTAAGCTGGAAGGAGGCCTGGAACATTACTCAGAGGTGTTCCTCTATTTTACTGTTCAAGCATACATTCATTAGTCATTTTTCATTTGTTATTAGTTTGGAATAGATATGCACTGTTAGGGGGCCATTATGAGGGAATTAAGTAATTCTCAGCAAGTAGCTGGATGGCTAGGTGTATCTGAGACATCCAACTCTGATGGGTTTGGGTTTTGATTGGGGTACCTTGTCTCTCAGACTTTTCTTTTGATTATATCATCTCTATACTCAGCTAAACTAAGCCTGCACCTCAAATTTAATTGAAATCAGCTATGTGAATCTTCTTATATTGTGTGCCAAGTTGTTTGTCAAGTGTAGCTGCAGTAAATCCTTCCTAATCAATTTTGACTTATCTTTTCAGTTGTCTATCCTATTCTTCATGCGCAAAAGTTGACAACATTGTATGTCTATGTAGAAGCTTTTTTCTACTCTCCATTTTTTCCTACTTTTGTTTTTATTGCTCACTAGGAAGTAAGTACAGACTTTATTTTTGTTTTTGGCTCAAATTATGCAACTGATGGAGACTGTCTACTACTTGTGTACTAGGACTGTGGCATACACAAATCACACTGTTCTCCCGGAGGCTTTGGAAAAATGGAGTTTAGAACTTATGCAGAAGCTTCTTCCAAGGCATGTTGAGATTATAGAAATGATTGATGAAGAGGTAATCCTGTGTGTTAATCAAAGACACCTATATTTCCATCTGAGCTCTGACTTCTTTTATTCTATACATTGCAGCTGATTCACATAATTGTTTCTGAGTATGGTAGAGAAGATTCTGACCTGTTGGAGAAAAAGCTTAAGGATATGAGAATATTAGAAAATGTTGATCTCCCAGCCACCTTTGCTGACTTAATTGTAAAACCTAAGCAAATATCTGCCACTGTTGCTAGTGAGGAACTTGAAACTTCTGAAGAAGTCATCCATCTGGATGATACAAAAGATGAAACCAAAAGCAAAGTTGTGCAGATGAAGGAAAAGCAGGTAGCAGAACCACCGCCAAAACCACCAAAACCACCAAAGATGGTCCGTATGGCTAATCTCTGTGTTATAGGTGGCCACGCAGTAAATGGAGTTGCAGAAATACATAGTGAAATAGTAAAGGACGAAGTATTTAATGCATTTTATCAGGTACTCTTTAATGGTTCAGGACATTATAATGGGGTTGGATAACTTTGCCGTAGCTCCTGCCTATGGTCCACTTCCAATTTATATCTTGACCTTTGTGTCATAATGATTGTTGGCAGTTGTGGCCTGAAAAGTTTCAAAATAAAACAAATGGGGTTACACCAAGAAGATGGATTCGCTTTTGCAATCCAGATTTGAGTGAAATTATTACCCACTGGACTGGCACTGAAGACTGGGTCCTAGATACCAAGAAACTGGCAGAATTAAGAAAGGTATCAAATCTATTGTTAAAATCTGTACTTTTTAGTTTGAGTGTTATTATTATATCTTCTCTAGTCATTGATATATCCAAACAATCAACATGACATTGGCCAATTTCCTGTCTGTCTTTCCTGTTCAGGATTTCCCTACACTTTTTCCCAGTTCACATCCTCTCTTGTAGGCATGGTATGTGTACCTGCCTCCTATTCATAGCATCAATGACTTCCGTTAGTTGTCAAGTTGCTAATATTCTAAGTCCCAAAACAAATCCTTTTTCCGTGAACTAACTTCTTTATCTGCCCTTGTCCATAAAAGAACACCAAGCCTTGTATATTTTTCCCATGCCCAAGTAGTGGTAGTGGCATGACACATCACTTGCAGTGTATGCCCTAAAGTCTTGCCCATTTCTCACTACACTTGAAGAAGTTGTCAGCTTATTTCATGATCACTTTTACACATCTGTCTTAACTTTACAAATTACATTGTCACTGCACCATCCTTATTAGTGTGGTGTGATTTGTGTATAGTTTGCAGAGAATGATGATTTTCAAACACAATGGAGAGCAGCCAAAAGGAGCAATAAAATGAAGGTTGTGTCTTTCCTTAAAGAAAAAACGGGGTACTCCGTCAGCCCTGATGCAATGTTTGATATTCAGGTAATTTCATAGAGAAACATCAATTGGAGAACTCCCTCTTGCAAGGGAAAAAATTTTACTGGTCTGCAGTTAAACGTCTGTTGTTTGTTTGAAATTGCCTTTTCTTGTGATTGATGCTAGTCATCATATTCAGGTGAAGCGCATTCATGAATACAAGAGACAACTGCTGAATATTTTGGGAATTGTTTACCGCTATAAGATGATGAAAGCAATGAGTGCTGAAGAAAGGAAAGCGAAGTACGTTCCAAGGGTTTGTATATTCGGGGGAAAAGCATTTGCTACATACATTCAGGCTAAGAGAATTGTTAAATTTATCACAGACGTGGGGGCTAAGGTTAATCATGACCCTGAAATAGGTGACTTACTCAAGGTACAAATATTCTGGTACTTATCATCTGCCAACACAATGGAATTGTTTTCTAAGCTTGACTGTTGTACACCTTTTGTAGCTTGCCTTAGGCTTTTAGTTTTCAAGTAAAATTGTGATCTCTTTCCCATACATGTTAGTTGTTTGATAGACATTAGCACTTCCACATAAAATTTCACTTAACTGCCTTGTCTAAAATGAATACTAAAAAAAAGCCAGTAACAATAAAATTGATGTAGGATTTAGAGCCTTCTTTCTATTAATATGCCAGATCATGACATTTATCAAGCATTGTCTTTGTCGATAAATTATGCATCATGATGGTTGTACAATGTGATCAGGCATTTTTCTTCTTTATCTATAACTAAAAATTCCGTAGGAGATGTTGTAAGCTTCCTTTTTGAATTGCAGGTTATTTTTGTCCCTGATTACAATGTCAGTGTTGCTGAATTGCTTATTCCTGCAAGTGAGCTCTCACAACACATCAGGTATTTTGTTTTTTTGCTTTTTTGCTTTTTCGAAACAGTAGGACCCTTATATTACTTGTGGAGGTATAGAACAGGAAATGATTTTTATATGTGAGTACTACCAATATTTGGATAGAGGTTGATTTTATGAGTTGTACACTCCTGACCTGTCTTTGCCCGAGTTAACCAGATGGTTTATTCCGGCTGTATGAACTTCTGAATGGGCTGGAGGCCTGAAATTGCTTTTGAGATTGCTGGAAAAGATTCTGGCTTTGCTTGAACCAGGCCTGAAATCACTATTACTGGGTCTAGGCAGTGCTGTGGTTTGCATTGTGATGTAACATGGTTAAATTGTTATTTTCACAGAACTCCTTGGATTAACATTGTAATTGCCGGTGAATATGATTGGTCAAACTCTCCAAGCTTTTACTAAGTCTTTCAGATTTAGTTTAGAGCTTACAATGTGATAAAACCCAAGTGTTCTTGCATTTCTTGTAGTACTGCTGGGATGGAAGCCAGTGGAACCAGCAACATGAAGTTTGCCATGAATGGCTGTGTGCTAATTGGGACGTTGGATGGTGCCAATGTTGAAATAAGGCAAGAGGTTGGGGAGGATAACTTTTTCCTCTTTGGTGCTAAAGCGCATGAGATTGCAGGTCTAAGGAAAGAACGGGCAGATGGCAAGGTACTTCCAACAGAAATCTCACACAATCTATCGAGCATTAGGCTAGGATTGCATCACACCATACAAATTGTTTTTCGATTTCAGAAGTACTATTAAAAGAAAGACAATGACATAATAGGACTCTATTTACTATAGTTCTCTTTTGGGAACTCACATTTTATCTCTTTCTTTTGTAAAAGTTTGTACCAGATCCACGTTTTGAGGAAGTGAAGGAATTTGTCAGAAGTGGTGTTTTTGGACCTTACAACTATGATGAATTGATGGGATCATTAGAAGGAAATGAAGGCTTTGGCCGAGCTGATTATTTCCTCGTTGGGAAGGACTTCCCGAGCTACCTAGAATGCCAGGCGAAGGTTGATGAGGCATATCGAGACCAAAGGGTAAGCTACAAGAACGTTTTTACACTGCATTTATATATCGACTGAATCTTGAATTGTGGCAAGCATGCAGCATTGCACTTGGCTCTTAGTTCCACCCAAGTGGGTGCTCTGTTCATGAATTATGAAATTCCTGTGAACTCTGTATACGTTTGTCATACCATCTTACCTAATATTCTAGTCTGTCTACTAATCAGCCCATGATTTTTTTTTTCTTTTCTCTTCGTATTTTAGTGCATTGCGTGATGCTCTTCTGCATTAGCGATACACAAGTGAGTTCTTTACCCTCCAGACATAAGTCAGATACATTCTTGACGTTGTAAATTGGTTGCAGAGATGGACCAAAATGTCAATAATGAATACAGCTGGTTCGCACAAGTTCAGCAGCGACCGAACGATTGACGAATATGCTCGAGACATTTGGAACATTGAACCCGTGGTCTTGCCATAGCAGTGTGGTTCTGTGCGACAAGTTTCTGCTGACCATGGCCTTTCTTCCATGTACCGTGATGTTCGCCTAATTTCCACATAAAGGAAATTGCTGCAAATCATTGTGTAGTTCAAATGGCACCATGGAAACGTTTACATGGACTTCTACCTGTGGCACAAAATAATGAAATCAATAAAATTCAGAGTCCATGTTATGGATCCAATAAGTTTTGATGTGAAGAAAAACATTTTTCATTCACTAAACCAACTTAAAGCTCGAAAATTACAATCGTGCATGAAGCGTCAATTGCTTCACGGACAATGGAAATCTAGCTCTGTGAGCCACTCGAGGTATCGCTGTGATCGGGAAACATGGGTCGTCGAATGGAAGTGAACAACCATCCTAGGACGAATGCCCCGTGTTCAACAGCAACAAATAAAAAAGACCGTAGAATGGCATAATCATCCCTGTTGTGTTGTTAAACTGCTGTCTTGTGGGGCTCTTGTGATCGTCCAACCATAATACAGAATAATAGAATTGCCCTGGATGAATCCTGCGGGATTTCGTAGGCACAATTCTTGGTCACGTGTAGATTGGGTATCAGCGTTTATCCCTAGAGCGTGGTCGTCAAAGGTTACGCCATACATGACCATGCTGTATGCTCGTCGAAAGCATGGGCCATCAGGAATGGAAAGCGCTTGCACTCCTTTAGATCTGTCTCTCTTTTAGGGTACATCTAGATGCTCTCTTCAATCTATTAACACATCAAAATGCACTTTGAGATTAAAGATGTTTGTGCACGAAAACGTTATGTTGTGAGTTCTAAACCAAAAAAAAAAAAAAAATGGAAATTCAATTGTTCATTGTTAAACTGATAAAGCAAGTTCGTATTTGTAGTGTTTTTGCTGTAATGCTAATTTGTAAAACACTTTGTCGGTGCGATTAGGTGAGGAAAAGGGAAGTGATTATTTAGCTTAGTGAACAAACGGGTATGGTGAAGCTGTTTTTCTTTAATCATTGAAAGTACTTTTACGTTGGATAAGTCTTTTATAAAAAGAATATTAAGAATTATAAATGAATATAGATCTTTGCACTCAAAAATTCTGCTAGAATTTTTTTTTCCTTCTTGCTTATTGTCTCTTTCTTGTGTTCTTTTTTGTTTTGCTTTCTAGAATAACAATAATTCATGATGGTATGGTGGGTGGAGAGAGCATTGAGAGTAAGTGTTTTGGTTTCAACAAAGCAAAAGAAGAAAATATGAGTAATGAGAAGAAGAAGATGCAGAGTAGTAGTAATATGATTGGTCTATGGCTAGTGGGTTAGGTTTAAGGTTAGCATTAGGATTAGGGTTTATCTCAGACCAAATGATACACTTACTCCATTGAAATTTCGGTTATAAAGGGCTTTCCGATTTGTACGATGTTACTACACGTAATAGTAATAATAATGGTAGGAATAAATAAAAAAAATCCGGGCACCACTCCGGTTTGGGCTTTTATTGGAACTAATCAGAAGTTGGCTGGGCCATTTTTCGTCTGGGTTTTGCGCCTCTTTTGTCCCTTTTTTGTTATGCCTCTTTCTTTGGGTGGGCCGTCCCAATTTTTTTTTTATAGGCCTCTTTCTTCAGGTGGGCTAACCCGAGTTGTGGGAATTTTATTATGGCATCTTTTTCTAGGAGTGGGCCGACTCCTCTCGTTTTTTCAATTATTTATGGTCTCTTTCTCTGGGTGGGCCAACCCTATCTTTTTCCATATTTCTGGGCCTCTTTCTGTGGGTGGACCAACCCAATATCTTTTCCCCGGCCTCTTCTCTATTTGGGTGTGCCTTCCCTTGTGTTTTTTCAAACCAACGTCTGTGCGTGCAAATATATGGAGCCACAGCCTCCCCAATGGTGCGGTCTCTGTGCTGAACCCAAGGCCGTCTTTTGCGCGTGCCGGCCTGGGGCTCAACGGGTGAACTCTGCGGCTTGGGTGCCGAGCTCCCACCACGGAACTCGAGGCGCGGTTTTAATTGAAAACACGCTTATAAACTATTTTTTATGACGTATTGCTTACGATGTGGGATTGCTTTCATCTAATTGCAGACTCCCCCGTATCTTTTATGCCTTTCTTTTATACATAAAATTCAACTCCGCGAGGCAGGTGGTTTCCGTTTTCTTAGTTAAATATTTCCCCACCCGAAATCAAAACCCGTACACGTTAAACCGGGGCGGATCCGGCCATCCTGGATTATAATATTGCGTGAATTCCCTTTTCTCCATCCTTGGATATCTCTTCTCTCTCTCTCTCTCTCTCTCTCTCTCTCTTTATGTTCCTAGAAGTTGGGATAATCTCAGTTCATGGGGATGAGTCACGTAATTTTTTATCGGACATTGTTTGTCACGAGTGAATTAGACCAACTAAAAAGCTTTGCAATGGTACCAATTTGCAAACAGCAGTTGCATTTCATAGACACACTGCTTGGGCACATCGAGATTTGGCTATCACCGTTTGTATGTATATAGTAGTATATTGTCGTCAAAGCTGTCTTAGGTTACATGACCATCCCGTATGCTCATAAAACACAGAGCCCAGCACGATCAGAATCAACCTCAGCGTTTCACATTGGTACCCAAGGTCGTTTCTCCAGAAAACAGTGCAGTAACACAAGAAATACTACAATAGGGCCATAAATAAGCAACAGCAGAAGCAGCATCAAGAAGGAAGGCCGGAGGAGAAAAAAGGGGGAGAGACCAAATGAGACGGAACTCAAAACTCATTGCATTCTGATGGTGGAACTATACAAATTGAAAGACAAAACAGGATTAAAGTCAAGCTATTAGTTTAGCAACCCAGCAAATTTCCGTGAGAGTTCCTCTGGCACATCCCTGGAAATGGATAAAATTGCTGCCCAGCTTTCCATGCCTGCAACTGAAATACTCAAATATACAAGCAAAACGGATCTTCTAAGCTACAAATCAACCCAAACACCTTCCTCACGTCTGCCAGCTGACCCTTCAATGGGCCTCCTTCACAATTGATGCCTGCCGAGACAATCTTTAACTCAAACTATCATATGAAAACAACCACTTCACTTCGGTTGATGTCAAAGTCCACCCATCAGCTTGTTCTCCATGATTGCTCTGATGAAGCCTCTCATGCAAACCTGTATGGATTGGTTGCCAATGTCGGTGTTTCATATGTCACGCAAAATATGGCCATTAATAAGCTTCTTCTACTTGCATCAATCTTGAATGCAATGTTCTCCATCAGTTCAAAATCCGTGTGAAAGAAAGCAATCAATGTTGTCTCACAGGTACTCATATGATGTGCATGAATCATCTTGAACATCGAAATCATCTCCCTTGTTGCCAGGAAGCCTACTAAAATGTTCAAATCCACTGTTACCATCACTATCATCTGGAGAGATTCCCAACTGAGCTCTGGAAACATTATTCACATCACCCTCATGCTCATCAGCAGCAACTCTAAGACCAACCTTGTTAGCATTGTCTTTATAAGTAACAAAGTCATCCTCATCCTCAACATATTCATTGCATTCCCTGACCTGCTCTAGCTGAAAATAAATGGAAGCATCTTGAATGGTAAGAGATTCCGACCCTGAGTCCTCATCTTCCTCTTCCATTCCAGCTTTGCCTTTTTGCCACTCATCATCATCACTGTCAATGTTTAGTGGACCAAACCTGTTCTGCTCAGCACGTTTTCTAAGTATGAAGACATTGAAGTAGTAACTGACTAACTCGTTTTTCCTGCGCCAGGGAAATGCAGCTGAGAGATGCTCCCAAAAATTTTTAGCCATTGATGCTGGGTTTGATACAACAACCTCATGAAAGGCTTGCTCTTCCTCTTCTGTCCATTTTTTAGCAACCTCCTCCCCCATATCACCGAAACCCAGACCATCAAAACCCTCTTCCCCAAGATTATCCCCAAGTTTCTGTCTAGCTTCCATAATATGTTGTATAACACATCTGATAGAACCTCCATCAAGGCAATTACAGTCAGACTCAGCGCCTTTGCAGTAAAAACTTGCTGATGCTTCCAGTTGAGGCATTGGAATGATGCAAGTTCCCATCAGCCTCTCCTGACAATCATCATCAGTAATAAAGCACAATTCTGTATCTTGAACAGAATCATCCAGTTGTTTGTATGAGGTACTCAGGCCATGTGAATTCCACTCTGGAATAAGTGCCTGATGCTCAGGTCCCACAGGAATGGGCTTCTGAAAAGGGCAGTCAAGAGGTGAATAGAACTCACCAGACTGAAGAAAAGCCCTTAGATGCTGACTATTTTCAAAATATTCAGGAAAGATTGACAGGTTGTCTGGTTCAAGAGTTTCATTGTTCATCCACAAAGAATGAGAGTAAGAGTTACTAGCACCAGACTCAACATCTGAAACTTCTATGACTGAGCCAGCTGCAAGCTTCTCCACTTCTTGACATGTAAGGTAACTGTCCTTGCCTTGACCATCTTTCACATTAAACAAAAGTCAGCTATATAAACTAGGAGACATAATACAAATAGGGATGGCATCATTCCAAACAAAGTTGACAAATATAATATGATGATCATTTCAGTTCTAATAAATCCATAACTTTGCAAAGTTCTTATGCGTAACAAAATTTAATTTGCAAAACATCCAAACCTATAACCATAAACTCTTTTTTTTTTTTTTTTCTCTCCTTGCAGATCAACCTATTGTATAAATTCTTTAAATAATTGCAGTATTAAAAGCCAAACTCAATAGCTTGCTTCTAAATGATCGTGCACATACATGAATAAACCTTCTTTAATGAGCATGCTTTCAACATCTAACAAAATTTCTACTACAGAACCCAAAAGATTCGGGCTTGAAAATATAAAAGGATAGTTGGTGTAAAAGGATGGATTAGAATGCCGTAATAGCCCTGTTACTGCAACTCCCGCTAAAATGCAAGGCAAATTTTAGAAAGCAGGAACTCTGTGATTATTATCAAATACTGAGTTTCAGAGAACAAAGAAAGAGAATGTCCACTAGATGAGTACAACTGCGGTGAAAATTATATGATAGTTGTCTAAGGACAGAGGAAATGACATAAAAGCAATGAGTGCATTTTGTACAAAAGTGTAATCAGTGCATTATATTAAACAATATCGAGCATAAGGGAGAAAGGGAAGAGGAATGCTGAAATGGCACAGGCTACATCACCAAAAAAATCATTTATTATCAATAAACTTTACGGGCAATCCGTTTGAAAGATGAATGGAACAGAGAAAGAAAGAGAAAAAAAAAAAAAAAAACAGGAAGGATCCTTAAAGTTGATTTCAGATCCTTACAGTGCCATCCAAAAGACATTTTCGAAGCCCAAGTCACAAAGATGAGAGCAAAATTACATGGCGAAACAAAAAGTTCTTGAGAATTGAAACGCATTGCAAGCATGGTAAGCTATTCACGACCTGAGCTTTGAGAACTCTTATAAGCAATGTCAGGACTGAGCTGATCAATGTAATCCAGTTGTCTTGGGTGCTTACAAGCCAACTCACAAGAATCATCATCCTCATAAGGCCGTTTGTGAATCATTTTTCACCTGCAAGTCCCACTTCAGAAATCACAAGCTTGCAATGGATAAGCATGCTGATGGTTCCATTCAAAGTGGATTCCATGCTGATTACAACAACAAAAACCTTCTTTAATAAGTATAAAATATGCCACAAAATCTAATTGTTAAAGACTCATTTCATAGGTATTAACAATTGCATAAACTTTGTCTCAAAATGCCATCACTGCTTTCAAGCTCCAGAAATTACCTTAAATTACTTTTATCCATATCTTTACCATTTTGCTAAAAGTTTCCTCAATTCTTAAACGCATAAATTGTTTCCCTACGCGTCAACATACATACAAATAAATAAATAAACAGTTATTTTTATAGGAATGAAAAATGTATACTTAATTAATAACTATATTTATAAAAAATTATAATATATATATATATATATATAACGTAAAGCATGTTCTTACCACAAATAAACGTTAACGAAGACCGATGATATCAGAAGCTGATAAAAAGGATTTAGAATAAATCAAAATTAATTAAAAAAATAACACAATTCCTGAAATCGAGGTTTAGATCTGTAATGCCTACAATAACATTAAGCACCAATTCAAAGGGGAAGAAACCAGAAAAATAGGAAATATTAGGTAAATAATCGAAGGAAACAAAAAATCAATAGAAATGTGAAATTTCAATAAGATCCAATGAATGCTTCGAAATTTCAGAGAATAGCTTGAAATTTCTAGTGACCCAGATAAATTTGGCTGCCGCGAGTAAGATATACGAGGCTAGATTTAAAGATCGGAAAAAATCCCAGCGAAATCACAGGATTAACAAAGGATTTCGAAACCCTAACCCTAAAAAAAAGAATACTACACGGCAGGGCATGAATTGGAGATCAATCGATAGAGAAGATAGAGAATTGGGAGAAGGGAGGATCGTATTGAACATCAAACAAAGGGTAAAAGACAATTTAACGTAGAAAAGAATTGGGGGCGGAAAATTGGGGGCAATGTTGGGGCACGATTTTATAGGGGAAATTAAAAGCGATTTCGGTGATCCCGCGACGTTGATGTGCAATTACTCAAAAGGGAAAGAATCTTGTGCAAAATTACATGGATAGCCATTTTGAAGATCGTTGAATTGAGGACAAACTGGGAAATGACGTTTTTGGCGGGAAAGCAAGAATAGATAAATAGTTTTAGCAAAACTCTATTAATTTCTTCAGTTTTCGTTGGAAAAAAATAGATATAAATGACCCTCCTTTTTTTTTTTTCGTTCCGAATCAAATTACAAATTTCTATATAGTAAATTATTTAAACAGATGTGTTGTTATTTTAATTTTCTTAAATCATTTGTTTAAAATAATTTATAGTCTTATTTTAAATGTATAAATAAATTTTTTTTTTTGCCTATTATATCTTAAGTTATACAATAAAATTAATTTTTTTATCATCATAAATCTCACAATCTTTTTTTATTATTATGATTAAAATTCAGACTCATAAAGAAAAATATAAAATTTTTATTACTGTGTGTCTTTTTAAGATATTATAAATAGGAGGTGGTATTTCTCATTATTTTTGGTATTTTTCATTATAGTATCTCAAGAGTTACGCATGGTTTGTCCAGTAAAAACAATGTTCCACACCATACATACAGATATCACAGCATTTGATCTCTACCCTTGATTTGTAAGAATTTTGCAATTCAAATGCAATTTTTTTTTTATAATTATTTTGCAAATAAGCACAATCTTGGATTGTGTGGACTTCTTTTTCTAATTTCGCGATTGCTTTTGTCTCCAGCCAGCTACTCGGTTGCTCTACCAAGAGAATATTAACGAAATAGATGTTCAGGGATCAGCTGCAACGGTCCATATAGGTCTCACACTACTCTACATTTATTCCTTGATTGCAAAAGGCTATCAAGAATGACTAAAGATTCTTTGCCCGAGGAATCTCATTCATTTGACTCTCCTCAGTGAATTGTTGCTCGTGAGAAATAACTACCCAAGTCTCCCCTCAATAACCAAAATGAAAAATGCACACACATTCTTTAATTTCCAAAAGGAAAATTTTAAAAGTCTATTTTTTCAGAAAAAACGAAAAGGGGATTTAGCTTTCACAATTTTTTTTTTTTTAGTGGTGGAAGGTTGAGATCACAATTTTTTTTGCATTTTCCAAAGAAAGAGGGCCAAATGGATGCTTTGCGTGAACTAAGCTACGTGTCTTATGCTATGCACAACTTTTAATCTGCTTAATTAAAGATCAAAATCAAGTTTACAATCTCAGCCTCCTCCTGCACAGAGTTTCCGTGGAAGCTAACTATAAGTCCTCCACTTACCAAAGCCATTACCACTGATATCAGCCTAAGAATAAGCTTTCTAGAACTGCATCACTGGTCACTCTGGTGTTCATCACCACCAAACCGAACTGGAAGAAGGCAACCGGCATGGTCTCGCTGGTACTCGTATGATGTGCATGAATCATCTTGAACATCATAACAAACCCCCTCGTTGCTGGGCAGCCTACCGAAATGTTTGAAGCCACTATGACCTCCACTTAAATTTGCTACATCAGCTTCTGAAATGTCGTCCACATCTCCCTCGTACTCCTCTTCAGTTGCCACTCTAGGACCAACATTATTAGCAACATCTCTGAAAGGAACAATGTCATCATCATCCTCAATGTATTCATTGCATCCCTCGATCTGGTCTTCTTGAGAAATAGTCGGGGATTCGACAACTGAGTCCTCATCTTCCTCTGTCATTTCAGGTTTACCACCTTGCCATTCATCATCATCACTGTCAACATTTAGGGGGTCAAACCTGTTCTGTTCAGCACGTTGTTGAAGCATGAAGACATTAAAGTAGTAACTGACTATTTCCTTTTGTTCACGGTAAGGAAATACAGCTGAAAGAAGCTCCCAAAAGTTCTTGCCCATTGATGCTGGGTTTGATAGGACAACCTCATAAAATGCTTGCTCTTCCTCTTCAGTCCATTTCTTTGAAACCTCCTCCCCCATATCACAGAAACCCAGACCCTCAAAAGTCTCCTCACCTAGGCTGTTCCTAAGTTTCTTCCTGGCTTCCATGATATGTTGCCTCACACATCTGATAGAACCCCCATCAGGGCAGCTACACCAGGACTTGGTGTCTGTGGAGTAATAACTTGCTGATGCTTTCAATTCAGGCATGGGAATGACACAAATTCCCATAAACTTCCCACAATTATCATCAGTGGCAAAGCCTCGGTCAGATAAACGTGCAACTGTAACTTGAGAACCAGAAAGCCGTTTGAATGAGTCATTAAAACTATCTGAGTTCCACTTTGGAATAAAAGCTTGGTGCTCTGGTCCCACAGGAACTCGCTTCTTAATTGGGCTGTTAAGGGGCGAGTTCTCATCGGACTGAAAAAAATGCCCCTGCTGCTGCCCACTTTCAAAATATTCCGGAAAGATTGATAAGTTATGAGATTCAAGACTTTCGTTGCTCATCCACAAAGAACAAGGAAAAGAGTTACAAGCAGCCATCTCAACATTGTCTGAAACCTCCATGACTGAGCCACTTGCATGCTTTTCCACATCTTGATACATGAGATAACTGTTGTTACCTTGACCACCTTGCACATTAAATCAATACAAACTGTCAGATAGAATACTAACACATATTTAGGACATCAACTCAAAGAAAGCTAAATTCTAATCATTGCAACATCAACAACACTACAATGTTCAGGTTGTTTCAATTCCTCTGCCAATTTGCACTGCAAGGCTTATTTTACAAACCTTAACCAGACCAACAGCACATCCTGAATCCGAGTTCTAGTGAACAGTAACATGCCCTCAAGATTACAATACCAATATAACTGGAATGAGAATGTTAAGAGAGTGCTGTAAGAGCGCATGAACACTTCATACAAATACGAAGGAGGCAAAGTTCTCAAAGAACATGAGAATGGACATAAAAGAGATGAACGCATTCAATACAAATGTTGGACGTGGAACAGTGCAAAGACTAGTCAAATTCAACTACAAAAGGGAGAAAAGGGAGACCGAAGATAAAAGGGCATGAAGAAGAAAATCCTTTACTATCATTCTTTAAGGGCAATTTGTTTCAAAATCTAGGGGGTTGGCGAAAGAGGAAAGCTTGTTCTCAATAGATAGCTTGAAATTTAATTCAAGAGTAAGCATGAGGCGAAAAGACAACTTTGGAGAAATGGCACAAATTGGAATCATTATAAGCTATTCACTACCTGAGCTTTGAGGATACTCATAAGCATTCTCAAGAGGAACAATAGGACTAAGGTCATCAATGTAGTCAAATTGTCTTGGGTGCTTACAGGCAACCTCATCAGAGTCATCATCCACATATGGCCGTTTGTGAATCATTGTTCACCTGCAGGTGACACGTTAAGAAATCAAAAGCCTGCAAATTTTCATCCAAATGCCAAAAGTCTAACAAAACATGACAAAACAAAACACCTAGACCATGGCACAAAATGTACTTAATAAAGACAAATTTAATATACCAATTAGCGCTTCTTCTCTTTTTTTTTTTTTTGTCACACTTAACAATGTTAACACTTAGCCCTTCTTTTACACATGACAAAATAATAATAAGATATTCATATCATTCAGCTAGGAGATAGTTTGGTCTTACCTCAAAAAACGTTGACGAATAAACGATAGTGCCCAACAGGTTAAAAAAGATTTTTTTTTTTTTTTTTTTTTGCTTTTTTCGGGGATAGACTAATAAACGAAAATTACCAAAAAGACCCTATCCCTGAAATCCAAGTTCGAGATCCCTAATTCTTTCCAATAACAACAGAAATCGGTTTACAGAGAAGACAAGCAAGGGAAAGGAAAAAATAATTTTGGGTGGATAAAATCGAAACGAGAAAAAAAAAATTAAGAAAATAAGAAATTTTCAATTATATCCAAAGGAAAGCCTCAAAATTTCAAAGAACCGATTGAAATTTCGAGTGACCCAGGTAAATATGGACAACAAGAAGCAAATATACAGGCTAAGATTTGAAGATCGGAGAAAACCCCCCGTTGAATCGCACGATCAGCAAAGTTTCCCGAAACCCTAACCCTAAAAACGAATTGAACACGGCGAGATATGAAATCGGGATCAATCGATAGAAGAAAGAGAGAATTGAACAGAGGAGGATCGAATCGAAGATGAAAGAAAGAGATTATTGAGAATTTCGGTGTAGAAATTTTTTGGAGATTTGGGGATCGAGTAATTGAGGTAAAGTTAGGGCACGCGGTCTTATAAGGGTAAAATTAGGATGTATTCGGTGATCCGAGCCGGGGGAGAACGTGTAATTACCAGAAAGGAAATGAATCGGGTAAAAATAACGAGAATAGCCATTATAGGACAGTGGGATCTTGAGGACAAATTAGGAAATTTACATCCTCGTTTAATGTCCCTGGTTCGACAAATGGGTCCTGAAAACCATATTTTACTTTTCTCATATCATATGTTTGGACGATAAAAAAAAAAAAAAAAATATATATATATATATATATATATATATATATATATATATATATTTTTTTTTTTTTTTTTTTTTTTTTTGGGCCATATAAAAAATTTATGTATAGTCAACAATAAATAAAGAAATACTTACACGTGAACTTGTCCCATTGGCTCGTGGTGCTGCCCATGTGATGCGAATTTGCGGTTTTCCAAAAAATTATTTTTTTTTTTTTTGAAAATTATATATCGACATTTCCCACGTGCTTTATACGCTAGATTGGTAATTTGTGTTCATAAGAATAATTTAAAATAAAAAAAAAAAATCCACTGGTTTTTATTTATCCTAATTTTGTCAAATATCAAAGCCTTTTTCACTTCCACATATTTCATGCCACAACAAAACTACATGTCGTTTAAGGAGATCCTTGTTCTTTAATCCTTAAGGCCCAGATTTAACAAAAATTTTCTTTCTTTCTTTTTTTTTGGGTTTTTAGATGAAATTTAACGTGATCTTTCACCGCTTCACATTTTCAGGAGGAAGCACAACAGAGTTGTTGGGGAACAAAATTGAAGCATTCTCCACGTGCATATTGAATACTTGAGATCTTGGCATTGATGATCGAAAGAAGAAAATGAGAAAATGATGTTCAGTATTATATAAAGGAGACAAGTGATTTATGGAATTCACCGTCTAATCATAAGGAAGTACATTAAACCAAATACAAAAACGACATACCATATAGCATGGTAGTAATCGAGTGTAATGTAAGGAAGCACAAGAAGCATCTTACATTCATCGTGAAGGTTTGGTTATGCCAAATTTCCCTATAACATGGGGAAAGCAAGAAACAATGCTTATACGAAAGAAAAGATATAGTCAAGTATCTGATTGACTGCCTCATACTACTATGATCTGGCGACCCGGGACAGAGTAAAATCAAATCGGTGAATTCTTATGCAACTGCGGGCATATCCTTGAGCCATGGATCCAGGGGCTTACCAATTGAATAGACGATGAAACCAATCTCCCTCAGCTGATCTGCATTCACGATGTTCCTTCCATCGAAAACAAAAGCAGGTTTCTGCATTTGATCAAAGATCCTTTTGTAATCAAGAGTCTTGAACTCGTCCCACTCGGTCAATATGCAAAGACCGTGAGCATCCTTTGTTGCCTTATAGGCATCCCAAACCACGCTCACTTGCTTCACTGTTGTGGGGCTCATTGGCTGGAGATGAAGAGGATGGTCCCAATCAAACTTGTTCATGGTAAGATCCCTCTGAATCTGATCTTCTGTAACCTGTGGATCATAGATGCTTAATCGGGCCTTGTCACCCAACAGCCCCTTGCATACGTCAATGGCAGGGGTCTCCCTAGTGTCACCAGTATCCTTCTTGAAAGCAAAACCTAAAATCGCAATCTTCTTATTTGCAACTGTGTTAAACATTGATGAAACAACACGGTTCACAAATCGGCTTTTCTGATAATCATTGATCTTGATAACCTGTTTCCAGTACTCTGCTACCTCTGGAAGGCCATTGCACTCACAGATATAAACCAGATTCAGAATGTCCTTCTGGAAGCAGGAGCCACCAAAACCAACACTAGCACTCAAGAACTTGGGACCAATTCTGGAATCCCTACCAACAGCATATGAAACCTGGGTCACATCAGCTCCAGTTGCCTCACAAAGAGCAGACATGGCATTCACAGATGAGATCCTCTGTGCCAAGAAGGCATTGGCAGCAAGCTTGGAAAGCTCAGCTGACCACAAATTGGTGGTTAGGATGCGATCTTCAGGTACCCACTGAGCATAGACATCCTTCAATGCTTGGATGGCTTTCTGGCCTTCAGGAGTTTCCCTACCTCCAATGAGGACCCGATCTGGGGATAGCAGATCATTGATGGCAGTTCCCTCTGCAAGGAACTCTGGGTTTGAGAGGATCTGGAATTTGATCTCCTTGCTGTTGTGGGTCAAAATCTTTTCAATTGCCTCGGCAGTCTTGACTGGAACTGTTGATTTCTCAACAACAATCTTGTTTGACTTTGATACATCAGCAATCATGCGTGCTGCACTCTCCCAATATGTCAGATCTGCAGCTTTACCAGCACCCAGACCCCGAGTTTTGGTTGGGGTGTTGACAGAGACAAAGACGATATCAGCTTCAGAGACATGTTTCTCCACATCAGTGCTGAAGAAAAGGTTCCTGCCTCGGCATTCCTTCACCACCCCATCAAGGCCTGGCTCATATATGGGCAACTGGTCACTGTTCCAGGCCGCAATCCTAGAGACAGAGATATCAACAACAACCACTTCAATGGCCGGGCACTTGAAGGCAATGACTGCCATTGTTGGCCCACCGACATAGCCTGCTCCAATACAACAGATCTTTACCATTTTCCTTCAATAAGCTTACACCTGAAACAAGAGGGCAATTCACGCCCATCATCGAGGCAACATCAAAAACTATTCCACTAAGATCAAGTGACTATTATTATTTTCAATTTAACTTATGCGCAGCCAGTTTCTCTCTACAAACAAATGCATGCTTTCCATAAGCTCCCCGTGACAGTATGATCTAATGATCTCGAACGAGGATGCATAAATTCCAGCATACCCTTTTGCTGAAATTTTCAGTAGATCCAAATCCAACCTATTACACCCCGTTCCGAAGCCCAAAACAATAACAAAAATTTAAAACGCATGAAATGATATTACAATTGAAGCAAATAATGCACGAATATGCTCCAAGTTAAGAAGTACAATAAGATTTTGAGCAAATCAAACAATGTTCCACAAATTGCTTGGAGGAAAGCTACAGATCCAGTAGGATCCGAAGCAGACATCTTTCAAAATCTTTGAGCTTTTTCAAAACGAAAAACAGAAAAAAGAAGCAAACTTTAAACTTCAAAATCAGATCTAAGCATTCCTCAACTGATCTCAACACTCGGAGCGAAAGAAGCAAACATTCGAATAGCTTACAACCCCATATCGACAAGAGCCACCAACAGATCTATAAAAATTCGAATTCAAAGAAACGAAAAATCATTACCAGGTTTTGGATCAGAAATCGAGCTCTGGCCGGAGGGAGAGCCGAGACAGAGGGTAGAGTGAGAAACAGAGGAAGAGAGAAGGAGAAGACGTTGAGGCCAAAGAGAGCGGGTGGACTGGGTTTAAATATACGGAGATATGGCTCCACCCTTGAGACGGGATGTGTATTATTCTGACAGCGAGGTATTCTTGGTAATGACGGGGATAGATGAGGTGGGGGTAAATTGGTAAAAGCACGGGTTTTATTTGGTAAAAGAATAAGAATCTGATAATTATTATTGCAAAACAAGTTTTTACAAATAAATTGTACAACCCCAAAATTTAGTTAACACACACCCCCAAAAAATAAATGATAATAATTCAATATTTTGTGAAAATGAATACTATTAAGATGTGATTTTAATCACGGGAATCTGAGTGGTGGAAGCTCTTGTAGAGTCTTGATTGTCATCTTATTAAATATATTGGCGGAAGTTATTATTCCATATCCAAAGTAATCATTTGCCACATTGGGTTCGTCAATAAAATTCATCTTTTTATTTGGTGATCATCTGTTTTTTCCACGCGTTTTGAATATTTGCTTGGAACCTGTAAGGCAGTTACCTGTCATCCGCTTTGTGGGGTTCCGTGACCCTTCCAAGAAGCCAAAGCCTCTTGAGTGCGTGTGGGTGTGTTTATGAGAGAGTGAGAGAGAGAGCCTAGTCACACAGTCAATTCTCAGGACAAGCAAACCAACGTGTCATACATTCATTTTTGGACTTTTGTTCCCGCGGGGAATGGATCTGTCATTACTGAACCTGATTTAGACTACATCCCTCTCGGACAACCTTTCCAGTGGTTGGACCTTTCACTTGCAATACACGACTGTTTTTCTAGAGAGTTAAGGCAATATCCCAATAACCAACATACCAAAATTCTGCATTAGAAATCATTTCCAATTTACTTGGGCAATTGTATATTGTAAAATGACAAATCGCCGCCAAGTTGCAACGAATGATCGTTACTGACGAAAATGGCTCCCTATAACAACAAAATAGTGGAAAACTTTAGCAACACTTAAACACAATTTTTATCTCATTCCAAAACCAAAACTATGGTGCTTTTGCTAACTTAAGGAAACAAGAGTGGAAAATAAGAGACTTGCACCACACAGTCATAATCATTTAGACCCGAGAGTGACATTTTTCCTGCTAGGTTAGAAACTTAAGATCTTGACCAAATGACAACCACACCACGTGAACCATGATTTTCATTTGCTTTAATGTTCTTACAAGAAGTTAATAAAAACGAAAATTTTATGGTATAGTGTGCAAAGAAATCTTCAAAATGAAGAATACATTTCTTTTTTTGCTTGAGGTCTCAGGGAAATGTTAAGAGTGTCCTTGAAGCTATATTAAGCCAGCCACAAGTCAGTTCGGAACCGACAAGTTGAACGAATGTAGCTGGAAACCTCAATCATAGGTCGTGGTCGTGAAATCAACATATGCAGTGCCCCTGTGGTGAGTAAAACAGCTGTATAATTCAAGAACATTTTGCTTTAACAGTCTCTCAGATGGGGCTTTGTCCTGACAATTCCCCTGCCTTACCAGATCCTTGTCCTCAGGGATTGAGGAAGCCAAATTCAGGACTGCGCTGTGGGTACACAATCTCGGTATCTCTCTCTAAAATGGTTTCCTCAATTTTAGACCGTGAAAAAGAGCAGTCTACTTATCAATTGGAGCCCATCTTGGATGGGAAAATAGAGAAATGATGGAAATGATTTGCTCACCGTTTCATCAACCTTAGAAGCATAGATATGAGAGCAACTGGGCCATCAGCTTGGCCCATTGGGACAATCATACTCTATACATCATTTGAATTGATTTAATTGATAAGGATGGCTCGTGACCTCCATTTCTAATTGCACCGAAAAATTCATTAGAAATCCCACCAAAAAAAGAAAAAAAGAAAACAGGGAAGGCTATTTCTATCTAAAATCTGTTTTTTTTTTTTTTTGTTTTTTCTTTAAGATTGTCTAAAATCTGATTCTAATCCACAACAGTTGCTAATCAAATCCAACTCACGTCCGAATCCAACGGACAAGAACCAGACGAAATTTAAAATTAATAATCCAACGCTCCACACGCAGCCCCACCCCCCGCATATCAGGAAAACTAGCCGTTACAAAGAGCGTCCGAAGTCACAAAGTTTCTCTCTCTGTTTTTTTTTTTCATTTTCTCGCTCTAAATTTTTTATTTTTCAAAACCCCCGCGTTATCTTCAAAGGAATCCTAAAGCCCTTTTGTTTTTAAAGGTAATTATTTTGTTTTTGGGCGGCGGTTTCCGATGGATGTAAGCACCAAGAATCCCGAAACGGCGGCGACTCCTGTGAAAGGCCCACACAGATTAGTCTCCAAATATTCGGAGAATTTGAATCCCAATATGTCGAATTCAAGTCCTGGCCAAAAACCCACGACTTCTTCGCTGACCAAATCTGCAAAATTTCAGAAATCGGCTTCAAAGATTCCGGTTTTGAGTCAAAATCCGCTGCTTTACTCACCCAGAAACAAGATTAGGGAAAGGAGGTTCGTTGTGGCGAAGAAGAAGTCGAAGAAAGAGAAGTCGGAAGCAAACCCAAGAGTGTATTGCAAGTGCAAAGAGAGATTTGGAAGTAAGTGTTTGTGTGTGGCCTATGAGACTTTGAAGGCTTCGCAGGAGGGGTTTCTAAAGAACCCGGATGACAGTGAGGAGAAAGGAGAACAGGAGAGTAAAAAGGCCTGTGATTACGGAGCTGAAGGTGGGGTTGCAGAGGAGGATATGGAGAAGGTTGTTGTGGCTCAAAACCCTGAGATTGAAGATGGGTATGAATCAGATAGTCAAAATTCGGGTAGTGCTAATATCAAGAGAAGGAGAGACAGGTTCCTTGAAGAGGCAAGGAATAGTATGCCTGAATGTGGGAAAGTGATGCATCTGGTTAATGTCTTTGAGAAGCTTCATTTGATCCCGAATTCTAAGGTTTCTGATAATAAGAAAGTTGAGGAGAAGGAGGTTAAGGAGGATAAAAAGAAGGCCTTGCAATGGGCACGGCCTGGATTGCTGTTTCCTACAGTTGCCAAAAATGGGTTCTCTTCTTCTTCATCTACATTGCCTGAATTCCAGCCACCTGAGACGCAGACCTCTTCTGCTTCTTTATGCCCATCTGATTTGTTTCTGACGCCTGAGAATCTGGGTTTGGATTCTAGGTTTTCTGTTTCCTCTTCCAGGGATGGCAGTCAAGGCAGGTTTGTGGACAATTGCTTAATCATTTATTAAAATTTACCATTTCACTTGATGTTTTTGTATTTAGGTCCTGATTGGTGTAGTTTTACTGGTTTTTGGGTCTTCCCAACTCCAGTTTATCTAGCAGGGCATCTAATGGTGGACAGAGGAGCCGAAGAAATGTGAGTTGCATTTCTCTTATAGTTACTCCTGAGGGTTTGTACGTGTATGATGAATTGATGCGTCAATTGATGTACTTCTTTGATATTCGATGTTGTTGTAGAGCTCTGACTGCTGTGGGACAATTGAGGGAAGGAGGTGGAAGAAGAAGCAACTAAAAGTCACAAGCCAAAAGCCATTTAAACTAAGAACAGAGGTAGAAAATGTTCCCTATGCTGGTAATTGATCATGTAAATTTCTCTTTGTCCCGTAATGTGTTTCATTACCAGTGATCAATTTCATTATAGCAAAGGGGAAGATTGAAGGAGGAGGAGTTTACAAAGAAATTACAAGAAATGATGATAGAGGAAGAGGGGAAGCGGATTCCAATTGCTCAAGGCCTTCCTTGGACAACAGATGAACCAGAGGTGAGGCATTGATCTAATCTAACTGGTAAAAGAATTTCAAATTCTTTATAAGGCCCTCACCAATTAAACTCAGGAAGCTTCAGAGCAGCAAGTATTGCCAAATTATGTCAAAGAGAAATAAGGTTTAAAGAATTTAAGTAGGAATAGATAGCCTTTTTTTTTTGCAGATGGTTCCTTCCACACTTTTTCTTTTATTTATTTATTTATTTTGAGCTAGATGCTAATACTCATTTGTAACTGCATGCTAAGGTCATTTGTCTTGCAGTTTTGGAATGAATTCCATAAGGGCCTTGTCCTTAGCAGAATGCTGTGTATGCCATGAGCATTCTGCTTCTAATGTCTTTTTTTGTGCAGTATTATTTTGAGATCATTCTATTTGGATGCTAGAAAATGACACTGTACTTTCTCTTTCTTTGTGCAGCTTTGGGCCTCCTATAGAAAGCGGATATTTAAGATTTTGTGTTGTCATCTGGATTTGCAGATTGATCCTTTCATACATTTTTCCCATGTTAGATGTTACTGTTGTTGGTTGCCACACATTAAAGTGCATTGATATTATTGTCCTGTTGGTCATTCAGTTATCACTTAATGAAAGAATAATGAAGGCTTATGCCCTTGTCCGGCTTAGCAGGAAAATAATGGAACTACTTGTAGTTGGCTAATTTAGCTTTGTATGCATATAATGCATAAAATTTCATACACTCTAATGCTCATTGGTCCTTCAATTGTCACTTAAAGGAAGGAATACTAAAGGCCCTTCGTCTAGCTTAGAGGGAAATGATTTAAACTGTCTATAGTTGGGTACTTTTAGCCTCATGTGAATATATAATGCATGGAGATCTTAATAAGCATTTTTTAATCATCTGCAGTGGGAAATGGTAATTGAACATCTACTCTCTCTCCTTTTTTCAATTTTTATAAATTTATTATTATTATCACTATTATTTATTTCTATGGGGTGCTGAGTTTATTATCCATTTCAGAACCTAATCAGACCTCCAGTGAAGGATAACACCAGGCCTGTTGATCTCAAGCTCCACAGTGACATTCGGGCAGCGGAACGTGCTGATTTTGACCATCGGGTGTTTCTCCAATATTTGAATAATTATGGATTTTAATTGCAACGCAGATTCTATTGCACTTCCGCTTATTCCATATTTTGTGCCTGAAAATAGTTGATAGTGGGATGACTTACTGTTAATGGTTATGTTGTAATCTATTCTTGTGAAGCCTAAGAATAAACTGGAGAGCTCATCTCACGAGTCTTTTCATCAATGGTGTGGTCTTATTTATTGGTTGATTTTCCTGTTGGGTCTTTTTGAGTCCTGTTCTTGATATGAGCAAACTTTATAGATTACTGCAGCAGAGCCGCCCGAACTCATTGTTCATATTTTGTGCGTTCTCTCAGGTAGCTGAGAAGATGGACCTGATTGAGCAATACAAGATGGAAAGAGAGAGGCTGCAAAGAGTTAGTGAAACGAAGCAATGATTGATGCTTTAGCTTTATCAACTAACACTGCTGACGTGTCATTTTACTCCTGCAGTTAGCAGAAGAAGAAGAAGTACACAGATTGAGAAAGGAGCTAGTTCCAAAAGCACAGTCAATGCCCTATTTTGACCGGCCCTTCATTCCCAGAAGGTAGAGGTTTATATAGTTTTTATATGCAAAGGCCTGACTATGCTGCACATGATACCCTGTAGTCTCCAAATGCAACTATTGCTCCTGTCCTTTGTGTGTTATTATGCTTGATTGTCTAGACTGATCCAACATAGGGCTGATGACCTAATTACCGGCAGTTGTTTCTAACAGTCAGTGACTGAAGTCAATGACTGGCAACTAAGATTGATGGCGGACAAAACCAATAGTGTTTGATCCTTTGACTTGCTTTACCTTCCTTTTTCCACAACAATTCTGGCAATAACTTTAAGTTGTCGCGGTGAAAAACAAATCCGTTCAATTTGCATTTCCTTTTTGCTAATGATTTCAAAGACCACTAGAAGAAACTCTCCAGTGACTATAATGAATGTACTTTCTAGCTGAACCGAAGTCTTTTTCAGCCTTTTTTTGTCAATTCATGTGAAATAGATCAGGTGCGTTGACATGATGTCTCTTTCTGTTCGTTTGCATTTTGGCAGGTCAACAAAGCATCCAACCGTGCCTAGAGAGCCAAGGTTTCACATACCTCAACATAAGAAGATCAAATGCTGTCTATCTTGGAATGAACTCGGCACTTTCACTCACCAACATCAATAAGCCAACAGAGAGCAGAGTTAGAACTTTTATTTTTTCTTTTTGGCATCTTCATTCATCGCCATTACCAAATAATGCTTGTTGACCCTGAATCTTTCCCCTGTCAATATTTACCCTTTCCCCTGCAAAATTCATTGCAAGATCTGTACATGACGCAACCAATTTAGTTGCCATTTTTTGGGAACTTCTTTTTCACGCGGAGATTGGAATTAGTCAGATTTGTCTCTCTTCGATGTGTATTCCCAGATGCTCCTTTTTTATGCTTCCTTAATGTCTACCACCCATTTAATCTCATTCCTTAAAGTTGACAGCTTGCATTACACAGGTGTCAAGAGTCTCTCAACAGAAGCCTGGCATGAACTTCCCACCAATCTATTAGCATAAATCTTAAAGTTGGATGATGAAAGCAGTGTTAAAACTAATATTTTGCAACTTAAATCTGTAACTTTCATGTTAGAATAAGCAATGTTGACCTTATATGAATGATCATCCTTTTATATATGTTATATATATGAAAAATAATTAGATGGACTGTCATACAACCTACATTTTGGGTAAAAAAAAAAAAAAAAGGAGGGGGAAGCAAAATAAAGGGAAGAGAAGTGTGAGGGAACAAATTGTGGTAAGAAAGAAAATAAATAGAAAATTTCTTTTTTGTGAATGGAAATTGGAATGAAGAAAAAAATAAGAGGAATGGAAATAATAGAAAAAATAAAATTACAATATTATTCACCAATGTTTGGTTCATTAAAAAAAAAAAAAAGGATAAAATTTCAATTTACAACAAAAATATACTTTTAATATATATATATATATTTGACTGTAATCTACATAATGAAATTTATTATTTTTTCATTCTTGTAAAACAAATGTCTATTTTCTATAATTAAAACTTGAAACCTCTAACATTAAGGTTTAATACATTGGTTTTGATAGCTTTTATATCAGGTTTTGTAGTGTTCATACTGCAGACCAAGCCTCTTTTGGCCCATCTTAAAATTGGGCTTTCATTTAGGCTCAAGCTCAGAACCCAACTGAAGTGTCTCTTGATGGGACATCATTCGGAAGCCCGACCCGAGAAACAAAAACCCTAGCCCGTCTGGGTCCAAAGAGAAAACGAGAAACCCTGAATGCCAGAGCTATAAAAACATCGCAGAGCCTCCCCCACCGCAGAACCCTAGCGAAAGAGAGAGGAACATCCTTCAAAGCGCTTCAGCAATCGAAGAAGGCCCCTCATCGTGTGAGTTTGGCTAAAATGGCGACTCCCAAAACTGTCAAGGACGTCTCCCCACACGAGTTCGTCAGGGCTTACTCGGCCCACCTCAAGCGATCTGGCAAGGTACAAACAGGCTCACAAAGCACACTTTCAGCTATGAATGCGCTTGTATTCGTGCTTATATCTGTATGAGCTTAAATGGGAATCTTTGATTTTATGGGAAATTTGTGAAATTCGAGTAGATTTTTGAAGGGGGTTGGTGGAACTTAATTCAATCACATGCCTCGATTTCGCTACGAAATCTGGGTTTTGTCCTTGTCGTTTTCAACGCATCGAACAAATATGGATTTCACTCATGGATTTATTTTCAATTTTACCCAAAGTTAGATCAATTTGTTTGTTGATTTTATTGAATTCGAAAAAGTTTCCGAATGGGATGTAATATTCATTTGAACTACATAGTTGCACCTTTCTACAAAGGATGTTATTGAATCTAAGAATTAACCTTGTGGCTAGCTGGGTGTTTAAGGGTTGCCCTTAAAGTCATGGTTAAGGGGTGAGATTTGATTGTTGGGATTAAGGAGTTTTTGGATGGTAATGAATGTTTTGGAGGGTGTTATTATAATTTACCCTCTTATTTGATATTCTCTAAGAAAATGGGTTGAGTACAGTAACAAAAAGTTCAAAGCAGTAGAGATCTCTATTTCTATAATTTACTCAGTGCATTATAAAAAGTCATTTAACAACTCCTAGGTAGACGCAAGTGTCTTCTTCTTACTAAAAGATACCTGAGACTACTATGTTTGTTAGTCTATATATAGTTTGTGGACATTTAGCATTGTGGCAGGGACCTTTGGGTGTGGTCTGTCTATTGTTTATGATGAATGCTTGAAAGTAAATAGGAAGAAAAGATTTTTTCACAGCACATAAATGTACATGAGTAGAAAAAACATTTTTTAAAATTTCTGCAATCTTTTACAAGTTTTATGCAACTCCTATATTTGTTCCATGTATGTGGTGATAAAATAATTATGATTTTGGGAGAAGTTTTTTTTCCTTTCCATTTCTGTTTTGGATTACAGATTGAGTTGCCCCATTGGACTGATATAGTGAAGACTGGTAGATTCAAGGAACTTGCACCTTATGACCCTGACTGGTATTATGTTAGAGCTGGTATGTCCCTGTTTCTCTTTTCTCCTTTTTCTTTTGTGGAGACACCTTTGTATGCTTAAATCACTGGTGGTTAAAACTTGGTTCAGCATCAATGGCAAGGAAGATTTACCTGAGAGCTGGCCTTGGTGTGGGTGGTTTCCAGAGAATTTATGGTGGTAGCAAGAGGAATGGAAGTCGTCCACGCCATTTCTGCAAGAGTAGTGGTGCTGTTGCTCGTCACATTCTTCAGCAACTGCAGGAAATGGGCATCATTGAGCTTGATGCCAAGGGGTGAGCTCTATATTCCCTCTGACCTGATTTTCTCTGATATTGGTTTTCTGATCTTGCTTTGATAGTGAAACTGCTAATAGAATCATGCCTTGAATTCCTGATGTATTTTATGAATGCCCTCAGGAAAATTTCATTCCAACCTTCAAAATGTAAATAGCTCAACACGCTAATGTTTTGTTTTGTTTTGTTGTTTTTGTGGTTGTGTGTGGTTGTATTGGCAGTGGGAGGAGAATCACATCAAGTGGTCAAAGGGATCTTGACCAAGTTGCGGGCCGGATTGCTGTTGCCCCTTGATCAATCAAAAGTTTGAGCTACAAAGCAGCATACTGGTTTATTGATGCACTTAGGATTTTATTTAATTGGAAAGATGTGATCGATTAAACCTTATGAAATCTCCTATTCCAACTTTTTGAGTGTTAACGGTCGTACTTTCATCTGTGTTGCTTTTTGTAATGATCAACAACTTTTGTCATTGGAGATTAGTGTTATATTGCCTTTGAATTTCATAATTTTATGTGGGAGGCAGAGTAACATGCCAAAAAGTATGAAAGCAAGGTGAGTGTTGTAACTTAGAATGGCACGAAATTCTATTTGCACAATTGGTGGTTGTTGGGATTGGTAATCTATCCCTGGAATGCACGAGACTAAGTTGGAAGCACGCATGCTTGTGGTGGCCGAAACCTCATGTTTGACCTTCGAGACACATGTGGAAGTAACTGTGCGTGAAAGATCAGACTTCTGTTCGCAGGGCTTGTTCAAAGTTTTAAGGTCTGATGACCGTTGATTGGCAGATCAATTCGTCTTTGGCTTCGTATTGTGTTTTTGGTTTTTGGGTTCTTGTTACGGTACTTGGCAAATCAATTATTGCTGCATTCGCCGGTAAAGAGGGGCTGCGCGTTCACGTACAAAAGGCTGGTTAATTTGAGAATGAGAAGCCTAGTTGTTCCATGCATATGCAATCATATGATGAGCAACTTGGACTGAGAAGGAAAAGAGAATGGTTCGATCATGTGCACAATTGAGAAATTAAATTTTTTTGTTGTAGTTGGATAAATTATACTCTCTGAATCAAAGAAATGATACCGCGTGTACAAGCACACAAAAGACCAAACGAATCGAGATGGGCTGGTGTATATTGCAATTGGCGTGGAATTTTTTTTGGTACATCAGAATGGGCAACTCCCGACCAGCAGGATATTGAGTTGGGACAGTGCAGACAACATAAGTTTCTGCTGACAGATTGGCTCTCAGTGTATCTGAATAAGCCTCGACCGAACGTGCAGAATGCTTTGATTTCGAGCCAGATTGGCCTTGACTTGGACCATGCAGGCAGATGCCCCTCCCAGCACGTCAAATCACTTCAAAATGGTGATCACCAAGGCATCCCACTAATCGCTTGTTAACACAGATACTGTGATAATTAGCCAACTTCTTTCCGTCCATTGCATTTAGTCGTAAACTCCTTACTTCTATTGATCAGTATCTCATTATCTTATAATTAATTGCGTCAAGGTGGAATGAGGTACTGGCTAAGATAAAACAAGGCAAGCTTCAAAGAGACGAGGACTGGCCATCGTCGGCTTTCAAGCAATCAAGGTGGGGCGAAGCTCAGAATATTGATATTGCCTTTCAATTCGTGCTCAGCTCAAAGCACCCAGTAGCAAGCCCATGTAACAGCACAATTACAGAAGACTGCATAATTATTACTTTTAACAATCGACAGCACTACAGAGACAAAAATCAAAAAGAATTGCATTTAAATGCCAGGCTTTGAGGCACCAAAGGCATTGTCTGTCATAAAAACAAAATGCCTGCCTTCAGTCAACATTGAGTGAAGCACTACCACACAAAGGTAGCGGCAATCTAGTAGCGGTTCATGTAGGTCCTGCGTCTGAACCAGTTGTAATCAGGCAAACCCTGGACGGGACCCAAGGCAGCAATTGCAATATCCTGTACAAACAAGGAAGCAAAAATGTATTTTTCGGAGTCCAATGAAACCAAGTCCAAATTTCCAATGACTGCCAACTGGATTCCATTGTTATCATGGTAGAACCCATGAGAACAATAAAACTTAGAAAAGCTTCCTACCTTGTCATGAATGAATCTATTTGCAACACGTTTGACAGTGCTGGCATCCACAGCATCAATCCTAGCAAACAACTCGGCATATGGGATTCTACGACCATAAGTAAGTAGCTGCAACCATTGGATGGTCAATGTTAAGAGGGAAAGGGAAAAAAAAAAAGTAACATAAAAATTATTACTCGAGAGAATTGCTTGAATTACACAAGCTTAACAACAGCATACCAAAGATCACCATCTGCACCATAGGACAGTAACCCCAGTTACAGCAAAACTAATGCACTGACAAGCCATCTGACTATTGTTTGGTCAGTTGAAGTGAAGGATTAGCGAGGAAGATCACATTAAAATATAGTAAACACTAGCCACCAGGGACCAAGGAGTATTGGTCAGTTTAAAGAGAAGGTTAAAGAAGGGTTTTTGAGGGGATGCCTCTCTCAATCATTTAGATAGAGGAGGCTTGCAGCTCTTCGTTTGTGCTGAATGGGAAAGCCCTTTGATAATAATTATGCTATTTCCATGCCTTATCTCATAAGTCCTTTGATGATAATCATGCTATTTTCACACCTTATCTCATACCTATTTAGCTTTCTTTATTATTCAGTTCCACTCCCTTTGAAAGACTTTTATACATCCTTTGTGTTAAATTCACATAAGGCTTACTTTCAAAGGAATACAATGAGTGTGGCCAAATGGCAATCACAAGTCCATCACAATATTAACACGATACAAATTATATGCTTTCATGAGTTTCAGGTTCATGGCACACCATCGAAATACACATCAATATGATGTCATCAACAAAACAAAAACATGACAAGAGAATGCCCAATTAGGGTTCACGTATATTTTTTAAGGAGCCCAATATGTTAATTAACATTTATCATTGCACTCAAGTAAGACAAAATGAACACCATGTACACTTTACATTATTTGAGTTTCAACAAGCAGTATACTTGATACTGAAATGCATGCAACTATTCAAGCAAGAGATGAGAATACATTCATGTTATCCCACCAATTTCTTTCCTACACTGCTTTAACAAGAAACATCATACCTGGCGCCCAATGTCCTCAGCTACAGGACTGGTTCCATCCATGTGAAGTAGCAAGGACGATTTCAACTGCAACCATACACAACTGTTAGTTGACAGGCTATGCTATTAAAAATGAAAGAATTATGCAAACAATATGAAAGAGATGACCATGCCGATGGACAAAAATAATATATGGCAACTATATGGCATTTTCCTAATAGACTAACATACAAAGAAGACTAAACAAACAGAAAAGGTGCTTAGATTCAACAGGACTTCAAATTAAACACATTGACCTTTGTCTCATCTTCAACAGGAGTTCAAATTAAACAAATTGACCTTTGTCTCATCTACAACAATGTGACAGAAAAAGTGTTTGCATGGGAAGTGCAAATCAATTGCTTGCTTGCTAAGATATAATTAATATATATTGCACATTATGGCATGCTTATGGACAAAATTAGTTGTGTCATAAATTATATCACGGGAAAAGGTGAAAATTGGTAAGCACCTGATTACGAGCACGCGTGACATCAGCTTCTGAAACTCGATAACATAACTTGGATATCTCACGCATAATTGCCCACGCTAAATCATCCAAGCAATCAGGCTGAACAGGAGAAAAAAGTGAAGAAAATATCACCCTTTTCATTTCCACAATTGTTAAGTAAATTACCACTCAGTTTCTCTCTTTACTTCTATTGATGTCTCCTTCAATTAGTGAAATAAAATGACATGCAAAGAACAAATTTTGAGTTATGAAGTTGATTAAACAGGGTGTTCTTTACCTTAGCAACAGCATAAACCCCAAACAGGCCAGTGTCTCTATAGTTGGTGTTGAAAGCCATCATGCTATCTGCTATTTCATCAATGGCAACCCTTTGTGCCAGCTCAGAACTGTTCAACGGTTCAGAATTTGATGAATGTGTGCATTAAGAAGGGGAAAAAAATGTCTTAAAAATATATATATATTTTATACATGCAGTCAAACTTCACTGATTGTGGAGAATGAAAGGGTATAAAATATGCAAAGTGATTAAATCCTCTAGGACTAAGAATAAAATTTTAATTCTTAGTTTTAGTTGTGCACCATATGGGTCTGTCACATTTCACAGTTTAGTTGACAAAAGTGGACACCAAATTTGCAGCTACTGGTCCCTGCATTAGTCTGACATCAACACAAAGGTTTGTCTCTTAAATATGCTGATTGCAACCACCCTGATTAAAATATCAGAATTTATTTATTTTTAATATCTCTATCAAGCGCTGGAGTGAACATGCAACAAGCCAAATAAGGGTCTGCTAATTCTTGCCTACCAATGCAATGTTGTCAAATTCAGGATGGAGATGAAAGGCAAAACTTACCCCATGTGCTTTCCACCTCCAACACTTTTATTCCATGAACCCAACATAGCCTGAATGACCATCAGTCCAATGGAATCTGGATCTGTCCAAGATGCTCCTTCAAAAGCAACAGCAAATTGTGCCAGTGGAATGTCGTCATCAATCATTCTAACCTGATTTTTTAGACCAATAATGAAATCAATAACCTCAATACGTGTAACTGCAGGGAAAGACATTATAGCTTATCATCATTCTCACCTCAGAGCCAGTGAAATAGCAAGGCTGTTTTGCAACTAACTGTGAGGCAGAGGTTGGATCACTTGATAACTTAGTAAAAAGTTTCTTTACATGCTCCACCAATTCCTCATGTTTCACAGCTCCAGAAGCAGCAATTACCTGAAACAAAGATCCAAATAAATGCACAAAGTAAGAATTATCAATTTCACACTAAGTATAACAAATGGACAAAGAAACAAAAAGTGCCCCAACATCACCAATTGCCACCATGAAGAGGATTTTATAACAACAAGAAACAAAGGAGGAAAAAGAAGGAGAAAAAAAAAAAACAAGAACAGGACTTGGGTTTCCTTAGTACCATTCTTGGAGCAGTGTAGTGTGTCTGTATGTAGTTCTCAAGATCATTCCTGGTGATTGATCTGACATTTTCAGCAGAGCCAAGGATAGTTCTACCCAAAGGAGTGTATTGGAATGCTGTTGCATGCAAATGGTCAAAAATAACCTCCTCAGTTTGCCCTTCAACCTACAAAAGGACCAAAATTAATAGAAAAGATTCCAATTCAGTAAAGGGCAGCTGATGTAACTCATTGCCCGAGAACCATACTCCTAACCAAGTATCAACATACTATACCCCCCAAACCCCCACCCTGCCAGTGCACACACAAACACACACACACACACACACACACACACACACACAGAGAAAAAGAAAAAAAAAAAAAAAAAGCCAAAAAAGAGGGAAAAGACAGATCAAAAAGGGTAATTATCAAAAACAACTCAACTACCATGAATCACACACTCAATATGCAGATGAATTTCAAATATTCTCAATAAAGAAGTGTAATGACTGTACTATCTCCAATACACAATAAATTTGCAATTGAAATATGTAAAACATGTTAATAAAAACCAAAAGCTAAAGCAGACAAAACTGTTCAGCATGTGACAGGAATCAATTCTCCACAACAAATTGAACATAACCTAAGATAAGGTTCCTGCCATTAATTTTTCAGCTGAAGATCGTTGAAACCAATCAAATGTATCACTGCGTCAAAATAATCCAATGCTAAACAAGCACACTGCCCTTAATAAATAAAAAATTTCATCAACTTTTCACATGATTTTAAATCAAGCAAGCAACAATGCATTAATTACAGCAAAGCAAGGAACTCTCAGCATACTGAGAGTCCAACATTTACCAATGCATCAAGCTCAAAACACTATCACAAAGACTCCTGATTTAATATTAGGTATACATTAGGCTGACCACCAACATGAAAATTTTACAGCTTAAAAGGGTTTAGACAGCAAAACCCCGCAAAATAATAGGCGAACAATGCACAACTCAAAGCTATCATCCAGGAAAACCACCATTTAGGCATTCATGATTCAAAAGAACAAAAATTTGTTTCCTATCCCAAAAAACAAAACCTCAAAATACCACAAAAACCAACCAACCCAAAATGGAAAAAAATAAAATTGAACCAAGTGAAATAAGACCTACCAAGAGAACAGGAATAATAAAAGAAACCAAAAAATTTACCTCTTCCATCTCCCTCAAAATCACGTCCCTCTCGCGGTTAATCCGGTGCTCATCAAACCTCGAGTGCTGCAAAATATCAGCCAAGATATCCAGCGCCTTGTACACATCCTTGTCCATAACTTTGGCATAATAAGTAGTCTGCTCCCTGCTAGTATAGGCATTGAGATGCCCGCCCATATCCTCAATTTCCTCCTCCAGGTCCCTCGCCGACCGCTTCTCGGTCCCCTTGAAGATCATGTGCTCGAGAAAATGGGCCGTCCCGTTAGTCTGATCGCTCTCATACCTCGTCCCGGCGTCGATCCAGACCCCGACCGTGGCCGACTTGGCAGCCAGGGTTGACTCGGTGGCGATGCGGAGGCCATTTGAGAGGGTCGTTACGCGGGTCTCCGGGGCAGAGAGGATATGTGTGTGGGAGGTGAGTGTCGGGTGAGGCGACCCGTATTTGAGGAATCTCGGATCGGGATTTTCAAGAATCTTGATCTTTTCTTTGACGGATTCTGCGAGACGGTCATAGATCATTGCGGTGGGGGGCGGCGGGGAGGGTGCAGGGGCAGATACGTGGGGTTCAGCAGCGGCGGCAGTCGATTGGAATCGGATGGAGGACAGTGGATGCCTGCGAGAGCGGCGGGCTAGCGAAAGGAGGTGCTTGATGGCCATGGTTGGCGGATTTGGGCGGCGGCTAGGTTTGGATAGACGGGCGGTGGCTATGATAAAACTTCAAGGTGTTTTGGTTTAGAGTCAACCTTTTTTTTTAGTAGTTTTTTTCAAGAACTGCATGAGAGAAAAATTGTGGTGCAAGTGAAAGATGAATGAGAAGGATACGGCGTCGTATGAACCAGTCGGTAGTGGACTAGTCAAAAGTCATTTACAAAGGAGGTTGAAGAAATTCTCGAAAATGACCCCTCGGCTCTAAAATCTTCGTCTGAATAACTACTAGAAAGCAAAACCATATGAATCTACTGGAATTCGGGTGGGCTGTCAGAGAGCCAGAGGTCCAATCGGACCACAGGGCCGGAGGCCGGAGCCCGATTTGGTGGAAATATGATGTAATGTACCAAAAAAAGGAAAAAAGAAAGAAAGGGAAATTGCTGCTGTTCGTATTGCTTGGAATGTTTGTTGCAATTTTAATTCCCCTTTTGCATGTGCGTTGGATGGTACTATTGACCTACAATTTGAGGCTTACACAAGAGTAAACATAGAGTTTTTTATTTGAGAGATTTTAAATTTTAATATTAAAATATAAATGTAAAATTTATAAATAATTCATCATTTAATGGATATTATAATAAAAAAAAATAAAATAAAATTATACATCCAAATCAAAAAGAAAGAGTAAACCTTAGCAATGTGTGGCAACCAGAGAATACAAAGCACAAACTCTCCGGCTGCATACCAGTCTAGACATTATGAAATGATTAAACCTCTGTGGAGTCTGGATGCATGCAAACTCTCAGATGTTGTAAGCGTGAGAATAGCAGAAATAAACCAAATTTTCGGAATTATCCAGCTGAATTTTTCCAAATAGATCAGGAACTAAATAATTGGCCACGCGGATAACCATGTCAGCAGGAAACATCTTTCCCCAAAAGAGTTTGTGCGTTCAGGATAACCAATATCCAGAGTCCAACTGTTCTCGGAATTTTACACCGGGTCAAGTCCATCCGCTATAGCCACCCAGTGAAATCCCAAACCATCTTCGTTTGTTGTTAACATTTAGGCATATCAATATTGGCCTTTACAAACATAGCTTGTAACAAGAATTATTAATTAGGGTCCAACAGCAACCATAGTAGAATTTGAGCTAAAATCTGTGCCCAATCTGCACATCCAAGACAGTCAGCCTTTTCCAACATTTAAGCCAGGTCTTGGAGATCAATGGGGCAAATCGCTTGGTGGTTTCCCTGGGGCAAACCTAGCAGGAATTCATATTGGTGCTCAGCCCACGGGTTCTGTGTAAATTCTTGTTTAGGAACTTCGACAAACCAATAGGGGAACCCCATTGAATCCAAGTCACTAAAATTAAAAGTCACACTACTATAGTTGCAACCTTGCTGGAGGTAGAATGTACCCGGAAAGAAAAAAAAAAAGAAAAAAGAAAGCCTTGCAGAGGTAGAAAAGCGGATATTGAGGGTGGGTGGGTGACGTGTGCATCAATACTTGCCGGTTGCGTAGTTGTGGTTAGCTGAACAACTTTTGAAGCCCTGAAGGAAACGGCCTCATTGCAAGGCATCGGAAGTCGGGCAAAAACACCCCATTTCTACTTGTAGCTTTGTCTTGGCTTTGCTTACATTGGAATTGGTTACTAAAGCTTACTCTTAGATCGAATCGCCACATTTTCTCCTGCAACCAATGTTTAAAGACCCTTCTTGTGGTTCTTCTCTCGGGCCTTTTTTGTTTTACTTTTCCTTTTCAAAGTTGGGATCTTGCGTTTTCACGCACTTAAATCTGCACTCGGCTAACCTCATTTGGGTCGCATAGTATTTATAGTGGAGAGAGGTTTAATTCACTTACAGCAAGGAATAAGAACCATGGCATCTATCTGGGTTCCATGCCCCAAGACTGTTTTGGTAGCCGGTGTTGGATCCAAAGGGAGGAATTCGAATCAAAGGCAGAAAAACTTGTTTCCTTGTGCTTTGAATCCAAACCCATCTCTATCGGGATTCAAGGTCAGATCTTGGTAATTGAGTGTATAACTTACAAGGACATTCGTCGGTTCATTTTGATTTCTGTTGAGTAATCGTATATTGCAATGTCCAAAGTTCCTGTCATGCTCTTTCTGTTGAGTAAACTTATATTGCAATGTGCATAATCCAAGGTTGCAGCAGAAAAATCTTCTAATTCTGCCCCAGTGGTAGGCATGAAGTCCAAAATGGTGGCATCACCTGATGCAAAAGATGAGTCTGCAGAAAGCGGCATTCCTGATACAGCATCAATCTCAGCATTTATGACACAAGCATCAGACCTGCTCAAGTAAGCCTAAACAGGTTATATCTTCCCTTACTTGTGCCGGTACATGCATTAGTCCCCTTACCTTAGAATCATATGGATCTATCTCAGTGGTCGGGTTTATAAACTTGATAAGCAGACTTGTGGATTCAAGGGATATAGTTGAGGTGCAACTGAAGCAATTTGACTGCGAGCTCGTAATAAGGAAAAGGAAGCTTTGCAACAGCCAGCAGCTCCGGTAGTTGCAGTGCAACCTCCTTACTCACAGTCCGTTCTGGCAACTCCACCACCAGTATCTGCTCCAACGCCTGCTCCCACAAGTCCCATTCCTGCACCTCCCGCACCTCTCCTGCCACCTGTACCAAAGGCAGGCACATCATCTCATCCATCACTAAAATGCCCCATGGCCGGAACTTTTTATCGCTGTCCGGGCCCTGGTGAGCCCCCTTTCGTCAAGGCAAGTGCTTTTCATACCGAATCTAGAATTCTAGTGTCTACATATTGAAGCTCATGGAGCTCTTTAAAGCTTTTTATAAAAGTAGCAACATTTTGAATTGACGTTCTTCAATGTTTGCAGGTGGGGGACAAAGTGCAGAAAGGACAGGTTATGTGCATCATTGAAGCCATGAAACTGATGAATGAAATTGAAGTAATTTTCTCCATTTTAATCAGTTTGTTCCATGCTTCATATACCCTTCTTTTTTTTTTTTGTTTTTTAATCTGATCTCTTTTATGGAGAGATAGACAATCTATGATCTAATTTCACATCGCTTATTTGCGGTTTTCTAGGCTGATCAGTCTGGAACCGTAGCTGAGATTCTGGTTGAAGATGGGAAACCAGTTAGTGTGGACACGGTAATCTCTCTCACACTCTCATGTTAATATGCTTTTGTCTCATGTTCTGAAGCCGAGTTCAATTTTTTTGCCTCATACAGCCTCTGTTTGTTATTGCATCATGAGTAATTTTGGAAAGGGCCTTCAAACTCGACAGCAGCCATTGTTTCGTGAGAATAACTCGAGGGTTCTATATCTTCCATGTTCTTTTTCGCTTTGTACTCCTTCCTCAAAAAAATAATTAGTGATTTTGGTTCAGGAAGTCTTTTACGCTTCTTTGTTGTTATGTTGGATACATAGATCAATATTTAAGCTTTCACAAATATAGGATATTGAGTAATTTTCTAGCATTGTCTGTCAAAATTCTCAGTGCATAGAAAATCACCCTTCTAATTTGGCCTTGGTTGAATGGGGATTTTATGTGGTTTAATTAAACTTCAAAGATAATGGCTGAAAAGGGTTTTTATTTTTATTTTTTTCTGGATTTTAAGTGAGTGAAAGAATTATAAAATTTTAAATTGTCCTATGGTTTTGTTGTTTGTGGGGCCAGCTTGTTGGAGAAGACTTCTTGAGATCATTTAATTTAAACTTGAGAAATTTATAGAATTTCTTTTTTTTTTTTTTCTTTTTGTTTTATATGTAATTGCAAGCTCAATAAGGTAATGATGGCTCCAAAATGCGAACGTCTCTTCCACAAGAAACCCCCAGAATTTTAATGAATCGAAATTAGCCCAGAAAAAAGAAAAGAAACCCCAAGAATCATTCAAGCAACCAGCAAAAACCCACAAAAAGATTCGTTAAGTTTCCATTCATTGTTTATCAAAATAGTCTGAGAGAGTGGAGATCCCTCTTCCCGCAAGAACCTAATTAAATCAAGCAATTATGATCAGACCCGACAAAAAGTTAGAAACTTGAAAGCGTTAAGACAACAGGGATTTTTTAAAAGAGCGCAAACATTAGAGACACAGAGGCCTTGCTCAAAGGAAGCAGATGATGGGCCTCAACAGTAAACATCAGCGGCGGAGGTGATTTCCACTGGCAGTGGGTGACCCAGGACCTTGGGTGGCCTTCAAGTAAAATGACTAGTAGCTCTATATCACAAAGGTCAAACTAAAACCCACATGGGATAGCCCGATTCGCGTCCCCTTCAGAGACAATTCAATCCCAAGATTTAGAATTTAGAACTTTGTCAACTATCAGCGCAAAAAAGGTTTTTAAAGCCTTGAAACAACAATGACAAATAAAAGAATCCAAACATAAAGACGCAAAGGCCTTACCCAGACGAAGAAGAAATGGGCCATCATCGGTGGATAATGTCAGCAGGATGCAAGTGACCCAATACCTTGTTCTCCAAGTAATGGACTACTAGCTCTATATTAGTAGGATCAAAGTTTAAACCCATCAGGGATAGACCAGTCCATATCACCTTCAACGACAATTCAATCCCAAGAATTTTTTGTCTTTTTTCTCTGCTATACAGACAGGTGACGAAGATCGGCTATGGTGATTTTTTGATTTTCCGAAAAGGTACAGTTGGTTTGCACATTGAGAAGGGTGGCCCAAGGTCCGCCTAGCGATAACTCAAAAGTTCGATCAGTGCAGTCAACTCTGTGGACCGATCCATGCGGCTAGTTCCCTGGAGTTTTCGGCTCTTTTTTATCACATAGGCTATTGGGCTTGGAGATGCATCATGTGGAGTCAATCATCGTCCGTAGATTCGTTCCCCTTTTTTCAGAGCTAACATAAAGGAAATTTATGTACCATAATTTCCTTAAAAAAGGAAAATTGAATCATTCATATGATAAATTTTTTCAAATTGCAGAGGGTATGATTGATAGTGTAATTGAGAGTAATATGACTAAATTCATTCTAAAACGTTTTAAAATTATCAGTAAAACAGCTGATAGAAAACACAAAAAGCCAAGACTAATTTGGCTTTCTATGCGGTAATTTTAGCTTCAAAATATTAAAATTAATTTAAAAATAATTTCAAAATTATCTAAATTATTAATTATTATGGATACGATATTTGACATACTTTATTCATGTAATTTCAATCATAATCTGCTTTCGATTTTGTTTAATCACCTCCATCTTCCCTCCTTTTTCTCTTACCCATCACTCTCCCCTCTGTCACACACACTTATCTTATATTCTAAAACAAAAAGTTGAGGCTTTCTATTGCTGTAATAGAGTATAAATATTTCTTGAAACCTGACACGTAAAGAACCATACATCAATGAAGAAATTGGCGGCTTTTTTACTAACAGATGTTGGAGATTCATAAAAAAAAAGGGGATTTGTTTGATTTATTTCCTTTTTAATTTCCTCTGTGCATCCCTAGGCTAAGTATGACTATTCTATTCCCATAACAGTTGCCTTGTTTCTAATTTAGTTGTATTATAAAATCCCCTGAGATTATGCTGGAGATAGTGTAGTTGAATTCCAGACCTTATAATCAACTATGGCTGGCTCTGAGAATTTGATTACGCGCATATTTTTCTCGGCTTTCCTGGTCGTGGCCAGCTGCCACGGATTGTCGCTGGCATGTAATTCGTCTTCCCGAGTATGGTTGAAATCTTACAAATTAACTTGAACTGAGATATATGGTATGGAATCTGGACTCGATTTTGCATGCAGACTAGGTTGACGCTTTATGACTTCAGACTATTAAGAATAATTGTATCTTATGAAATTCGCTCCAAAATGATACAGCATCCTTTAGATTCTAAATTTTAAGTTACATTTTTGTTCCTATTCAATTGTTGCATTCAATTTTCTTGTCTTCTATACATGAATTTTTCAAAATGTATACAAGTCAAAGGATTCGACCACTGCGTTAGTGATAAGTTAGTAGTTATTTCCGATTATGTTTTTGCCATGTATGGCCTCAAATCCAGAATATGGATTCGACCATTAAAGTTCCTTCCTGCTTAGTCTCCAAATTATGGCTATAAATAACAGTATATGAACTCAGTCACAAGCTGTATGTCTTTAGCTCTCTGAGTTTTACCACCTGCTCTTTTCAATAATGGCTAGTCTTAAGCATTTCATTGCCCGCATTTTGTTCATGGTCCTCTCGAGTATGGCTGTGAGTGAGGGAATACTTAATGAAACTGCTCTTGATGCTACATGGCGCGATGCACATGCAACGTTTTATGGTGACATGAGCGGTGCAGAAACAATGCGTAAGTCCCCGCGCGCCCGTGTATATATATATATGAAATTTCATTTATTATTATTATTTTTATTGGTAATTGTTGTAGCTCAAGCAGGAATGTGCACATAGCGTCCTTCATGTTTGGCGTCCTCTTATTCTTAGCTGACGAGCCTTTCTATGACTATTTGCAGAGGGAGCTTGTGGATACGGTGACCTATTCAAACAAGGATACGGGCTTCAAACAACAGCTCTGAGCAAAGTACTGTTCAACGGCGGCCTCACCTGTGGTGCTTGCTTTCAGATCATATGTGTTAATGATCCTCAATGGTGCATACCAGGAGCTGGCCCGATCACCGTCACTGCCACCAACTTTTGCCCACCGGGAGGTAATCCGCCTTGGTGCAGTCCACCAAGGGAACATTTTGATCTATCAATGCCCATGTTCGTAAAACTTGCGCGTGCAAAAGCTGGGATCATCCCGGTTAAGTACCGCAGAGTTCCATGCCTAAAAAAAGGAGGGGTCCAATTTCAACTTGGTGGTAACCCCTATTATATCACGGTGCTGGTCTACAACGTTGGCGGTGTTGGTGATGTTCATGCTGTTCAGATTAAAGGTTCTAAGACCAATTGGATACGAATGAGACAAGAGTTTGGGGAGGTCTGGCAGACAGGAACCCGCCTGGTGGGCCAAGCTTTGTCCTTCAAAGTGACCACCAGCGATGGAAAGACCATAGAGTTTGATAACGTTGCTGGAGCTGGGTGGCGGTTTGGTCAAATACTTGATGGGAAAATAAACTTCTAGGACGAAATTTCAAATTTGTTAAGCTTCAGCGGATTCTTAATTTCCTGCTTTCTCTCCACTGTTGGGAAAGGTTCCAAATGATAATAAGAAGAAAACATTTCTTTTATTTTGTTGGTCTGTGATTTGCACTTTTTAACACTTTCGCCAACACTACTTATTTAAAATATTCAAAAATTTATTTAAGGAAACTCTATATATTAGAAAAGTGAATATTATAAAATTAATTTATATAATAATTAAAAAATATTTATAATAATAATTAAAAAATATTTATATAAATAATATAAATAGTGAGTATATTTATATAAATATATTTTTAAATTTATTTAAATAATTAAATTTAAATTAAATTAAATTTATATTTTTTTATAATAAATTTTTAATTAAAATTAATTTATAATTTAAATTAATATTAATATTTTTTAATTCTAATTAAATGATATTTTCAATTTTAACATTTATTTTAACTAATTTAATATTTAATTTATAAATTTTTCAGTAATTTTTATAATAATTATAATTAAATTATTATTTAAATCAATTTACATCTAATTTTATTTTATATTTATCTACTTTTTCATTAAATTTTTTCTTAATTTTTAATACTCATTTTATATCAATAATTTTTTAATATAATAAATTCTCATATATTATTTTTTTTAATTATTAAAATTTATTAATTCATAACATTTACTCATTTTATAACATAAATTACCTTATAAAAAGATATTTATTCATTATTTGCAAATATGATAAAATACACCAAATCTTTATCATAATTAATAATATTATTATAAATTATTATATAATCTTATAATTAACTATTTTTCCTTAATCTTCCACTCGTTTGTAACGTAGAATTTTGTATATTAATTAGTAAAATTTTTTCATTTACTACTGTTTGAAAAATAACTCTAATATCACTATTAAAAATAATATTATAATTTTATTAATATAATAAAATTAATACATATAATAATAAAAAAATATTCATATAATAATTTATTTATATAAATAATATAATTAATGTATATAATTATATAAATAGATACTAAATTTATTATAATAATTAAAATTTTTAATATAATAAATTTTTAATTTAAATTAATAGTAACACCAAATCCGTATATTATCGCAAGGTTGCCGGACTTTTAAACTTAATTTTGATGAAACTACATAAAAAAAAAAAAGAAAAATGTTCAAGCACATTTAGTGAGACCGGCAGTAATGTAACCAATATTAATTAATTTGCCTCACGACCCAACTGCGCATAAAGGTCAACAATAATCATGACGATTCTAGTTGAATTGAAGTTGGACATTACTCTTGCATAATTTGATTCATCTTCTTAATTTCTTTTGATTTCCTGGCACCGTAGATTTATAAAAAGAAAAAGGAAGATGATGTAGCCTACTTATGCTTAATCATGGGTTTCGCTGGTTTGTGTAACCCTAGATGGTGAATCTGAACTTTTGGAAACCCAGGCTAAATTGGCTTGTGAATTAAAGAAATTAAATTTTAATTTTCAGATTTCAAATTCTAATTGTAAGAGCACTGTAACTTAAAGCAACATGGCATAACCCACTTGGCATCCCCTTCCGAATCAATTCAATCACATGATTCAGAATTTTGATCTTCCTCAAGTGAAAAAAATTAATATAATTAATATATTAATTATTATACATATAAATTAATATTAAGAGTTAATTTTTATTTTTTATTTAATAATATAGTTTAGTTTAAATTTTAAATTTATTGAGATAAAAATTAATTAAAAAATTAAAATATTTTTTAAATTTATATTTAAAATAAATAATTAAAATTATATATATATAAAATTACAGAGGGTAAACGAGTTGAGCCCCACACTCAGCGGGCATTTCTTGAAAAGAAAACGGCCCAGAAAAACAAACAAAATGCAAAAGATATAAAAGAAAACCCACGTGTCATCCAAGAAACCAGCACATCCAGTAATTTACCATAACAACCCCGTAACAAGCACCCATAAAAGATTCGCTTATTTTTCCGATTTTCTTGCTTAGCAAAATAGTCCGAAAGTGGAGATGCCTCTTCTATTTCCGAAATATGATCAGACTCTAAACAAAGTTTTTAAAGCCTTGAAACAACAATGATAAATAAAAGAATCCAAACACAATGACCCAAAGGCCATACCCAGACGAAAAATACACGGACCGTCATCTGTGGATAATGTCAACAGGAAGCAGAAGACCCAATGCTTTGTTCTCCAAGTAATGGACTACTAGCTCTAAATTAGTAGGATCAAAGTTTAAACCCATCAGGCATAGACCAGTCCATATCACCTTCAACGACAATTCAATCCCAAGAATTTTTTACCTTTTTTTTTCTCTACCATACAGACAGGTGACGAAGATTGGCTATGGTGATTTTTTGATTTTCGGAAAAGGTACGGTTCGTTTTGCACATTGAGAAGGGTGGCCCAGGGTTCGCCCCAGCGATAACTCAAAACTTTTTATATATTATTATTATCTATTATTTTAATTTTTTTATTTATAATATTTATTTATTTTCTATCTTAAATTATTTTATCAAAAGATATTAATTTATTATTTACAAATATATCAATATACATAAAATATTTATCATTATTAATAATATTATTAAAAATTATTTTATAATTTTACAATTTATCAATAATTTCTTCTTAATCTTTCACTTTTTTATAGAATTTATAATATAAAGTTTTATATATCAATTAATAAAATTTCTCCATTTATTATTATTAAAAAAGTAACTCTAATATTACTGTTAAAAAAAATATTATAATTTTATTAATATGATAAAATATATATATATGATAACTGAAAAATATTTATATAATAATTTATTTAAACAAATAATATACATAATCTGTCTATTTATATAAACAGATATTTAAATTTATTTAAATAATTAAATTTAAATAAAATAAATTTTTATTATAATAAATTTTTAATTTAAAATAATTTTTAATCTAAATTGACATCAAATGCTAGACACATATATTATCACAAGGTTACTAAATATTTAATTTGGATTAACATCAAATGACAATAGGAAGAAAACATTTCTTTTATTTTTTTTTTGTCCATGATTTGCACTTTTCAACAATTTGGCTAACATTACTTGCTTAGAATATTCAAAAATTTATAAGGAAGCTCTAGATGTTAGAAAAGTAGTTATGATACCATCGGAAAAACTGTAATTTTATTGATATGATAAAACTAGTACATATAATAATTGAAAAATATTCACGTAATAACTGAAAAATACCTACACAAATAATATGGATAGCAGATATATTTATATAGATAAATTTCTAAATTGATTCAAACGGTTAAATTCAAATTAAAATTAATTTAAATTTTTATTATAATAAATTTTTAATTTAATTTTTAATTTAAATTAATTTTTAATTTGAATTAATATCAATATTATCTTAATTTTGATTAAATGATATTTTTAATTTCAACATTTGTTTCAGCTGATTTCATATATATTTATCTGATAAATTTTATAATAATTCTTGTGATAAAATCCTTTTATATCTAAATTTTGCTTTATATCTATTTACTTGTTTATTAGATTTCTTTCTAATTTTGAAAACTTATCTCATATTAATAGTATTTTAACTTCATAAAATAGTAGTAAATTTTTGTATATTATTCCTCTTAATTGTTTTGATTTTTTTGTTTATAACATTTACTCATTTTATATCTTAAATTATTTCGTCAAAGGTCATTGGTTCACTATTTGTAAATATGGCAAAATAGACTAAATTTATTAAGAATTATTTTATAATCTTATAATTTAACTAATTACTTATAATTTCTCCCTAATTTTTGTCTTTCACTTTTTTGTAGAGTTTGTGCTATAAAATTCTGTATATCAATTAATTAAACTTCCTTAATTACCACTATAAAAAAAGTAATTCTATATAGAATATTGTAATTTTATGTAAATATTATAATTTTATTGACATCATAAAACTGGTACATACCATAATTAAAAAATATTCACGTAATAACTTACCTACACAAATAATATAAATAATATATTTATTTATATAAATATATATAAATTTAATTAAATAATTAAATTTAAATTAAATAAATTTTTATTATAATAAATTTTTAATTTAAATTAATTTTTAATAAAAATCAATATCAAATGTCAAACACATATATCATCACAGGGCTATTGGATATTTAAGCTTAATTTCGACGAAGCTACATAAAAAAAAATGTTCAAGTACATTTATATGTTACCCGGCAGTAATGTAACCAATATTAATTAATTTGCCTCACGACCCAACTGCGCATAAAAGTCAACAATAGTCATGACGATTCTAGTTGAATTGAAGTTGGACAGTACTCTTGAATAATTTGATTCATCATCTCAATTTCTTTTGATTTCATGGCATCGCAGATTTATAAAAAGAAAAAGGAAGATGATGTAGCCTCCTGATGCCCAATCATGGATTTCCTGGCACCGTAGATTTATAAAAGGAAAAAGGAAGATGTAGCCTCCCGATGCTCAATCATGGGTTTCGCTGGTTTGTGTAACCCTAGATGGTTAAGTTGAACTTTTGGAAACCGAGGCTAAATTGGCTTGTGAATTAAAGAAATTAAATTTCAATTTTCAGATTTCAAATTCTAATTGTAAGAACACTGTAACTAAAAGCAACGTGGGATAGCCTGGCATCCCCTTCCGAAACAATTCAATCCCATGTTTTAGAATTTTGATCTTTCTCAACTATTGAAGTGAAAAAAAAAAAAAAGTATACATATATATTAATTATTACACGTATAAATGAATATTAAGAGTTAATTTTTATTTTTATTTAACAATATATTTTAGTTTAAAATTTAAATTTATCAAGATACAAATTAACAAAAAAATTTAAAATATTTTTTAATCTGTATTTAATTTTAATATTAAAAATATATAATTAATAATATATTTTAATATAAATATTAAAATAATTAAATTTAATATTATTAAAATAATAATAAGATAAAATAAATAATTAAAATATATATATATATATATAATTACATAGGTAAACGAGTAAGGGATGAAAAGCACTCCCTTCCAAGAGCAACTCCACACTCAGCGGGCTTTTCTTGAAAAAGGAAAAGGCCCAGAAAAACAATTAAAATACAAAAGAAAAGAAAACCCACGTATCATCCAAGAAACCAGCACATTCAGTAATTTACCATAACAACCCCGTAACAAGCACCCATAAAAGATTCGCTCATTTTTTCCGATTTTCATTCCTTGCTTAGCAAAATAGTCCGAAAGTGGAGATGCCTCTTCTATTTCCGAAATATACGCCTTAATTAAATTAAGTAATTATGATCAGACTCTAAACAAAGTTTTTAAAGCCTTGAAACAACAATGATAAATACAAGAATCCAAACACAATGACCCAAAGGCCATACCCAGACTAAAAAGACATGGACCATCATGTGTGGATAATGTCAGCAGGAAGCAGAAGACGCAATACCTTGTTCTCCAAGTAATGGACTACTAGCTCTACATTAGTAGGATCAAAGTTTAAACCCATCAGGAGTAGACCAGTCCATATCACCTTCAACGACAATTCAATCCCAAGAATTTTTTATCTTTTTCTCTACAATACTGGCAGGTGACGAAGATTGGCTATGGTGATTTTTTGATTTTTGGAAAAGGTACATTAGGCTTTGCACATTGAGAAGGTTGGCCCAAGGTTCGCCTAGCGATAACTCAAAAGTTCGATCAGTGCAAGTGGGTCAGTCCATGCGGCTAGTTTCTTGGAGTTTTCGGTTCTTTTTTATCACGTAGGCTATTGGGCTTGGAGATGCATCCCTATCCCTATGAATTGTCCGTGGAGTCAATCATCGTCGGCACATTCCTTCCCCCTCTTTCAGAAGGCTAACAGAAACCCCACACAAAAACGTAAGATCCCCTCAATCGTCCTCCAATCCCATCATTAACTTGCCACTGATTTCCTTTATACCTATATCAATAAAGAGAATTTAGAATGAAGTAGTTTCGTGCATTGTCTAAGTTTATTATTTTAAATTATATCTCCTGTCCTGTCAAAATTAGAAAAATCTCAAAAGTCAAAACCAAGGGTCCAATCTTCCCGTGAAAAAAAAAAAAAAGAGTTGAGAATATACTCTTCATTCGCTAAGAAGTGACCAAAATTGACTTTCCCAAAAAAAAAAAAAGGAAAATTGAATGAATTTTTTCAAATTGCGGGGTGTGATTGACAGTCTTTTATAGCACGCCAGAAACTTCACCGGGGATGCCGATTCCTTTCTTTTGGGAGATAATGTAATCTAATAATATCTATAATAGTAACATAGTAAAGCACATATAGCCTAATTGAGAGTAATATGACTAAATTCATTCTAAAACGTTTTAAAATTATCAGTAAAACAGCTGATAGAAAACACAAAACGCCAAGACTAATTTGGCTTTCTATGCAGTAATTTTAGCTTCAAAATATTAAAATTAATTTAAAAATAATTTCAATATTATCAAAATTATTAATTATTATGGATACTATATTTGACATACTTTATTCATGTAATTTCAATCATAATCTGCTTTCGATTTTGTTTAATCACCTCCATCTTCCCTCCTTTTTCTCTTACCCATCACTCTCCCCTCTGTCACACACACTTATCTTATATTCTAAAACAAAAAGTTGAGGCTTTCTATTGCTGTAATAGAGTATAAATATTTCTTGAAACCTGACACGTAAAGAACCATACATCAATGAAGAAATTGGCGGCTTTTTTACTAACAGATGTTGGAGATTCATAAAAAAAAAGGGGATTTGTTTGATTTATTTCCTTTTTAATTTCCTCTGTGCATCCCTAGGCTAAGTATGACTATTCTATTCCCATAACAGTTGCCTTGTTTCTAATTTAGTTGTATTATAAAATCCCCTGAGATTATGCTGGAGATAGTGTAGTTGAATTCCAGACCTTATAATCAACTATGGCTGGCTCTGAGAATTTGATTACGCGCATATTTTTCTCGGCTTTCCTGGTCGTGGCCAGCTGCCACGGATTGTCGCTGGCATGTAATTCGTCTTCCCGAGTATGGTTGAAATCTTACAAATTAACTTGAACTGAGATATATGGTATGGAATCTGGACTCGATTTTGCATGCAGACTAGGTTGACGCTTTATGACTTCAGACTATTAAGAATAATTGTATCTTATGAAATTCGCTCCAAAATGATACAGCATCCTTTAGATTCTAAATTTTAAGTTACATTTTTGTTCCTATTCAATTGTTGCATTCAATTTTCTTGTCTTCTATACATGAATTTTTCAAAATGTATACAAGTCAAAGGATTCGACCACTGCGTTAGTGATAAGTTAGTAGTTATTTCCGATTATGTTTTTGCCATGTATGGCCTCAAATCCAGAATATGGATTCGACCATTAAAGTTCCTTCCTGCTTAGTCTCCAAATTATGGCTATAAATAACAGTATATGAACTCAGTCACAAGCTGTATGTCTTTAGCTCTCTGAGTTTTACCACCTGCTCTTTTCAATAATGGCTAGTCTTAAGCATTTCATTGCCCGCATTTTGTTCATGGTCCTCTCGAGTATGGCTGTGAGTGAGGGAATACTTAATGAAACTGCTCTTGATGCTACATGGCGGGATGCACATGCAACGTTTTATGGTGACATGAGCGGTGCAGAAACAATGCGTAAGTCCCCGCGCGCCCGTGTGTATATATATATATGAAATCTCTTTTACTATTATTATTTTTATTGGTAATTGTTGTAGCTCAAGCAGGAATGTGCACATAACGTCCTTCGTGTTTGGCGTCCTCTTATTCTTAGCTGACGAGCCTTTCTATGACTATTTGCAGAGGGAGCTTGTGGATACGGTGACCTATTCAAACAAGGATACGGGCTTCAAACAACAGCTCTGAGCAAAGTACTGTTCAACGGCGGCCTCACCTGTGGTGCTTGCTTTCAGATCATATGTGTTAATGATCCTCAATGGTGCATACCAGGAGCTGGCCCGATCACCGTCACTGCCACCAACTTTTGCCCACCGGGAGGTAATCCGCCTTGGTGCAGTCCACCGAGGGAACATTTTGATCTATCAATGCCCATGTTCGTAAAACTTGCGCGTGCAAAAGCTGGGATCATCCCGGTTAAGTACCGCAGAGTTCCATGCCTAAAAAAAGGAGGGGTCCAATTTCAACTTGGTGGTAACCCCTATTATATCACGGTGCTGGTCTACAACGTTGGCGGTGTTGGTGATGTTCATGCTGTTCAGATTAAAGGTTCTAAGACCAATTGGATACAAATGAGACAAGAGTTTGGGGAGGTCTGGCAGACAGGAACCCGCCTGGTGGGCCAAGCTTTGTCCTTCAAAGTGACCACCAGCGATGGAAAGACCATTGAGTTTGATAACGTTGCTGGAGCTGGGTGGCGGTTTGGTCAAATACTTGATGGGAAAATAAACTTCTAGGACGAAATTTCAAATTTGTTAAGCTTCAGCGGAATCTTAATCTCCTGCTTTCTCTCCATTGTTTGCAAAGGTTCCAAATGATAATAAGAAGAAAACATTTCTTTTATTTTGTTTGTCTGTGATTTGCACTTTTCAACAACTTCGCCAACACTACTTGCTTAGAATATTCAAAAATTTATCCAAGGCAGTAAGGAAGCTCCAGACACATATATCATCGTAAGGTTACTGGACATTTAAGATTAATTTTGACGAAGCTACAGAAAAAGAAAAGAAAAATGTTCCAAGTACATTTATAGGTGACCCGGCAGTAATGTAACCAATATTAATTAATTTGCCTCACGACCCAACTGCGCATAAAGGTCAACAATGGTCATGACGATTCTAGTTGAATTGAAGCTGGACAGTTGCATAGTCTGATTCATCTTCTTCATTTCTTTTGATTTCCTGGCACCGTAGATTTATAAAAAGAAAAAGGAAGATGATGTAGCCTGCCTCCTGATGCTCAATCATGGGTTTCGCTGGTTTGTGTAATCCTAGATGGTTAATTTGAACTTTTGGAAACCCAGTATGGCCCGACCTGCGGCCCAAATAGGCCTGTGAATTAAAGAAATTAAATTTCAATTTTCAGATTTCAAATTCTAATCGTAGGAATAAGTATAGTGTTTATAGAAAATAAATAAGGGATAAAGATGATTTTTGGAAAGAAAAGGATAACAATTTTTTAAAGTTTCTTTACAATACTTTTATACATAGGATTCTCCAGAGGAAAAAAAAAGAAAATCATATGAACAATTGGAAAACAATTTTCTGCAACTTTATACTTCCAAAAATCTTTTAAAGTTGTGCCACACGTTACATGCTTTCTGCCAACAAGAGATTAAGAGTCAAACATTTAAAGCAAGAATCCAATAACCCAAGGATTTTTTTTTTTTTTGGTTAAAAAAAAAAAAAAAAGAAAGCACCAAACAAATCGCCTCTAAATTGAGGAAAATTTAAGTTCATTGTTGATATACCAGATGATGAAGGATGTTCATAAATAATTTATGAAGACAAACAAGTGTGTACGTACAACAATTTGACCCGATTCAAGTAGTAATTGCCCCGACTACAAGGAATGAAAGTTTATTCCTAGTCTACAAATCTTGAAAGAATGACGAAGACTCAAATGAAAAGAACAGGCAATTGAGCTCAGGGCCTCTCTTCTTATATTGGGCAACTCTGCCCACCCTTTTCTTCCAATCAAGCTCGTCCAGTAGACACACAAAACCTTCTTCCTGGAGACTGAAAATCAGTTCCATCACCCATGAAGAGTATAAATTAATTCAACAAGTCTATCAAATCATCACTAGCACCCCAAAATAAAAAAAATTTTAAAAATTTAAAAACGCAGAACATTGGTTCTACGGAGAAGGCCGACTGTCAGATCAATGCCCCTCAAACGGGCTGCACAACAAAAACAAGCCAAACGTCAGATCAATTACTGTTCTCTAAAACAAAAGCGAAAACCCAAATCAACGGCAAAATGAAATTAGTAAATTGGACCCCTCCTCCCAACCCTAAACCTGACCCCCACAAGGGAAGATGCGTCAGTTTGACCCGACTTGTCATCCCTAAAAAACGCAGCTAATCATATTTAGAGAATCAAATCTCCAAACTCGCGTGTGAATCACTTAACATAACTCCACCGACCCATTGGTATCTACGAAACAGAGACAGAACCGGAGATCAAGGAATGGAGAAAGAAAGAAACTTGATCGATTCAAAGAACAAAAATGTACTACTTTTTTAAAATAATAATAATAAATTGACTCGCATACCCTTACGATAAAACGCTCAAGTTTAGAATTTTTTCGGATTTAACCCTCATAATTTATGTAATGCCATTCAGGCTTTAATTCAAATTGAAAAATCTCATAATTTAAGTTGACTGGGACTGACATTAGTTTTGAATGACAATATTCCATCTTCACACTAATGTTGTTATTCTTATTTTTTTTGCTTGTCAAAAATGTCTGCAACATTAATTGTAATCCCAATCCAAGGTAGCAATAACCAGTTATACCCTAATTTGGGCCGTTCACGAAGCTTGCAAATATAATTTTTCATCGTTATGACGTACCCCAAAACAAAAATCAAAGGAAAAAAAAATTCCAATATATACCCATTTCGAAAAAAAAAAAAAAAAAGCACTAAAAACCCAAAAAAATAAATAAATAAATAAAATTGCCGCGGCCGGTGATTTTTTTCCAACTCGTGCACTAACTTTTAATGGTAGCTGACGGGTTCAACCCTGATAAAGTTTTTGCAGTGTAAGTAAAGGAAGCCATTACCAGTTACAAAATAAAAGGCACTGGAAGACATCACGTCTACTTAGTAGGCAGATCTGTAAAATCTTTTGCATACCTTAATCTTTCAACGGTAAAATAAAGATTCACGGAAGCAACAAAACATTAGAGCAATGCGTTGTGCTAAAATTTAATATATGTTATACAAAATGTATTCTATTTAATAGTTTAAATTTTTGAGTAAAGACCCTTTTTTTTTTTAACAAGATAACAGAATTATATGATTAAAAGATTTTATATTTAAATTATATTTTTTATATTTAATTATAAATTTTTACCAAACTTCAAGAGGTCTACATTCTTGATCTCACAATAACAACTTTAGTTTTTGAGTTCAACGGTAATAAGATGTGTTAATACGTCCTGATCTTAGTTTTTCCTTTTTATAAATGGGACTTGTCAAAAGCATTGCTCAGTCTAGTTGCAGTGTCGCCCTGTTGGCCTGCTTAGAAAGGCTGGAGCAACAAAAAACTAGGTGACTCTCTGTGCTGCATTTATTGTGGCTACAGTGTCTCTGGACCCTGACGAAATCCCATTCCAAGAATTAGCTTTAGATCCTGATCTCCGCAATGGGCTGTTTTCTACTGGGACGGGAAGGTGAATAAAATAAGAACTTTCTTTCATTTCGTTCTTTTCCCTCTCTCTTCAGAAAATAGTCAAGAGATACATATTTGCATAAGTAACGAACGATGCATTAAGCTTATCAGACTAGATTTTATAACAGAATCTATCTTGATTAAGCAGGTAACCATATGTTTCTGTCTCAAACCTTGATTGAATAAATGTAGATAGACAACATCATGTGACAAAAAGATTATCCCTTTGTTATCCCTCTTGTTTTTCCATATTTCTTAAAACCTTGTTGTGGCCGATTGGCACCAATATCTAGAAAAATGCTTTTATAGAAGGGAAATCGGATAAACTATGCAATATTGGACCATGTTCTGATGATGGATTTCGATTTCCAATCACACATTTGATATTTCAACAACACACTAGGAATTTGCAGTAATTAATGGAGGATACCACCTAAAAAAAAGTGGAGGAAAAAATAAAGGCCAGAAAGAAGGAAGGCAAAAGGCCCAATGAGACTTGGCTTTTGCACATGGGTTTTGTTTTGCAACTCACTAACTTGTCACCATCATCAAAGCACAGAGGCCAGTGTGCCAGACCATGAGACAAGGGCAAAGCTGGCCAGGTAACAGAAATATTATGTCAAATTATCAGAATGCACACCCCATTCTGTGTAGTGCAAATTTGAAATGTGGCAGTGACTGTCACCCCACCACGCTTACCAGTTACCACCCCAGTATACTTCACACGCTGAAATCTGTTGTCCAAATTGCCTCCCAGTGTCTCGATTTGCACCAGTTCATTTAGAGAAACAACAAACGAGAGAGAACTGCATATACTGGCATTTCACATCCACTGTTACAATCACATGGCAAGACAGATAGAGTTTGGCGAAAAATGGGGAAGGAAGTAACTTGGAGATCGTTCTAGCCCCCCAAAAAATAGATCAATTGAAACTAGGAGCCATAGCACAAAATTTCTCCTGAAAGTTCAAATTCCAATATTGCTCGAAGCCTTGATCTGAGGACCTTCTTCTCGCTGTCACCAACGAAAAAAGTTACCCGAAGAGAAAAAGGAAAGGGAAAAGAAAAGAAAGGAACTAATATTGATCCCATTGATATGAATGAAACAAAAAAGAAAAAAAACACAACCACTAGAACCTCAAATGGGTTGCAGTTGTGTTCATCAAACTTCCAAGCTTTCTTTCCATAGTTCCCATATTTCCTCCTCTTTCTCCTACACCAAACAAAAACGGGAAAAAAAAAACAAAAAACTAAAACACCATGAGATCTCCCCCCCCCCCCTTCCGCTTCATTAACTAACAAGAAACTATTGCACGACATTATTTTTATCTCTCGCATTGCTGTCGGATCCATAGAAATCAATGAATGTCTGCAAAACAAACACTTGGGTCCTCAAGAGGACAATGTAATCAGCTGTTTCTTGAAACAGCTGGTCTGCATTTACAATCTCCCCATTTTGACAAGGAATGAGGTTCTTGAGCACCTCAAGCTTGTCTGAGACCCTGGCGGAGGAGCACGTGCGGCCACCCTTGCCATTCCTGGTTTTGGCATCACAGGCACGTGCATGGGGTCTTCTGCTCGACGGAGAGGACCTTCTTGGTGTTCTCTGCTGTGAAATCTTGGAGTTCTTTGAGATTGAACTCATGGTGTGTGTTTTTTTTTTTTGTGTTTGCGTGTGTGGCTGTGTGTCTGTGAACAAGGAAGGGCCTGCGTGATTTTAAGGAAGGGTGGATTTGGCTATGGCCACTCGGTTTCTTTTTAATTGCAAAGGCTGCCACTCTTGGCTTTTGTTTATCTTCTCGTTCTCTCTTTCGTCCATCTTAATGTTTTGCTTGGAACATAGTTGAAATTGTTTATATGCGTCTTTATTTATTTATTGAGATTTTATATTCCTTGCACTTTTTAAGTATGTGATACTTGAAAATTTGTATTGACGTGTCTAATTTATTACCGACACATATATATATATATATTTTTCCATATTTTCAATTTAACAAAATCTTTTTCCAAAAAAAAAAAAAAAATCAAGAATAAATAAAGCGTAAAAATGATTTCCAAAACATTATTAAATCTTATAAAAGAAAATAGAATTTTGATTTTATCATATGGCTAACTAATAACTATTTTTCATTGCCCTTAACCACAACTTGATTATCACTAATAATCTTTATAATCGAGCCGTTGCCACTGATTCAAAATGCGGGTGTTGAAAAAAGCTTTAGAGAAAATTATAATTATCAATCTTGAAATCTCATCGAAAATGTAATTAATCATGATTGAATTAATGCCAGCGACACCAAATAATCACGCAATATTGAGCGTTGCAAGTGAAGAATATCTCATAGAAAACAGAGAGACTAAGGAGTAAGGAGAATTGGGAAGTTTTATTTCCCATGTACCAAAGAAAATAAAACAGAGAGAAAATTTTTTGTGAAATATTTTAGTGGTTAAAAGTTTAAAATTTTATCTCAATTTTTAATTTAAAAAATATTGTAAAATGGATGAAAATATATTTTAAAAAATCTATTTTTATTGTATAATTTATAATTTAATATATTTTTTGATTAAAAAAAAAAACAAAACAAAAAATAAAGACGAAGTTGAGAAAGTAGACTTGGTGCTAACCAAAGGTCGCAAATGGGGCCGATCATTTAGTGTGGCAACATGGGTGGGCCGTCGGATATGCTGCGGGGTCCTTATTTTATTGGGACGATCGGGTCCCACTCACACAGATTTTTCCAATGCATTGAAGGTCGTTACTATAATTTTGACAGGGGAAACCAACAAAAATTTTTCCAGTTGAAACGCACAAGCGGGAAGAGGGACGCAACACAACTTGCAAGTCAGAGAGAGAGAGAGAGAGAGAGAGAGAGAGAGATTTGCCAGCTAAAGCCTGCCTATCTGGAATGGCACATGTGATGTAGAGCACCGAAGCTAGGGAAGTTCAAATTCTTTGATTATGACACCATAGCCTCCCCTCCCAAGACCCACCACCCACCATCCAATCCACCATCTAGTAAACAATAAACGATAAAACATTGTAAAATGAAAATCAGAGGCTTCCCCCCAATTTCCAATTTACTTCTAAAGGTAAAGCCTTCAATTGGAATCTACAAGGATGGAGTGGATGCACCCATGAGATTGGCAGTTATCCCTTCTGTTTACAAAATTAAAAATAACACGACCCTTCAAATGGGCATTTTTGGATTGCAATTTATTGTAAATTAATAGATTGGTAACAGATGGTATGTGTTGTCTTTATTGCAAGCCAAGAATTTAATTCAGCGATATTATTTTCACCCCAACCGTACCCCAGATTTTAATTGATGGCTCGAGGACTACACAACTGGAAACTATGAATTAGTTGAAGTAAGACAAACACAGAAGCACATTCATTAGGGTAGGTTTCAAAATTATTTGATTACTTGCAGTGCACACACACATAAAAATATATGGATGGATTATAGTGGCAAAGTGGAAACAAGCCGGCCAGGGAGAATACTAATATATGATTAAATGTTTATTCCTCCTGGGATGATCCTAAGGTTTAGCAGGACAAAGATTCCTTTAAAAATAAAGAGACGGAGATATGGATGTAGAATTGTAATCATAGGGGCAATTCAATCAAGGAAGGAAGAAAAGAAAGAAGTGAGAAGCAAGCTGAGGTATTTTTGGGGTGGTTGTGGCCTCCTCCAAGGGGTGCATGTGAAGGTGTAATGGGCCAGCAAAGAGTCGGTTGCAATTGAGAGGGAAAGAGAAGGGCACATGGGGAGGCACATGCAGGGAGATAGAGAGAGAGAGAGAGAGAGGCTTGCAATGGAGGCAGGCTAGCCATATAGCTTGAGGAGGATATTGGCATGTGACAAAGGAAGTGAGACAGTGAAGCAGCATGAAATGTACGGCTAGTTTCTGCACATTCCCTGCCTGGAAGTTGCAACTGATCAATTGGCAGTCCCCCTTATGCTTTATTTATTTTTTTTCTTTCACTCTTCTTCCACCCTCCTCTTACTTCCCTTGGAACTCTAATATCATCCATAGCATACCACTTACGAACACCTTAAGTCTTAGATTGAAAGACTGCACATCCTTTTTTCATGACAGATTTTACAATATGCTGCATCTACATTGTTAATTAGATAACTGGTTTGTGTAATAAGTATTAATCAATGCTACTGCATACATATAATTGGTTTTGTATTTGTCATACACGGTTGGCCGTGATTAAATTTTAGGTTATGTCCGCAACGGCACGTTTGACAACTTTAAGAGTTTCCACCGATGTATCTTTTTTGTCTTTTAAGAGCCATTTGACAAAACTGCAGTTAGGCTGTCCTTTAACTAAAGCAGGTTAATTTGGGAATCACCTCCCTTGGTTACAAAAAACATTCCAAGTAATTACATAATCACCTCAATCTGATAATTTCTTCAGAAAATCGTCGTGTTCTGTGAGCCTGTTTTGTTATTTTTATTTTTAATTTTTACAAAGATGCAGGGCAATGAAATAAATATATACATTGTGTAAAATGTTGCAGGGAATTTAACATACATAGGTCCACATCCTCGCTATAGGCCAAAATGAGGGCCTAGAACATGTATGAAAGTGCCGGACAAAATGATACAAGGGCCATTGTTTATCATAAAGCATAAAAAATGTGAAGCAACACCCTTTGTTCTCTTGCTAATTTATCTGAGAGATGAAGAAAAGAGCAAGTCAGTGCAGAAGAATCCCAAGAGATAAGAAAAAAAAAAACAAAGAAGTTTTCTTTGGGAGGGCAACTTCACAATGTTTTGGATTTTTGAGTCATGTGCTTGCATTTGCTTTATTCGTTTTGTTTCTCGGTCGGCAGAAGCTGGCATGAGCAACATGGGTCACTAGCCCTTTTTGTTTGGGGAGCCCATAGGCAATGGCCCACTTGTTTTGTCTAACATGGCCAACCTTGTGGATTGCTGGATTGGGGGGACCGGTTCTTTTCGCCCTTTCTCTCACCTCTCATGTTGGAAATTGAGAGCCCCTTCGTATTTCTTGTTCGTCCAAAAAGAGTACGAGGAGCATCACTCCAAAGGCCTTATAGCTGGCAGGACAAAAGTTTTTTTTTTTTTTCTTTCCCTTTTTTCTACTTAAATTCACATTTGGTTATTTTTTGATAGCTATTCCCCCCCCCCCCCCAAAATAATAATAATAATAATAATAATAATATATGTCCAAGACCTTTTTTTTTTTGTTTTTTTTTGCTTAATTTGAGTGAATTGTTATATTGGTTTCTGTTTACAATTTACATGCGATTTGACTTTTTCACTTCTGCTCATGTAAAAGAATAACATCAATGGTATCTTCCTTTTTAAGAGGGTTACATTGTTCTCCTCAAATCGATATCAAAAACACAAGGCACACCAAATTCGAATAGAAAGTCATTATGGTTACGGACAACACAATTTGCAATGTGGAACCCATTGCTTCTGTTATTATCTAATTGAATTCTTGCATCTCATGGCCATCCCACCTTGTCTTTCAATATCAACTTCACATGAAATTTGCAATGTGGAACCCATTATTTTTGTGTGTTGGACTTATTGTACAGGGACTTGTCGAATGATAGAATTCCAGAAGGAATGCAAGCAACTTGTAAAGCTTAGATTACCCAAGAAAACTATTTTCTCGAGCTCAAGCCCATTTGTTAAGTACGTGGGCTAGACGACCTAGAGAGGTGGATGAGCAACTCTACTTGGTCGTGATGGTGGGCCTTGCAGTGTCTAAAAGGGCTTTTTATTGAGGGTTATGAAGGTCAAGGAAGTTCCATGAGGGAACGAATGGACTTAGCACTTGGTCCAGCACAAGAAAACAGATGTGCGACTGAGACTGCAAGTCTGGAGCAGGGTCAAGCCAGCACAGGTTCAAGCTGAGAGTTCAGCTCCCCGGACCTCACACACACACACACACACACAAAGATAAACTAGACACCACTTGTGTCAAAAAATCACTTTATGCATTTTTGTGAGAACCAATATTGAGTAAATTTTTGGTACAAGAAAGTCAAAGTCAAATGACAAATAATCCTTAACCAGGAATCTCAGTTGGATCCCACTTGAGTTTAAGAGTCATCCAATTCAATTTCAAGAAGAAATTGTTTGGAACTGCCTTGATATACAATTCAATATGGATTTGGCCTGGCACCAACTTCCAACCTTCCAGGATTGCATATCAGTTTTGAGTACACCTCCTTGGCATACCACTTGGGTATTAGTTTTGAAGCATGGGGACACAAATCCTTATGGGACTTCTTGATTGTCCCTTCTGCAACTTCTGTTGCCATTGAGATATCTGCATGTTTACACCACTTTAGACAAAATCCATTGCATAAACAAGGATCATAAACGGCCTTTTTTTATTAAAAAGAAAAAACCAACTTCTTGTATAATAGATCAAATCCCATTATTAGTTTGGGCTATCTTTCCCAGAACTATGTGCCCGAAACATAAAATTCATGTATAAAACTGAGAACTAAAACATAACTTGAAGAAAAAGGAGTGGAGAAGAAAGCCATGCCATTTTTTTTTTTTTTTTTTCAGAAGGGCATAAGAAACCAAAATAAAAAGTTTTCTTCTCCATCCGAGAAAACCCATTCCACTCCTGTTTTCTTGCGAAAAGTGACAAATCCCCGATAGCGAAAGAGTCAATTTTTCATGTACCAAAAAGGGAAAAAAAAAAAACACAGAGAGAAAGAAAAAGAGTCAAAATTTCAATTTTCTCTCTAATGAAAAACGTTAATTTAGACGTTTAGCAAAGGAAAACCCAAAATTTTGGAGTAAAAAAGAAACATCAATCAAATCGGGGCATTCACAAGTTATTTGGGTGTAATTTTGGATAGACCTTGGACAGGTTTCTTGTCTTCAGAGAGCTCAGTGATCATGTAAATAATGGCTGCCAACACGGACTTGGGATTCCTCCTTATATCAAGCTCTTCAGATCTTTGCACAGCTTCTTCAACTGCCTTGATGTCATGGTTTTTCAACCCAAGATTAGAACAAAACCTCCTCACAAGCTCATTGGCATGCATGGACCTTGTAGTAACATCAAGCTTATTCTTTATCATCACAATCGCTCTATTAATCTCCTTCTTTGAAACCCCATTTGCTATCCCGGATATTTCCTTTAACGTTCTTGATGTGTTGTTCTCTCTACAGGCAATGAACAAACAAGCGGCAAATAATGCATTCAGCTTCCTTTTTTTGCATGATCCTTGATCCTCCACTTTCTTGAATATCTCATTGGCTCGGTTCTTGATTGTGGCCATAAGACTCAGCCTGTCTGCCATTGTGGCAATGGATTCAAAACCCTGGACAAGAGCCCTCTCCGGGTTTGGTTTATGGGTCTGCAATCTTGTGATTGGAAAATCATCCTGATAATGGCCTTTATGCCTGGAAATTATGGTGACAAGATTGGCTTGGTATAAAAAAGTATTGGCCGGGCCGCCAACACGGTTGGGATCTTTGTCATTGTTGTCATCAGAAAAGGTCCGCCACTCGGAGCCTTCATCTACGTATCTGGAATCAAGAATTAAACCGCAGGCAGAGCAGATTGTGTCGCCGGTTGAGTGATCAAGAACAACCTCTGTGTCAGTCTTGCAATCTGGACAATAGCCAATATCATCCATAACCGATAATAATTGACAAGAAATTGAAGAAACTCTCTTTTTTTTTTTTTTTGTTTGGTTGGGGGGGATTTAATCGTGTTTTCTTGATTTTTGGGGAAGAAGGTATTAGTAGGATTTATCTACCATGTGGGAAGGAAAAAGTGAGTGATGGGCTCCTATATTTATGGAGGAAGTAGCTTGCTATCAAGAAAAGAAAACAGTATTTTATAAGGATTAGGATTCGAGGACATGTCGGTTTTGAAACTAGAGGCCCATCCCGGAGTGGAAAATGCCAAACAATTATAATTCGAAATACTCAAATCCCAAAAAACAAAAATAGGGGTTGGCCAGGGAGATCACTGGGTCCCATTTCTTACATTGGGACAAAAAAAGCGTACAAACTTGATGGTGGGAATTACACAGGGAATTTTGTTGGTAAACATGAACACACCCCACCACATATTGTCAGGGATAGAGCATGTTGGCCGCCAATCAAAGTTAATGGGATATGTGAAGAAACCCCACCAACGGCAGTATTTGAGTATTACAGCTATATTATAAAAAAAAAACAAAAAATTGACTACTTTTGTTTCTTGTTCTTTATTAATTCAGCAGCTTTTACGTGGACTGGATCTTTTTTCAGAGTTGATACTCTCTTATCACATCACTTTCACAATCGGGATGGGATCAGATACTGATACTGACAGGTGCATACGAGGTAGTTACCGAGATAGTATAAGAAACCAACTGACTTGTCACTGCTGCTTTCGGTCAATTTATAAAGAAAGTACGTGCCGAGAATCCTTCCAACCCCCATAAAAGAAGATTGCTTTCTAGTCATAAAAGGCCTCTTCTTGTCTTGTACTCCACCATATGCAACACATGACACCCCTTTTGTGACAAGGAGGGTCAACAGAATCAATGTCGGATTACCTTGTACTTTTTATATAATAGTTATCACAGGAGCTTCTGTATCCTTTTCAGTGAAATCTTTGCTGACCCGAATAAAATGCAAGTCGAAATATTTTAATACCTTGTATTTAATTTTAACAAAAAAAAAAAAATGACACGTTGCTTCCAACATCAGGTTACTAAAAATCTCCAACTCGTAGAGGATTACCTTTATTAATTCAGAAAACATCAAATGTAGTTCCTTTGTGGAAGCTCCCATGACAATCCTGTTTACAGGAATACCCGAAACAGGTTAAGAAATACTGGAAGGAAATAAACAAGGAGATTGCCAGGCTATTGCATAAGATTACATTGGCCATATTTAACTAGTTTATGTCACAAGAAAAAGACAAAATCCACACTACTGAATTTCTCTATAAAAAGTTAGTTTGAATATTCAATTGTTCTCCCTAGATTTTCATGAAAATGTACAATTAAAAATATATACGTTCTCAAAAATGACAAGACTTGATTAAGCGCCAACAAGTGATCTTCTTACTTGTCATTGACCTGTGCAGCATTCCATGTTGCATTACTCTTTCTTAAATTCTTGAATGTTGGTATGTGTAGCTACAATGGACGTCACATATAGGGACAAACACGATGGTCTGGAATGCAGCATCTTGAAGACGATTCAGTTGGAGATAAATAATACAGCCATCATAGTGAAAGACAGTGTGCCCCCTCTGGTAGATTTCTAGGCATTGCGAATGCTGTGACGTATCTTTGGAAAATTGGTCTTGGTGCGCCAGCTGATGAAGTTCCAGGAGTGTCTGTTTGTCCTCGGACATGAAATTTGGCAAAACGGTTGATGACTGCAAATTTTTCCAGCTCCTGAAGTTCCACTCTTAGATCCACAACTGATGCTGCTTTGTCTAATCTGTGTTATCAAATCAAATAATTTTAGTTAACACTATTGGATATAAGTGGCCTTTTTAGTCCATCCTTGGCTAACCAAAAAAGCTCAAAATGATTTCATCGGTAATAGGTACTTGTCTCATACCTTTGGAAGTCATTTTCCAGCTGTTTTCCTCTCTCAGCAAAATTTTCCACAGCTTCCAAAATTTGCCGATTAATTTTCTCAGAATCTTTCATGTTTTCTGAATTCCTGGAACAATCAGCAGACAAAAACTAAGTTCAGGAGAAAAACATCTAATTGAAAATGTGCCCATCCATAGGTAGCAAAGGACATTCTGTCTTGATTTGAAATCTTTTCATACAGTTAACTAACAATAATACTCACATGCTATTGTAGTCTATGGGCACAAGCAAGTCATTTCTTTTGGTGTGGGTAAGGCTACATGCATCCCCTAGAGATAATCTGGAAACGAAGTACAATATAAGGTCATAATTTGTGGTACAGTCAGCAGAGAAAAAGGAAGCTGGTGCAGGACGAAACAATTGTTGCATAAGCTGCATTGTCAATATTAGCCTTCTCTTTGGTCGAAGAGTCGGGTGCACTTCAATTGTTTCAACCGCATCTTCCAACTGCATGAGAAAGATGGAAATCAGAATCAGTTTCAGACAGGACAGTGGACATAAATTTGCAGTATGACCTTTCAATCAAACCACACCTTCTCGATCAGCCGATTTGTTGCTCGTGCCCAGTCTAGTTCATAGTCACTGCAAAAACAATTCCTCATCACCAACACAGATTTCACTTCAAATAATGGACCATGAAAACCAGAAGAAAAGGTATTCTTTGCATCTACAACCAACAACAAAAAGAAGAGCCTTTGTGCAAAAGTAAAATTCCTTTATTGTGACCAAAAGGACATAGGTTTCATTCACAGAAACAACCTCAGTATAAAAACTGGGTAAGGACTAGAATACAAAGTTACCCATAGAAAAGTCAAAGGATTTGCTTTCATATCAGAAAAGAGGAAAATGGTAATCATCCCTTTTCACAGGGCAGGTTTAGGAAAAGAAGAAAGTATGGCATATAAGGCAGATACCCAATAGTTTGAAGCCTTTTGCAATCTTGCTTCACTTCCTTGTGCCATGGTAGAAGCTCAATTATGGTGATTTTGCGCTTCTTAGGTGCCATTGTAGGCATTTGATTTGGGTCTTCTGAAGTTAATAAATAAGGAATTGATAATTGCCGACATGCTGCCAAGCTGCTGGTTGTGCTTGGCCAAACCCTGCCCTCCTGACCCACATAATTGGTACCATGCTGTTCAGAAGGAGCGTGAACATGCAAATCTTGAGAAGGCTTCCCAAGAGGCACTTGAGATGCAACAGTTTTTGCAGGTCCAGCATCCAATAATTGCACCATCCGTCCATTCCTAACAGAAGCATATTGCTTAAGCCAAGACGGAGATATATGTGCATCAACCAAGCCATAATTTGTATGAGTACTAGCCATATTGCTGATGCTAGGTTGAGTCTGAGAGTTGCTTTGACCAGATGTGACAATCTCATGTGGATGTCTTACTGAAACAGCAGGTTGAGAAGAAGCTTTCACAATTGGGACATCTCTTGCTTCCCCTGAGAAGCTTAGGATATTGGCATCCCAAGATGAGAATTGATTAGGCTGTGATGCTGAGTTGGGTCCACTATCCATTGATTGAATGAACTCTGAAGTAGTACTGGTTAACAGCTGTTCACTTGAAGCAGTAGTATGCTGGACCTCTAGAACACTGTTCACAGAACTATTCATTGCCTGTGCTTGGTTCAGAAAGGAATAATTCTGGCTGTGATCATGTGGATGAACAAATGCATCAAGTTTTCTTTTGCCAGTGGCTGGAGTGGAGTTATCCCCATGCCTCGGCCTATCAAGGTCCCAATGCTGAGAATGAGAAAATGACGAGCCAGAAGCAAGAGCAGCTGCATCTGAAACACGTTCCTGTCTTTGAAATACACCACCTGCCTGAGGACCAACCAACTCAGATCTATTCTGCTGCAATGACACTTCTTTTCGAAAATTATGTGCCCCATAACCAAGGCTTTGTGAACTGGAAGGTACACCAAATTCCAATGGATTGTGCACACCTTTTATAGAATTCTGATCATATGGCACACGTTGAGCCCAAGAAGTGGTGATCATATTATTTGAAGGATCCATGGAGGAGGGCGAAGTGGAAGGGGACTTGAAAGGCTCTATGACAGCTGACTGTTGTGGAGATGGTACATTTCTCCATACATTGTATGACTTTCCTGTATTCTCACATTGTTGAGACATGCCAGATGCAATAAAGGGAGGAGACACAGGTGAAGTATCCAAAACTGGATATTGTTGACCAACTGGCTTGGCACACATTTGTTGAAGAGTATCTTGAGAGCAAGATTGGTTAGAAGGTGGGTGTCTGCCAGCAGCAGCATGTAAGGCTGGCTGCATAGACTGGTATGACATGGGTTCATTGGACATAGTACGTGTTTGGTGTTGAGTTCTTGTCTTTGGAGGATTTAATGGAAAAGAAGTAACAGAGCTCCCCTGAACATTTAGATGTGAAGAGAACCCCATACATTCAAAGGTACCAGATTTATTAACTCCATAGGCTCTTTGAGGCAGTTCCTGTGAAGAAGATAAAGATTGGAAAGGAGAGGGAGGGCCTGACCATGTTTGACTTTTCTCTAAATGCTCGGAATCCATTTGGCTTGAGTTTGGTTTGCTAAAATTCTGTGGCAAACACTGCGGAGAGAGAAGATTGTTTGTATTGGCCAGTCCTTGAGATGGAGGGGACAACCTTAAACCAAAACCTTGGGAAGCAGAAGCCTGACCATACAGTTGAGCACTAGATGTATCTTGAGAATCTGCCCCAGGCATTTTAACTAATGGACTTGATTTGACAGATTCAAATGGTGTAATAGTACTTTCATCCCTTGATTGGTCAACCTTGTGAAGAAGCTCAAGCATATGTTCACTGTCATGTTACTCAAGTCGAAATTTTCATGAGATTGATAATAGATAACATTTAATAAATCTATCAGGTTAATAGTTTCAGGCTCACAAGATATTAACTTTATCACCAAGCTCTTAGGAAGGAAAACATTTACCAAACAGGAAGGACAGACCTAATTGAAATGTGAAAAAATATTGAACATGAATTCTATGGGTTCAAGTAAACGAAGAGTTCATACATGAAGTACCTTGTTGGAGCAGTGTCATTTGGGCCATTGGGGAGAACTGACCCATGAAAGGTATCAGAACCACAATAACCTTTAGAAGGTATTTCCTCTGAAGCTTGTGAATTTTCTTCAACATCCGGTAAAGAACCCTATAGATAAAATCTATGATTACTTATTACTAACTGAGAAGATACACAGGAAGCATCTTTGAGAAAGTATGAGGGTTCCTAATCACCATAAAGAAAAAACTTTACCTTATTGCTGGAAATATTGCCAAAATAACTGAACGGCTCAAAATGTCCTTGCTCATGAGCACTTAATGTTTTGGAGGCATAACAGTCCTTAGATTTCTCCTTTTGATAGCTCTGTTGACTTTCAAATGTTTCATTAGTTCCCTTGTAAGAGATATCTGCAGAATGAGAGGCTCTGCGTATCCCTTGCTGAGTCCTTTGCATGGTCCTGTGGCCCTTGTTGTCTACCGAAACATCACTCGAGTCTACTTTCCGATTCTGCCAATCATTCCATGAGTGCTTAAACATCTGCCCAGCCCATGGTTGAACCATCTGAGCTCCCTCAACTGATGGCTTCGGTTGGGGGTTGCCATTCTCAATGGATTCATGGGAGCCACTCTGGCACATATTGTCTCTCTGTTCAATTGACAAGTGGATGCTTGGTTGCCCAAAGCCAGGTAAGCCGGAGATCATTTTTGAATCAGTAATCATTGGAAGTGTTTTAGAACTAAAGGAGAAGGAACCCTGCAAGTTACCATCAACCCAGCCTTTCTGTTGCTTCTCACTTTCCACAAAATTTGAAATCTGATTACTGGTTGATTGCTCTGTGTTCTGTAAAGTTAAGCCACTCAACTCCTGAAATCCAGTATCACTGCTTGAAACTTCTGCCACAGCAGACTGCATAAGAGCACTCCAGCTCCCACTCTGAATTGAAGGAAATGCATTTGATGAATCTGGATTTTCAAATGCACTGCCAAAGCCTCCAGTACCTATCTCAGGGCGACAACCAAAAGCATCCCAAATATTTCCATCATCCATATTGTACAAAATTTTTGCTTCAATGGGGTCCAGGGGAACCAAACCCTGAGAAGGACCAGCTTCTTTGTTGGTCTGCTGCACTGTGGATAAACCAGCTTCCTCTTGCCTCAAATTAAATTCCTTCAGAGAGATGTTTGATTGTACAGTATGACCTTGGAAGTTTCCAGGAAAAGCTCCACTATTCAGATCCTGAGCACAAACTTCACCAAAATTACATTTTTCCTGAAATTCCTGCTTGTTCATTAGTAGTCGTTGTGGTAAACCTGCTATTTCTGAGGAAACGATACTCTGATCTCCTGCACATGAGTTAACAAAGCTGGGAGACTGCATTGTGGATTTTGGGGATTGACCACCAGCCAAACTAACAGAATCGCGAGATGCTCCTTGGAGATGGGGGGATTGACCCAAATTAGTTCTTGTGCCACATATAGGAGTGCCATGTAATGATACATCAAGCTGCTGAGGAGCCAAACCCATGGATTGTGAAGTATGACATTGCTCTTGAGGGAACATAACTTTATTAGATACTCCTTGTACAAGGGGAGATACTCCTTGCTGCATCCAGTTCCGAAGCATCTGAGATGCTTCCTGAACTGGTGTTCCATTGATGAAAGGTGAGAAATGAGCCCCAGCAACTTGTTTTCCAATAGAAGCTAACCGGTTTAGGGAACTCGGCTGCCTCACTTCACCAAACTGCTGAAGCTGCTGCTGTCTTTGGAGTTCTTGAAGTTGCTTGAACATCATGTGCTGCTGCAAGAACTGCATATCATTATAACCAGACTGCTGCATTTGGTGAGGCTGTACAGTACACAACTGTTGTTCCTTCACAAGTTGCTGCTTCCCTTTGAGGAAGTGAAGATCACTAGAAATATCAGTAATCTCTGACCTTTCTGAATTTGTTGTCAAGGTGGGACTGTCTGCCGATTCATATTCCTGCTGAGATTTTAAGCTAAAAATGCTTCTTGGAGTCAGAGTTTGCTGATCATAAAAGGTACTTTCACAAAAAGATCTGGGCAGACTCCACTTTGACTGGAAATCGTGGCTTTCAACAAAAACATCATTTTTATTCAATAGACCATTTGTAATAAGGCAACTGGAATTTTCTGCTGCTGGAATTAATTTTCTGTACACCTGGTTGAATGGCAGATTTGAATCACCACCACATCCTTTGACAAAATCTACAAACACCAAAACATTAATTCCATGAGTTTGCAAAACTGTGAAACAAATCTTTCACCCACCATTACCAAAAATGTTCTTTTTTAACAGAATCAGAAGAAAGAACCACAAAATGCTTGCTTGCTCTATTTACAAAAATCAATTCATATTCATGCTAAAATCTGCACAATAAATTCAACTTTAACTCATTGAAACAAGACATACAGAAAATCCATCAAGAGAGAAACATATGTACTAAATATCACTAATACCTAATTGTTGTGAGCCATAATTCTTCCAACTCAAATTGGGGAACAACCCAATCTCTGTAGGCTTCCACTGGCTGCATTTAAGAGCTGGCCAATTGCTAGCAGCAGCTCGAGATAGATGCTGTCCTTGTGAAGTGTTGTCTAGCTCATATGGATTGTAGACGCCGTGCTCAGCTTTGTTATCAGGCATTAAAAATTGACACACCAATAATTTCCAGCTAATTGTTCTTGTAAATAGCAGGTCTATCCATATGAAAACCTCTACAAGTCAAACCCAACAGGACAAGATGTCAAAATTTCTGTTTGCACTGCCCAAACCATGATACCTACAGATCTAAGATGCTAGCAACTATCAATCAGATCTGAACGAATCACATTTATCCAAGAATCTTGAATGTCAGCACTACACAGGTGAACCTAGTAGACCAGCATTTAGAGAGTCATAGTCGACTTCCATTTAAAAGTGGCTAGTTAAAGGCATAAATTCCTCACTTGCTTTACCAAGAAATAAAATATCCTTGAAATCTTGTAACAACTTGAGTGTGAGCTTCCTCTGCTACCAAATAAATAAAAACTGTTACTTTTTTATCCTTTCTAATGTTTCTTCCATATAAATACCACAAGTGACCTCCTCGATGTTGCACAAATTTAATTCTTGGGAGTGATTAACCCCCACAAAATCAAAACCAAACGAAAGTGATCCACTTACCCAAAAATGCAAATAAGAGTAAGAACAAGGAAAAATTAAGACGTATTTATACTAGCAGGAGCTATGGAAATTAAGGTAAGAAGTGCAAATTAACAGAAACTCATATGGAAAAAAAAATCCTATCAGTAAACCACTCACAAAAGCCTAGTAAAAGCCAAAAACCTTAAAATCCCAGTTCAAAACCAAACAAGTAGAAGCATTTCCAAGCAAGTTCCAACAAAATTTACACCCAAAACAACACAATTGGCATCAAAACATTCATTTCCAGCAACAAGAATAGAAAAAGACAAAACAAACACAGAAAGTGAAAGACTAAAATTACCAAAAAACCCGAAGTCCAAAACAGAAGGAAGCACTAGTGTGATCTGAGGAAACCAGAATTTAGGGTTCTTTGGAGAGAGAGAGAGAGAGAGAGACAGAGAGAGAGAGAGAGAGAGAAACTTTGTAAATGAACTCAACGTCAGGTCGTTTCTTATCAATTAAGTGGTACAAAAAAAAAAAAAAAAACCAACCCAAAAAAACGTAAAATTTCTTGGTGGGTTTTGCCTTTTATAAGCTCCCAATTACACTTATGTTTTAAAAAACCCCTACTTCAAAGAAACCCAACAATCTCTGTCTCTTTCTGTGTAGAAACTGCAACCCAAATTTCTCTTTATGTTGCTTTCTGTAAAAAGATTGAAATTTGGACCAGAGCCGAGGATATAGCAATCAAGACACACACAGTTTGTGTTGTGTCCTGTCCGAAAATACTCTAATTTTCTTCAACAGAATTATAAATGAGCTTTTATTTTATTTATTTATTTATTTTAAAAGCAAGAGAAAAACATGGACTGCTCCGCTCGAGCTTCGGTCCCGAGTCTCAGGTTCGGACCTGGACTCGGATAATTTTTAATCGCTCTCCCGGATGTTGCTTGGACCGTTGGATGGAGACATATGCAAGATGAACGGTGATGTGTCAAGGTAGAGGTACGCTTCAGCCATTTGAGCACCAGTGTGAACATGGGAAAAAATTGTGCCAAAAGGAGACATGCGGATTCCACGCTCCTTTTGCCACGCGTGGGCATGGGTCTGCTTTTCACTTTTTGGAAGTCTACCCTTCTTTTGTTTCTGTTTGTTTGTTCCCCCCCTGTGCTTTTTTTTAAATAATAATAAATATTATGAAAATTTTTTTTAATTTATTACAAAATTATTATACTTAATAAAATGAATAATTTTTTACTCAATAAAATTATTTGTTAATATATTAAAATTTTAAATTAATAAAATAATATTTTATAATAAAATTATTTTTTATAATATTTAATATTATTTTTATTTTTCTAATTTTCACATTTTTAAATAATTTTTATCCCTCTTCTTCATTTTTATCTGTAAGTTAGTTGGGTCTTGGGGATTGTGTCATTGTTTATTTTCCGTTTTTCTTCCGTGAATTCCCCTTGGATTTTGCTTTAATTAAGAGAGAGAATATGAAATTATTTTTCATTTTAAATTAAAAAAAAGAGTTATATAGCATGAATTTTGTTCTAATTAAGAGAGATAAGTAACTATTTATTATTTTTTTTTCATTTTTTTTTGGAAGGCTTCAAAATTGGAATAACATTGATAATTGGAATAAAACTCTGAGGTTGGACTTTGGGTTGGGCCTAGCTTTTCACCTATTTTTAGCCCAATAGTATTTGGTCCAATTTCATTAGCCAAGCTCAACTAGGATAGGTGAAAATGAAGAGACTTTTGTTGAAGTTGATGAAAAGTTAGTATGTTTTGTTATTTACCACAATTGTCTAAAGGCTTTGTGTATATTGAAATGAAAAAGCCATGTTTGTTCCAGCTTAATCAACCGGTGCCTTTGCTTTGCCGAGAAAAAAAAAAAGAGTTCTCAGTTAACTTAAGCCCTAAAACTCAAATGTCAACAATTGCATAGAGGAGTGCCCAAGGGGCCAAAAACCCTTGAACCTTAACCAAAAAAAAAAAGGCCGTTGAAATTTAGGTAGTTTATATTTTGTATCTCAACATTAGCCATATATCTTAAATTTTACTATTTTTTTAATTGAGAAAAATAATATATTTATAAAAAAATAATAATAAGATTTGCATATATTTAATTTTTCTTATAGTGAGCTTTTCCCCTTTTTTTCGAGTATAGGGTGAAAAAATTTGCTTCAAATATTTGTTGCAAGTCTGTCATTTATTGTCCACTGACACTTACAAAGCAGAAGAAAGAAAGTAATACTATAGGGACTGGAAGAGAGGCAAAGAGGTAAGAGAGAATCCCTTTGATTCTAAAGTTGAGAGGTTCGGTTTGGATTGTCTTGTAGAAAAAGACTCTGTGAAAAAGAAAGAAATCACCTGCTCTTAAAAGGAAGAATATTAACTCGAGGACTTTCCCGAAAAACTTCAGCATACAAAGGTGAAAACTTTTCTTCCAACACTCCTTACTTAGCACCTGGGCACTGCCATTTCTTTACAGAGAGTACAAACGAGATAACCGTGGCAGATTCTTTTCATTGATAAGAGTGTATAACAACCACCTGGAAAACAATACGACAAAACCACTTTTCCTTTTTTTTTTTTTTTTTTTTGTTTTTGCCCTTTAGACCAATTGATGGTCTGATCCTTTGTCAACAAACATTTGCTACGTTTGTGCATATTCTTGCACCACCCTGTCTCTCCCCGCCATAAGCATCTTCACTTCCATGAGAATTGCTGACAAGCTTGAGAGAGACTTCCTTGAAGGGGCAACTTTAATGGAGAGACATTACAACAAAATAAAATAAGTGTACAAGTAAGTTCTTCAATGGGCCTAACCCATTAATGAACACATTTGATTAGGGCTGTAAACGACCTTTAAAAAGTATGTAAATGGAGGAATTTTGGGCCGCCATAATAGGCCTGACCCGGCACATTATTACAGATATGGTCTATGGTTCATGCTTGACTTAGAAACGGTCCACTTTCATATCAACTCGACCCGGACCATCTGTTTCTTTTTTTTGATATTTTCTGAATAAAATTATTTTCTAATTTTAAAAATTATTTTAATAATCCAAGTAATAATATATGATTAAAAACCCAATTTCCCAAAATATCCAATTTCTCTATGAAAGCCGTTGTACTCGAACATTTACACTTTGCGTTTAGAATTCTTACTCTATGTAAAAACCCTAATTTAATTAGATTTCCATGTTTTGTTAGTATTCTTATTCTAAACAGTCAACCTACAGCAATTTCTGATGAAACAATTTGGGTCAATCCTATACCCAAAGTGTCGTTTTTGGCGACAATGGAAGATCGTATTAGTGATTTGCCTGATGATGTTCTCTGCGAGATCTTGTTACTATTGACGGTCCAAATTTGCCTGAATTTAGTTTCCATTGCCTAGGTTAGTTATCTGAGGATTATATTTGTTACATTGCTAGGTGGATTGCCTTTGCAATGGCTAATGGCGTCTTTAGGCTTGACCTGAGATATCCTATGCCGCCTGATCTTTACGATGAGACAAGTGGGGTGAGCCATATCTAAAGCAATTGGGTTGCATTTCCTCCAATCTTTCCTCCCCCCTTAACCTGTTTTAAGACGATTAAGGAACTCTGGTTGACGGGTATAGATCTCAGGGATGAAGTTTTTGAAGCCATGCTATCTCGGTGTTAGTCCCTTGAGCACTTATATTTGACCAACATTGGCGAACTGATCAATGCAAAGAATGCTATGCCTCTTCCAAGGATGAGATGCTTGGAGATGTACTTTATGGATGACTTAAAAAGAATTTGGAACATTTTGCTCCAAGCCTAATTTCTTTTATGTATCTTGGACCAAGGATACATATCCGTTTTACAGACTCTCCACAGCTTGTTGATGTATCCATAAATTCCACTGGACCATTAGACTCTCAGTCCGTCGCCTCTCAGCTGGAGTATTTGAGGATGAGTGCTGGTTCTTATCGGGTGAGCTAATCGAAATTCAGATGCATTTCTGTTTTCACCAGAAAGTTTTGAATCTTAAAAAGAAAAAAAGGCCGGCATTGTGTTTGCAGGGAAAAAGGGCATTTCTTGAGGTCCCTGTCTTCTTGAGTTACATGCGAGTAGTTTTAGTTCTATTTTAATACAAAATTTTAATTAATTAATTAATTATTTATTTATTTATTTATTTTTTAAGCAGGAACTTGAATGAATTGATGCCTGCTTTTATAGCATATCCTTTGATAAAAAATTGTTAGTATGTGGTTCGTGTGCTTTTAACCCTTGATTTTGTTGGAGTTGTTTGAGTTGCCAGTGAAAAATAGGGCCGATTGAATGGAATAATTTGAAGGAATGAAATAAAGGATTAGAAGTGATTCAATGAAGTTAAAATAGATTCGGGGCTATGTGCAAGATCTACATCTACATATGAACAGGCGGAAGGGTGCATAGGATTGTGGGCACGGAGATTCTGAATACTATTTTAAAACTGCTCAATCTGATTCGCTTTCTTTGTTCATGTTTTTGACTTTGAAGAGATGGAAATTCTGACCAGAGCCGAGACTAAAGCAACCAAGACACGCACGGTTGTGTTGTGTCCGTTAAGAAAATACTCTAATTTTCTTCGACGGATTTGTAAATGAGATTTTATTTCTTTTATCATTTATTTATTTTAGAAGCTAGACCAAAAAAAAAAAAAAAAGGGGACAGCTCCGCTCTAGGTTCGGTTCCGAGTCTCAGGTTCGAACCTCGATTCGGCATATGATAACTTTTAATCGCTCCTCCCGGATGTTGCTTGGACCGTTGGATGGAGGTGTATGGAAGATGCACGGTGATGAGTCAGAGTAGAGGCACGCTCCCGCCATTGAGCACCAGTGTGAACATGGGAAAAATGAGAGTGCCGAAAGGGAACACGCGGATTTCACGCGCGTTTTGCCACGCGTGGACAGGGGTCTGCTTTTCACTTTTTGGAAGTCTACCATTCTTTTGTTTTTTTTTTTTTTACTCTTTTCTCTCTCTCTCTCTCTTAATTTCAAAATTTTTCAGTACTTTTTGTCTTCCCTCTTTTTATTTGTTAGTAAGTTGTGTCTCGGAGATTGTGTCAGCTAATTGGAATTATAACTCTTGGGTTAGGCCTAGCTCCTCGCCTATTTTTAGCCCAATAGCATTTGGCCCAATAATCACTTTTGTTTGGAACAATAGGGAGTTGTTTTGATCGGTAAAAAGCGAAACTAGAACTGCGATTTGGCAGAATAGTGCTCAATTTCATTGGCCAAGCTCAACTAGGATAGATGAAAATGAAAAGAATTTTCTGGTTCAAGTTGATAAAAAGTTAGCTTATTTTTGTTATTTACCACAATTATCTAATGACTTTGTGCCTATTAAAATAGAAAGTCATGTTTATTCCAATTCAATTAACAGATGTCCTTTCTTTGTAAGGAATAGAAGTAGAGCTTTCAATTATCTTAATTGAAGCATTAAAATTTAAATGCCAGCAATTGCATAGAGGAGTGCCTGAGGAGGGTAAAAACCCCTTGAACTCCCAAAAAAAAAAAAAAAACAAAACAAAAGTCTCTGTATTTGAAATCAAGGTAGTTTAAATTTTGTATTAGAGTATTGCTCTTATGACCTAAATTTTACTTCTTTTTCTAGTTGAAGATTTTTTTTGGTAAAAAAATAATGATAAATTACATAATTCTAATTGTTGTTTAGATCTCAAAATATAAAAATTTTGCATGGATTTTTTTTTTTTTCCTCTCTAAGTATAAGGTGTAAAAATTTTGCTCTAAATATCTAAAGAATATTGATTCGAGGTCTTGCAGGAAAGACTTTACATGGAAACTTTTCTTCTATTATTTTTATTGATATGGGCGTACAAACACTTGAAAATAATACACCAAAATCATGAATTTTATGAATATATTGATCATTATATTTATAAATTGAAATTAAAATTCACTCCTTAATATTTTTATTTTTTCAAATAAATCTCTATTTCATACTAATGAGTTTAAAATTTAAAACCATACATTTAATATAAAGAAATTAAATAAGAATTCTTGTCAACAAATACTTGCTATTAAATTAGATATAGTGACTATAATTAAATTGAAAGAGCAAATAATTGAGATTGGTGCTGTGGAGAAAGGGAATCTTAGGTAGGAATAGCCAATAGATCCTCTGTAAGACTCCAAGGGGTGCATGAATGAAAAAGGCTAAATTGCAATATCTTGCCTTTATTAGTGTTAGGAAACAAAAATTTTTTCCTACGTTACCTTTTTGAGGGCTAGCCCAACCCAAGTAAAAATAACATCAACAATAATAATAAAAAGCTGAGGCAGAGGCCATATCTTGACACAAATGCCAGCCCAACTGTGGTGGTGGGTTCTCCAGCTAATGAAAGCCCAAGCTTAGAGATGAAAGAGGACCACACGTTCCTGCTCTTTTTTCGATTCCCTTACTTCGGCCTCATCGTTTTCGGCTTCTGCCAAGATATCTTGGAGGCAGAGATAAGATGGCTTCGGTGCTTGAGACAGCAGGATTTGGATGAGTGCGAGGCGCCACCCAACCTAGCTGCCGCTCTCGAGAAGTTCAAATTCTGAGGTGGAAATTTGCAGGGGAGTGGTAAAGCGCAAAATGGTCTTGTTCACGCTTTCTCCAAGTTCAAGTATTGCGCCTAGATGTCCATTCCCAGCCGCAACACCACGCGCCTCCTTTGCTCCTCCGTACCCGCTGACCTTATCCTTCCGTGGCCGTAAAACCAGTCGATGTTTGACGGTGGTCACGCGTGCCGGACCCACCACCGCCACCTACGTTTCTGCGTTCTTGCTCCCTCTTTCTCTCCTCGCCATAACCATCTTAACTTCCATGAGAATTGCTGACAAGCTTGATAGAGACTTCCTTGAAGAGGTAACTTTTAATAATAATAATTTTGTTTCAACCTCTCTGTTTCCTTAACTTTTAAATATCTCAATGATTGGAATTTTGGATTCTTGGGTTGAGTTTGTTTTGTTTCATTTGTGTCTATGTTGATCTATAGGTAATGGGCTTTTGTTGTAATAGCAATTTTGTTGCAGTCCGTCCACATACCCAATTGCAGATTAGTTAGTGTGTATTCTGGTATAATTCCTTACTGGGTTTTGAGTGACAAAGAATTTCTACTATAATATCTTCATGAGTTGATGAGTGTTCTCTTGGAATTTGGGAGGTCATTGCATTATATGAGATGCCACTATAGAAAAATATCTTCACTATACGATGCGCTTTCTCCTAGTTGTCCACCCTTGTTTATCCTTTGGCATATGATGCAACATTAATCATTCGTCCTGTGGCCTTGAACTCTGATATCACCTTCACTGTATATTAGGCATGTTCATTTTCAATTGGAGAGATCTAAAATGTTAATACATGCTATAATGCTTGCTTCTGCTACCATAATGCCATTCCTCGGTCTATATCCTCAGCGCTTATTATTGTTTCCTTAAGTTTGTTCAGCATATCCTTCCTACTTGCTCAGTCTGTTCTTGACCATGTTGCGGAACAGCTTGCTATTAACCAAGCAATCAGGGAGGAAGAAGAAGTCAAAGAAGAGGATGTTGACATTGATCCAGAGAAGCAAGTAAAGCAGCCTTCATTTCCAAGCGCAGGCATTCGCAACCGGCCTAAACGGGAGGTTTAATGTTCATGATATAATTGGTTTTGTACGAATCTGGTTTGGTGAGAGTTTTGATGCATATGTAGATATGCAAATGGGTAAGGAGCAGACTTTTCTCCCCTTTATGTTCCTCTTTGCAATGTGCTTTTGATTCCAAAGCTTGAAAAATGAGAAATCTCAGCTTTCTATTAAAGATAAATAAATGCATATTTTCAATTAAATTACAGCACTGAATACTTCATACATTCGCGGAATGACTGAAGCCATTGTATTAAAAAAATGAACGTACCAGAAGTATGGATGGTGGGTGAAGTCTAGCAGCCAAATACAGCATGAAGTAATTATTAAGTAGGCAAACTGGCTTAACAACAATACTGATCCTTTTGGATATGCAGGAGCTCAATAGGCTCATGAAGGAATCGTTTCAAGCGCCAAAACAAGCACAAAGTAAAGGAGCTGAAAAAAAGAAAAGAAATACTTAGTTTTGGACTTTTGGGGTGATTGCAAGGCTTAAGTTCCTCCAATCACTTCCAGGATATATGCAGGAGCAGACAATGCACAGAGTAAGGTCAAAGACTCACATCCAACCACGACCTATACCTCGCAGCACAGAAATTTCGGAAGCAATGCAAAGCTTAGAGTCTGCCCCACCGCTGACCACATTGTCACCTCTCCACCAGTCAGCACATAGCACCTGAATTAAAGGGCATCCCACATATATATGATAATTTAAATTTTCTTCCACAAAGAATATGCAATGCTTAGTATTATGCCTTGTCTTCGTGCGAGGGGAAGTGGGGATTGGAGGTTTCAGTCAATGCCATTTGGAACAAACACTTGGGAGGTGATGCCTGTAAGTGCTGGATAATTAGGCAACTCATTCCATTTGTTTGGAGGAGGTGGGGTGGGAAGGGGCACAAATGAATCATACGTAAATAGAAGAGGCGAAGGGTAGAATAGGGCAGTTCTTAGATCCCACAACATAAGTTTCCCATCATAGGAAGCAGAAAGCAAATGAAACCACCATTTGTCATGCCACTTGCAAAGCTGAAACCCAAGAAATGTGAGAAGAGAACTGATAAATAGGAGCAGATGTTCCTACAGACGCAATGAAAGAAGAAGAATCGCCTCCCACAAGAAGACAATTGAGCGCTCTCCCACAGAACTGCATACCATTAAGAAAATAAGAAAAGGGTAAATCAAGCACCTTAACGGATGCATTTGTCATCAACATTCACGCATAAAGCAAAACAAGAAAGAGAATATTATCCTCACTTACAATGGAATGATCCCATGAAGCGGAATACAAGGTATCCCGTTGTGGCCAAACAACTGATGATACAGATTGTCTGTAGCCAACAAGAGTAGAAAAAGCCTCACCCAATATTGGTGGAAACGGCAATGGAAGTAGTGGAGGGCTTCAATGCGCTTGAATCCTCCCATATGTCCTCGTCCATCTCCATGGCACAGCCAGAAGTGAAGTTCAGAAGGTCAGGGTTTATTGATGGTTCGTACCAAAACGACGGCGTTTTATTCAGTCTCCACAAGGTTGATGCCAGGGTGGGTGCGTCAACCACCTCAGTTTAATTAGTTCTATAGAAGATGACCAAACTACCCTGCGCCTTGTCCTTTGAAAAATACCCTTTCGAGCTAAACAGAGCGAGCTTTTCTCATACTACTGGAAGGAGTAGTCTGAGCTTTACATACTAATTAAATTGTTAAAAATAATATAAAAATTTTGAAAATTGCAACTGTTATGATAAAAAATTAATTATATAATATTAATAATTATTAAATAATTAACTAACAGTTTATTTTAATAAAAATTTTTGAATCTAAATAAAAAAATTATTTTTAGCTCAAATAAATTCTAATTTAACTCAAAGTGTGCTCATTATATAATTAATGAAATAAATACAATGCAAAATTGAATTAAAAGTTAACAAAAAATAATATTAAGATTTTATTTATTAATTTAAAAAATGATCTAAAATTTAATGAAATATAATTTATATTAAGCATCTTTGATTTGAAAAAAGTCATTGCAGTAAGAGAATCACAAGCCATTGAAGCAATAATAACAAGAATTGGTGTACGCTTTTAATCTGATATCTTACTCGCCCTTCGTCTGCTTCCTCCAGGTCCCCCTCTCTCTCTCTGTTCTTGTCACCTGCTATTAACAGGAATCGGGAAAAAGGAAATTAGGGTTTGATTAATTAATTACCGGTTACGAGAAACGGATATCACAAAATGGGGATGGGATGCATTTGACGGGTAGCAAGCATGCTCTGTACCCACCGGTTCATGTAATTAATTTTGTTTGCAAAAAAAATATTTAAAATAAAGAAAAAGGTAATAATAAAAGAAAAAAATTGGATACTTTTCTGGTCAAATTAAGATTTCAATTTAAAATTGAAATCCTAATCAATTTAGGATTCAAATTTTAATTAAAATTCTTATTTTAGTTAATTTTTAATGTATTATTATTTTAAATAGAAGTTCAAATTATATTAGAAATATGATTTTCAAATTAATTAAAGAATACAATTCTAATTTCTATGTTTTATTAGGATTCTCGGTCTAAACAATCAACCTACCCCAAACAGAGGCTATATATACACACATATCAGAACACAATAACCTACGGATTTCTATCAAAGTGGTAAAACTACACTAGTGAAAATAAGTAAATACAATAGTCCGAGCCCAAATTTATAAAAGCTTGGTGTTTCTTGTTCAAATTATTGGCAATCTCCTCTCTCCATCACCCGCCAATTACCAGGTATCATCTCTTTTCAGGACTTTTGAGTAGTTTCAAGTAGAGTTTTTGGCAAAGAGAAAACGTCATTGTCCTAGTTTGCTAGATCGGTTGTTTTGTTGTCTTAAGGACGTAATTACTTTGTGCGCTATGTTTGAGAGTGTTTTTGGCGGACAATCTACCATATGTATTTAACAGTTAATTACTGCTTGTTCTTTATTCTTGCTAATTACTCGTTTATGAATGTGTGGTCAGCGTTGTGGGAAATTAATGGAAGATCGTATTAGTGCTTTGCCAGACGATGTTCTCAGCAACATCCTACCCGGATTGACGTTGAAGGAGGCAGTAGCCACTAGCATCCTTTCTAAACGATGGCGATTTTTATGGAAAAGTCATCTTTTATCACTCAAGTTTCATTGTTATCATATCCGGACAGATATGGATTGTGATGCATTCGTACAAATGGTGAATCATGTTATGAGGCTACACGAAGGTCCAACTTTGCACGAATTTAGTTTCGATGCCAAGATACTGACAGATTATGTTTGTCATATTGATGGGTGGATTGCCTTTGCAATATCCCACAGGGTTTCTAGACTTGACCTAAACTTTGGTATTTGGACCAACGAACATAGTATGCCAGTTGACCTTTTCGATGAGACTAACCTTACCTCCTCACTCCTGTGTCTTAAAGAACTCCGCTTGGGCGAATTAAACCTCAGAGATGAAGTTTTAGATGTCATTCTATCTCGGTGTTCATCCCTTGAGCATTTACATTTGTATAACATTGGCCAACTGATCAATGTAAAGCATGACAAGCCTCTTCTAAAGTTGAGATACTTGGAGATGTTCCACATTCATGAATTGGAGAATTTGGAGTTTGTTGCTCCGAGCCTAGTATCTTTTAAGTACCATGGACAAAAGATAAATATGCATTTCTTAGATGCGCTACAGCTTGTTGATCTATCCATAGTTTCCTCTACTGGAAGGCGGGAATATAACTACGGAAGTTCTTTGGGTAAACCCGAGGCGAGCAAGTTTGTTTTTGGTCAATTTGATGTCTATCTTTCTCAGCTGAAGTATTTAATGATGGATCCTGGATCTTTTAGGGTGAGTTAAACGATATTCAAATGCTTTCCTAATTCACCTGGAAGTTAATTTTGACTACTAAAGCTCGTATTATGTTTGCAGGGAAAATGGGCATCCCTTGATGTTCCTGTCTTGAGCAGTTTAAAACAACTATCAATTTATGCCAGTAGTTTCGAAGATTTGCGCCCTTCTTACCATGCGGTTGCATCCTGTCTGAAGGCATGTCCACTGTTGGAACGACTTAAGTTACAAGTAAGTAGTTGTTGTATTTTTTTTTTTTTTTAATTCAATTTTCAGAATGTTCTTCTATGGTTTGACATCCGCTCGTAACACTTGATTAACTTTTAAAACTGATTGAATTCAATAATTTGGAGTTATGAATAAAATAATTATGAGTAAGAAAATAGCACATTAAATTAGATAAAATAATTTCCTGTGGTTATTTACAAGGGCAAGCAAATAATAATAATAATAATAATAAATCTAAATGGTTGGATTAGATCAATTTTATGGATCCATATACAAACCAGGCACATAGCATGATGTTAAATAGATTTAGAGAGGTAGTGAGTGTTGACAACATGATGGCATAATATCCATCAATTGCAACTGTTCTCAATAGCCAGATTATTGTGATTTGAGCATTGCAGAGGTGAGACCTCAAGAATAAATCAGGATGGTTTCAATTTTACATTATAGCTACCATAATGAAAATATGAGTCTAATGCTGAAATTATTCTGTCTGTCAATTGCAGTTGTCACCAGAGCCTGTGCTGCGTCAGAAAAGTCACAAACTGAAGTTGACTCCCGTATCTGTTCACAGAAAGCTTAGGGAGGTTTTTATATCTGGATTTTGTGGTGATTGGGTTGACGTGGCCATAGCTGAGTATCTTATAGACCGTGCCCCTGCGCTTGAGAAGATTGAAATAACAACTAGTGTGGCAACATTTTTGAGATGTGAGCTGAGATACTGCAGAAACGAACGTCCCCATGCTAAAGAGTGTTTGTCGCAGCTCCAACGGAGGCTTCCTCCGGGTGCCCAACTATTCTTCCTTTATCTTGACGATTTTTAGTCACCTGGATTTGTATTTTGGATCGTTTATGGTTCTATTTATTTATGTCAAGAGTTTGATTACAAAAATTGGTGGCCATAAGCCCCACCAGCCAGTCTTCCTTCAGCGTCTTCCTTCTTGTGAAGGCGCAAATTGTTACATTTGGCATTATTATTATTAAAAATAATGAGTTCAATATCTCACACATTTTATTTTAAATTTTGAATTTAGTCTATTCTTATTACATATTACTATTAAATTAATTATATATATATATATATATCTGTTATCAAGTATATTGATGTAAATAAAATTTTTAAATTAAATATTTATTTCAAAAATAATAAAATTGTTAATAAAAATATTTAAATATAAAATACATAATATTTTTGATATTAAATAAAATTTTATTTTAATAAAAAAATTATTTTATTTATAATTTAAAATATAAATAAATTAATTTTATATTTATATTTATATTAAATTATTAATAATAATTTTAAAAAATAAAAAATAAAAAATAAACTAAATTTTTTTTAAAAAATTAATTTAATTATTTAAAAAATAAATAAAAATATTTATTCGTCTCATCTTTCTGAATAGTAACAATTTAGTTATAAGATAAATATATTGTATTACAATTAAAATTAAATTTAATTTTATTAATAAACGAAAAAGATCTATAAAGGGCAGTGCTTCACTAGTAAATACAAAAAATAATAACAAGAATTGGTTTATGCTTTTAATCTGATATCTTACTCGCCCTTCTTCTCCTTCCTCTAGGTCCCCCCTCTCTCTCTGTTCTTGTCATCTGCCATTTACAGGAATTGGGAAAAAGGGAATTAGGGTTTTGATTAATTAATTACCGGTTACGAGAAACGGATATCACAAAATGGGGATGGGATGTATTTGACGGGTAGCAAACATGCTCTGCACCCGTTGGTTCAGCAGTGGCAGAGCACCTGATCCCTACTCGCTTAGCATGTGCAACACGTGCTAATTTTCTTCTCCTCTTCTTTCCTTCGCCTATTTTGCGCGCCGTTTTGAATTAATTAATTATTCGAATTACTTATATTATATAAAACTGCTATCCTTTTTAGTAGATGACCAAAGTACCCTTCGTCACGCTCCGATTCTTTAAAGATTCCTGGGGAATAACTAACTCAACCGTTTTTTTGTCTTTGTTTTTTTTTTTTTTTTCTTCTCATTTTGGCTGCAAAAGACCATTAACGAAATCGCTGTGTTTGTAAGTGTGTGTGTGTGTGTGAGAGAGAGAGAGAGAGATGGGGGGTCGATACTATTTGGAACGATGGGAGGCAGACCAGAAAGCACTCCAAGATAACCAACAGCAAAACGAGCAGCAGCCATTGCAGCAGCAGCAGCAAAACGAGCAGCAGCCATTGCAGCAGCAAGATCAACCAAATAATCAAGAAGTTTGACTCTTCTTTTCTTCTTTGCTTATCATTAGCCTTCTTCTTCTTCCTCCTCCTCCTCCTCCTCCCCTTAAAAACAAGCCAAAAGGCATCAAGAAAAGCTAACTTGAATATATCTTTCTCCTGTGGGTCGTGAGTTGTTTTAATTCTCGTGTCTTGTACTCTAAACACCCACAGGCAACTTTACTTTCATGGTTCTATGACAGTGGAATTTGGGTACTGTTTTTGGCCTTTGTTTACTTGTTCCTTTGTATTGGTTTCTTTCTTCTTTTATTTTCATTTTTTCAGATCATTCTTTAGGTTAATCAATAAACAGTACTTAAACAAATGGATTACATTTTTTGCTCTGTGATGGCTGGGTGTGATCACTGTCTTTTCTCCGCAACAATTTTTGTGCGTGATTATGCTTGTAGGCTTTAATTATTAGGGAACACTTGAGTGTGGTGTAGTTGTAGAGTTGTGGTAGTGGATGCCTAGTCTTTAATGGAACAGTGAAATATCAATACTTGTAGATAGTTAGTCTTGGATGCTCTCAGGCATTTCTGTCCTAGATTTGAAATTGTTTTGATTAGGCTAGCAGTTGGGGTAGGCATCACTCTCCACTTCAGTGCAGAGGAAAAATATCTGCTGGTATTTGTAAGATTAGCTTGTGCAATTGGGTCATAAAGGTTTCTTTCTTCTTTATCAGGGAATTTCCCAGTGAATGTTTCTTGCTTGTGCTCCTTTTTTGCTCTACTACGCCCTAATTTTTCTTTTTAAGTACATATGTTCATTTGTAAGATTATTCAATAAATATGCAATTAGATGAGAAAATGAGTTAAGTAACTAAATCTTTGCTGTTGTGAAGTTTCGAACTTCAGGATGTTCATGCCTACGCAGGTTAATAATCAAGTTGCAGAAATTGAACCCCATGGAGGCAATGCTAATGAGCCGCAGGAGAACCCACAAACTCCTTCATTATTGGACTCTCGAGGACTAATACCTGTATGTCATTTGCATTAAACCGTTCTTCCTAATTTACATAATTGATTTCTCCTTCAGAATGGTAGCCTCACATTCCAAAAATTAAGTTCTACAAGTTTCTTTGCTAACTGAATAACAGATGGGTATAATAAGCTGTATGTTTGTTCAACATCGTTGATCAATCCCGTCTGTGTAGTGTGGATATTTTCACTTTTCTGTTCTGTTCTTCCGCTAGAATTGTCAAAGGACTCAAAGAGGCAGTGACAGAGGCAATACTAATCAGGATGACAAAGGTAGAGGCAGAGGGAACACTTATCAGGAAGGCAGAGGCAGCAGCAGAGGCAACACTAAACAGGATAGCAAAGGTGGAGCTAGGACTGAGGGAAAAGTACCAGCTAGAGAAGGTGTAACTGCAGTTCCAAAGGAACCGTCACGCCCTCCTTCATTGGTCTGGCTTTCTGTCCTCTTCTGCATACCACTACTAGTTTCACAATCAAGGCATTTTTTATTAAAGAATTTATCATTTCATAATATTAATATCCATACGGATTATAAATCGTGGTGTCGAAATTAGTTCAATCAGTTAGTAACTAAACATTTGTTATTTCGAAACCTCTAACTTCATGATGTTCATGTGCATGCAGGTTATAAAACAAGGAAGAGATACTGAACCCAGAGGAAGTGATGCTACTGAGAACCAGGGGAAACCACGAAGTCCATTATTGGATTATCCAGGACTAGTACCTGTAAGTCTTTCATGTTTAACTGTTATTCCTCTCTACATAATTGATTTCTCCTTTAGAATACTAGGCTTGCATTCCAAGAATCAAGTTTTCCTACAATTTTCTTTGTTATCAGAATAACTGAAGGGTATAATGAGCTGCGCATTTGCTAAACATTGTTGATCAATGGCCTCTATTTATTGTGGATTTTCAATTCCTTTTTCTGTTATATTCTTCCGCAAGAAATGGCAAAGGACACTGAAAGGCAGAGACGGAGGTGACGGCAAAGGTAGAGGCAGGGGCAATACTCATCAGGATGGCAATGGTGGAGGCAGAGGTGGATCCAGTAGAATGGGAAAAGCTACAGAAGGACATGCAACTGCACTTTCAAAGAAACCAGTCAACGTTCCGACACTGGTCTGACTTTCTATCCTCTTCTGCATATAAATCAAGGTGCTTGTTATTGAAGAATTTCTAGTTTCATGGCATCCTTATCTACACAGGTTAAAAGTCAAGCTTTGGAAATTGGAGCCAATAAAAGCAATGCAAAAAAAGATCGAAGGAAGCCACGAAGTCTTTTGTTGTTGGAACCGAGAGAGGAAATGCTTGAGCAAAAGGTCTGGTTTATTTTGACAGCTGCACATGCTTCTATTTCCTGCATAGGTGTGACACAAAATGCTTCAGTTTGTTCTGTTTAACTGTTCTCGCACTTTGCATGTCCTTTAGAATATTAGTCAGATCTCAATAATTGATTTTTGTTTTCAGAAATTTCTTTGTTTATGGGCAAGAAAAGAAAAAGTGCTGCTTGTTTGTCCAACACATCGTTGAGAAATTAATTCCCGCAGAATGACGAGTTTGTTTTTTATGCTTTACACTTCCAGAAAAAATGGCCAACTCAGAAACGCTGTGGCAGAGGCCAAGCTAATCGAGCTGGCAAAGCTAGAGGAGGAAGTGGAGGCAGTACCAAGGGAAAAGCTCTAGAAGTACAAGCTGGTAGCAATCTAGATGAAGTGGGCAGGAAGAAAGCACAAACCAAGGTCTGCAATGTCTTGCGACATTGTCAATGGCCACACTTTATTAGTTCTACTTAAAATAGCATTGACATATTTGTGTTTTTTTTCCCCAAGCACAGGGCCTACAAATAGATTGTCTGTGACCATCATGCCTTTACTATTATTGCACAGACTTCCACTGATGCTACTTAGCTCACTGCTTTTTTGATACTGGCTTAATTCGTCCAATGATTGCAGAATGTGGGGCATATATCTCAGGGATGCAAGGGCGAGCCCTTGTGGAAGCAGGATGAGGATTCTGATTCAGAAGACGACGATCCTTCATTTTCAGTTGGAAAAAGGCCAGGATCGGCAAGGCCACTCACTTCTGTTGTTATGGACTGATGAGTACCTTCAAGTGAAGTCGTTGCTGGTTATTCAAGCTACTGATTTATGTCTTCTATACCAAGTTTATTGTTATTAAAAAATAATTAAAATTACCGGAATTTATTGTTATAAATAGAATGATAATAACCAAAAAAAAAAATTATAATTTAATAAAAATATATATTTAATTTTAGTTTGTATATATATCTAATTTTGAAAACAAGCATAACCAACTAATTCTAATGATACAAAAATCTAGTTTTTTTTTTTTTTTTTAAATTACAAAATAAACGAGTTATTTACTAAATTAAATAAATTGAATTTGTTGTTGCTCAAATTTGGTTTATTTATTAGATGAACACTAAAATTAGGCTTGAGTGTTACTTGTTTCTATAAATGAACGAACTTAAGTGAGTGTTTATCCAATCGAATTATTATGAAAGGTGCTATTCTTTCTTAATCTTCGATTATTAATTATATTTTTCTCGAGATTTCTTGTCAAGGCTTGGATTTGCATTGGTTCTTTTGGTGTGGATGGATGATCACACTGTAACATTATGTATCCTGACGACGATGGCATCAGATCGAGTTTGCATTTATTGTTACAAGACTTGGCCCAATCAACTCAAATGACTGGATATCAAAATTGAAAATGTTTTTTTCTTTTTTTTTTTTTCAGTTTAAATTTAAGATAAAATAAAAATTGGCTTCCAATTTTCTAATTTTTTTACAATGTATTCTTAAATTTTTTATTTTTTAATTCAACTCTATATATTATTAATCATTTTCAATACAATATAATTTAAGACAAAAAAAAATCAAATATTAATGTATAAAAATAAATATAAAAATAAGTATTGACAATTAAAATATATTTTCAAATACTCTAAATATCATATCCCTACAAACAAAGATTAATAAATATATAAAAATGTGTGTAAAAATATATATTAACAACGTGCATTTTTGTATGTTAATTATTATATATAACTTTCTTTATTTACTCAAAAACACCATATTAAAAAGAATTAGTAATATTTAGAATTAAATTAAAAAAATAAAATTACATTCAAAAAATTAAGTAAATTCATAAAATTAATTGACCATAATTAATTATTTAATTGTAATATTTAAATTTTTTAAAAGAAAAGCTTCTCTCATGTGTGAAATGGTTGGTGGAATTAGGGTTTGATTAATTATTTACGGGTTATGCGAAAGGGCCAAGAAAAAATGAGGATGCGTGTGACGTGGAGCAACATGATCCCCAAGTGCACCCGATCCCCGCTTGTTGAATATACGCAACACGTACGCGCCGTTTTGAGTTAATTTACTATCCAGCCTACTTATATTATAAAATTGTTACGCTTTTTAAATGACGAAAGTACCCCCCCCTCTTTGATTCTTTGGCGATTCCCTCAATAACTAACTCGACCGCCATTTTTTAGTCTACTTTATGCTACTAAAAACCGTTAAGAGAACCAGAGAGAGATGGGGAATCCACACTTAAAGCGCCATCTTCTGCCACGATGGGAGAGAGAACAAAAGGAAAGGGAAGATAACCAGCAGCAAGAACAACCAAATAATCAAGAAGTGTGCTTTTTTTTTTTTCTGTTTCTTTTCTTACAATTATGCTTCTTTCTTGGATTCTTGAACCCTTTTGACTCTATCTTCTTCTTCTTCAAAACAAGTTAAAAAAAAAAAAAAGAATCAAGGAAACCTGCTTTAAATTCATCTTTCTTTGGTGGGTTCTGTCTTTGTACTCTAAACACCCATCAAGATTTTAACTTTCTTGGTGCTACAGAAGGTGGAATTTGGGCACTGATCTTGGAATTTATTTTCTTGCTTCTGATGATATATCTTGGTTTCTTTCTCGTTTTGTTTTGTTTATGATTCTGCTCATACTTTAATTATTATAAAATGCTTAAACAAACCACCACAGTTTTTGGTTTGACATGGCTGATTATGGCTACTTTTGTGACCCATGGGATTTCACCCTCTCTTGAACCCTTTGAATATCAATGCTCATGAAATCTTAGTCTTGTATGCTTTTGTTGAAGAAGTAAAATGTGTGGCATATATCTTCTATACTATTCTGTGCATCTGTAGTGATTAAAGAATGTTTTTTTTTTTCATTTTATTTAATTTCCTTTTCAAGAGAGAGTGAAAGTTCAAAACCTAGATAAGTATCTTTACCAAGCATCCGTACCCGGAACAGTGGCTGCTAAGTCTTAGATATGAAGCCTGAAGCCTCGTTGAAAGAGGATTTTTTTTGTTTTTTCTCAAACCAAAATCAAGGTGTGGCTTGTCGCAGAGTTTCTAATTTCTTTGTATCCATCCCCACGTAGGTTCAAAATCCAGGGTGGAATTGTCGCATTGCTTTTTTGCTTGTAATTAATCTTCCCAGTAGAGATTTCTGGATACATTGACTCTATGTCCTTCGAGTAGGGCTGCCAGGGAAAGAAGAGCCGACTTTCAGTTCATCTTTGTTGGATCTTGAATTTTTACATCTCTTGTGTCTTGTACATTAAAAACCCACCAGCATTTAAAGCTTTTCTGAAGCTGGATTTGATTGTTTATAATGGAATTTGGGCACTTTTCTGGCCTTACAAACTAGCTATAACCCTTGTTTTTAATTATCTTTAGGTTCTAATAATTAGGAAAAAAACTCCTTTCTTTGTCAACCCTGTCTCCCTTAGATGATAGGTGAAGGCGCTGTTTGTCCTTGCCTTTGAGTTAGAAGTTGGTTCAGTTCTCAGTTGCAATTGGCCTATGCCTTTGACACTACACCCCTTGACTTGGTCTTCTGTTTCTGATTCAATTGCTAACAAGCCCTTCTCGGCAAAGAGCCTTCTCCATTAGTCCCCCAGCTCCTTACAGAACACTAGCTACCAAAATGGGTTGTAGTTTTTCACTTGTGAGGGCTGAAAGTAGTTGTGGTCATAAGTATTAGGCCTTTAGTCTCTATTGGAACATAGAAATATCAATAGTTGTGAATTTGTGTTGGATCGTCAGGCATTTCTGTGCTGGTTTTGCAATTGTTTTGATTGGGCAGTTGGGTGTGCATTATTGTTCACTTGACTTCAGAGAAAAAGACCAGCTGTATGTATTACTGAGATAAGCTTTTGCGGTTCATTACTGGCATTAGCATTTATTACTTATAATAATGAATTTTTTTTTTCTCAAATCTCTTTACCAGGCGAGATATTGAAAGCGTAAAAAGCATTTCTGTCTACCACGAATAGTGTCCTGAGATGGAAAGATAAGTGTCAAGTCTTGGGCATGAATTATCATGGGAGGAAGTAGTTTCTGATATAGAATAAAATTTCAAGTGAATGTTTCTAGCTGTTCGGTTGCGTTTAATTGTTCTTCCACTTTGCATAATTGATTTCCCCTTTAAAATATTAGTTTCAAATTCCAACAATTGAGTTTTTCAACAGCTTTTTTTTTTTTTTTATCGAAAGATAAAATGATTGGCTTGTTTTTTGTTCAGCACATTCTTGATCAATCACCTCTGTGCAGTGTGGATATAACTTAACTCAACTTTGAGCTTAAAAAGTGAAAGCAATGGTCCTAAGCTAAGTGAAGCTACAGAGAAAATATTTCTTTTGCTAGCTTCAAATATCGATAGAATTTTGAATCTTATAGTTCTTTCTCACACGGTGCATTTGAACTTGTAACTTGAAAGGGTACAGATTTGCAGTCTCTAATTTCCAGGAACTTCATGACTTTGCAGACTCAAGGTTTAACAACCAGATCAAATGAAAGCCAGACTTCACCTGAACAGTCAGCCGAACCTGAACTTTCATTTGAAGAGTGGTTGAAGAGTCAAACTTCATCCGATGAACTCACCGAAAGTTCATCTTGGGTAGCCACGGAACAGGAAAGTAGTCGTAAAAGAAGAACATTGGCCAGTGCCAAGGTAAAGGCTCGTACAAGGGACCTCAAATACCTATTCTTTCCTTTCTACTGGGTGTTATTTCAAGAGTGGAATAGTGCTCTTTCCACATCAAATGAATGGTGGAACTAATCAAACTATACTCCATCTGTTAATTGGGATCCATTTCGGTCATAAGAATAGGTTGTAGTCTAACTTCAGATCTAAAACTTGTGGGATGTGCAAAAGCCTGGGACCCTGATGAGCACTTCCCACTTGAAATTTTCAAATTCAAGTTCAGTTCATTGTCAGAATGCATAGCATTGTCTTTAATTTGACCAAATTCTTGTTTCGACTATTAGTCTGAAGAATACACTGGTGGGAAGAGCGGGAAAGAAGAAAATCTGGATGGAGTAGGCAGGAAAAAGGCACCAACCAAGGTCTGCAAATGGTTTATATGACTGTGATCAATCATGCAATAACAATTTAAATTTTATAGCCAGACTTCTATTAAGGCTGCTTAGTTAGTAGCTTTCTGATCACAGTTTAATTCCTCTAATGATTGCAGAATGTGGGGCATATAACTGAGGGATGCAAAGGCAAGCCATTTTGGAAGCATGACAAGGATTCTGATTCACCAGATGATGATTTTTCATTTCCAGTTTAAGGAAGCCAGGCTTTGTAACTAGTAGTCATCACTGATGAGTAGCACCAAGGGAAGTTGCTGCCAGTTTTTCCTGTCTTCTGTACCAATCGTTAACCTTGCAAATATAGGAACTGCAAACGTGGAGACAGTATGTGTAGCACACAAGGACTGGCATGCACTCTGTCAACGTATGGAACTTGGAGCAATCGTTAATGCTGGATGCAGGCATAGAAAATCTTGGCTAGTATTGAGCAAAGTTTAAATCTTTCTCAATGCCTTCACGTTTATTATTGTTCTCTTGATTTCCTGCTAATACTTTCGTATATTACTTAGAGGGTCACCAAGACTTTGATTTGAGGAAGGTGCGAGTGCCAAATCCACTCAGTTCCTGAACTCCCACAATAAGGGGAAGCCCATTTAAAATGAATCTGTTCTATTTTCAACTTGCAATTACAAAGCTCCAGGAGCTAAGAGCTTGTTAATCAAACATGAATCTGGAAGCCCATATCCATCGTCTATTCATCTTGATGCATCATTGATATTCCCTCTTTTTCTTTTTCTTTTTTCTTTCTTTTTCTTTTTTTTTTTTTTTTTTTTGTGGAACATGCATACGTTTGAATTTTTGGCCCATCATTTCTTTAGTTATGTTAGAAGTTTATATCTACCATAGAGCCCAAAATCAACACGTTAGGGCATTAGTTAAATCAATTATATATATATATATATATATATATATATATATATTGTTTAAACATAGAAACATGGAATTTGTATTTATTTCACAAAATATCTCAAATGTTTACAAGTATGAAATTTTTATTTATTTTAAGAAAATTTGTGCATGATATTCTTTTATTTTAAATAAAAAGTAACACTACAAACTAAAAAATTTACTGATTTACATATCAATTTTATCTAATTAATCTAAAATTTTTATGCAGAATTATGTTAAGGGTAATGAGGTAATTACATCCACATACCAGGGCCGAAGGAAATAAGAACTAGCCGTTGCAGATGCAAGGTTGAAACGGGCAGATCAATTATTACCGCCATGGTAGGATTAGAAAAACCCAAAAATGAAAAATAAAAACAAACGACGTCGTCGTGAAGTTTCGGAATAGACGTAATCGACTTAAAACGTTCGAGATGATAGAGGCGCCCTTTCGATCTCTTGTGGCGGCGGACGTGGCAGCGGGATCCCCAAGGGCACCATGGCAATACGAGCAGCCATTACAGCAACAGCAAGATCAAAACAAGTCAAGAGGCATCAAGAAAACCTGATTTTCAATCCATCTTTTTTCATGGGTCATGAATTGTTTTACGCGTTCTTGTGTCTTGTGGAGTACAATCTCATCAAGATTTGAACTTTCCTATGCTATGTTTGAGTATGTACTCTTTGTTTTTTTTTTTCCTTTCTTTTTGTAATTATTGTTTACAGTTAACAATTAGAAAACGCATGGGAAAATAGATTGCAGATTTTGATTTGTGGTGACTGATCCTTCATTGGGATCCCAGAATATCAATGCTCTTGAACTCCTAGTCCTGGATGTTTTACAGGCATTTCTATGCTAGTTTCGCATGCTGTTTTACTTTGGGGGACAAGTTCGGTTAGGCATTTCTTGGTTGTTTTCCCTTGTTTGTGGTTGAGTTTGTGGGTTCTAATCCTTAGGAAACGCCCGATAAAAGAGGCTGCAACTTTTGCCTTGTTGAAGTATTAGTCTTTTATGCTCATTGTGCATTTCTGTTCCGAATTTGCAACTGTGTTGATTAGGCCAGCAATTGGGATGTCTCCGCACATTAAGGATTAGGCTTGCTTTAGTTTTTGGCAATCAGACAGTCTTTTACTTCTTTCCCTCTTTCATTCAAAACGATGAAAACAAGCTTGAATGAACGTAGTTTCAAACTGTAACTGCATGCTCATCAACCTTTCTAGAGGACCATGATAGCTCTGATAATTAGCATTTACAAAAAGTTTATCAGGACAAACCGTAAACGCAGGTTAGGCTTGTTAGGTTGTTAAATGCCCTTCTTCACATTCTGTTTCACTTCTTCAAATTCCTGTTCATGCATGAAAATCTGTTACTTTCAAGTCTGCCATCTAACATGCGATAATGCCTTTTGTCGAACTTCTCTGTCCGGAATACACCCATTAACGCAGAGCTTTTACTAATAATTGCAGGATGCCGGGTGTGTGATTGAGGGAGGCTGTAGGCTCTAGGCTGTAGGCTGTAGGCTCCAAATCAGAGCGACAGGGGTCGAATATGAAAAACCCCAGATGAGGATTCTCCACTTCCATCCAAAAGTACCAATCTCTCATCAAATCTATCTCCTTGGATTGGTTTTCACTGATCACTTAAAGTAGCTTCACACAAGGAAAGGATTGCCACTAATCCTCCTTGTATTTGAGACAATTGTCATTTTGCAAACTAGGGATTAGAGGTACTCAAAGTAAAAGGACAGTGTGGTATTGTATACAAGCATGGAATTATGCATACACGACTTGTATGCCAATATATTGATTCAAGTTAAAAAAAGGACATGTATGCTAATATAGAACTGCGCAACACTCACAAGGTTCTCATTAACAAAATTGTATTCTTTTGAAAAATAAAAAAAATGGAAATGTATGCCAATATAGAATTGCGCAACATTTACAAGGCTCTCATTAACAAAAGTGCATTCCTTTGGAATTTGCAAGTATCATTCCATTATTTTCATAGCACCATTCATATGTTTAATCAGTACAGATTTGTTACCCAACTTGACTAGTGCCATGCATTATATTAAAGATAAATAACTGTCGTGGCTTTCCTTTTGGATAAATTGCCATAGCCAATGGTGTTCCTGAAGAATATGCAGATCCATTCTTAAAAAGGAACTAGATTGCAATAAACGAATAACTCAAACAGGATATGGAAACTAAGCATGAAAGTTAAATATAATGCATTTCATTGTGGTTTTTCCACATGGTTTTCTAGGATGTGGAAATTGATAGAATCATCAGGGGCTCTTACTCTGAACCTAGCAAACACTGTCCCCAGGCTATGTGCTACAGGGGGTAATTATTTACTTACTTTTCTCCTTATATTGAGCCATTCTATCAAGATATGGTAGTAGCATCAGTGTCATTCTAGCAAAATCTGTCGGGGATGATGTTGGTCACATTAAGCAAAGTCCTCTATCAACTTTGCAACATATTTGGGCTTATCAACATGGGGCAGGTGACCAGAATCTCGTACTTGCTGCATAGTAGCATTCGGCAGTTCAGATTGCAGCCTCTGCATTGCGTTGAAAGAAAGATCAGGTAGGGGAAAAAAAGTAGTCTGCCAGTGCTATCTGGCTTGGTAACATCTAATGGATTAATCAAGTCTTAGTGCTAGAAGATTAGCATTAGGTTAGGCCAAAAATTTGTTTGTCTCGCTATGCAAGTTTCTTTTCCTTCTTTTTTATGATTTTTTTTTTTTTTTTAAGTATTAAGACAATGAAATTGACATCTCACCAACACAAGCTTGTAGCTCACAATTTGATCATGCTCGCTGCAGATGATAAGGGTTCTATGCTTCACCTGTCCAAAAAGGTACATGCAATCACAAGAATGTCAAGGGAGTCCATTCTTCTTACTTCTCTACATGTTTACTTTATTGTGACCTTACCACCCTTGAGTCTAGTTAATGGACAGACTCTACAAGACCTACATTCTATTCTGTTTCTACATTCCTCCCTTCTTTTATTGCAGGTCCAATATCAAAAAATAAAATAACTTGGTAGACATTGGTGAGATTAAAAACAAGGGCATGAGCTTAGGCTGCTTCTATGATTAGTCTACATAGAACATCATCATGTCACCAAGACACCAACTAATTACAAACTTCAGTAAAGCCTCACAAATCATGTTTAATCCTCAAGCAAGATATTTCTGGTCATTAATGACTCCAGGTTACCTGTTTTATCTGTGAAATAACATTATAGCCCCCACTAAACATAAAGCTAACAGTTGCATCTTTCCACCATGGCAGCAGACAGTGCAAGCGGCCCACCTATCAAGAGACGACAATACAATGACCACAAGTTATTACAACAGATGCCTTCAGGAAAGATTAGTGCAGCTATAATATCAAATCAAAGGTTAGAAAAAACAAGTCATAATGTTGAATTCAACGGAATGAATAGTTGAGAACAAAAAAGGAACAAAACTTACATTTGTCAAATCTAAGATTGTTGGGAATGGTGTGCTTTGGAAGGCTATTGTATTTGCATATAAGCGCAATGGTATGCTCCTCAGAAAAGAAACCTGGTCCCAGAAAAGAAACAGCAGCTTAGTAGGTCAAAGCTCATTCATAAACTAATTTAGTCTAGGGAAGGCATAACATAATACAGGCATGGACAAATATACATTCTATGCATCATTAAAAATTATTTGGTTTCATGTTGTAATCATTACAAATTTTGATCAGGGAGGATTAAAATGAAGGAAAGCCACTTTATGTAAGGTAGCTCCTTAAGACCTACCCCAGCAGAAGCCACCATTTCTGGTAACCTTGCTAGGTTTCCTGTGCCCTCGGCATATACATTTGGATTAATCAAAATCAGCTTGTCAACCTGCAATACACAGAAATATCTTACTGTTCAAAAATTACTCTTGGAAACCACATAACAGATGCTAGGACAACAGCAGTAGTAACAAATGCAGAAGCACAAGGTCAAGTATTAAAGCCTCCATGGTAGAATGTAGTCTTTAACTCTATTAATCATGTAGAAAATAAAAAATGAAGACAATGATGATCATTCTGATATGCGTTCACCTAGTGTTCCCACCAATTTGAATTTTAAGGGTGAGGTGGCTTACAGCTTCAGGATAATTGACTACAAAATCGATTGCAACTGAGGCACCAAGGCTTGGTCCAACTAATACCATTGGCCTCCTGATGTAGGAACTCCAAAGCTGTTATTTAGAGGGGCAAATCAGTTAAACCTTCATCTTAATTTCAACTGTCACAGTAAATTTAGTATGCCAATATACGGCTTATGCAATGATTGAGGCTGAAACACACCAGAAAATAAATGCTTGATTGCAGAAGAGGTGAAGAAAGTTTACTTGATACAAATGATGCCGTTTGGACTCTACGTCACAGGAGGGACGATGTTCTGTCACAAGTAAAAGGTAGCTATCATATATAAGCACATGCAGGGGCAAAGAGCAAGTTTGGAACTCAATTCCAGCTTAGATGAGGGGCCAAGGTAGTAGAGCTAACCCAGATCAGAGAAGCCCCAACCAAGAATGTCCACAGCCCAAGTCTCCAAACCGGCCTCCTCAAGTAAGGGATACGCACATCTCCATTCTAAACAAGAACTACATAATACAACATGGTGAACCAACTAGCATCACATAACTGCTATTTAAATTGTATCTATTCATTTTGCGCATAAGCATGCAAGCACACATGACAATAATGTTAAATTCATTGTTTAACACACTCAAGGCAGCAACCTGTCAAAGCAATGCAGGAGAACAACTGGACTGGTCCTACTTTCTATGGATGGTCCAACGACACTGCTCATTATAGTACTTTCAGAACATCCAATCTGCAATCATAACACACATAGATAGTAAGAATAGAAAAAAAAAATACATTGATAACACTAATTATAAGGCTTGCAAAGCGAGGTAGAAATTTCAAGAAAATTTACGTCAAAATTTAGTTTGTCTCAGATTCTTTCACACATCTACTTCATATCTAGCTTTTAGGAGATTAACTTGAATATGATATTTAACTTTTTTCAGTCTCTTAAATCAGGTAGCCCAAGATCCAAGCTTTGTTAAACAAGCCCATATAATTAAATTAGGCCCAAAAAACTAATTATTTCAAGGCAGGTGAAATTCTTACACCTAATTTTCTAGGCATAAAATTTAAACATGATTAATCTCAGAACACGCAAACAGAGAAAAATTTCAGAACCGGAAAATAAGCATCCGACTTTGTTTGCAATTTTTTTTTCTTTCTTTCTTTTCTGGGGTGCTAGAATTGCTTGAAAGCAACTGATATGGGTCTTTTTTGTTTTTTTTTTTGGAATGTCCAACCAGTTTTGGATTCCTCCTCATAGCACCGATTGACATGGGCTATGCCGACAAGTATATGTTTTCAAAAAAAAAACAAAAAAATGCATGTGTTCATGGATGTTTTTTGGACATATCGAGTGGAGTGACTCGGGCAACATCCAAAAAATCTGCGATACGAGACGATACAACTATTGCAACATGGAAGTGAGGACAATATGCATTTAACGGACATTGTGTCAAGTTTTTGTCTTCCCTTACTAGAACTAAAAAGAAAACTGAAGCTACAATTGGCAATTCGCATAACAGATTTAGAAACCTACGGAGCCTCGGACAATTTTCTCGAAGAAACGAAAAGGGGTTCAGAAAATGAGAAAGAGAAGGCGAAAAAAGGAAATCCATATGATGGATCAATGACCTTAACTTGAACAGGGATTCTCCGTATCTTCTTAGCCAAAGATCTTGCAAATGGGTCCTTGATTTTCTCCACCTCTTTTGGAAGAAATGAAGGAAATTCACCACCACAACCAGAAACAGCCACGACTTTGAAGCCACCACAAGCTTTCAACGTCGTACGTTGATCCGTCACATTGACTGCTACTGCTAGCGGAGGTCCGAAAGTCAAGCTCATGGTGAATGGAACAAAGCGGAGCATAGGGAGGACCAATCAGAGGGAGAAAGGAGAAGGAAAAGTGCAGGGGACCTTTGTCTTTCCAATGCACTCGGGAGCGTGCACGTCAGCTTTCCGCCGCTTGCCAAAAGGTAAAACGACAAGAGAGTAAGAGAGCTTTCATTTGGCTTTTCTGGGGACAAGAAAATGAGAAGACTTAACGTTGGTCTCTTGCTTTGAAAATGCAAACAAATCGGGGATACTTCACATTAATTTTTACATAAAAATTAGATATAATAGGAGAGAAATACATTAATATCAGCCAAGAAAGGTGTTTAGATCATTAATTGACATAAAAATGTGCATTAATGATATAAAAGCATGCACTAAACACATTAATATATCTTCTGATTGGATAATCAAATTGAATTTTAAGTTCGAATTAATACTATTCAAATTTAATTATGTGCAAACAAGACAAAAGTTTAAAGTATGTAAAATCTTTGGGAAAAAAAAAAAAAAGGACGGCCAAGAAAATGGAAGAATGCTTTCAATTGTGGAAATTTTTACTTTACACGATTATATTGACTATCAAATCACATATATATATATATATATATATATATTCTTAAATAATTGAAGATGTTAATCATTCCAATAGTGGACGGCTAGTGTGTTGTAAAGATGTGTGGACTCCAGACTTTCACGACCGCCAAAATCAATCAATATCAACCAATAATTTTGGTAGGTCTTGTAAAATGAATGGTCGAGATTGATTTTTGCACTTTTGGGTCTCTTATTCGCCCACGTTGTCTCTGCGTTTTTCTAAACCCAAGCCTTGTTCGGCCCAAGTCCAGTTCCACAAAGAGGTCCAGTTTAATCAAATAAACGACTAGTCGTTTAATAGTGTCGCCTCCACCCACACAAGAAGCCGTCGGATTCCGCTCGCGCGTCGCAAAGCGTTGGCTCTCCACAACCGCCACCAATCAAATTCAAAACCAAGAACTACGTAAACACCATCTCCTCCACCACCTCCGTCCGCCACAATCCTCGAAATAAACCGAAGAAGGGACCAAAAAACCCTAATTATAACCTAACTCTTGAGCGAAATTACGTTCTTGGAAAGAAACCTGAGCCCAAAGAAAACAGAGAAGGTAAAAAGAAATAATGATAGACGTGACCGGCACTAAGATTTCCTCCACCACCGATTCCACGGCCAACACCGACGCTTCACAATCGAGGCACAGGTAACATTAACATCTTTGATTCAATCATAAACATTTTTTTAGAAAGAAAAAAAAAAAAAGAGAAAAGAGACTGTCAAACAGACAAGAACGTGCCATGGCCGGTGTTTTTCTCTGTATTAGGGATTGATTGCGGTAATTGTGCGACTTTCTTTTCGCCTGGTTCAAGATTGTTTTAAGGCGTTGGTAGTTGATTGTTCACTGGAGGATAGAGCTTAACCTTCGTCTTTTGTCTGAATTTTCTTTTTTTGCGGGATTAAGGTTAAAGGGCTTGTATGAACTAGGATTTTATGTTTCTTTCTTTGATGAAGAATCGGTAGGTTTTGCTTGGAAGGGATGGTCGGTTATGTTGGAATTTTTGCAGCCAAGAACCCCATTAATTTTTGCGCCTTTCTTTAACTTATGTAGCCATGCCAATTGACTTTGCAATAATAATTGCTTTATCCCGCTGTATATGCAACTTCTCTTTCATTTGGATTACCTTTCTTTTTGTCCCAACTGTTAGGGTTTCATCTTGTAAGGTTTACGTTGCTGTTCCACCTCCGCAGCTGTTATTGGCTGGAGTTGAGAGTTCAGGGAATGAACAAAGGATAAATACAGGCCCAGCTGTTGGTTTAACATTGCCAACAATGAGTTCCACACCATGTATTTCAGCTTCTTGTGTCCCTTCCACCACTTCATTCTCTTCCCAAGGGACTGTATCTGTAAATGGGGGAACAGTGAGCTGTGGACTACTGCAACCAAACTTGGTTGGCTATCCCCAACCTTTAGTAACTGGAGGAACAAGGTATAATGGATATGGTGGGATATAGCCTCAGGCCACACCTTTGCAACAAGTTGCCCTTGCCATTTGACATTCCCCTTCTCTCATCATGTCCACTGTTTCTCATACATCATCAATAGAAAGCACAGAACCAAAGCCAAGTATGAGATCCATTTCTGAAAAGGATAAGCGATGTATACAGAAGCAGAAGTTTCAAGAATTGCTAGCTGCTTTAAAGGACCCAGCAAGACTTCATCAGGTATCTGACATCTTATTTGGGGTGCATACATGTTCAATTACATTTTTGTGAGTGAAAAACCTGTTTATCTCTGGGTCCAAAAAGAATTAAGAGGGTGCATGCAATATGTCTGCAACTACCAAAATACTTACAGAGTCCTCAAATGCTGATGCTTCTCAGAAGGTTCCTGGTAATGCCCAGAAGATAATGGCTTTATATTATGCACTGTTTCATTCCCTAAAAAATGCTGTGGGGAAATTTTCAATTTTAAAGCTTTTCCCAATTGCTGATGTTGGCAATGCCTTACTTTTTTAATTGCTTTATCAAACACCCACTTGTCGTGGAATTAATCATTATATTCATATTAATAAAGTTGTCTTCTTGCATATAGAGGAGTGAAGTGTTCTCTGAACTTTGTGATAGAAAGAATGCATGTTGTTAATCATCAAGCAGAGGGAACATTTTTGGGTGAATTTTGACTATTTTTTTGAGCTGTTTCTAAATGGTAAGCTTGCCCTGACCAATTTATAGTTCACATGCTTAACAGGTTGTTGCTATATGGCTGAGTTGATCTCTTTATATCTACAGCAATTAGATTTGTCTGTTTGTACTTTGCCTCATGCTCTTAGTCACTAAACTTTCATGTTGTTTTAAGGCATTCATTCATACAAGCATGAATATCCACTGCATCAAATCTTGTGGTTTGAAATCCTTACTATTGTTCTTATGTTATTATCATCAGTGGTTGCTTTTCTCTTTTACCTCTATAGTGTATTTGTTGTACCTTAAGCTGACATTCTCTGCTTAATATTCCAGGTATTTTCTCTGACATTGTAAGAAGCTGACAGGCTGACACCAGACCTCTCTGTTAGGGATGTTGGTTTGTATTTTGCACAGGGTTTTCAGTTTGGAGGCTCTCACCAATAGACTCTTGCTGATTCAGCTCTCTAGGGCCACTAGGACTGTCTTTGTTGGTTATTAAATGAAGTGGCAGAAAGTGTATTTGTGCATGCTTTTTAGGACATAAATTCTATCCTACACTGGCTTCTCATGGAGATTCCTGTATGTCTGGCAGTGTTTTCCTTGGAGCTGAAATTTCAAAAGCCAACTTTGATAATTATGTCACTTGGTTTTGGTGGTTCTTATGTGCCATTTAGTTGATACAGTCTATAACTGAAAGTTTAGCAGGGTACCCTGTTATATTAATTGGGAACTGTTTAAAGTATGCCAATAGCTAAATATAAAGATGACCAAAGCAGAATGAACACTGCTGTATTTTCATGAAATTGTGCTGGTCAGGTTTGATCTCTTCGATCAGCAAGGAACTCTTGCATTATATTTTTGTTGGATTATGCTCATCAAGCAGTTTGTCCTTAGGCACACATTGATTTGTGTTAGAAACACATATGTGGCAAACACCTTTCCTTTTTGGAGACATGATAAGGGCACGTTGGTTGCCTTATATAAAAATTAGACACCCGGGGTTTAAACCATAGCCCTTTTCTTTCTTAGCTTTTTGGAAAACATACTTTCAGAACCAAAATCATGTCCTTGAATACAAGTTCTTGCAGCTCATAGACTGTTTCTCCAATACCTGTTTGATAATGTAGTGAAGATAGAAAGCTTGGCCTGTTTCCAATTCACACACAATAACACTTGTTTCCAGACATCATGTCCAGCATGTTATGTATACGGATATTTATACTGACCAGGTCCATATGTCATGCTTCCTTTTCTTTTCTGCATGAAATTTCTGATGCTTGTATGATCATCTTGACTTTTATAAGACATGAGTTTATCCAATTGGTATCGAGAAATTAGGTCTTGTATTTGTTTTCTTCTAACACATTGCAGGGATCAGAATTGTTAAAACCAGTTGGACTACCCTCAGCAGATATGGACACGGAAAAAATGTATCAAACATGCCAGCTCCTAAGAAGTTGGCCCAACTATCATCCAATGGAATGTCCCCACCACCACCTCTACAGACTATGCCCCCGCCACCACCTCCATGGACCATGCCTCCACCACTGCCTCCACGGGCCATGTCTCCAATGCTGCCACCACCAAAATTTAGTTCATCAACTCCTTCAAAGTTGCTTGACAAGAACAATGTTTTGAGCAAAAGTATGCCTGAAAGTGTACCTGTTATGTATGTAACATGCAGTTCTATGTCTTTCTAATTCTGGTGCTAAGTTTTGTTTACACAGCAATCCAGCATGTGCTAATCATGTTGAACATGCACAGATGAATAGAAAATGAAATATTTTTAATAATATTGGAAGAGTAGGATGACATTGTCTTAATTAAGAAGTCAAAAGGCATTCTTTAAGATAGTAAATGAAAGGTAGATGAAAACCATCTGTGCTTCCCTAGTGAGGAGTCTATAGACTCTTGTTATGCAATATTTTCTTTACTTGTATATTATACTAAAAATGTTAATGGAATATGGAGAGGAAGATGGTGACTTGGAAGAAACTAGCGAAGAACACTTGAAGGGAAACTCCGCTGTTCTGCCAGTTTGAAAACCATTTTGGGCTGTATGACTCTCTGGTCTCTGCCTATGATGAATGAGTTCCGACTTCAGAGCTTTGAAGTGCATGCAAGACAAGGAGCTCTCCCGTGTGAGCGAATTTGACTGTCATCATCACTTGCTGTTTTTAGCGGTGATAAGTCTGGATGTATGGGAGTACATTAGTGGTTGTCTATATTGCAGCTTTAGTATTAGAATTGATCAAATTCTCAAGCTTAAGCTGTGCTGAACTGGTATCTGCTCAGTGAGTACGACAAAACAAGGGGCTGTCGGCCCTTATTTAAGCAGAGATTTGAGCTGAGCAACCTCCCTTATTTACGTTGAATCAATACCTGCAAGCTTTTCACCAGGTTATCAGGTTCCTTTTAATTAATCCACGAGTGTGCCCATGCCTTCGGCTGGAAAGAAAAAATGAGGTGCAGACCATTATACCATTATTACCATTTTCGCTTTATGGACATGTTTTTGAACAATTTTTTCTGATCTTATTGAGCCTAAGAGATGCAAAATGAGAGGGAATAACACATTTGCCCTCCAAGGGCCAAGGACAGTAAAGCCCTGTAGGCTTAACTCGTGGCCTTTGTTGGAGTACATTTAAAAATAGCCAATCCCAATTTGAGTAACAAAAATGGCCGACCAACTGGGGTTTACAAAAGTGTGACTCGGTCTACAACAAATGTTGCAAACTGGAATGTACACCAACATGGGAACTAAATCATATTCGTCAGCTGACTTTCTAAGGCCACCCGCCCAGTCTCAGAACCTTTCATGACGGTTACCATACCTGGCAGATACGTTGCCTGCATAATATATACAATTACAATAAAGTTATACAAGTGTCGCTGGGTTGTATTATTATAATCCATAGTTACATTGCAATCAATGGTAAAAATCAGAAAAGTACACCACCTAACAGGATAATACAAGAAGATTTTGCCGGCGTCTGAAATGAAAAATAAAGCATCCGTGTATCCAATGATTTGAGATAGCTTCCCTGGTCTTCAGCGGCAGTAATATTATTTTCCGAGTAAAAAATATCTCCATTCATACAATAAAAAAGAAAAGCATCTCCACCATACTCGATGACACAACTACAACCAGCTAATACCTTCATACGGTTGCTCAAATTGCTGCTACTCATGTCTCTTTCTGTTGGAAATTATTTCTTGAGAAGTAAATAATTGGACAATACATCTACTGACCATCCCCACCAATGATAGTATAACATATATCTCGTGTCTCACATCCTTGAGAGCGCGTTAGACAATGTCATTTCACCCTTACAATCCCACTTGGCCACAATATTAAATTGCCATTATAACCTACACATCAAGGACACCATGCTTGAATAGATTGTTTTTCTACTTTTAATAAGGGTCATATGACCCATATCCCTTGGAAGGTTTAAATCACGATACTAAAATACGTCAAGGACACCACCTTTTATTATCCTTTCCATATTGCAGAACCTTCAACTTGAGTGGCTACCTTCCAGTATGTTCAAATGTCTGGTAGGTAACTGCTGATCTATGCCATGTGGGCCTGACTACTGCCGCACAAAGAGATTGGAAAGAGTGCTGGTCAACTAAAGAATTACAAAATATACATAATATATTCGAGCTGTGGAATTTATTATCAACATGAAGCATACATCAATGAAAATCTTTCTATTGTATATAAGATATTAAGCTAACACTGAGACTTTAAGACAACTGAGCTAGTTGAGGATTGACAGAAGCACATTTTAGAGTCAAAGCCAATGTTAAAACATGTAATGAATGAGATAGTGATAGCAGAGGGGGCATAAATTGGAAGCATTACCTCTGGCAAATTGCACAACAAGTTCCTATTCTTCCATTATCTTCTGTGGGGATACTGCAATGCTTTTGGAGATCCCCCAAACAAATCCAACAGGAAATTCTCTAAATCATCAGCAGTGTACTTAATGTAGTTGTCACTTATGTGATTGGCATGTATTCCAACAAATGTCCGATAAGCCTGAATAACCTTGAGTGATGTTGAAATTCGCAAATCTTCGCGAAGTTGATCATCAGGGATAAACCATGCTGTCTGAGTTCTGTAAACATCCTCAAAAGCTAGATAGAAGCTCCGGCATCTTTCCTTGAGCAGAGTTCTTGAGACAGAACTCGAACTGGAATTCCCCTCAAGCTTCAATAAAGAGAGGATTGAACTCCAAGTAGCTCTCTCATAGTTCATTGCATGCTGTTGGAACTTCCAGTTGCGCTTACGAATCCATTCATCTCCGAAGAAAAGCCTAAGCTCAGAATTCTTAACCTTTCGAGCCATATAGTGGATATTATTCATTAAGAAAATGTGCTTCAAAGAAACATCTCTATATAATTTAGCCTTCTCCTCAAGGTTGCATTCTAGAATTGAAGCAACTGATCTGAAGTGGACAGCCATTGAGGAAACATTGCTTATGTCTTCGCTTGTGCACTCTTCTTCCATAGATGGACTCATACTGGGAGAAGATGAAATGGGATCCTCTACACTGTTGTCCGTGAGGAGAAAATTGAGAGTCTCCCGATAGTCAGTCAGATTCCTGATGTAATTCATTACATAATTCGTAAGAGGATGGATTCCACCTCCTACCAAAGGATTCATGGATGTGTTTGTTGCAATTGCATTTTCAAATTCAAGAAATGTAGCCCTTGCAGCATCACCCAATCTTGTCAAGACTTCAAGGCATTCCACTCTAATAGAAGAACCAACCTCATCTGGGAATAAAGAATCTATATCTGGATGCACCTCGGCTAGGACTTCATACATGTCAAGGATGGGAAATAACTTTTCTGGCTTGTGGGGGCCAATGGATACAGCTTCCCCAAAATTCAAAAGCTGGAACATTGAAGCCTTTGAAGCCTCAGCAAAACAAACCAAATTCACATTTCCAAGCTCCCCAAAAATCTGTTCAGTCAGCCATTTCTCACTTGCAAGGTAGATTCGTACAAAGACCTTCATGGCCCGAACCCATCTCTTGATCTTGGAGTTTAAGTTGCCCCACTCCAGTTTTAGAACATCCTCAATGCTAAGTTTCTCTATTTGAAGAATAAAGAGGCATTCATCCAATGCATCCCTCCGAACACTTGTATATGCCTGAGAACATTCATGTCCATACTTGGAAGAGAACATTAGGTTTGCAATACGCCTGAGGTCAGAAATCACGTAAGTATTAACCAAATCGATAATAAGTTCCTCTGAGGTTCTGCTAAGACTGTCTCTTTGAATTGAATCCTCTGCTGAATCATCCCCAACAGAGACAACTGAGCCAAAATCCACAGGATCCTCTTCACTTGAACGAAAAGAAACATGTTCTGGCTCATAAGGTTGCCTGTTTTGAACAAGCAAGTTCTTGAACTCTTCCTCAAGCCTTGCCATTGCCATCTGAAGAACATCATGAGCCCTCCGCAACAGCTCCTTTTCCCCACCGTCACTATTCAAAGACAAAGTTTCCAACTCTTCAGTCAATATTCTAGCTTCATCAGCAGCATTCAGATAATCAATAGCTTCATCTGGACCAGAGGCCCATATCATAGACTGATCTGCCTCCCAACTCATCACTTTCTCCTGAACAACATTTAGTCGCCCTTCAATCTCACCTACTCCCCGAACCTCATCTTCACTGATCATCGAAATGGTAGACAATTGACTGCCAAGGTCTGCCAAAATTTTCTTTGTGTTATTTGTAAGGTTCGTTTTTGCTCCTAATGCCTTCAATAGCTGGTGGGCTGCAGCAACCAAGTCCTCTTCTCCATCTAATTCTCGAATGAGATGATTAGAGTCCCCCATAGCTAAATTCTTCATGAGTACTACCAGCAATCAGACAAGAAATCCAAATCCAGCGTTTCACTCCTCCTAGATTCCTTTACCAACAGCAGTAAATAGGCTCGAAAGATTGAGCAATGGAACACAATCTCCGAACAGCAGTGTTCTAAATGCTACCCTTTCTTGATCGTCGTCTCAAACAACTAAAAGTCCAAACATTTTTGCATCAGATTCCAAATAACAATAGTAAATAGAGGAGATGACAAACAAAACTCCTTATCACAAAAAAAAAAAAAAATTAATAAAGATCCACCTCATGCTGTAGTAATCTATAACTGTTTTCACCAAAAATATGAAACAATTACTAAAAATCCAATAAGAACAAAAAACTCAAAGATCAAAGCAGTAAACCCAAAAAAAAAAAAAAAAGCCCACATCAGAACTGGGTTCTGGGTTCTACAACTCTGAAAGAAACTTTAACCACAAAAAGAAGCTTATCGCATAACAAAAATCCAGAACCTCACCTTGATAAATGATGGGTCAGAACTTCGCCGCAAGATCTGAATAGCCAATGATAGAGAAAAAGTGGAAGAAAGTTCAAAGCTCTTTTTTTTTTCGGTTTCTTTTTCCAAGATTCTTTTGCGTTTAGCGCTGGACCCAAAATTAATGAGAGACACCAAAAAAGAAAATTTATATTATATATAAAATATTTTATTTATAATATAAAACTTATTTATATTTATTTGAATTCATGAATTTTATAGCAGTCTTGTCGATTTAGTAACTCCTGACATCTTGATCCACCCGGCTGTACGACACAAACTTGTCCCCACAGAAAAAGATAAACTTGGGCCCCACCCATTTACACACTAATTGATAATATATATATATATATATGTGGTATTAAATCTAATAGAATATGCCAATGATTTGATTATTTGATCCATTCCTATGTTCTGAGATAGAAAAATAATAATTTTTTATAATTTTTTTATATAATATTATTTAATTATTATTTTTAAAAAAATAATAATAATAAATACAGTTAGTATATATATATATATTAGTTCCTTAGATTAAAAATTCAGATTCTAAATTGTTGGAAGTAGACAACAATACTCTTGTTTAGGACAATTTGAATGAGAATTTCTTGAGCACTTGGGTCAAAAGTGTCAAGCTGGCAATCCGACATGTACAGGTTTTCACGGCGCCGGGTCGGTCTTCTTCCAAATCAATTTGTTGCTAACGGCCAACGTTGTCGCGCACGAAAAAGGCGCCAACGTCGGCGTCGGAATAGATTCATGTACTCGGCAATTCAGCTGCTAAAATTTAGCGAGTCCGGAACCACCATAGATTAGATTTTTGATATTTATGATTAACTGGTGTGTTTACATGAGTTAAGTTGACTTTATCATAATTATTTTTTTTTAGATATTTGTAATTTTATTATTAATTATAAATATTTAATTAATGATTATTATAATGTGATTTTTTTTTTTTTTTTGGGGGTGAGATTTGGTTATATTATTTTTGACAAAAATAGAGATGAGAGACAGAAGAGCATTATTTTCAAATCATTAAAATTGAGATTGATTCAAATAAATGCAGGAAACCTTCTCCAACCCCATTTGATTTTTCTTTGCCACAATCAAACTCTCTCTGTTTTTTCTTCCCACCAATTCCTATAGAGCAATGGCTACGAATGAGAAAAATCCTTTTTGGTTATGTCGACAACTGCAATTTGCAACAAGCAGAAAACTAATTTAACTGAATTGGAGAAACAATTTCTCTCTCCGATTTTCAGGACTTAGGGAGAGGCTTTCCTTTCAAAAATGATCTGAACAGCTGAAGGGCTGCTCCTGGCTTGAAAAGCGGTACTTCATGACCAGCCCCTCTCACTGTTGCAAATGTGAGCCCTTCATATACTTCTGTCCAGCCCCCCACCTGCGCAAAAGTTCCACCCCCATGTCATTAGCTACAGATTAAATTCAAATTCAAAGATGTCCGACGAATCTTAATATTCCGATCCCTCAAGGTCTCACGGGAAATTTTGGTCTTTGGAATTTCGGTCATTGGTTTGGTGGGTCAAGCTGTTAATTTTTACGCTAACAAACACACGCACACAATGATGATAAGTAGTATAGTTGAGCATGTAAAAGTCAACATTTATTATCAATTATATGCTTAAAACTCAAACTAGAATCCAATGAACTAGGTACTGATAGCTATTAAAATGGGTCTGCGTGGAAAAGAAAGAAAACAAGGGAGTAAGCAAAAAGAAATGGGGCTCAAGTGACAGACCTGCTTCTTAACATACCATGGGTACCATGGGATTTTTGTTGCTAATTTTAGCTGTGCAAGAGAGTATCTAGTTGCTGTAACTGGCACCACTGAATCAACGTCGCCGCTGAATGTTTTCAAGAGAAAAATGGGAAAAGGGACATACGTGAGAACACTGATTCAAATAATTCATTTTGCTAAAAGTGAAAAAAGAGAGAAGAAAATTCAAACCTGAATATCCAAATTCTCAATCCACCAGAAATCATTTCTCTGTAAATTGGCAGAATAGAAACATCCGTGTCGTTCCAATTTCGATTTAGAACTTCACTGCATTACCAAAACAAAAATTCGGTTGTTAAAAAGGTAAAGGCTTTCCCATTAATTTCCATGCTCGCTAGCTATCTTTACTAGCTAGCTGTGGAGGCCTAATGTAATTCACCTGCAAGCAGTCCACCTGTACGGAATTGTTGTGACATTGGCATGGAGCGCTCTTTGTACATCTTGCCTGTTGTAGTAAATCTCAGCATATCTTTCAGTACAAGGATCATAGCCGGATATCCGCCTTAAAATCTGATAAAAAAGTAATAATAAGCACACGGTGTGAAACTGAAGCATTTTTCAGCAACAAAACTGAACTAGGGGGTATAAAAGTGCTGTATACCTTGTGGGGGCGGTGCGGCAATTGAATGGTCTGGCGGGTGTAGGTGCTACCATCAGAGTTGTTACAAGGGGATGCATATATGTTATACTGATCAATGTTGCCAAATTCTTTATCCATGGCATAGCTATACAACGATTCACACTCATCAGAATTCTTCTGCCGACGAAAATCGCAAGTGTTCATGAGTTGCTGATATGTTTTGTCCGAGATCATAGCATGGCTCCACCAGTAATTCACCGTTCCAAGATTGTCATAATAGTTGTCTGTAACTGCATTACCAACCTAGGAAGCATTCGCATAACTTGTTTTCAGCAATGAAATACAATTGAATTAATTCGTGAGGTATGGAAGCACAAAGTGAAGACAGGGCCTAGCACATGGTCCAATTAGATTGTACAATAAATGAGAAAAATACCATGATCCCTACGAGGTTAATTGGCTGCTTGGTCTTTTCATTGTAAATCATGATTTCTCTAGCCAACTGAGGTACATAATGCCCTGCATAACTCTCTCCGGAAAGATACACTTCTCTGTTCTTGTACCGGGGGAATCGATCCATCCAGCGAACCAGGAATTCCAATGAATCCTTAGCTAAGTCATGTTCAAGCATTAGAACACAAATCCTACATGGAATATACATGCTTGACAAATAATGAAAGACTGGTTTTCAAAGGGCCAAGCAAGGGGGGCATTGTGACAAATATTCCCATGTGAAATTAATCAAACCATGTACTAAATGTGGACAGTAAATCCATTTCGTCCCTCGGTATTATGCATGCTACACTTTGCAGTGTATTAACAGGTCAAGTATACAATAGATTTGCTAAATTCAATTGCAAATGGCTCCTTTGCAAAGCAATGCAAAAGAATAGGACTGGGGGTTAATCATTACAACTTACTTTAGTTGTGCTATCGTCTTTCACATTATGGCCTGGGCCTCCCCTACCAATCGGTCCAATTCATTACAAGTACTAAGTTCTTTTTAGAAATAACAGAACAGCAACATCCCAAGATATGTATGGGAATTTTTATGTTCAGGATCCTATACCGGTGCGAACATCACCAGTGTCAAGCAGATCAGAAGACCGGTTGCTGTAAGAGAAGCCAACACCGGCAGGAGTTTCCAAGAACAAGAGGTTGGCCTCAATGTTCCAGGAAAACTTGTTGAGGTATAAACCCGAGGCAGTCCTGTTTATCCTGAATGGGCCTATTTCCTCGGATGCTCCGTATGCCACAGACGAGCAGCCTGGACCTGGTACAAAGCAAGGAAGGGAAAAGGTTTATGATGGGCCCCGTAGAGATTCATTTGGCTAGAAAATGTCAACCAAAAAAAAAACCACGCGACAACAAAATCTGACCCCTCTTTAAGACCGACAAAAGAAGATTTCTATCAAACCCATTTAGGCAGGGTGCTACAAAACTTGCATATCATATAGTGGTATCTCTTGTTGACACAAACTGCTGGGTATATTGAGTAGAGGATTTTAATCTGATGATAAGATGGTAATTTGAGGTTTTAGAGAATAAAAATAATTAGAATGTACAGAAATACATGGACTTTTTTATTTTTGGGGTTATTTGGACGCATAAATATGTATTAATTCATGATGCAACCTACCTACAAAACCTGACAAAAGTGGCTGGTTGAACATGTAAACATGCAAACAATAATTGCTCTGACCTAATAATTGCTGAACTGGTTTTGGTCGCTTTCAAGCATCTATTTATCTTTCTTATATCACTCCATGGCCACAAAAGAAAGTGAGGTATAATTGGCCCATTAACTCAAGTAAAATTAAAATCAAAACAAAAGCGGATTCTATGAGATAGCTACCATGTCTTACATTTTTTTTTTCCTATGTATGACATGTCATAGTCCATACCTATGTTTTTCTCTTTTCCTTCCTTTGGGGGGTTGGGGGTTCCTAGTTTCTGCGTTTCTGCGTGTACTAACTTTCGTTATGTCTTGAGATTCTCCTCCAACGCTCTGTGCTATTCTTCTCCAACACCCCGTGGTGTGAAGGTTTTCCTATTTCTCTGTTGGGAACTAGGGCCTATTCCCAAGGCATGCGAGTAGTCATGGGTTTCTATATGCAACACCATTTATTAGTAGTTAGGTCATCATCTTTTAGGCATTGATTAGGCCATTCATGTGGGCAGAGCCCTTTTGACTCCCTTGTTTTATTATCCCGCTACAAAAATGGACCTATGGCAAATTAACACATCAGGAAGAGAGAAGAAGGGTTCAGTGGGTTCAATTCTCACTTGGCCCACCAATATATCTTACAACACATATCAAAGAAATAAACCCAAAAAAGAGAAAATACAAAAAGAAGTGGTGCTGGGAAATTTCAAACAGATAATTTATAGTTCCAAAATATCCAGTGTAAGACAGCATTCATTGCCATGTCGGCAGCAAAGATGTTACTGTCTTACTGATAAGTGCCTGTTAATTACAGAATTAAATGAGGAACATAGGGAAAGCGTTGCTGCATTTATGTTCTTGTAAATAAAGTAAGAAAATGCATGTTAGACACTCATGATTATCACCACAAGCAATACAACAGTAACAGAAAAAAAAAGAAAAAAGAAGAAATCTTTAGTTTTCAACATCTTTTGTAGCTTCTTCCAGTCAAAAAGTCTATTTATCTTTATGTTTCTTCCCTTTTGAATCAATATTACAAAACCAACATTATCGAGTGAGCATGAACTATTAGTTGTGAGTGAAAGAGAGATTTAACCTCCATTAAGCCAAACGACCAATGGCTTCATCAAGGGATCGTGGACAGCCTCCGTGAGCCAGTAAAAGAAAGCTCTACCAGCAACCTTCTCAACAGTAACGTACCCAGAGAACTGTTGAAAAGATACCTTAGGCTGGCCTGGGAGTGAGAATATACGGTTAGCTTCTTCTTCTTCATTCACTACTACTGCAAGAATTTTACTGCCAAAAATCATAAGCAAAACAAAGACCATGGAAAGAACGATCTGCCCTTTAGCCATGATGACCATGGCCTTTAGCATGGAAGAAGAAGAAGAAGAAGAATAGGGCAATGAAGCAAAGAAATGGTCACTTCCTAGCTGTATGTGTGAAGTTAAGAAACGAGCGTTCAACTGAGGTTGAAATAAATGTGTGTGTGTGTGTGTGTGTGTGTGTGAGGGAGAGAGGGAGAGAGAGAGAGAGAGAGAGGCCATGACCCATGGACTCATTCTTGACATGAATAAAAAAAATATTAAATACAATAATATTGGTACTTAATTAAACGTGTATATTACCCAAATTAATTTCATTTTAATAATTATTTAATCTTCCGTGTTTTAGTGTCATCAGCCGATGCCAACACATCATGTTGGACGTATTTCCTATGCTACGTGGGGAGACTAATTGGAAAAGACCACATTAGCCCTAAAAATTTTTAGTATGAAAATTTGTTTTGTTTATTAAATACCATTTCAAGTCATTGACCAAGAGTTAATAACTAATAAATTAATGGGGAGTCAATTAAAATTGGTAAAAGACTATATAATAATATTAAATGATAATAATTAGTAGCCATTGAATAACAGTTTTTGATCATTCTTCATTCACAATTAAACTAAACACGCACTATAATTAAGTAATTTTGTTCGTTTTTTGGGTCAAAAGATTTATGAGCGATGATGCTAATGATAAGGATTGTGGGGTTGCCCTTGTCGAACAGTGGCCTGTATTAACCACTCCTGTCTGTTCTTGAAGGGGTGCCATTGTCGAATACTAGCCTTGACTTTTTCTGTGTAGCATGTCAAGGAGATGGGGTCACGAGGTTGTTTTATGCTCACGAAACAGCCCCTCCAATCCTCCATTAATTCCTCCTTTTTCTTTGTTGGCTTTTTCCAATCCTCCTCTTCCCTTTTTGTTCACCTTTGTATTCCTTTTTTCCTTTCTTAATCCATGTGCCGGATAACCTTCAATCCTTATGTTTTTTTCGGCTAGATATTTTACAAAAGAAAAAAAAAAAATAATAATAATAAAGGAAAGATAGCCAGAAGAATAAACTAACCTAGTAACAGAAAGCTTTTCAAGCTGGAAAGTGGCACAAAAGGGCAAGGACTTTTTATGCGGGTAATTAGAATCAGCATATAAATCCCTGTCTTCATTAGCCAAAACTTTATTATTATTATTATTATTATTTATCCGTTCATGCATGCATGAATTTAAAATGCAAGTTTTGGTAATCAAAGAATACTACCCTAATTATAAGTCAATAGCTCCTTGTATACATAAGATTTGGATTAGCTACAACGTCCATAAATGTCTTTGCCTTCAAACACCAAAAAAAAATTGCTGAAATTTATAAATACGTACATATATTGTCCATGCCAAGACGACATTTAATCAAAATAATTCCATTTGAGAGTAATAAATGGAGTACCTTTTTATCTAATAAAGGGGCTTTTCTTTGTAATAGGCCCTCGTTACGTGCACGCGAGAAAGGTGTGGTGGAATTCTATATATAGCAAGCAAGATGTGTGGTGTGGCCTTTGGTTGATGATCGATGGCCATGATGAATGATGACTGTTTGTTCTGGACATGTATTGCATTGCCCTTCAATTGTGGAGTCATTGTCACACAAGCTTATAAAAGCCTTAAAAATCTACTTTCCATGCGCTTCTTTGATTATTATTCTTCTCCCAATTTAGCATTTTATTGCATGATGATCTCCACCATGCATGCTTTTGATGGGTGATGGGCTAGCTGGCTTTGCTTTGCTTGCCAATGGGTTTTTGTTCGTGATGTCTTTCGACAAGCTGCACGATTTCCCTGGTGCTGTGGAGAGGATCCTTTTACTCTGAACTTTTACCCTATAACCAGTGAGAGGTTGTGCATAATTTCTTTGGAAGATTCTTCTACTGGTATTTTATCTTATAGCCAAAAAGAAGGTAACATTGCTTTTTTTTTTTTTTAATGTTTTTTCTTCTTCTATTTATTTATTTATTTATTATTATTTTGGAATGATGGGGAGGAGGTTTTTTAATTAATCAATGCAAACGGTTGTACTACATAGATCTTCAGGGTAGGAGCAAGCAGGCCGCACGCCTCCATAGATCATAAATTGGAAGTATGAGATTTAATAAGAAGATGAGAATATGATGTTGTTAACTTGCTGTATAGTTTATTATGCATAATAGACATTTTAAATAACTGAAGAAAACATTCCCATACGGCACCATCATCCATTCATCGCCGAACGCAAAGGGGGGACCTACAATGATGTAAACGTTAAACATGTCTATCGGAAAACAAGTTGAAATTGGCTTTAGCCAATTCAACCTTTCGTATGGTTTTGGGTGCACATAGCCCCACCATCAGACACCCTGCCGACGCTGCAGCCTACAGTCTGATGGATTTAGGACCATTTGGCAAGAACTACAAAGCTAGGTTTATTTGCTGTGAGTTCTTGTTGATTCTTGACTCTCTCCCCGTAAAATAAATTCCTTCGATTAAATAATAATAATAAAGTTATTCGTTTTTGGCAACATTATCGATAGTTTGTAGTAGAGTTTATGGCGTTCAATTTGTGATCCCAGACCCTTTTTCCAGCTAATGTTTTACATTACTACTTTCCTTGGAAATTATGAAGTTAGATGGGATTTCTTTTATCATATTGAAAATTATAAATAAATTAATAATAATAATAATAATAATAAAAAGAATGAGATGTTCTCTTTTATCTATACACATATGTAGTCAGAGTAGTAGACCATAGCCATAGCTGTAGAAGACTAGTAGCAGTAATTGTGGAATTTATGACAAAGTAGATTGTAGAGAGTTAAATCAGGCCGGAGAGTGGTTGGGAGGAAATGCTTCAGAAGGGAAGTCAGGCCACCCACGCCCAACACTGTAACCCACACAGTTCCAGTTATTGGAGAAAGAACAGTGAGACTCTGAGGCTCGCTCTGTTGTAGTCAATGCCCATCCACTTTCTATTTGTCCATCTTTCTTCATCTTAGACCCAGCAAAAGCTCCTTGAAATGCTCCTACCATATTTCCTGCATGTAGAGTCAGCAATTTATTAGTTTGCTAGACGAAACATCCCATCTCTGTTTCTCCATGTTTTTTATTACAACTTAATTAAAATATATGTTAAAATTTAATACATAATTAATTTTTAATTGTAACTTTTGGATTAATACAGGAGATTATTGGTGCAGTGCTTTGGTGTGTGTGTGTGTGTGTACATGGGATGAAACTTTTACTTGTGAAACCCTTTTCAAAGTGTTTAATAAATAGCTTATAATAAATTGCTACTTACCCAAGTTAGACTGACGCGTAAAGTAAAAAGGGTCATATTTTGCTGATGAAAAAAAAAATTATTTAAGTTGCATACGGTGGAAAATAACTCTTCTTGTACTTTCCTTTCCATTTTTAGCTTTACTTTGTTCATATTTTTTTATGTGTTTCAGATGGCAATGAATCTCTTGCTTCCTGGCTGTGCTAACCCAAAAGGCGCTGGGTTCTGAAAAAGCACCAGGTGGAAAATTCATTCGCACAGCGGTTGAGTCCAGTAACCACACGTGTCGATGACATGACATTGAATCGCTGTCCAATCAAACTCGGCTAAAGTCTGCCCCTATTGGTCAAAGCCTTACATTGTAATCTTGCATGGCTAAGTGTTCTTTACATGCTCTCAGGACACTCTGGTTGTATCGCGTTTATGGTACTTACCGACCCCAAAAAAAAAAAAAAAGCAGCCGGCTTTGCACTCTAAATCACTCCTAAATCAAACAGTATCACATTGGAGAAGAGGGTTTGTTGCTATTGATAACTAGTGAATAATTTCAATTAAACAAAATCAACGGCATTTTTTATATGATGGGTTAAATGGTGTAGACCAATAGCGCAATGATATGCATCATTTTTGATGAAGTTTTACCATATGAACATGAGTTTTTTTTTCTTTTTACAGGAGAAAGTATGATCAGTTATACAAAGATGGATGCCAATAACTCAACGATCATGATTTCACCGGGTAACTCCCTACACCTTACATTTTCCCTTTCTAACGATAGGTATCACTAACATGAAAGGTCTATTATAGCAGCTTTGACTGATGCGTAGCCAGGCATGGGCTTTAGTTATCGGGTTGCAAGCGTTAGCTCCAATAGGCTATGTGAATGATTCATATAATACGTATTGTGGGTTCCGTTTCAATTTAGAAATCATGTGGTTGAATCCCCATAATTGCAATGACCCACATGTCTGTGGTCTGAATTTCATGTGTAATGATGGACTATTATGATATTATTGTGCATGGAAGATTCAACATAGCAAGTAGTGACAAGGAGCGATTAACCCTTTATGCCAACGCAGCAACAAGTGACACCAAGTTCAAATCCTGAATAATTCAAGGGTCCGAGCATCCGATAACATAATTGCACGATGAAAATTGGGCGAAGATGCCTGGCCTTCAAACAAGACAAGAGAGCAATGATCCAGCAGGAAGTGTCGTGGCCCGTGCGTCTCTGACAACGTTCACACACGAGTGCGGTGGAATAATGGTCTCCTTGGGAGGCAGACTTGAGGAATAGCAGGCTTATTTTCACGAGTCAAATTTGATAAGAGCACTTTGCTTCTTATTATTCAGGGATGGGGCCTCCTTGCTTTGGGAGTATCCCCAAAAATTGCTAAGCTGATGCGTTCCATCTCAACCGTGGTCAATGCATTGCTTCATTGTTTTGGATAAAGAACGACAATTGAGGGTCTGTTTGTTTGTAGGAAAATAACAAATCCAATTGTACAAGTCAGAAACAAAGACAATCGAAAAGGTGGGTAATAATACAAGTCAGAAAATGACTTCCTTGTAAAATTCAAATAATTGACATACTTGTTACTAGTGGTATTTGTACCAAGTCTTTTTTCTATATATATATATATTTTTTATTTTTTTTTTCTTTTTTGTCAAAAAGTTTTTTTTTAAATAAAATACATTTTGACTTTCATATATAGTATCGACAATAATAGACTATAGTCTATGGATAGAATGAACGTAAATATGTTCCGAGTACTGAACAGAAGGCTTGAAATCAAGAAAGTACTAATGGGTTCGGGTTTGGGTTTAGCAGGAGGAGAGGACTAACGAAGAATATGGCCCAAGTTGGGTTGATCCGACCCAGATGTGATCTTTGTCTAACCTTATTCGAGCTTGCGTAATTGTTCAATAGGCCCAGTTTGCGGGTTCTCAGGGGATTCAATGCAACGTGGACTAGGCCCTGGCCTAAATTCGACCAAAACTCTGTTCTGTAAAAGGAGTTATGAAGGGAAACTTTATATATGTGTATAAAGGAAGGTTAACTTCATCTAAATTAAAAGATTTTTTTTTTTATAACCATAAAGATAATTTTTTTTTTTGTGTGGTTTTTTTAGTAGTTCAAAGAAAAAATTCATCCCATCACGAAACTATAATTTATAATATACAAACTTTTTGCATGTAAAATATTTTCTCAGTTTAGAATTGGAACTGAACTAGGTCCAACTTGAAAAGAACCAATCAATGATTCTACAGGTTTGAATTGAATCAGAATAGTGAAAATCAATTCAATTAAAGTTAACCGAAATCAAAATTATGGGAAAATGGTCCAATTAGATTGTAACCAAAACCCCTTTTTCCTTTTTTCTTTTTTTTTTTTTTGAAAAAAAGAACGGTCGAACGACTGTCAAGCTACAATAATTTCAATAGAATTGGCTTGAAACCATGACTGAGATGGAACCAAATAATTGAGAATAATCAGAATATGGTTGGTTCATATCATGGTTATATTTTAACATTGTTGGTCATAAGACTTGGCTTACTAAGCAAGTTGGATGAATGAATGGGTGAATTAGATTCTAAATTTCACAAATTTTTTTAAAACATTTAATCCTGTTTGACCTGATTATTCTAATGATTGATTTGGTCAATTTGATGACACAATATTAGTTTAGACAAAGGTTTTTTTTTTTTCTCTCTCTCTCTCTCTCTCTCTTCATTTTAATTTTTATCTAAAAAATGTATACTGAAACATTTTATCCTTACAAATGCTTAAATTAAAAGTGAAAATATTTCAAACACTAAATTAAAAAAAAAATCAAGTTATATCAATGTAACAAATAACAACTAACAATGCAAAAAGAACCTATTCACAAATGAAATTTTTTTTATACATTTTATCTGAAATTATTGGTCCTGAAAGATTTGAAAGGATAAAATCCCACTGTGAGTCAGAGAGGAGGCTGGAGTTTGGCTGGTGTGGATCCGACGAAAAAACTATTGCCCACCAGGTATGCTGAAAAGACAAAATCAGGCATTAAAAATGAAAATGGATGATAATTGATGCGAATTATGTCAAGGGTAGTGAAGTAATTACACACAAGTGCGCAGCGTGGCTCTTAAGCTAGAAGGAGTAGCCGTTGGTGACCCAACGGGCAGTTTCAGTTGCTACCGCCATAGAAAAATTAGGGAAACAAAGGAAGAAAATTCATTAAAACGACGCCGTGAAGCCATCCCCATTAATTTCCTTTTCGTCGTCTTCCATTCGTGTCTTTTTCACATGACCAAAATACCCTCCTGGATTAACTTGAGCGCCATTCTTCTTCTTCTTCCATTTGCTTTCTCTTTTGTTTTTGTTTTTGTTTTTGTTTTTTTTTTTTCTGGGCCGCCAAAAAACGTCAAGAGAATCACTCTGAGAAAGACAGGGACAGAGAGAGATGGTGAAAATAATCAACAGCAATAATGTACTGAGACGGTGGGGGCCAGAACATGAAGATAATCAATGACCATTACAGCCGCAAGATCAACCCCATGATCAACAAGTTTGCCTTTTCACTGCTTCTTCGTTTACAATTGAAAATTTTTTCCTGACTTTTCTTGATTCCCTTTGACTCTATCTTCTTCTTCTTTAAAACAACTCAAATGGCATTAAGAAAACCTGATTTTCAATTTATCTTTTTGTGGGTCTCGAATGTTTTTTTCCTTACGCATTCTTGTGTCGTGTAGGAAGTGTGAACCCTTGTTCTAACTGTGAAAGTTACTCCATTGTAACATGAAGGTCATAGGTCTTGTAGACGGAAATCTCCCAAGATTTGAACTTTGTACTTGATTTTTTGGCCTTCTTTACCTGCTCCTGGTGATATCCATTTGTTTCTTGATTGTTTTCCAAATATACTTCTTTTTTTTTTTTTTGGTAATTAGTTATTAGGCAATCATTAGTTTCTTGGATGTTTCGCGGGCATTTCTATGCTGGTTTTGTAAATTGGATTACAAGGGGACCAGTTCGGTGAGGCAATTCTTTCTTGGTTTCCCTTGTTTTTGATTATGCTTGTGGGTTCTAATCATTAGGAAAAGCTTAAAAAAAGCGTTCCAAGTTTTGCGTTGTTGAAGGCAGCGTGTGGTTATCGGAAAATTGCAATATCAAGTCTCTGAGTTATTAGTCTTGGATGATCTTCGGGCATTTTTGTGCTGGATTTGCAATTCTGTTGATTAGGCTAGCAGTTGGGATGTCCACTACTGTCCAGTGTCCACTTCAATTCAGAGAAAAAGAAATAACTGCATATATTACTAAGATAAGCCTGTGCAACTAGTTATAAAGGGTTTTTTTTTTTTTTTTTTTTTTTTTTTGCTCCTTGAATTTTTTTCCTGGGGGGAGATTGAAAGCGTGAATGCTAGATAATTAAATGCTCGTTATGGCAAAGTTTCTAATTTCATGATGTTCTTGCCCATACAGGTTGAGAATCAAGGTGTACAAATTGAAGCCAATGAAAGCAATGCTAATGGAGAGGTGGGGTCAAAACCATCATCTTTGTCAGTTGGAACTCATAAAGATGCAACTGCTGGCATTTCTTCACCCCACAAGAATGCTGTCAAGACAAAAGGTTACTGGTCAGATCCCGAGATCAGAGCAAGTGACAGGCCAATGGTAATTGCTGCTGCTGCTGTTGTTTTGTATTATTTTATAAAGTCTCTATTGCAAATGGAGGATGGGGTTCAAGTAGGACAGAAGCACTTGGCATAAACATCCAGATGGGTATCTTCCTGCTTTTTTGGTGCTTCCATATATTATATTAGCCATTGGCTGTCGACTAGCGTGTTAGGGAATCTCATCAAGATTGGGGTGTTCTGAAGTAAGCCATTCTGTTTAATGCAAATGGAGGTTTGAGATAGTTGCTGATAGTCTTGCCTTTAAGACAAAAGCATGAGGAAATAGATAATTATTTCACTTTCATTTCAGTAATGAAGAATTGAATATAGACCAAATCCAAGCTGTGATTAAGCCAAAGTGATTGGTTTTAACAATTTCAGTGTTGATAATATGGCCTTAACATTGATGTGACTTTCCCAAAATGATATTACAAGAATTTGTATCGAACATTGTACTGATCTCAGTTAAACTCAGGGGACTTCAGTTTTTGGTAAAATTTCAGAGCTGCACACATGTCTTAATGAGTCATTTTAACTTTCTCCACCCGTGAGATTTTGCAGTAAGCTCCAGAAACCAATGCAAGAGAAATGAGAGAAGCATATAGTTCGAGGTTAATGAGAGAGATTTTTCATAAACCTAATCGCTTCAAGAATGAGGAGGTTTGTCTTTGATCTATCATTAAAACCGTTACTCTCATCATATGCTCTATTAGCTTAGAATAGAAGGTTGTGTTGAAAAAGTGTATCTAAGACATGCAGAACAGAGTTTTCCCTTGATCTATTATTAAAACTGTTACTCACTTATAGACTCTATTAGCTCAGAATAGAAGGTTTATATTACGACGACATGTGCCAGCAACTTGCTGTAGACATCTTAATGCTAGATGGAAGTTTACTTTAAAAACATGATGTTTCATGCTTGCTTTTGCCAGCATTTTGAGCTTGTACTTGTCCCATGACTTGTTTTAAAATGCATCTCTCTAGTAAGAATTATCAGAAATCAGGAGATTTACCATTTGCTTTTGCAGCCAAGGCTTTTGCAATGCTCCAATGTAGTTAAAATTGAAACCAGACCATTTGACCCATTGACACACAAGAATTTGGAATTGGATAAGGGACAATTTATGAAGGCTACAACACGATACAGAAAGGTTAAAGATAAAGTCGTCACACCAAAGGTAAGAAAGGCAGGTTCAATATCTTGGTAAATCATTGTGAGTGCATTAATGTTTTTAGCTATAGCATCGATGTTGATTTCAGGGGTGTTGGGCCGCAATTTCAGGTTTACCATTGTTAATGAAGCTGACCCATGAATGTGTACTTTTTGGCTACTACTCAATTAGACCCTTTTTTTTCCTCAAATCATGTGTACAAGTTAATTCTTGAAGTATCAAACTAAAACATATATATTCCACATGCTCTGTTCCATTTTGGCATGCTGAAAACAGAAGCCAAAACAGCAATGTAAATTTATACATTGAATATCATCATTCTTGAGTTAATCAGATTTCAATGTGTAATTACTTTTTTGGATGTCTGAAATAAGAAACATGCATTGCAAGTGACCTTGGAGGATGGAAACCAACGATGGGTTGCAAGAAATGCAAGATTTCTGCACTGGCCAGACGGGGATCAACAGTTGGCTATTGAAAATCAATACTTTAACTTGGAAGAGAGAGATCCAGGGCATCAAAGGATTTTATGCAAGCATGAAGAAGTAAAATTTTGAATCTTCCCTTGTTATCCTGAGCTTTATTCTAACCATAGCTTGCCTGGCTAAATACTCTTTTTTTTATTCACTTAAGTTTCACATACAATGTCACTGTTTTTAAGTGGAAGCATGGGATGATGGTTTGATAGGGAAGAAAAAAAAAAAAAAACTAAATGTGAGTAGAAAGATTTTACATTTGGCAGAGATTATCATTAGTAATTCTCAATGCAAAATATCCTTGCAGGACATCTTGGAAACACAACCAGAGAGTGTGCAAAGACCAATCACAGATTCCCTGCCATTTGAAAGCAAAGTAGATCTTTTAGCTCCAAAGTTAGACAATAAAGTGCCCACAGTAAAAATGCACACACCAACATCAGGTCCTGAGAAAGAATCTAGAGCAAGAGCAAGGGTAAGTTAAACTTTATAGTTCCTTGCTAGAAGATGCATCTTCTGCAAAGTGTCAACCTGAGATTAGCTTTGACATTTCTGGTGATTACTTTTCACTGCAATGCAATTTGTCTTCAGCACAAAATCAGAAAAAGAACAGCCCCAGCAATCAAATTATATTTTTTTCTTTTCCTGTATGCCTGAAAAAATGATGCTTCTGGTCAAGCATATTCATCTTAAGCTGTCAATAAAGTTGAAAAAAACAGACCCACTATTAAGCAAGAGAACTCTGGCTAAATTTGTGTTTTTTTCATGTTACTGCAGGCTGAGAGTAGGAGGCTCCGGAAAGAGCGAGCCAGAAGCGAAGAGGCACAAAGGACAAAGGAAAAACTTTTTAAGGTTTGACTTCTATCACAAATGTACCCCATTACAAATTTTCTAGAGGTTCCATATACCTGATTATCATAACAACAATTTCCCTCTCAACAATAATGGCTTTTGACTCATTACAACAAATCCTTAACCACTATGGATTAGGACTGTATTAGTTTTTTGGCAATGATGTGACAGTCTTTTACTTCTTTCCTTTTTTCTTTGCTCTTTCACTCAAAACAATGAAAACAAGCTTGAATTAACTTAGTCCTAACTGTAATTGTATGCTCCCCAACTGGAATGTGAGAAACTTTTAACTCATCTCCCATCTTTCTGGAGGACTATGGTAGCTCTGATAATTAGCATTTCCGAAAGGTTTATAAGGACAAACTGCAAATGCAGCTTAAGCTTGTTAGTTTGTTAAATGCCCTTCTTCACATTCTATTTCACTTCTTCAGTTCATGCTTATGCATGAAAAATTCTAACTTTCAAGTCTGTCAACCAAGATGCAATAATGTCTTTTGTCAAACTTCTTCTCTGCTTGGAATACATCTATTAACAGAGCTTTTCTTAATAATTGCAGGATGTGGGGCATCTAACTGAGGGATGCTGCAGGCTGGGTGGCTCCAAGTCAAAGCAATAGGAGTCAGATAGATGGGAAGTCATCAGACGAAGATTCTCAACTTCCATCCAAAAGTGCATGAAATTTTATCCTCTCTGATCAGTCTTCACTGATCACTAAAAGCTGCCCCAAACAAGGAAAGGATTGCCCCTAATCCTTGTCTTTGAAACAATCATCACTTTGCAAACAAGTGGTTAAAGGTACTCAAAATTAAAGAACAGCGTGGCTCAAAATACAAGTATGCAACTATTAGTCATGGAATACCATCAATAAATAACTATTGTCGCTTTTCTTTTGGATAAATTGCAATATCCAATGGGTTCTTGAAGAATAGGCATTTAATCTTAAACAACGGACTAGATGGCAATAAACCAATAATTAGTAGCTTAAAAGCTACGTATTCTGAACCTCGCAAACAGCCCTGGCTGGGGACAATGCGCGACAGGGTTTAATTTTTTGTTACTTTTCGCTCACATTGACCCATTGTATCCATGTAAGAAGACATGATCCTAATTTTGACGGCATTCAAGCAAAACCTGTACGGAATGATGTTGGTCACATTGCGCAAAATCCTCTGTCAACTTTGCAACATATTGGGGGCTTATCAACATGGGGCAGGTGACCAGAGTCTAGAACTTGTCGCATATTAGCATTTGGCAATTTAGAATGCAGCTTCTGCATTGTGTTGACAGAAACATCAGGTAGGGTAAAAAGGTAGTCTGTTGTCGCTTGTTCAAGCTGAGACTTTAATGGGGTGACCTCCTTTGAAGGAAAGGAGATATAGTTTTTGGATTAGGGCTTGTGTTTATAAGCATTGGTTTGTAGTTCATAATGGCTTATATTATTGTTTGGACTCCCATGAGCTTATTCATACCTGTTTGTTACTCGGCTATTTCCCAAGTTATCTGGGACTTTTCATTCACAGACAGAACTCGAACTGGAATTCTCCTCAAGCTTCAACGAAGAGAGGATTGAACTCCAAGTTGCCTTCTCATATTTCAAGGCACGCTGTTGGAATTTCAGTTACACTTAGGAACCCACTAATTCATCTCAGAAAAGCCGGATGGTGGTTATTATTCGTTAAGAAAATGCGCTGCAAAGAAGCTTCTCTATATAACTTAGGCAACTGATCAGAATTGGTTAGCCAACGGAGAAACACTGCATGGATCTTGGCTTAGTTGTTGAAAAGTTAAGGTTTTGGGGTTAGAGATTTGAAATAGGGATTGAGAATTGGAGATTGAAAGATTTTGTAGAAATAAAAGGGATAAAATTGATTTTTTCAAAAGAATCGACTTCTAATAATTTTTTTAAGAAATTGATTTCTAATAAATTAAATATTTTGATAATATTATTAATTATTTAATTATAAAAATAATAAGATATTATAAATATATAAATTTAATAAATTATTATTATAAATATAATTTGTTAATTAATTTAAAAATAATTAAAAATAAATATTAAATAAAATAATTAATAATAATAATTTTTTAAATAAAAAGATCTTATTATTTTCTTACTTTACAAATTAATTTTATCATCAAATTTTGTCTTAATTAACTATTTTTTTTAATTTAACTTTTTTCATATAATTTTTTCCAAAAATTTGTCTCGATTAACGATCTTTTTTCAATCTCACTTTCTTCCATGTAATAATTTTTTTTCGAAAAATATTATAAAATATCAACTATAACTTATATATTAAACTTGTTACATATCTTCGAAGAAATAAATTATTTGGTCAACTTTTCATTCATAAACTCGTTAATTTTATTTAATTTAATCATAATAACTTGTTCTTCCTTAAAAAATTCAACAATTTGCACTTTTTTTTTAATAATTTATCAATTTTCATGGATGACAAATTAAAATATTCAGTCAAAAGTATAATAAATTTACTAAAATTTTTATCATCCATAATTTCATACTCTAAATTGATATCATCACTAAAATCTTGGTCTTTCACAACTTTTAACTCCAAATTAATGTCATTCAGTATCTTTATCATCCACAGTATTATACTTTAAATCAGTATCATCACGCTTTGAATTGGTATCATCATACTTTGAATCGATATCATCACCAAAATCTTTGCTTTTTACAACGTCACGCTTTATCTCTTATCTCTTTAGCTTTCTCAATCTCAGTAGGTTTGCTAACTTTTTTAGCAATTAAGTGATGAATTTTAGTAACCAGCCTCTCTTTATATAAACGAGTAAAGGAGATAGTAGTTACCATTATTCGTGGGTAACGAGTTTTAATTTCATGTCAAATATCAAAAATAAGTCTTTCAATGAAAGTTTCCACCGATTACTTTTTTAACTAATTATTAGATCCGCTAATCAGTCGCTCGAATCGACTTTAATATTATAAAATGATAGATGTTTGACGAATCGTTATGAGCTCTTCATCAATATTATATATTGATTAATTTTGTACAATAAAAAAAATTAAGATATTTTAACGTTAAAATCAGGTAAACTGTGTGAAAATATACTGTAAGATTACAAACTAGTGATACCTTTTTTTTTTTTTTTATTGTGGTGGAGGATGGAATAGAAACAAAATTCTAAAAAATGATGCTCTGATACTAAATATTGAGAATTTTGAGTTTTGAGATTAAAGATTTGAAATAAGAACTGAAAATGAATGATTGAAAATAAAAATTTTATAAAAATAAAAAAAATAAAATTAATTTTTGTAAGAAAATCAGATAAATTAAATATTTTAATAATAATATTAATTATTTAATTATAAAAATAATAAAATATTATAAATATATAAATTTAATAAAATATTATTATAAATATAATTTTATTTATTAATTTAAAAATAATAAAAAATAAATATTAAATAAAATAATTAATAATAATAATTTATTAAATAAAAAAATTACATTTTAATATATTTCTCCCATATTTGGACTCATGATAGGAGACCATGAAATGGGGTCCTCTGTCTACACTGTTGTCCGTGAGGAGAAAATCAAGGGTTCCTGATGTAATTCATTGCATAATTCGTAAGGGAGGGTTCCAAGACTGCCTGTCTAAGTACAAAAATTTCGATGGAATAGGCCCGAAACTTAAAACCGAGATGGAACAAAATAAATAAGAATAATCAATCTTGTTTTAGAAATGGACCGGTTCTACAATGAGAATCGGAAGCGAATCATACTCTGAGCTATTGTACACATTGAACGATAAAGTGGGGCCTTTGTAATTTTGTTTTTAGTGCATAAACTAAAATCTAAACGTTGCGTTGAATTCTCGAACAATCCTTGTCTCAGGGGGACCTAATTCGACCGTTGCACATCCATTTCCCTAAAAGCTAACGCCCAATTATTATTACCAATTATTATTACTCTATGAACAGAACTTCACACGCCTTAAACCTCCCCAAATCTTCATAACTCTCTTTCTCTCTCTCTCTCTCTCTCTCTCTCTCACGCATCTGGGTTATAGCATTCTTCACAAGAAGTGAGCCCAAAATTCCCTCTGTTCTTTTCTTTTCCTTTTCTTTTTTAATATCTTTATGATTCTTGTTTTCTTGTTTTGGTATTTGTGTTCTGTGGTAACCATTATTATCAATATCGAGTCGTTTGATAATTAGAGCTGCCCATTTGTTTTGCATCTTCACAGGCGACCAACACAGATACAATTCAATGGAAAACATGCCAGAAACGCCCACAAAACAGCCAATTCAATCAGTAACCACTGCCCGCGCACCATTTCAGGACCAGCAACAAGTTGATCCAATATCTCCAAATTCAAACAATGATTTGCGCAAAATTTGTACCCCAGATCGCCTCAAGGTCCCTAAAGCATTCAAGTACCCGGAAAGGCACGTAACGCTCTTCCTTTAGGATTCCTAGTCTTTAACCATCGAAAAGTAAATGAGGTCAGCAGCAGTTATACAAATTCAGCTTCTGTTTTAAGGTTTGTTATTTGTGATTAATTTACAGGTATCAGAGCCCAACTGATCTTATGGTGTCCCCTGTTACAAAAGGACTTCTTGCCAGAAACAGAAAGGCTGGTGGTTCACACCTGCCGTCTGGTTCACACCTGCCGCCTAGCATCAATCAAGCTAAGGTATATATCAATATAGAACTAATAAAGATCTTTGTTTTTTAATGATGTGAGTGTATTTTTGGGGTTCAAATTATCTACTCGTTAATAGTAAAATTTTTCATGTCCTATGCATATTGCAGGCTAGGGATATCCAAGTTCAGGAAGTGGTCTCTTTGAAATTTGAGATGTAAATTGCAGCAGATCCAGCAAATTCAGATGGGTCTTCCTTCTTTTGCGGAATAACCGACAGATGGGTTCTTGAACTTGATGAATTTGTCTGCAACGAATGGTTCGGCAGTTGTGTCTGAATTATCAATGAATTCTCATAAAATAGCATTCCTTTGTTTCAAGAAGATATGCGCAGTTTTGTCTGAATTCTTTATTATCTCAAAATCTAGTTTCAAATCTAAAGCATGTTCAAAGTATCAATTCACAGCTTAGCATTTACAATCACGGAAGATTACAGAAAACATAGCTAATTTATCCCTACTTGCTCTGCCGATTACATGTATGTAGTAGGAATGAGCAGCTTTTAGCCTTTCTATAGAGTTCGTGGATTCAATAGATGTGACCTTTAAGATGCTGGAAGTCGTGCAAGAATCTTGCATTCTGTTCCATGTAGATCTTGCATTGACGTAACTGAGTCTAATGCTCAAGTTCTTTTGTCACTCTAAACGAACTTCATACCACTGGACTGACCCCACGTCTCCGTCAATTTCAAGTTCACAAACAGAACTTAGCAAGAAAGAAACAGCTTCATCAATGCTTTCAAATCTTGCGAGGTCTGGTGGCAAGGACTTCTTTGGCCAGTTTTCAAGATAATATTTTAACTTTGCCTTTAGTTCTTCTTCAGAAACGAACTTCTCCTCTTGTCCAGGTTCTAGTAGTACATAGGTCTCGGAGCGCTGGTGCACCCTTCTCCTCCTCGTCGCACAAACCTGACCAGAAAAATGCAACATCCTTGAACATAAAAAGATTGCCTTTAGCTCTAATAATTTGCATAAATACTTTAGAATCACAGTGCTAATCTTGTCCGTCTGGGAGATGAATTCATACTTGAACATTTCTGCTAGCCCAAATGGAAACTCATAGCATTGTTTGGTAGTGATACTGCAATGAAGCAGGGGAATAAAAACCAGTGCCAGGATCCCATTTTCTAAATTTCGTCCTGTAGGTTGTTATCAAATTGTGATTGGTGCTTTTCAATCAAATTGCCTTGTGCCTTCCTCTTTTTACCCGATAAACTGGCAAGTGACGGTCTTACTTGAATACTATAGTACAAGGAAAAATGAGGTACTTAATTTGGACCAGAAAGAAAAAAGAGGAGCAGGTAGCAGGTTTTGCAGATAACAAACCAGAAGTGAAGATTTTGACAAGGGAAGAATGATTACCTTTGTTTGATTAGCACGTTTGCTTGAGAAAAAAGCGAACGTAGGATGAAAAGAAGAATGATCATCGGCAATTCCAGCTGAGCTTGCTTGGACAGATGGTGTGAAAGTTTTCTGTCTCTGGAAGGTATTGTCTATAACAATACAAAAACATGCCAGAGGGACCTGTTAGTACATCTGTGCTTACAAACGCATACACTGCAACTCTTTTGTTGCCTTCAAATTGCATCTGTGTTCCAATTTCTTACCTCGAATCCATTGCGATCCCAAGTGGATAATAAAAGTCTGGGACTTGAATCTCAACAGAAAATGAAAATGAAAACCCCTCTCAAATATATATCTCAATTGCTTTTGAAGTATTTCGTTGAAATATTTATATTACAAAGGTAAACAGTACGTGATGCTTATTTGATAAACAGAAAAGAATTTATAGATGTTGCAACGGGATTATTAGGCAGAAAACAACCATGGAAAACCCAACTCTCAGAATGCACCTGGGATTCACAAGACTATTCCTTTTAGTTCTCCCCCTTATGCTGATGAATTTCTTGCACTTTGTATTCACTTAGCATTAGAGGCTTAGAATATAGTGCTTACAGTTAGTATTCCTTATCCCAATATACGACAGCTGCTTCTCTAAGGCTTCCTCCGTTAACACTGCATTGCTTGGAACTCTTAGCATCTTTTTCCTTTTCCTTTGGTTGGTGTTGGAAAACAGTCCAGACTGTGAGAGAATATGAAACGAGTCAAAAAAACAAAAAGTTGTATAGCTATAGATAGCAGATAGCATATAAGTGTGAACCTCTTTTTACTTGAAAAAAAAAAGAAAAAAAAAAGAGAGGAAAATCTGAAGGGCAACCCTGGGAGGTTAAATGTGAACCTCTATTTGTATACCTTATCTCAGTCTTTCCAATATTTGCATTAGTAAAATGACCAGAGCCCAGCCCATTTGAACTGGGAGTCACGTTTCCCAAAGTACTGGTTTGGTGTGAACCCAGAACCAGGCCGGGCCTGGCAGGTAACCTGTCTATATTTTTATATTTTTTATCCAAAGAAAAATAATAATTTTCTAATATAAATACGAAAAAATGAATTACAACCAAAGAGGGCTCCATTGGTCCAGAATCTCGCGACAGCTACAGCCCATATCCTGCTGAACCGAGCCCAGCGTGCTCGGTCATTTCTAAATTTGTGCGTATGCACAGGAGGACCCACTATGATTGTCGGTCCACTCTTCGTTAAAGGAGAAAAGGGGGAGGGAGAGGGACCTTGAGGCATGGGTCTCCCGGTTCTCCCTCATCCATACTCGGTTCTTTCAATGGACCACTTTTTTTTGTTTTTGTTTTTTTGTTTTTTTTCCTGTAACGGTCATAAATAAGCCATTGTACGTAGTTTAGATCAAAGTAAGTTACACGAGGCATCAAACTTTGTAGTTACACCTCACAAAATGGTTTTCTTCTTTTGATGATGGAGAAGCCTGCCAACTCTAAAATTTTTCCCAGGTGCCTGAAGGCAGGCCTCTCCCAAGCGCCCAATAGCTAGCAACGTAAGAGCTCTCGACCTGAACCGACTAACGATTTGTAACTATTTAAAATCTAAAATTAGGGAACTATGGTTAAGAATTGTAACAATTTAGATCTAAAATCCGGAACTTTTTGGCCCACAATAGGACAAGCATGCTGACAACTCATTACATCTGGAGAAGCTTGCTGGACTAAAGGGTAAATGTCTAACACAAGCAACATGTTATTAGTGGAATAAAACGAAGGAATTAGGACATTTTCTCCTTTGTCTCCTATCGTTGCGTTCACTTATCCTGGAAGTTTCAGTCGGCTAAAGCATCCTCTCTCTCACTCTCTCTCTCTCTAGTTTCTTAACTAACTTGATGGCCACGGTAGGAGTTGCTTCTATTCACGATACTGCCTAGACGCAAATACCAAAACAGCTTCTGTTGTTTGTGTGAATTCAAAATGACACTAAAATGGTTTGGCAATTATCCATTTCCATGCACGACCAAGGATCAAGAATATTTTGTTCTCTCCATTAAACGATAAAGGAGACTCTTGTTAAGATTGTCGCAGGAGATGAGATAATTAAGATTTCATTATTCATTATCACAATCTTTTAAAGCTCTCTAGCACTCTGCCGTGAAATATAGGCAGGCAAAACTTTATTGTAAAATGCGAACGTTAATCTATCAACAATGGACCTAACCCACCCCAATGTGATTCGGTACAGTGATTATATTAATATCTGCTTTGCGATAAAGCGTGTTTCTTGTTACTCAGTAAAGAACCTTGCTAACCTGCTTTCTTTCTCGTGACTTTTATAGTGGGGCAAGCTTTCAAGTCATGTGTGGAAAGAGAACAGCTCTCAGGATACTGATAGATCCCATGCTTGAATTTCAAGGTATGTATTGATAACGTCACGGCCAGTGTCTCAGGTCAGTTTTCAGTTACCCAATTAACACAATTTCTCTATTCTATCAAAAGGCAGGTTAGAAGATTAATAAAGAATCATCTTCTTGCACGCCAACTGGAGAATGAAAAAGTTAATCGTTTTGCTGATTGGATCAAAGTGACAGTTTCTTTGGGCAGAAATGGTCCAATGACTCAAAGCAAAATCACAACAAGCTTGGATGCATTATTCAAACTCGTAAAAAATAGTTTTTTTTTTTTTCTTTAAATAAAACCTGAGACAACTCACAAAGAATTTAATACATAACATATCAAGTGAAAGGAATCTTCATGGATTGTTGAAAGCTACTCTTCAACTCTAGCATAGAAAACGTGATCCACATTCGATTTAAATCCAAAACCTCCAAATTAACACTACCTGTTGTAAAACAGCAGCGCAAGTATGTGTGTGTGGGGGGCGTTTTTTTTTGGTGGGGGTAGATGCAACCATTTTTCAGGCTGGGTGCTTATTGTCTGGATATGAATCGAGGTATATATCTAACTGTTATTTAAATCCAAAGGAACATAGCAAGTTAGTATGAAGACGCTCTAGTTCTTTATCAACTGAAGGGGTCCTACATTTGTCTAATCTGAGGAGCTTTTCCTATCACCAAGCTACAACTGGGATGAATACAATAGTTGCTTTATGCTCATTTAGTAAACGTCTCAGCCATTGTTTTAATTTGTAATTCAATTAGCTTACTGATCTTTCTGATCGGTAGAAAGTAGAAGGATGCAAACTTTACATCTGTACATCAGATTTTTAACCAAAAGCTATAATTGGGAATCTTTTTCTTATGTAATAGGTTGACGTGAATAAATATTATACCCAAAAATAAGCAGTTTTTTTTTTTTAAAAAAAAAAATTGGTACATCGGGAAACTTCTCTCTACCCCATCTTCAATTTTGGTAGGCACTCCCATATGCACCTGCGATCAAATCTGACTTCAATGTGCATTGGCTTGCACTGCTATTGGCGGGGCCTTGGGATTCCCTTATCTGGACCTCACTAGCTTTTGGGTTTTTTTTTTGGTTGAACAAGACCTCATGAGCTTAATTAGACCTGTAAGTAAATGAAAGTCATTTTAATTAACACCATCAAAACAAGAAGACGGTGGGTCCCCATCCATTTGTTACTGGAACGCATCCCACGTGGACACCTTTGTGCATAGCCACGTTTTCAACTTTAGGGAATCTTTTTTTTAAACTTTTCGTCTCTCTTGTTTTTTTGTTTTTAAATTAATCACCCTTTTGGGGTTTTCACATCTTAAACCCGCCATAAGCCCCAACACACCGATCCCTTGACGGGCCGATGCATTTAGTGGCCGTCAGTGAACCCTACTTCCGTCCCATGGACCCCATCCCCCTAGCCACCGAAACGACAAGCCACCTTCCCCCTCCACTTTTTAGAACTTCTAGGAACATTTGCCAGACAAAAATGTTTAAATAGGACAAAGCATTTTTTTAAGGAAAATAGGAAAAAGCAGTTAAAAAAAATGAAAAAAGGAATATTATTTGGAGGAGGAAGAAAATGAAGAGAACTGAGGGAAATGTGTTTTTTTTTTTTTTTTAGAAAAAAAAAGGGAAGAAAAACGCGTTGTCTCAAAGGAACTACCTGTTCAGCTCCTCTCTTCCGATCTTCATTTCTGGCTCTATCTCTCTATATTAGGGCTCGAAATTAGGGTTAGGGTTTCGAGAGAAGGAAAGCCCCTCTCTTTTGCCTGCAACCAGTGAAAGAGAAGGGCATAGGGTTTAATCTCTAGCGTTCTGGACACCCTTTTGGGTTTTCTAAAATGGGTTCCTCTTGTTCTTCTTCGTCAGTCATCAAATGGCGCTGCTTTACGAGATTGAAGCTGTTCTTCTTTCTCTTTTGGGCTCTCAGTGTGCCACTGGACGGCATCGGTTTGGGCGATTCAGACAAATCGGTGCTGTTAGAGTTGAAGAACTCGGTGTCTGACTCCTCAGGGCTTCTCTCCTCCTGGTCTCTTGTCAACTCCAATCACTGTTCTTGGGCTGGCGTGACCTGCAGCAGAGACTCGCGTATTATCGCTCTTAACATCACGGGACACGGAGGCAGCGGCGAAAAAGAAGGTAATATGAGTGGAAATAGAAGGGCTTTTCTGTGTAGAGATTATGTTCAGTTTCCACTATATGTGTCTGGAAGTAGGAGAGACTGCAAGGGTAGCAATGGGATTCTGGTGGGCAAGTTGTTGCCTTTAATTGCCAAGTTGACTGAGCTTAGAGTTTTATCATTGCCCTTCAATGGCCTTGGTGGGGAAATCCCTAGTGAAATATGGGGCATGGAGAAGTTGGAAGTTCTTGATCTGGAGGGTAATTTGTTGAGTGGGTCGTTGCCGGTTTCTTTTGCTGGTTTGAGGAACTTACGGGTTTTAAATTTAGCGTTTAACAAGATAGGAGGAGGGATTCCAGGCTCTCTTTTGTATTGTTCAAATCTGGAGATCTTGAATTTAGCTAGTAATGGCATTAATGGGACAATTCCATGGTTTGTTGGCAGATTTAGGGGTGTGTATTTGTCGTTGAATAAGCTTGTTGGGGAGATGCCTAGGGAAATTGGTGATAGTTGTGAGAAACTGGAACACTTGGATTTATCTGCTAATCATTTGACCGGAGGGATATCTAATAGTTTAGGGAATTGTGGTAATTTGAGGACATTGTTGCTGTTCTCAAATATGTTCGTAGAATCTATTCCACGTTACCTTGGTAAGCTTGGAAATCTTGAAGTGCTGGATGTGTCAAGGAACAGTCTTAGTGGGTCAATACCTTCTGAGCTTGGAAATTGCTCCAAAATGTCTGTGTTTGTGCTTACATATGGTTTTGATCCATATCAGGACATTAATAGCTCAAGTAGAGACTATTTGTTTGGTCAAATAAGTTCTGGGAATGCAGATTATAATTTTTTCCAGGGGGGAATTCCTCGGGAAATCATGGCTCTTCCAAAACTGAGAATGTTGTGGGCCCCAAGAACAATACTAGATGGCACATTACCAAGTAGCTGGGGTTCGTGTGATAATTTGGAGGTAATCAACTTGTCTCATAACTTTTTCACTGGGCATATTCCTCAGTCTTTCAGTCACTGCAATAAGCTATGGTATCTAGACTTGAGTTCTAATAGGCTCGATGGCAAGCTTCTTGAGGAGCTTTCGGTCCCTTGCATGACTATGTTTGATGTTAGTGGAAATGCATTGTCCGGTTCAATCCCCAATTTTAACAGTAGCAGCTGCCTGCCAGTTCCTTCCACGAATTGGCATACCTGGAGAATGGATGACACAGTGTCTGCCTATTTTTCATTAATTGCAAATAAAGCTCAGGCTGAAAGAGATGGTGAAATTGTGGTCATGCATAACTTTGAGAGCAATAATTTTATTGGCAGTCTACAATCCTTGCCCATTGCAACTGTAAGATTGAGGAAGCAAATGTCTTACACATTCTTGGCTGGGAATAACAAGCTCTCTGGCCCTTTCCCAGGGATTTTGTTCGACAAGTGTGATGAATTGAGCAACATGATTATTAATGTGAGTGGCAATGGAATGTTTGGTCAGATTCCAGCTACCATTGCTACAATGTGCAGATCTCTCAAGCTTCTGGATGCATCTAGGAATCAGATTGTTGGGTCTATTCCCCCTAGTATTGGAGAAATGGTGTCTCTTGTTTCTCTTAACTTGAGTCAGAACATTTTGCAAGGTCACATTCCGACTAGTTTTGGCCAAACAAAGGGGTTGAAGTATCTGTCTTTGGCTGGTAATAAATTGAATGGTACTATCCCCTCTAGCTTGGGTGAGTTGCAGTCTTTAGAAGTGCTGGATCTTTCTTCAAACTTGCTTTCTGGAGAGATTCCAAATGGTCTAGTGAACTTGAGAAACCTGACCACACTTCTTCTCAATGACAATAAACTCTTTGGTCAGATACCTTTGGGTTTAGGAAATGTCACTAAGCTCTCAGTGTTCAATCTGTCCTTTAATAACTTATCTGGTCCACTGCCACCTGGCAACAACTTAATGAAATGCAGCAGTGTTCTTGGAAACCCTCATCTACGCCCTTGCCATGTGTTTTCTCTAACTGTGCCATCTCCAGATCCACAAGGAAGTGGTGCTAATGTACAGGGATATGCTCTTTCACCATCAAGTCAGACCCAAAGGACTGGGAACAATGGTTTCAGTTCAATTGAAATAGCATTGATAGCTTCTGCATCGGCCATTGTATCAGTTCTTCTGGCTTTGATTGTCTTATTCTTCTACACGCGAAAATGGAGTCCAAAGTCGAGAATTGCCGGATCTACGAGAAAGGAAGTAACTATCTTCACAGACATTGGGGTTCCCCTTACATTTGAGAATGTTGTTCTTGCCACTGGGAGTTTCAACGCAAGCAACTGCATTGGTAGTGGAGGTTTTGGGGCCACTTACAAGGCAGAGATCTCTCCTGGAGTTCTGGTGGCAATCAAACGGTTGGCAGTTGGACGATTTCAGGGTGTTCAACAGTTTCGTGCAGAAATCAAAACCCTGGGAAGGCTGCACCATCCAAATCTCGTCACTTTGATAGGTTATCACGCCAGTGAAACCGAAATGTTCCTCATATATAACTATTTACCAGGTGGTAATCTGGAAAAGTTCATCCAGGAGAGGTCCACAAGAGATGTGGATTGGAGGATCCTTCACAAGATTGCCTTGGACATAGCTCGTGCACTTGCCTACCTGCATGATCAATGTGTACCGCGAGTACTCCACCGTGATGTCAAGCCCAGCAACATCCTTTTGGATGATGATTTTAATGCCTACCTATCTGACTTTGGTTTAGCCAGGCTCTTAGGAACTTCTGAAACACATGCTACTACAGGTGTGGCAGGAACTTTTGGGTATGTTGCCCCAGAATATGCAATGACTTGTCGTGTTTCAGATAAGGCCGATGTTTACAGTTATGGGGTTGTTCTGCTTGAGTTGCTCTCAGACAAGAAAGCTCTGGATCCTTCATTTTCTCCATATGGGAATGGTTTCAACATTGTGGCTTGGGCGTGCATGCTATTGCGAAAAGGCCGAGCAGAGGAGTTCTTTACTGCAGGATTATGGGATGTAGGTCCTCAGGATGATTTGGTAGAAGTTCTACACCTGGCAGTCATATGTACTGTTGATTTACTGTCTACCAGACCTACGATGAGGCAAGTTGTGCGACGGTTGAAGCAACTTCAACCGCCATCCTGCTAGTTGCTGATAATTCTTAGGCTTGATTAACACAGTAATTTGTAAGCAGTAAGGCCATTGTAATTAGTTTTCTCTAGTCGTCCTCTCCATGGGCTGTCTGTAGGTAGAGCTAGATTGTAGTTATTCCCACTTGTAAATTGTAAAATAGATTTGTCCCCATTTTTCTTTATGTTGTTTTCTTGACTAGGGGGCATACTCATGAATCTGCGGAAGAATGCAGATATTTGTTCTCCACGTATACTTGTATCTCAGTGTTATTGTTTAATAAAGCTATGGTATAGAGAAATTTCTCCGGGGAATTTGTTCATCTCAATTAATCGTTTGTTGGCCTTGTAGCGTATGATATGAGAATTGAGGAAGTTCTGCTGTGAAAATAATTGGAGGAAATGTCAGTAGATCAGAAGTGATCCTATGTAAGATTGTTGGTAAATGCGAAAAGCTGGCATTTGAGAGGCACTAAAACTGTTATAACCGGGACCAAGGACCATGGGTCGCTGGATCACCGTATGGAAGGTCAGCACCCTGCCAATGCTGAATGATGTCTGGAAACAATTATCACCACTAACACGGTAATGGCAATTTCTGCTTTGCAATAATTTATCTGGTGGTTCTGCTTTCCTTTTCATTTCCTCTTTGTTGATTCACAAGCAAGGTAAACAATCATCACACTACTTTAGACTAAATGTGAAAATCGGTACTTAGACAACTTGGACTAGCTTAAAGTAAAAATCGTGGACCCATATAGCTAACCTGCTGTCCACTAGATTTTTGATTTAGAGGACTATTCCAACCAAATGTAAAAATCATCACGCCGAGATGCTAATAATTCAACCGCAAGATGGTATGGGATACCATGTTTAAATCAGCTTCAATTCCTAAGCGAAAAAAAGGAAAGCTAAACGCGATTTCCTCTTTTGGTCATTTCATTTGCTCATTGTATTTTAAAGGTTTAAAACGACCAAGGTATCGCTACAAAAGGGGAGAGGGATTAACAACTATATGCTTAAGGGGGTGTTCAACGTCAACTCCTCCACCGTGCTTGACAAACTCAGCTGGGGAGAAAAAGCTTCCATGGCAGACACACACAATCCTCACCTCCTCGCCCTTCCCATACCTGTAGAGGAAACCTTCTATTCTTTTTCCATTGGGGCCATCTCCTCTTGTAGACACACATGGCATATCTTCAAACACATTCCTCGACATCTCTTTAGCTTTCGTCTCAGTGACTGCAAGCTTATGAGACTTACCTTCTGATGGGTGCACCACAAAATTGCCTGATTTTTCACTTGCTGTTGATCCAGAGTTGACCATCATTTTCTGTTCAGACTGCAAGAACTGAACACCTGCAGGGCTTCTCACCTCTGCACATTGATTCATCCCTAGAGAACAAAAGATTAGGAAAGAAACTGCATTAACATACAAAACGGAACAATCTCATCAAAGGTCAACACACAGTATCTTATCTTCACTAGAATAACAAAAGCGTATTCATTGCCATCACCTTCACATTGAGAGACAATCGTTATTTTGTGGCTCAAAGAGCCATGTGGTGCATCTCTCATGCATAATCATAAAGAATATTTTGCTTCACTACATGAAGCTGCACCAGGGTGACACTGATCCCAGTACAGCCAGTTTTAAACATTAAAAACTGGCCAATATCATAAAAGCTAAAACTACTAACTCTGTGACTAAAAACTAAATTTAAATTGAATGCACCGAGTGAACTCAGATGCTGAAAGGAATAAACAATTGAACTAATTAATGTGATTAGAAAAGCTCCAAGCTCCCACAAAATTTCAAATGCAAAACTTGAATAAGCAAGTCTTGCCAGATATCCTCAAAGAGGCATTAACAGAGGATGATCCCTTACCATAGCTAAATTTCTAAAAGCACCGTATTTTTTGGCATCTTGGGCCTTTATATCAGGCCCTTATTTCAAATTCAAGTAATTTAAAAAGAATGGCATAACAATTAGGTGAAGAAGAAATGTATCGCCCATGCTACTGCACCGGCACTTCAGCCACCCCCCAAGGAAAGGATCAAATAAACTCACAGAAGAAGTAAAGAAGAATCTTTAATGCAAAATCTCCCAAAAGAAGGCTCTTGTGAGGAAAATAAATCGAACAATGTAGGTCTGATTTTAACATCTTGTGTGCTTATGCTTCTCTTGTCCCTCTAAGAAAGTAAAAAGAAAGAGGGTGTCAAATGGGACGCCATTGCAGTACAAAGATACTTGATCTTTTGGAGATATGGTTGATCTGGCTATTATATCCAGGAAAACAGCACCTGTCGAGTCTAATAGAATGCTCAAACTAACATGGCATTTCAATAACTCCCTTTTTTAAAGATGGAGATCCACAACAGCTTTCACCATTTTGTTCTGGCTTTCTGCATTACCTATAAATTGCCAAAAGGATGACAATCTCTCTATATGTGAGATTCATAAGAAACAATATTTCTAACTCCTTCGTCGAACAGTCTAAAATAAACCCAATTCCAGAAAATTTTTTTAAAAAGAAAAACAAACAGTGATTTGACTTTTTGTCTCCGCATTTACAAATTGAAACAAAAGTGGAACATGCTGATAATGAGCAGATGAGGTCATAAATGTTACCTTGAACTTGCTGGCTCTCAGATTCTGATATTCCAGATGACCCACTCCCATGTGACCCAATTGACCCCTGCGACAAAGGCGTTGGTGGTACTAGTGGGGATGTTATAAGCCTATCTAAACCAGCACCAGACAAACTGTTGAAATTCTTAACAAGCTGTTCTTGACGATAACTATGATGATTGCCAACAATACCATTTTCCCTCTTATCTTCCTCGAAGCCCCCCTCCCCAAATTCCCTTTTCCAATCCTTCAAAGCCTTTAAATTCCTTTGCTTCTCTGATCTCTTCCTTTTAGCCTCCATTCTTTTAAGTGTTTGCATCTCCTTCCTCTTCCTCCACTCCTCCTCTCTCTCTGTTGGCAAAGAGTAAGTCCTTCCAATATTATTGCCCACCACAGGTACCGCAAAAGCAATTCCATTTTCCCTTGCTGGGTTAATGAAATCTGGTATAGAAGATGATCTACGGAACGTCTTGTCTCTTGGGTCCACACCAAATTTACCATTCAGCGAAAGTCCAAGGCTTAGCTCAACCTCCTTTTCATCTTTCTCTTCTTCCGTCTCTTCATGGAGCTTGTGGTTCAAATGGTTCCGAGATATGAATCTCTGCAAAAAGCCCTCAGGGAAATTTTTGCTCACAGACATGTTCTGCTGTTGGATTCCTATGTTTCGAGGTCTCTCTGCTTGTGCCCTCTGATAACAAAAGAAAGCTGAAAGCAACAAGAATCGCTAGATTTTAGAGACACCCAGCTGCTAAATTTCGATTAGAAAGTAAGATTCAACAAAACAATCCTCCGCCAATTGCTTCAAATCGAAACAAGCTCAAAGTTTCAAACTTTCCTCCATTGCATGACAATTCCCCTACACTAGCTAGCCTCATTACACAAAAAATAAAAAATAAAAAACCCCACAAAGTTGACGACTTTTTTTATTCAGAACTTCCCGGACAACGAAAATGAATCATGGTAAAAAAAAAACAGTAGAGCAAAAGAACCAAAGAAATTGACTGGGAACGAAACTGAAGGGAGAAAATTAGAATGTAAAAAGGGAAGAACAGCCATGTTTGTGGGGCTGGAGCGAGGAGTGGAATGACGAAAATGTCCTGGCTAAGCGAAGGAGTGACGCGTGGAGGAATCAAGAGGGAGTTGGGATACAACACGTTGATGCTGATGCGTGAAGTTGTAGATTCCAAGGAGACTCCTAAACGCCCAAACCAGAGAGCGCCACCAGTCGCCACCGAAAAAGGGCTGTCTCATTGGATTGGGTGTGTTTCACTTTTTCTCTTTTTTCGTTTTTGAGTCTGCGCACGTGTCGTACTATGAATTCTCCAACATGGGATTTAACCCTCCACGTGTCCATCTGCCTCGTAATACCCATTTTCTGTCTCTCCATCCAGTTCTTTCCCCTTTTTCTTTTTTTTTGGACTCATTTATATTTTAAGACTTAACAAGACTGCAAATTTAGGCTTACTTTTACTCTCTCTCTCTCTCTCTCTCTCTCTCTCTCTCTCTCTATATATATAATTAAACGATCTCATAATTGTTTCTTTTTCTTTGGAGAAGACGATTCTGATACGGCTGAATAAGACTTGTACTGAGTCGTGCAGTCTAATGCAATTATGGTTTTAGGTGACAAAAAAGAAAATATAATAATGATTTTCAAAAAAAAAAAAAAGACTTTTTACAAATATGCTTGACAATCCGAGACTCGATTAGGCCGTGGAGCCCAGGAGTGTGACAGATAGTGTCCCCTTTTTTTTTCTTTTCGGAAAAAAATTTTCTCCAGAGCTGCTTTTCTGCTGCGTAAAAAAAAATAAAAAGAATTAAGCCAAGTTGGCAACTTGGCAACTTGGCAAGTTGTAGTAATCATAAAGCGTAGACATGTGAGTCAATGACACGTGTTCGATGAAAAGGAGATTTTGCAATATACGTGTCGGGATTTGCTGCAGACGGGATGTGACTCGTTCCGGATTATAAGGAAAAAAAGGTAGTGATGTCTTAACACACGCAGGCTGTCAGAATTTGCTGAGTTTCGCTGTTTTTATATTCCCCCCCCCCCCGGCGCGTCTTCCTCTAAAACGGAGGATTAAAGTCCCATTAATTTCATAATTTACAGAGTATCAACACTTAATTAAGCATATCGTTTGTTGAAATTGGTTTTGATTGATCATCCTTGGAAACAAAATTAGCCTAACCCCACCATTTCTACCACCTGGTAATTGAAGGAAAAGTGGGGTCCAGCAAAAGTAGAGGTTGAATTTGCACCCATGGGTGCTTCTATCAAGTGAAATGTTGAATTCATCTCCGCTCGCTAGAATTAGTGGGGTCCGATCCACTAACATGTCGCACATGCAAAACACAATCTGGAAAGATTCCCCCAGTCAAAGATGTCTGCTGACATCCTTGTTTACGGTCCAGTACCGATCAGCAGTTGATGTCTACTAACATCAAATTGTACATTTGGTTAGTAGTGATTATCCTTCGGCCCATCCACTCGCGGCACTTCTTACCGATATTCGGAGTCTTTGTGGACAACGTTGGAATTCCCAGTTAGAACGCACCCTATGAGACAGCTACTCGTGTGCTGAGCTTGTGAAGTTGAGAGCCACTACGGCTACCTTGGAGGTTACTCTTCGTCTCCCACTTCGAAGAATTGGCCCCTCTCTTTGATGCTGATAGACATTGAGTTTTGTTTCTAAGGCTGGTAGACATGGAGTTTTGTTTCCCAGGCTGTAGTTTTCTTTTTTAATTTGTAATTTAGTTTCCTGTACACCCAAAAAAGAAAAATAAATAAATATGAGTTTGGGTTCACCGCCTAGACACATCAAGTAAGACTTAAAAAATATTCCAGTCGTCATCAATTGAGGCTGGCACGAAGCAGATCCCGTAATGCAAAGCTTACGAGGCAATCACCCCACCAAAATATATTGTTCAATAGAGCTACTTGATTCTACAACCGTCCAACTTTAAGAGAATCAGATGCAATAGTTCCCAAATAAATAAATAAATAATAATAATAATAATGAGCATGATCCTACAACCTGCAGAGCTGCACAGTTCGAAAGACAGAAAATTCTAGCCCTACCCACTACTTTCTATGCAAAGAAGACCCCGAACTGTTGTAAATGACTTCTTATCTCAACATTACTCCAACTCAGAACTGAGGAGTTATGTTTTCTATCCTTAACACAATTACACAATTGTTGAATCATCTCCGCCGCGGGGAACTAGACATATCAAAAATTTGCCGCCAAAAGGAAATGGTTGGCACACTGAACTTCATACTGGAGTACCACTCTGTTTTGCTCCACCTGGACGGCCTCCCCTCCCTCTTCCTTGCTGATGACCTTCAGCTCGCCTGGCCGAACTCCTTCCTCGACCAGAAAATTCCTGATACTCAATTCTGCCAAAGCTACGGCCATTAACGTAATGGCCACCACCATAATTGCCACGACCCCTAAAGTTGTCACTTGGAAACCCTCCCCTCCCAGATGAGAACCTACCCCTTCCACTACCTGCCAAAAGAAACAGTAGTGCTCAAAGAACCATAAGTTTACAATAGAAACCCTCCGCAACATCATTGAAATAATGGTACCAATTGATATCATTTCCTATTTTCCAACTAAAAATGGCAACTTCCTCCCACTTACCTCGAGTGGTAGTTCTCTTTATCTCAATAACTGCTTCATGCCCCCCAATGACCACAGATGGAGCCTGAAATATTAAGGGCAAACTGAGCATGCAGTTGTAGATTGAGCACGGTGAAACAATTCCTCACAGACTTTCCAAACAAGGAGAATAGAAAAAGCAGCTCAAGTAAAGCTTGCTGAGTAAAAAGTAAAATTCATGTGTATATCTTGACAAGCACAAACTATCAAATTGAATCCTTCAAATTGGAAACAAAGTAATGTTCCAAATGCTCAACCATGATTATGTCAGCCTATAAGTAATGCCTTATAACAGTTTCCTTAACAAGTCAGAGCAGAGCCAGTAAGAACATTAGTCTTCTCTCTTCGATAATAGCAGAATTGAGGTTTAAAATGGTCCACGCATGGGCTTCAGTAGACATGTTACATATATAAGTACAACCCATATAATAAGCTTACTCTAAGCCAGACATTATTGCTAGTTCACATTGCATGGCTTTGTGCTAGTAATCTCTCAATTGGTTCTTCACAACAAACCATGCAAAGAAGAGTTTTGTGCATTTTAAAGGTAAGTAATAGATATGTACCAAAAAGAGATAAAATAACTGCAAATGTGGGAATGCAGCCTTATTCACACAAATCATACAAGAGTGACATCTCCCAAACACATAATGCGTTTATGGTGAATATAGCTTCATGTCTATAAATAGTGCAAAGGTTTGTTGGATTATAGGAATGGAATTTAAAAAATTAGTTTATCATATATTTTTGCAGGTATTCCTATCTGGTCATAGACATGGTTTGCGAAACTAAGCTAACTTCTTATCACCAATTAACTGTTGGTAATTGTTTACTTTTGCAATTTTTTGTTCGGCTCCATTTTCTACTGAGGAATAGAAAATTTTCCTCAAAAATCATATCAGAAGAGGGTCCAAGATCTTTTCACAATCATATAACTTGCAGGTTTAACCACCTACTTTCAACCTCATCACAGTTTAGGACATTACCGATTACAATACGTATCAGAAGTTCTAAATAACTGGATAGAGGGCAAAATTTAATGGGACTATTCAGATATATGATCCCCAGTAATAAAATGGAGAGTCTATCATGAAGAGGAAAAATAAGTTCTATCCCTATTGAAAAAGCTTAATTGACTTTGAAGGGCAATGAGAATCTTTTGATCTGACTTGGAAAAACAAGTTACACACAAACCTGAATTGCGCTATTCATGGAGCTCAGGGAAAGGAATTCCACAAACCCAAAGCAATATCCCTGTTGCTGGAAAGAGTATAATAAATCTTTGTGAGGTAAGTAGGGAAGAATGGAGGACAATGCATTATTGTAAGTGTTAGAGCCCAACCATATTATGTCTGACTTGGATCCCTCCTTGCTTGATGGGCCCAAATTTCAGGAATTCCTCCTCAAGCTGAGAAACTGTCACATTCAAGGGTAGATTCCGAATATATATGGAATGACCCTTAACTGTGAGCAGAAAGAAGTATCAAGAGAGTATAATTATAAAAGCATGTTTTTGAGCGAATGTAAGGAGGAAAAAGAAAAAAATGGCATCATTATGCACATCACTCCTCACTTTGTGATGGTTGGGATAGAGTTGTACATTAGAAGCACCTTCCTATTGCATTTTGTAAAGAGACTATTTTCAAGACTCAAAATCATGACCTTCGGTCATCAGAAAGCAACCATACCATTCAGCCAAGGCTTGCCCTCTTTGAACAAGATGCAAGATAACATTTTAAAAGAATATCTTGATGTCACATGCATCAAGACTAATAATTAAAGTCCTTCCTGTGAATATTTTCAATTTAACATGCAAACACTAGATAAAGAATTTAGACATTCAATGCTCCTCCTAAAAAACAGCTATGAAACAAAAGCATGTTACAACACTGTATATAAAACAACAAAACTCATTTGAACTTGTACGTACCTTCCTCTTGAGCACTGCTGCTTTCAGGGATATTAGTGCCACTTGATGACAATGTTGCAATCTCTGGGGGAGGTGCTACTGCAACAGTTTCATCCTCTGGTTTCTTTGGCGCCACTTTTGCAGTATTAGTAGGTACATAAACTTTTGTTGGGCCTGAACTCCCCTTTGCCACTTTAACCTATATGAAGAATAAATTGAACCTTAAAATGCTATTCATTGCAAATCCCTACCTACAAAGTCTTTTGACCAAAAACTCACAATTGATGCATATGATTTCTTTCGGGCATCTTCTTGGGCTGCAGAAGTTGAATCCACACCTATGGGAAAGTCATCCCCATTTTCACAAGAGAGGGGTTCGACAATTTCCTTTTCTTGAACTAACTGTTCGTCTGGGTCCAATGGAATTTTTGCATTCTCAGCAACAAATTTATCCTCTTCTACAGCACAAGTTACAGAGTCCACTGCAAAAGGCTTCAGAATATGAGAGGGATCTGCATCCTCTTGAAGCAATGGTAAAGGTCAAAATAAGAAAGGAACAATAACAAATGAAGGATAATTGTGGTTGCAACCACAAAAATTTTACCAGTATCTGTAGTTGAGGGAACTGTTGCAGTATTAGTGACACCATTATCTGGATAATTCTCCAATGTTTCTTTTTCTTCAATATATCTGAAGACATCATTCAATACAAAATATCCATTGTCTTGTGGTGCAAGAAAGAAAGACTGCACAAATTTCCTCTTCAGGTCATCCTTGCCTGTCAAACATCCAGTAACTAGCACGGTAACCCCTTTGTTCAAAGATTCCTGAGCATCTGCCGTATTTATTTCAGCCTTATAGTCCATAAAGTTCAAGGATAATATCTTCTCATTGATACCCTATTCCAAGAAAGAATTTTTGCACCAGGATTTTTTTAGTCACAAGACTTAATGCTCAAAATTTTATGACTTGTGGATCCTAAAGAAAAGAATGCAACAAATTGGCTTTAAAATTCTGTTATAAAGAGAAATTTGATGAGGATGATAAACTGTTCAACAGCTTGAGGACATCACAATCTATGTTAAATGAACCATCCAGTACATCGTAATATGAATGGATAAACTGATAATTTTCTTCTGAGCCCTACAATTGAAATTATCTCTAGCAGAGGCAGACCCTGATATAAGCATAACAAATCAACAAAACTAATCATACAGCATGAAAACATAAATACATATAAAAAGCATGTCTATCACAAGACTGGAACAACATAAACATGTCAAATACCAAAATTTCTGCACTAAACAAAAAGTCACTATCAACAAATTCAATTACAAGTATTTTTGTCCGAAAAAAAAGCCCTCAAAGAAGCCAGAGATTTTCTTGAGCAGACTAACAACTAAGAAATTCATCCGTCCTCTATGGGCTGGACAAATCCAATTACATAAAGCATTCAAGAACACTCAATGTGCCAATCCTACGGTTTGGATGGCCACAGATTGACACAAGGGCGATAATTTGTATCCCAGTCAACAGAGCAATGATTGAAGTCCTAAAGTCATTCTGTCAACAAAGAAGTAGTTTGTATTCATTCAACAAGGCTTTTTGCTCCAATAATTTGGCATCTATTTGTGAACTGAATAGAGTGAATCCAGCCCAAAAGAAATCATACCGAATACTAACAGATCCCATAAAATGAGAAGGGAAAAAAAAAACAGAGAGAGAGTATTAGAGTACTTACATGCATGGTTGCCACTGATGTCATTACACCATTGGCATCTGGCCGGCTTAACACACTTGAATCCTGGTAAAATCTGTATACTGCTTCTGGTGAATTGTGAAGAATGTGGTAATACTGCTCAACAAAAGCATTTCCAACCATTTGGGCACTAGGAGTAGCTGGGTTGTTTGTAGCTTGCATTGCCATTCTACCAAAAAAAAGGGGGGGGGGGGGCAGTGAGAAATTAATATCAGATCTACTCTAATAACGCATCAAACAAAGGGAGTTCTCATTATAAATAAGACCTACAGGAAACTAAACCTAACACAAACTTGTGGTGCTTTGATACATTGTACAATCTTGAAAACATAATTTTCTTCTAAATAGAAGAGATCACAATGAATCACAAAATGGAATGTCCTAGATCATGATGCAGTCATCATATAATGACCGAATTGAATTTGGTAGAAAATCTCCTCTTTTCTGCCTTTTTCTCAGAGGAAGGGTCAGTTGCAGGTATGATGAGCACTTGAAAAGTGTTTTAGGCCAAAAATGAGAAGACAATGCATAATTGAAAGTTGAAAATGGTGTGAAGTTCACATTATATACAATAGTAAACTAACAGAAACAATGTTTACACATTATATGCACTCAATAGCCCATATCCCAGTGTTTACTTTGCTTTAGGGTTCTTGCCCCCAAGCACCCCCTCCCCCTCCCCCAAGCACATAAATAAACAATTTGTATGAAAATCTGTCCTCTTCTTCTATACACATATATGTGCAGACTTCAAAAAGTGCATGATCCTTCAACTCTCTTCCCCACCCTCTACTCTTTCTCTCTCAGGGTGTCTACACAGCAAATCATTTTGTTCATCTGAGGTATTAATTATGAAACTGATGTGCAAATATGCAATTATTTACCAATACACAAACTTAAATACAAATAAAAAGGGTGCACATGTTTGCATTTGCTTAAATCCGAGAAAATGAAGAATCAGAAACAGATTCTTGGAGAAATTGAAATCAGGTGTCAACAAAAATCCCTATTACAACCAATATCAGAAGAATGCGTAAATGACCCCAGAGAAAGAACAGACTACACACAATAGCAAAGATAACAAGACTGGGCCAATTTATTAATTAAAAAGAAAAATCATAATAAGCAAAAAACCAACTTTAAAAAGGAAAGAAAGAGGGAAACATGCTCAAATCCTTAGAAATTCCAAATGTACAGAAAAACTAAGCGACCCCAATATGACAATGCCAGGAGGAAATTTTGCTGCTCTGGAGGGCCGAGAAGAGTCAGATAAAGAAGAAAACTACATATTACACATAAAAAAGAAAATTACTAGATTTTGACAGCAAGTAAAGTTCATTTCTTGGATTCAAGCAGCACGAAACTCAAAATTAAACGCTAAACTCCCCCTTAAAGCAGAAAACTAGAAGTATCCATTGTACAAAATCAATAGCAAATAACGAACCAATCAACATTCTGACCAACATTGACAATAAAAAGAACAACCCACTAGATAAAACAATAAAAAAAGAAAACCCAAAAAATAAAAAAGATGTCTTATAATCAATGAAACAAGAATAAAGCACACCCAGTTAACAAAAACCCACCAAGAAAACACTAAACATCACAAGATTCCACAACTCAACAAAACGCAATGTGCAGAGAAAAACCAAAAAATAAAAAATATATATATAAATAAAGGGGTGTGATCTGTGTAACACAAAAAAGGATCTAAAAGGCACCTGATTCGAAAATGTCGGGCCTTGCAAATGGGGGCGAACAGTCGTTTCGCAGATTAGAGAGAGAGAGAGAGTGTGTGTGTGTGTGTGGAGGGAAAAAGAAACGAACAGTCTGCAGAGGAAAATGGGCGAGAACGAAAGCTATCTGGGAACTGTGGAGGTATTTTTCCTTGGAATACAAAAGATGTGTTCGGTTCTTGTTTGTGCTATTTCTCGTGTTTGTTAAGTTTGTTCTTGTACTGGAGCAGTGTTATCCCATTCTTGGATAACCCGTCCTACATGTTTTGTTAAATATTTAGAATAAAATCAACATTATTATTATTATTTAAAAAATATTTTTAAAGGAAAGTTGGCTACATACGTATTTTTGACGTGAAAAAAAAAAAAAATTAATTGATATAACTATATACACATGACAATAATAATAAAATAATTTTTAAAAATATTTTTTTATAATAAATATAAATTAATTAAATTATATATAATAATTATAATTATATATATTTTAAAATTTTTTTAAAAAATAAAAATTTATTTGATATAAACAATCCCACACTAAAAAATATAAATATATATATAAATAAAAATATTTTAATAAAATTTATTTATATATCAAATTTTATATTTAAATAAAAATATTTTTTTAAAATATATTATTATAATTAATTATATTTTATATAATTAATAATAATAAATATATTTTAAATTTTTTTAATTTAATATATAATTTTTTATTTTTATTTTTTAATATATAAAAATATTTATTAATTTTTTTAATGTCTCACGTAACATGTTAATAAAATTAATAAAAAAAATTTTTGATATTTTTAAAATATAATTTATTAATAATTTTAATTATATAATAAATAAAATTTATTTAAAATATAATATAATATAATAAATTTATATAATATAAAATTATATTTTAAATAAATAAATAAATAAAATATTTTGATAAAAATTATTTTTAAAAAAAGTATATTAAAAAAATAAAAATAGAGAGGTTGGCCCACACAGAGAAAGAGGCCAAAGTGAAAAAAAAGGGAGTTGGCCCACTCCAAGAAATATGTCATAAAATCACACGAGTTGGGTCCTAAAAATAAAAAATACAAATGGATTGGCCCACTGGAAGAAAGAGACATTAAAAAAAAAAAAAAAGGGACTAAAGGAGGCGCAAAAATCGAGATAATGGCCCAGCCAACTTCTGATTGGTTCGCAAGCCCCGGAGTTGTGCCCGACAAATTTTTATTTTTTTTCCGCCTTAAATATATGAAAATGTTAGTTCTGTAAAATTTGACTTGGTTTTGTTGTGAGGTATAATTTTTAAAAATAAAAATAAAAAAGTATAATATTTAAAATAAAATAAATATTATTTTATAAAAAATGTGCTCTATTATTAATAAATATGTTATATTTTTAAAAAAATTAAATTAGACACATATTTTTACCATAAAAATAATATATATAATATAAAAATTAGTAATAAATATAAAATATTTATTAAAATGCTCAATAATAGTCAAAAAAAAAAAAAATCATGAATACACGTAAAATTTTGGTACGCAATAGCACCGCAGCCGTGGAGTGTTTTATTTTGTATTTTTATATTTTGAGCGTGATTTTGTGAACAGAAAAAAAAAACAAATAAAAATACTTAAATTGGCATACGAGTGATTTGTATAAAAAATTAATTTTATTTAAATTTTAAACGTGTTCACAAAAGAAACACATAACTTTAATAATAATAATAATAATCTCTTACGCCAGCGTACGAGGTGCCTTTAAAGAACTTCAAGGCTTAAGGCCATTGACAAACAAGTTCTGAAAATTCTTCATTTCATGCTTTTTCAAAACTAAACTAAATCTCCACCCCACCGCTGCCATCTTTGCTCTCGGCTAAAGAGATCGCTCCAGTTCTATCTATAGACATTATCTCCACTTTCCATGGCGTGCCCCGCCCGAAATCGGTCTCGTAAGCCTTAAATTGGGCTGACCCAGCAACCCACATTGTTACTCTTTGAACATTTTTGTCAATTTTGCCAAGTTTTCAGTTTGAATATAATAATTCTAATATAATTATTAAAAAATATAAAAATATTATACAAAATAATTAAAAATATAATAATATAAATAATATATTTTTTATAATCATATATATGTATATTTAGACTAATAATTAAAATTAAATTAAAATTTATTAAATAAATTTTTATTATAATAAATTTTTAATGTAAATTACCATCATCCTCGACAACGCAATTACCAAGGCGTTTTTACGCTTCGGCTACGCTTCTTTGCAGCAAGGGCAACTCCATTCTCTGCCTTAAACGCTTCTGCTTCTACGCCTCGCAGAATTGGAAACAATGCAGTTTCCAAAATAATTGGCAAGAATTGGAGGGTCTAAACGGGCTCAACAATCTGCTGAGAATCCAAAATCAACCCACTTGATTCCTTCTAACCTCTTGGCTTTAACAACGCATGACCCTCTTTATGCAAATATAAGCACAAATGTTGATAACTGGATTGGTTTCCCTTTGTCTTGATCGACATGTACCAGTTGAGAGATCACAGTTTCACTAAGTTTTCTTATGTCTTCACGAGACAACTCGAACGTAGCTCTTAGCAAATCGCACGCATCTGGTCCTGATAACCGTTCCAGGCTTCTTGGAGCTGAAGAGCGACCTGGCCAGTTTTGCCCCATCCAGGTGTTCAAGTATCCCATGTCGAGCTCTTCCGGGTCTGGAATTCCTGATCGATCAAGAAACGGGATTAAAAGTTCCGGCAACAAGACAGGATCTTGTTTCTCCTGTTGAATATGTTTGCACATGTTAGCCCACGCTTTGATGAGCATAGTACTGATCTTGCCATCAAGAATGGCGTGGTGGGCAGAGACACTGATGCGGGCAATTGGTGTATGTATTGGTGTGAGTCAGCAGCTTGACGACTTTTATTGCCTGAAAGATGGTTCAAATCTGAATTAGACTCCGCCACGGTGAGTAGAACAACGCAGTCTGGAGCGCAATGGATAACGGGCTTGGCGGAGTCCTGCAGCTACGTGAGCCTGCCGGCGAAAGGGAAGAAGTGTTGGAGAGCGAGGGCAAGAGGGCGTTCGGGGTTTGAGAGGAGCACTGAATTGAAGTAAGTAGGCCTCAACAAGGTGTGCTCATAATAGAAAATGCGCTCAACTGGATAGAATTTGAGCCAGAAAGTACCAAAATAAGTCAGGGGCAGAGATATATCGGTGGCCGACTCCGGCGAGTCGGCGGCTGCTGAGGGGGCGAGGTTGCGGACCTCAAGTGTTTTCAAGGTACCCGCCGGTGATGCCTTCGGCTCAATGTGATTATTTGCAACAATTGTATTCTGAACACATGCAAGCTAATGGCGCCGGCCGGCACATTGTTATATCGATGGGGCCAAAAACGTGGAACAACGTTTATAAACTGGAATCTTTTTTATTCTTTCCATGTTGGATATGTTTATTTATTTATTTTTAATTATAATTTATTTTATTATTTTTATTTTAAACAAAATTTATTTAATATATATACTATAAAATATGAATAAATTATGTTGAAAATTTTAAAATAAAAATTCTTATAAAAATAATCATTGTGTACTTGCACAAAAGAAAGGCAAATGCAAAATGCAAGAACAAAATGAAGACGTCGTTTTCCGTGGCCCGACGGACGTTGACCTTAGCTAGAAAATGAAAATGTCACATCCTGACCAACCACAAAATTCCAAAGTCGACTCCATTTCTCATTTCTCATTGAATATTGGAATGAAATGGAATTGGTTCAACTCGGGAATTTTCGCCCTGTTGTTGGGAGCATTGTTATTGGGAATCGGCGGCCATTTGGCCCAACTGTCAATCCGTTGAAGTACATTGAAAGGAAGGATGATTCCCATATCTCGATTTGGACCTGCTATAATATTGCTTTTTCTTCAAGTTGTTTCCCCGTTCAATTTCATTATTTTAAATCTCTCAAAAAATATCATTTTAACTTAGATTGATTCTCTGCCAGCGTCACGCTGCCCCCATAAAAAAAAAAAAAAAAAAAGCGGCATTTGAGACTTCTTTGCTAAGCTACTTTAGTTACCATCGTAGCAGGAACTGGAATTATTTCATCTTTCCTCTACGTTCGCTTTGAAATCTTCAGACCCGGTAACCCCATTTCAACTCATTTATTTTTACTAAAAACAATTCACAATTTACTATGTAGAATAGTAATTTGATAATATTTTGATATAATTTTTTTATATTGATCTATATTTGTGTGTTATTGTTAACATTGATCTTAAATATTAAAAATTTATATCAAGAATGTAATAATAAATTATAAATTTACTAATATTGATATTAAACATAAAAAAATTATTTAAACTTAATAATATTTGTATGATGAATTTTTTATGAGATAGACAAATGAGGTAATTTAAAAAAAATCAAAAATTATTGTAATGTAAATAATTTAATTTAATTTAAATATAATAAATTAATAAAAAATAAACAGAAGCTTAAAGATATAGCAGTGGAGTTTATTACTAATTAACAGAAATTGGGTCAAGCTCACCTGAAGAAGAGGCCTAAATAAATTAAAAAATAAGAATAGCCCACCCAAAGAAAACAGGCATATGAAAATAGGACAAAGAGGCTCAAAACCCAAAAGAAAATGGCCCAGCCAACTTCTGATTAAATTCCTCAGCCCAAACCAGAGTAGTGCCCGGCAATTTTTTTTTTTTTTTTCCTAATCTTTGATATAAAGAGGCTTAATTTAATATAAAAAGTTAACGTTTAGACTAAATGACCCTTTTATTATTTTGACATAAATTCAGAAATCCCTGATATCAACTGCACCCCTAGGCATAACCATCGATTCAAGTCCACCGTTTCAAGTCCCAGAAAGTCTTTGGTAACTTCCCTGTTGAAAAAGGGTGTATATTCAGGCAACAGATGAGATATCGGTACCCTTTATCCATGTGTTTGCGCATGTTGGCCCATGCCTTAACAAACATTGTAGAGGATTTTCCATCAAGAACTGCATGATGGCTAGCAATTCCAATGCAAAAGCCCTTATCAGGAAACAGTGTTATTTGTAGGGATATAACTGAAGCCTTGGTCTCAGAGTTTGGCAATTCGGGTGCATATATGGACGTGACTCAACAGCTTCATGGACTTCATTGCCTGAGAGACCATCAAAGTTTGCGCAAGACTCTGCAATAGTGAGGGAAACGGTGTTGTTTGGAGTGTAGAAGATGATGGGCTTACTTGAGTCTGCAGGCCACAGGAGGTGGCCAGCTAGAGGAAGGAAATGGACAAGCGTGAACGAGAGTGATTCCCTGAGTTTTGGAAGGACTTGCCACTTTTCCAATCGAAGAGTTGATAAAAACATAGACGCTCAACAGGTGGAAATCTCAGTCAAAGTATGTCAGAAAAGGTTAGAGGAAGGGAGAACTCGACGGCTAACTCGGGCGTGTATTTGTATGCTGGGGAGATTTGGCACTGATCTAATATTTTCACTGAGTTTGGTTGTGCCATATGAATTAGACAAGAAAGATAATTTTGCACTTGATGAAATGTGGGGGGTGGGGCGGGCGTTTGTAATTGAGCTCTGTCCTTGTTTTACAAGCCATATATATATATATAGCCAGCAGGCTCTTAGATTGTGGTCATTTTTGTTTAGTAAAAAGACCCTCGTACTGTTTTATCTTGCGCATTTTTCCAAGGAAACCTTTGGCATGTTCCATCGTCTCCAGTGAAACTCATCGCTATCTTTGTGCCATGTTGTGAAAATTGTTGCTATATACTGCAAAAATAGACGTTGTGGTCCGCCATTCGACCATCCCGTTCATGATCAGCCAATACGTACTTCTAGCATGTAGTTGCAGGTGACGGCGGCATCAACTTGGAGACCTTGGTATTAGAACTGTAAAATGGCTATCGAATCCTTTGTTGATATGAAAACGGTAGAAGGGACCTTTACAGCAGTGTTTTGAGCCACAGATAAACGTGCACAATGTTAATATGCTTAAAGAGTCGGTAAGTATGCAAAATGAAAGCTCTAGATGCCTCGTTGTATCTTATTCAAAGTGCCAGATCGATCGACAAGGAGAACAAAGAAATGGATGCGCAATTGTAGAGTCGATGCTTGGCTTGGTTGACATTGGACAAGGAACTATTCTTTTGTTCGCTCTATAAACTAGGATAAAGTTAAGGACTCTTAATTTTTTTTTTCTTATTAATTGATGCAAAATTTTTTCTTCAACATACCAATTTGTTTTATCAAGATCCTATCCAAACATGTTTGACAAGTGAAGCAGAATTCGTAAATTAAACGTCCTATATTGCATCAATAAATAAAAAAGTTACTTATAAAACCATCAAATAGAGTTTCACAAAGTTTGAGAAAAAAGGAACGTTGAATTTCGTTGAATATATCCTAAGTTATTCTGCCAGCCCATGTTACTAAAGTAAAAGCCCCATGTTACTAAAGTAAAAGCCCCATGTATGTAAAAATTATCTTCCTAAAAACCTACATGCGAATCCTATATCTTAATTCAGTATTTGACATATAAATTTGAATGATTCTTGTTTTTTTTTTTTTTTCTCTTTCTTCTTTTAATGGAGCATTTAGAATGAGAACTCAACAAAAAGCACATAGAAGGAACAGTCAAAGAAATGCTGAAAGAGACTGGAGAACAAACCTTGCTTAAAGAGAGCTCTCATCCACCACGATGGTGGTGGTCAGTACTGGTATGACATTCAAAATTTCTTGAGTGAAATTAAATATTTGGCTTAACAGTAGCAAAACAATGACTTGGGAATCACGGTGCTTATCGGTACAGTACAACAACGTTGCTACACAGTGGGGATAACCGTGTCCTTTCACACTTCATACACCGTTTCCATTCAGTATCATTCTAGTGAGGTTTTGGAACATACCCATCAACGGCAAAATTTCGGGTGGCAGCAGGAATAGCTAACCGAATTCCATCAAGTTCAGGCTTTGCAATCACTTGACAACCCAATCGAGAACTACAAAATCCAAGAAAACATATAAATTTAAGTCTATAAAATACAGAGAAAAAAAAAAAATCTTCTTAAGCTTTCATACTAAATAAACTCACGTCTCTGCAAGTCCAAAGGCCAAATCCAACATGTCATTCTCCTCATCTGTTGGGTCTTCTAATCTGTTATAGTAGTCTACATCCTATAATGAGATTCAAAGGTTAATCCTCCATAAGCTTTCTATGATTATGAAATTGCAGCATGAAAATAATATCACAAATATTTACCGTAACAATCACATGACATGTGGAACAGGCAATAGATCCTTCACATGCTCCTGAAATAATATTCAGTGGTACAGAATCAAAGAACTATGAATTGCTTGGTGAAAATATACAAACAAAAACTTCAAAGAAAGCATTGCAATCAGCATAGCATTCATTGAGGTAGTAGCAAATGGGGGAAAAATTGAACAAAAATATGACAAATCCTTGCCTTCAAGTTCTATATCATTTTGGTGAGCAGCTTCTAGCATAGACATTCCAATTGGGACCTTAATATTATATTCATCCCCATCCTTATCCACAAAGGTTACAGATATCCTGCAAACAATCAACCACTTGAGACCAATGGCAGCAATATCTAACTCACACAGTTCATCCTAAGACAAGAATCTCCTAATCATTAACGACATAAGATCCACATTGCATGGACATAATGGAGGCCATATCAATAAACCAATCAGTTGAGGCATTAATATCCATTCTCAAAGCACAAGAGCTTACTCTTGTTTCTCTGTACTTGCATCAGCATCATCACTACCTGCAGCTGTTGAAGAAAACTGATGGTGTTTCTGAAATGTAGCACTGTGAAAGGCTTTAGCTTCTCGATGAAATTCAAACTGAATTGCAAAAAAGCATGACAACCCAATAAGTTTCTAGATACCATTATGGGCATATAATCAGTTTATTTCCAACAGTATGAACACTGACCTGAGGTTGCCAAGAATGACCATAAGGCCTTAGTATAAGTCCTGAGCTACAAAAAGCTGTAAATTTTCCTGCACAAAGGAGGATGAATATAGGACAAGGTGAATGGACAAAAGTTCATTTGCACAAATAACCCATCTCTCAGCCTATGCTTTCTCCACCAATTTGCTTCCTAAATATTTTGAGCATGGAAGGAAGCATGCTAAAGTAGACTCCACTAGCAACCATCTCAAATAATTTTAATTACAGCATCACATAAAACATACTTCCGGAGAGCTCTTTAATGATTCCAACTCCCAATCTTGAAAGTTTGGAAAGTAACATAGTTGTCCAACAGCTAAATACCTCCCACCTTTCCCTGTAAGAGGAAAAATTCAATCAAGGGATGAAGCACAATAACTTTGAGATAAATATTTATAAAAAAAAAAAAAAATTAAATCATGGGTAAAAAATGCCATCAATTTAGGATCAAACTCACGAGTACCACATAAAGGACCTCTACACCAAAATCAATAACCCTATATATATATATAAAATAGATTAAGAAAACCAATAGCTAAGACAGACAGAATTTTTTGAACGAAAACAAATAACTAAGTATTGGGTAGATAGATTATCAGCCTGCTGAAGCTTCTACTGTCTCGCAAAAGAAAATAAGAGCTTAGGGCCGATAAAATCTTTGGCCATGAAAGCAGATATCTTAAATCTCTACCCAAAACGGCACCGTAACCCCATTACCATATCATACGAAGTTATGAACTCTGAATTGTTGTATCCTGATATTTTGCGACTTTCCGACGCCGACTAACTACGCCGGAGAAACCGACTAGGGACACAACAGAAGTCAATAAAATTTTTCAACTTTTTTTTTTAATAATTAAAAGAAACAGAATCAAAGAAGTGTAAAGAATTTGAGATTGGTATAATGGAACAAACAAAAAAAATAAAAAAAGTTAGGGTTTTTTTTGTGATTCAACAACATTCGTACCTGAAAATTGAATTAAAACGTTTCCTTGCCAATACGCTACCGCTCTAATAACTCACACTTTTCGATATTAAACTAGCTTCCACCTGCATGCACAATGGAAAATGAGAGATTTAGAACTTCGAATTGACGAGAAGAGAACGCATCATTACCTATCATAAATGAATTAGAATTAGGGATTAAACAAACCCTAACAACCACCAGGTTGAGCGACGGAGATGGCGTTTTTGTTCGATTGAAATAAAATTAGAATATACCGCATGGGCTTGGGGGTACACGGGGACAGAGTGAAGAGGAGAGGCTTCAGATTATCATATGATCATAAAACGACGTCATTCGTCCCAGATCTGGGCCGCCTCCCCCCGCCCCTTCGTGTTTTCCAACACGTGCCCTGTATCTAAGAACATACATGTAAATTCTAATAGCAAATATATTTAACACGTATCTCATATCTTATATCTTAGCATTAAAAAAAAGATACATCATATATAACTACTCGAGATGGTTTCTTGGTAGCAATTTGGTATGTTTAATTTAAATTCTAATGTTTTTATTATCCTAAAATAAAAATTTATATAAGATGTATGATGTTAAATTTTAAATTAGTTAATATTAAAATTAAGGTTGAGAGAGTCATTCTAATATAATAATACTCAAACATTAAATTTTTTTTTTTTTATAAAAAGTTTAAATAAAAATATTAACAAATAACCCTCTATTTTAACTTTTATAAATTTATATATATAATAACCAATATTCTCTCATATTAAGGATTATCATCATGTTAAAGGCTATTAAATGTATCCCATTAATAAAACACACAAACTAATTATATCTAATTTAGTATTATAAATAAATAAAACACACATACCTGTGGGGAGTTTTAGGCTTCCATTTCAGGCTTCTTCCAGACAAACCAATCTCACTTCTTCAAGACAAACCAATCTCAACGCCGCCGGCTCTCCCGCAAGGAAATAGCTCCTGTCATGTGATCTCCACCTGCTTGGGTCTTCCCAACCCAAAATCAGTACTATAAACCCCAAACTGGGTCGACCGGGTTACCCTAACGAATACGGAATGTCGGTAGCAAATCCTCTGCTCCTGATAAGGCCCAACTCCAACACCTTTACCGTGCTGCTGACGCTTGGAGCTGCCTTGCTAAGCCCAGGGCTTTTGCTTCTCCAAGGAAGTATTTGACGCAAATGCGGTTGGCAAAAGTAATTCTCTGGCGCTGATTGATGAAGTGGTGTCTTTTCTTCCTTAGGACACATTCCAGCTGAGACTATGCCCTTTCTCTCTGTCAAGAAACCAAGCACACTTTCAAAATTGACAACGGACGGGGCAATTGTGAGTGAAAACAGCGTCGTTTGGAGTGTAAAAAATGATGGGTTTATGCGATTCTGCAGGCCATGACAAGCTGCGAGCAAGTGGAAGGAAGCGGAGGAGTGTGCGCAAGAGTGATTGCTTCAGCTTGGGGAGGATTCCTGAGTAAAACAAGTCAGGGCTTGACGATGAATTGGTGAGTTGGTAAAAGTATTTGCGCTCCACCGAGGGAAATTTTGGCCTGAAGTTTTCAAAAAGGTTGAGAGGAGGTTCAAATGGACTGCTAACTCAGGTGAGTTGAATGGGGTCGGAGCAACTTGGCATTGATCTACAATCTTAATAGAGCTTGGGGTTGCCACTGGAAGATTGGTCGAGATTTGAGGTTGCTTGCAGCTTCCTTTGCATAGGTATTATTTTGTTGGGGGTTTTTTCTCATCGATCTGACATCGGGATGTATTTTTGAGAGAATGCCTTCAGTGAAGAAACAAAAACCAAAAAACCAAAAAAAAAAAAAAGCAGTGGTTGTGCTCGAACAACCTGTAAGAAGTTCATGCAATTGGGTTAACTTGTCAAATTTTTTTTTTTTTAATAAAGATTTCATCTCTTTATGATATTTATGTATTCACCCGCAGAAAAAAAATATGAACTTTTAATAAAAAAAAATATTTACTTATTAAAAAATTTTTGTTAACTCAACTTCAAATGTCCATCAAATTGATTTTGTGGCGTGGCCCGCGGGCTGCTTTGAAGAAATTAAAGGGGACGGAAAGAGGGGCGCATGGTAACGCTCACTTATTTATTTGTTTATTTTTGTACATCTACTTTTATGACAGGCTGTCGTATGAAATGATTTAGAGCATTAGAAATCTCGACAGCTGTCGCGTAGGGAGTGGCCATTTCTGTCATAAAATCTTCACCGTCGTGAAGGTATCATTCCTCCTCTTTAAATAACCCTCTATCCCTTTCTATAATTAGTACTACGCCCCCCGGCCAACTTCCAGCGGTTGGGAAAGACAACCCTAATTTTCTTGTTTTCCACGACTCAAAATCGGGGGTTTTATTAGGGTTTTAAATCCCAAATTGAAATTTTTAATTTTCGGATCAAATCCCCAATTAAAAACCCTATTGACCTTTCTGCCAAAACTAGATCCCTCTCTCTGTCCTTCTCCACTCTTCTGATTCGCATTACTTTTTGTAGCCTCGATTTCGAAGGGTTTTGCGATGATTGAGTCGGTTACCAAACCCTAGAATTCAACGCGTAAGCTTATAAAGATTTTGTCATTTTCATTTTTGTTTCTGTCTTTATTTTTGCTGCTCTTGTTCGAATCTCTGTTTAGCTGCCGAATAAATGGGGGGGGGGAACTGAAAGAAAGTTTTGAGTTTGACTGTCTCTCTCTCTCTGTCTGTGTTTGCATGTTGGGTTCCTACTGGTGTCTTTTGGTGTTTTCTTTAGATGTGCGCGGTTTCTTGACGAATCTTGATTTGTTTTTTTGCTTTCTTTTTGTTTTTGATTGTGTACAGTGGCTAAATGAGGATAAGCGATAGGTCGTTCATTTGTTTGGTGAGAGGAATGGTGCTTTTGGATGCGTTATCTGAGTTGAAGTGATATGAGGTGTTGAACATGAGCCATGGAGGTGGGGAGAGTGGAATAGTGCCTGGAAAAACCCATGTTGCGAAGAGGAAATTCGTTGCTTCTGGTGATGAATTTGCCCAAGGAATTGCAAAGATTGCTGTAGCACAAATTTGTGAGAGTGCTGGATTTCAGACCTTTCAACATTCTGCTCTTGAAACTCTATCTGATGTTACCGTCCGGTATATTCACAGTGTAGGGAAGAATGCACAATTTTATGCTAATTTAGCTGGTAGGACAGAGGTTAATGCTTTAGATATTATTCAAGGACTGGAAGAGTTGGGTTTGGCCCAGGGTTTTGCCAGTGCCTCGGATATAGAGCATTGTCTCTCAGGTTCAGGTGCACTAAGGGAGATTGTTCAGTATGTTAGTGATGCAGAGAATATCCCTTTTGCCTATTCTATTCCCTCTTTCCCCATTATCAGGGAAAGAAAGCGAGGACCAAGTTTTTCGTGTATTGGTGAGGAGCCTTCTGGGGAACACATACCAGCATGGCTTCCTGCATTTCCTGACTCCCAGACTTACCTCTTGTTGCCCACAAGTGATGCAGAGGATGTTGATTCCACAATCAAGAAGGTAGAGCCATCAAGGCAAGAGAGGAAAATGGACAAGTCTCCATTCAATCTGCAGCAGCAATTTAATTGTAATGGGGCTGAAGGCCCATCCTCTCTTGCTCCTGGCACCTCTGGTAAGGCAAAATATATTGCTCAGAGTAATCCATTTCTTTCTGCTCCACTGCAGTTTCGAGACAAAGAAGTGTCTCTCGTTTTTCCTCCAGCTAAACTTGCAAATGAGGCAGCCGTGAGAAATCTTGTTGAGCAAAATAATATTGTGGACAACCCTGTGTCAGTGTTACAGACATTTGCTCCAGCTATTGAAGCCTTGAAAACAAATTTATCTCACTCTGAGGAGGGACAGAAGATTCTTTTGAATCAAAGACCTTTAGTGCAATTTAAGATAGGGAGTGGAAAGAAGTCTTCGAGTCCAGCACTATGTTTCACAAGGCAGAAAAAGGGTGTTGAGACAATGTTTCAGTGTTCTGCAAATGACAATGAGAAGGATGACAAGAAACGGAAAGCTGAGGAAATTCTGAAGCAATCTATAGAAAACCCAGGGGAGTTGGCTCAGTTGTAAATTACGTTTGATTAGAATCTGTATACTTGTTTAGGTCACTAGCAGCAGAAGCTGGTTCTAAAGTAGTTGTAGTCAGGAAACATGACTGTCAGGATTTGGTTCTATACAAATGTTATTACAAACTGCAACTGGACAGGATTTCCTGCCTAAACAAGTTTTGGAGGTATGTGCATGCAGTTTGCTGCTATACATGATATAACTCTGTTAGTGAATGATTCTTTCTAGTGGTTATTCTTCTTCTCTCCCTCATGATTTTATGCTGAATGAAACATCAATCTTGCAAGTATTGGGTTCAATCACCCGATGTTGTTAAGTTTTTTGATACCATTCACTGGGTTTTCTATCGAGAGAAAGTATATTATGATCAGCTTAACATGATCAAATCAAAATGATATTGCAAAATATATTTACACTGAATGGGTGGGTCTCATGGCATGTGTAATTAATTTTCTTGTAGTTGGACTGTGGTTGAATGAGGGTCATCACCTTCTGAAATTGCATTAGTTGCATCCTCATTCAATTATTGGGGGGGAGAGGTTAGAAATTTGACTGTAAATTGTCTAGCTTCACAACTATGTGGGAGCTTAGATAAAAAGTTAAAAATGAGTATTCTATGTCTCCTTTATTTCATTGAGATAAGCTTGAAGGATGTAATTTGGAATCCTGATTGTGCGGTGAGTATCTTTTTCGGGAATTTAAGATATCTAGATGCACATGTATCTGTCTCTCATTAACTGCTTGTTGAAAAGCTTGCACGGTCATTGTTGCTGAAAGATGAATTTCACATTCAGAAATTATCTGCATTACTTCAATTTGATGTTCAAGTTGGGGCCTGAAATTAAGATGTGAAAAGGTGCTCTGAACTCCTTAGCAATAGTTTTGCGGTGATCCTGGAAATTTTTCTTAGGTTATTTTACTGATATAGCTTATATAATTTTCTCAATTTCATTGTATTTATTCCCATTTTTGGAATAAACCATTTCATTACTTTCACTTTAATGAATTCTTGCCACTCAAAATTTGAAATTTTTTTTCATGTGACCATCTATATGAGAAGATAATTTCATTCAACCCATGAACCAGAATTCATTCTACTGTAATAAACCCTTTTTTAAAACTGTACAAGTTGTTAGTTAAATCCCATAGTTTGTCCTGCTATAAATGATGAACTTGGCTAGTATCTATGCTCCTTTGATGTATGGGATGTTTTTGGCTGATTTGTTGAAAAGCATTTATAATGAAAACTATTGTTTCGGCATTTTTAATCTGAATGAAATTATGATATTGTAGACTAGCTGCGCATTATACCAAACTGCTTTGATCTCTGCGATAGATTTGATTGCATTTTCAATAACTATTGCAGTGTTTGTCCTAGTCTTTTGCTAAGACTATATGCAGCATTTTGCATCTATATGGTTTCTTACCTGAATGGGGAAACTAAACATGGTCCATGTTGCAGTAATAGATCATAGACAAGCAATTCCAACTGGCAAGGGTACTCTAATTGTAACTAACATTTATGTGATGTTATAGAGATCTACATGCTAGCATAAGCAAATTTTTACTTCATTCTTCTCTTGTTTTCCAAAGCAAAGGAATAAGGAAAAAGAAAAGCTTAATTTAAATAGAACCCAGATTTGAAAGTCAGAGAGGGAAGAGAGACTAGGTTATTATCTCGACAATTATTAGAAATCCTACTGGGAAAAGAGTCTCCTGCAATGCCTGGCTGGCTGCCCTTGTAGAGCAATTGTCTCAGCAATCACAACTTCGTTTATCAATTCTTTAAAGATCAGGCGCTCAATATCTAAGACCAGCCCAGGAACTTCACTATGGCATGCTGTCCAATGCATTGATTGATGCATCATATCGGCCCATAGAATGCTTCTCAAGTTATCATCCTCTTCGTCTAAATCCCGGCTAGTGTTGCTACTTTGCAACCTGTCTATCTCTGAGCATAATTCTTTCAGAAGCTGATGTCCTTTTGGTCCTTGTTTGGCCATTATATGTCGCGACGGCCACTGCTTGGATGAACTCTCTAATTGTAATTTATGATCAAGAATTTCATTCATGACATCAAACAACAGTTTTCTTTGAATTTTCCCTTGAGCTTCCGGCATCTTCTTTTCAGTGAGAGCTTCATTGATATGCCTGGTGCTAGCCTTGGCTTTTTCCAGGGCAACAAACAAGTTGGGGTTGATTGGGTGGCTGGTTGGATGGAGGTTGATAGATTCAAAATCTTGAAGGAGACCTGATGCTAGAAATATTTCTGAAACGTATCTGTGATTTGGATTGCTGCTGTTGTAGGAGGATGTAATTTCATCACTGATAGGTTCCTCATGACCAGATAATATCTGCTTCTTTAGGTTCTGAATTAACGTTTTCATGTTCTCCATACGATTGTGATCATGCAGAGAGTTGAGGGTGGAGTTTGAGCTGCTGAATGAGGGATTTACTTCTGCAGTATCCCATTGCATCTCACCTGAATTTACTGCCTCATCATCTGTGGAAAAGAATGTTGAGCAACTGTTAATAATTAAAGCATCTCTAATTGAAAAATGAAGCATCTCTCCCTCTTTCTCTCTCTCTCTCTCTCTCTCTCTACACCAATTTTTTGTTTTTCTTTTATTTTAATAATTTGTGGAATTGATTATCTGCCATTGTTGTGTTTATTTCTGATCTACACTACTCATTTTCTTTCTTCACATCAATGAGGATGCATAATTCCTCAAGTCTATGTTATCTAAAACTTCAATTAGGTTATTGGAGTCACTGTCTATTAAGTGATCCTACCGTTAATGAAAATTGATTTCTTCTTAATTGGAGATGGCAATTCATCACTGCAGAATGCTGCATCAAGAACAGAAATGGGACTTGGCTGTTCTGAGGAAAGTATTGCAGGTTTTACAATTGATCTGCCCTTGGTTGACCATATCGCTGGATTCTGGATGAAAGCAAAATGGATTAGTCTCACTATATCTATCAAACTGTGGAGCAGACTGACTGGAGAAAGAACACATACCTTTTGTGTTCTGTGAGATTGTGGTGTAGAGGTGCCACTGGTCTTATTAGATCTATCTATGCTCAAGACCTCTTCATCATTCTGTGAGGCAAAGCTAATATTGCTCTCTGATTGTAGAGAAATTGACTCCCCTTGGTAACTGAAATCTCTCGCATAGCTGCTGATATCACTATACTCATCGACACTTGGCTTTGGTCTGGGTTTTCTGCGCGGAGAACTTGATTCTGTTTGCTGCCTAGTGGGCTGCCTTCTTGTCCTGCATGAGTCAGGTGATGGTGTCACAGGACAAGATTGCTTCTCCAGCCCAAGCTTCTTGTGTTGCTGCAGCAGGTTCATGGAACTTGAGCCCTTACTCATGCTGGTGCTCTCTTTGGTTGGGGTCCGCATATTGTTCGTTGTCTGTGCCAATCTAATCAATCTGGAACCAGTGTTCTTATCAATGGGTTCAATGAGTTGGCTGGAATGCCCCATAGGATAACTTCTTCTTGGACTCAGATCCTTAGCAGTATGTTTGGAGAGACCTGAACATTTTGTGCCTGGGTTCATTGAAGATGTAACATGGCTGTGCTTTTCAATGAATTTTGCTGGTTTCATGATGACAATTGGGGATTTAGATGTCTTTGGTGAATTGGTCTTTGTTAAGGTGGAACTTGGGCAGCTCTCCTGTAGGTTTTGCTTAATTCTTAAATTTGAGCCCTGGTCAGGAATGCTATTACTGCTTGTCTGACTTGAAAGATTTGAAGCATTGTCTCTTGCCTTTAGCACTTCCTTAGTCTTCTGCATTGTTTCAAGTATTTGTTTGAGAGCTCTAAGATCTTTTCCAGACTTTTGGAACTCGAGCTGTGCCAGCCTTTTCTCTATCTCACCATAGACAGAAAGAGAGGAATTTGAGGATCTGATTAGATTTCCCTGACCCTTCAAAGCTGTTGTTTGACAACCTTTGCCTCCATCTGCCTGCTTCCAGGGAGCTGGTTCTATTGGAAACTTGGAGCTTTCCATGGGCTTCTTGTCTGCTTCAGCATTTCTCAGCCGGGGTGAGATTGATTCTTTGCGGGAATTTCTTGGTGAGCCAGAAGATAGATCTCTCTTGTTCTCATAGGTTGTTCTTGATGGGACAGAAAATGGATCATTTTGTACATCTGAGATAGTATGGATCTGCCTCGTTTGATTTCTATTGGTTGAAATGGGTTCTGGGAGTGTTTCCAATCCCATCAATTTGGCCACTACACTTGACGGTCCTCTTTGGCACCCTGCTTCTTCTTGCTGGTTTAAGACATTGTTTGAGTTCTCATTCCCCTTGGCCAATCTACCCAGAACATTATTTGGTCTTACTTCAGCAGTGGAATTCCTCATGGAGCCTGCTCTACTGTCTAATGATAGCCTTGGGAGATCCTGAAGCTTTATGGTAGATTTGAATGAGTCTCTTGATTCTCTTCCATCACAAGAGAATCGTCGAGTATCTCTCAGTGCAGAAGTTAAAGAGTCATGCTTTACTTCACTGGGTTTGCAAGATGCTTCTTGAAACTTATGAACTTGAAGTGATTCTTTCCCACATGAAACCCTTGGGTTGGCAAATTGGGAGTGCTGCAAAGGCCTGGGTGAATCAATGTACTTCAACGTTTGGCCCCCAGATTTTGCTTTTCTTGTTTTAACTGATAAGCCACGGGCTTCCCTGTATATGGAATCTTTGACGACATCACTGAGATTGACAGATAGCTGGCTGTCCTGCAAGGAAGTACTTGGCTGGCAAATGGCTGAATCCCAAGCACGAGTCTCAGGAATGATGGTTCTGCCTAACACAGGTGGCTCCACCTGAGATTGTTTATTGCATTCCAGTGATGAGAGACTAGATGAGTAAGTGGATGATGACAAAGAAGTTCTTGATGATTCAGTGGAGATTCTATGCTTCTCTTTCATGGCCTTTTGGTATCTTTCCTGCAGTTATAGGCATATTTGCTTGAGCATATTTGCCTAGTACCTCCAAACAGGTACATCAGATCAAGTTCTAAAAGCTTACCTTGTTCTCTGGTTCCCTTTTGGGTTCTACTTCAAGCCTGCCCCTTTGACCTGGAAAAAAGGCTAAATGTCAGTTGATGATACTGAGCTCTGAGCAGTCATACATGTTCTTGCACGAACCGTGAAATAGATTCCAGGTTTCTGAACATGTATGGTATACGTCCTTGTAAATAGAACAGAAATGAATAATTCGAACAAAGGCATTCGGAGACATTGTTTGCCAAAAATTGCTGCAAGTAATTCATAGAGTAGAGGTTGCAAATCCGAAGTCTTATATTTTGCTAATTTCGGCTATAAGATTTAGCAACGTTATTGTTTTTGCTATAACCTATATAAAATAATTGAAGGTCTGATACTTCTCTCTATTTTTTTTTTTTAGTATGTAGGTTAAATAAATTTACAGGAAAAAAGGGTGCAAGCTTCAATCAATTCTAGCCACTTCAGGCTTGGGACATGAGAGAACTACCAAAAAGGCATGTGGAAGAAGTAATTTATCTTTCAGACAAACGAAATTGAACTCCAAAAGCTATCCTGATCACAACGTAGCCAGCCAAGAAACATTACTGAATTCAGATGTAGCGGGAAGTACCTGGGGGGAGCCTCTTGTGGTTTTGACCAATAATACGGCGGCCACCACCTAGGAAATGGGGGCGGTCAAAGAGTTGGAAGATTCCATTCATACATCCAATCTGCTTCTGCAGATCTGGTTTTTCATCTGATAAGTTATATATGAATTTTGCGGACATCTCCTCTGTTTTCAGCTGAGCTTTCCAGAAAGAAGAGAATCTTTAGCTCTCACTGAGTTGTCCCAATATTTCAACTTGGAAACAATATTCAGCAGGCACTTGCTCTACCGAATTTAATCCTTTTCTTGCTAGTTACAGGTGGGAGGTTACGTACACTACCTATAGACATCTCTGCACCAAGAGCTTAGAAAAAACTGTTCCTTCTAGCTGTCCTTTTAGTTGTCTCTTGTTTGGGGCTCCGGAGAAATTCTTGTATGTAGCAGAAGCGAATGAAGGAATAGGATAAGAAGAAACCAACAAAAGAACTCTCATCATTTCTCCACACATAAGCAGTAAGACAATTGTCTTCTAGGCTTCACAGAACAAAGCAGACAATATCTTCTGCCAATGCAAGAGGTAGGAAAGAAAGAATGGAGGAACCCAACACCCTTAACAGTTGCCACACCGGCCCCCACTTCCTCGGGAGTATGAAACGTGATTATAGCAGATAAGTTCTGCAGACCCAAGGAGAGAATTTTTTTTTCTTTTCTTTTTTAATTTTCTTACATATCAAGATAATGCTTAGCCATTTGGCCCCCTCTAGGAAAAATGGCAGCTGCTAGATGCTGTTGGTTTATATTGAAGGATAAGTGCATGGTATGAAAACACCACCGAAAAATCGGCTTGGGACGAAAGAGAACTGGAGCCAGCCTTTATTTATTACTAAATTCGTGTAAGAGAGAGAGAGAGAGAGAGAGAGAGAGATTTGACCTCCCTAGGGTGGAAAATGAATAAATAAATAAATAAGATAATGATCCCAATGGTGATAAAATGAATAAAAGAGAGAGATGGCGAGAGGGAAAAGGAGGGAGAATGTGTGGGTCAGATCTGCCGTGGTGTATTTCTCTCCACTTTCATGTGGACGAAATAATGTGGTTGGGTGGGTCACTGGACATCTCTACATGAGCATGTGGATCTGTCAGGAGTGCAAAGAATTTATAGCTAAGTGGATTGGTGTGCTGGAAACTAAACCCCACCTAATCCAATCAACAATTCTCTTGCAATCCAACTTGCCAATTTATAGTTTTGTTGAATTCTACCTCTTCTGAGCTTTCAGTCGGCAATGGCAATACAAGGAAGAATGATTTCTCTATCAGCCGTGCCAATTAGTGGCACCGTGTTGCCTATCTCTGCGCAGCCTATGCCACTATCCTGGTTTGGCTGGCAGCTGGGGTTGTCTTGCAGAAGTGTAGCCCACTTCCTGTCTGAGTTTCGTTAGCTAATTGATTGACTTTTTCACCCCCAAAAGTCCAAAACATTGTGCAATCTGTTTAGCAGTTTATACAAATTTCCAATACACAATATAGGCTTTTGTCCGTACCCTTTTAGTCTAAATTATCGGCCATTGCAATTGTTACTTGAACGAAATGGAATTTGCACTTACTGGGACCCCTTGTGCCTACTGCCTGAGCAAAGGACACAGCTTTGCAGGCAACTTTACTACTGGGCGAATCCTATAGAAGTAAAGCGTGTAAGGCCAGCCACTGTTTAAATTGTAATACTGTAACTCCTCGAAAAGTTGACCTGTTTATGATGCAAAGAAATGGCATCGTTGATTTTTGGGCAACCATCTCTCTCTGTTTTTTTTTTTTTTTTCCCTCTTTTTGTTCTCTTTTGTCACTGGAATATGCCCCCGGCGACTTTTTGGTGAGACTCTCAGTATTCTAAGGTTTGTCATTGTGCTTCGTTGTGCTATTGTGTAGTATGTACCGGAAAATATTCAATGCCCTCTATTTCACTTATAGTATATTTCTCTAATTCAAGCTAGCAAGGCATCTGCTATTGGAAAACATAATTTGGCGATATGTGCAATTGTATTTATGTACGCAAAGCAGGAGGGGTGGTCCAAGGGACATGGTTACTAGATTTTAATGTAAAAACGCTCGAACAACTTCAGCCCAACAAAGCGTTTGTCATGGATGAATTTTCAGAATTTGTGCATGTGTCTCAACCAATGGGAAGCTACTTGGAAATTTCATTTTTTTTTTTCTTAGTATTAAGGTTATGTGTTGTTAGCTTGCACGCATCACATTCATGCAATTCATGCCTTGATTCCAAGCGAAACGAAAGATAAAAAAAAGTGTTTCAAGTGCACAAGAGTGGGAAGGGATTTTTGTAAAAATAGTATTTCCTTGACTTCAAACCAGCATAAAAGCACTAAAAAAGTTGTCTCTTTGTGACTGAATTTCAAGATTCAGGCACTACATATACCTTACAAACTAGACTAAGTTCTAGGGCTGTTGACGGAAGTTGGCCCTCTCGACTGTCATACTGCTAGTCTCAAGGAAACAGAAATTACCAAAGCTGCCTACTTAGAAATACGACAATGTTGAACGTAGCTATACAAAATATCAATGTAGTATATATAATAGGTTTAATATAAAAATTATTTATAATGATTTGTGTACGCTATTTTTGCATTCACATAGATTTTTCCAAAAAGGAAAAAGAACGAAAGAAGAATGACAGAGGAGCTAGGATCAATCATCAAACACCACGATCGCTTTAGGGTACGACTGAAATCAATAATGTGAATAATAATGGATGATTACTCATTACCCCAAAGATATTAACATTTATTGTAAGATTATTGTCGCTACTTGATCAATTATACAATAAGGTGCAATTGTACAACTGCTTACCTACCAGAGTTAGGCTAAATTGACTCATTTGTCGGTTCGATCAAGAATTCATCATGTGTCAGCTGCATTTTTCACCTTTTGGATTTTAAGACCCTTAACCCCCCTAAACTCAAAATTATCCACGTCAAACTCTCTTAATTTGGAATTGAAACATATCCGGAAAGAGCCTATGATGGTTGGAGACTTGTTTAAATTTATTTAATCAAATTTTAATCGGAATCCATTCTAATAATTATTCATTTAACAGGAGTGGTTGCACACTCAAAAGTCCATCAAAATTAGCAACTGGGAAAGGGGAAGCTGCAATGACTTTCCATTGCAGTTTTCCACTGATTTCTTTTCGCACCGTTGCTATCAAATTACTGGATACCATAAAAGAAAAAAGAAAGGAAAAAAACTCACTGCCACCGCAAACAGAAACAAAAAGGGTCAATTATTAATTTGCTTTATACAAATTGGGAGAAATTGTGCGTACATTGACCAGTCCACGGACATTTATCAGATGCAAAGCCAATCCCATCCCACCCGAACCAGGAAGCATCTGGACCACTTCCGGAGTTTCCAAAAATGAGCAGATGATAACACTCACTCAAATGCAAAAATGCAATGTGGAGGTTTGAGATTATCGAAGGTCGTGTCACATGTCCGAACATTCTTTATCAATGATGGGGACTGGTGCCGCTGCTCCTTGCAAACGTTGCGGTCATTACATGCCATATTTCTGAGGTTTCTTCCAAGAAACCGTGTCTACTCTTATAATAAATGCCATTCTGCTACTCCTCGAGTTCCATGCTTGCTTGAGGAGCAATCTTAATGTTAGCAAATGTGGTCCTCCCATATGCATGTCTTGAGGATTTTTAATAACTTAGACAAGTGTTAAGAGTCTTTTGAACAAGAATGTTAACCATTTAAATGGGCATAAAATGATCATTCTACCCCACTCCCACTCTTTCTCTCCGCGTCTCTCACATGCACAAGGTTTCTCATAGCATAAATACACAAAATTCAACATAATCCCACAAATGTCTCTTTCTTTAGCAGACTTCCCGAGTGGAATTTCCAATTATACGTTTTTCATTTACTATATGGTACGTGCACAAATTTATAAGTGAAAAATTTTCAAACCCAGTTGGAAGTTTTCATTGGTAATAACTTCAAAGGTTTTATTTTTTCATCTCGCTCGAAATTATGATATTTATTATTTTTTGGTCCATGTTGCAATTTGTACAATGTCATTATCCTTTTATTGTTGGTGTTTCCGAGGAAAGCAACGTAGATGTGGTCCTCTAATTTACATCGACCTTTCACTAACGCAGCACTGTGCCATCACCTTTCGTTGAGGCTCTGTGAATAGTGTTTGCTCATCAATTGTTATCTGGAACCATTGGTCTTCGTCGAAGAAACTTGTAGGAATATAACAAGCAGAAAACGATGGAGGGACACTGGCCAGCTGAAAATTGATTAATTTAGCATTGAATTATTAATATTTATATTAAAATTAATTGAATATGGATCAAACGAATATTTATACTCTATGTGTCAGGATCCAAGGAATTGCACGATCTGGGAAAAGAAAGGCGTTGGTGAAAGAATACAAGTTGATACAGATTCACAGGAATCATAGAACGCCAACGAAGATTCAACTTCTCATTCTTCCAGTTAAAACATGGGATACGTCCATGATGATGATGAACATTGTGAAGCAAATGAATCTGTCCGATTGATGACTTGCAAGCATGCCACGTGTCCTTGATCATGTGCTCAACCATGATGGGGACCTATACCTAGAAATTAACTAAGTGTTGTAAAATAGGACAAAAGAAAAGCATTGATTGTTTTCTCGGATCAAGAGAGAAGCGCCCCGTATAATTACATCTCTTTTGTTTGCAGTGCAATGTGACGTGGATCATTGGGTGTCTGGCTTCTTTGGTACAAGGTTCAAGAGTTATGACAAAGTGATTTTAGGAGGAACAGATTACTTCCCATTCACATGATGATCCCTTCCAAGCTACAGGCAATTGTTCAACTTCTGCATTATTATCTGCATAAGGCTATTCATTTGTATAATTTATGGAATATAATAAGAGGAGTGATTGTGATTGTTAAATGGAAACGATTGAAAAAGTGGTGCGAACCCACATGCATAAAGCAGGGGTATCACATGAGAGATGCCATAGCTTTCATTTTGGCAGGACCAGCCCAGCCACATCTCCATCAACTTAAACTAGGTTCCAAGAAGCATTGCTCCACCAGCCAACCATAAGTGGCACATGATGTCCCTCAGTTTTCTCCTACCAGATCATCAAACTAATTGGTGGGGTTTCAAAAGACGATAAGAAAGGATAAGACCCCAGAAGTCCATAAAATAAAATAAAAAAGCTCTATATATAGTCAGAGACAGGGAGATAGAGATTCCCAATTAGAGAGCCAAGTGTATCTACCTACTGTCACATCCTGAGAAATTTCAATTTTCACAGAGGACCTCAAGATTGTGTGACCATAAAACAAGGAATAGTTGCACGTTAGCAAGCGTAATATTCAATGAAAGTTTAAGTTCAGATTCTTTCTTATCCTTTTGGTCACATGAAATGGAAATCTCACAGATCTAGCTTGAGTTACAAGAGTTCCAACAATTGTGATTGAAATCCATTTTCCTCGCTTGTTTTCCATTTTCACCGGTCAGCACATCGGTGGCATTACACGTTCCAAGTTAAGGAAGAACATGGCTTGACACTGAGTATGGCTTAATGCCCAAGTGTGCCTCGAAGATGGTGGGCCCAGCAGATGAACTGCATACTCAAAGCCTCTCATTAACATAAAATTATATGTTAAATTAGTGTCATGTGTCATACGAAGCTGTTTTGCTATACTTAACAAATCACTGATTCTGAATCCAATTTTTTATATGAGCAATGTATTGCTTCGTTGGATTGACAATCACAAAAAGTCAATACCAAAATTAGAATCAGATTGCCAGTTCATTAGTGCCACGGACTATCTCTATGGCTATATTGCACATGACAAGTTGATCAAACTTTAATTACCCATTAAATGCATCCATATGGGTTGTGTGGCTTAATCCAATTAACTTAACAGCCTAGCAACCCGCGTTGTTCTCTCAGTGAAATTTCATATTTGGGTTCATGCATCCTAACTAGTGCGTTCCAAAAATGCATAGAAAATTTTTGGGTGGACTTGGAAGACACTGTTGCATTTGTGCTTTATCATCAGATGCACCAAGGACCGTACCCTGTATTTTGAAAATGATTAATTACCATACAATGTGTCAGGGTATGGGCATATGATTGATATATTGTCCTTTTATATGATGACTATATATAGTAGACTTTGTGCAAGACTTCTGCGGATCAAGCAGAATGGGCATTGGGCCCTTGGCGGGATGAAATTTCAATACCAAATCTCTGTGCAGGAAAGAAAAATGATGCAAGAAAGTATGATGGGAATGCCAAAGTCGTCCATTTCTGTCCAGAAACTGCAGTCAGCAACTTTGTCAGGCCTTGGGTTGGCCACAGTTGAATATGCAGTGTTCCATTTCTTGTTATCATTGTGCTTGTCTGAAAATGACAGTGGGCCTGTAACAGAAAAAACAAATAGCAGACTCCCACTAACTCAGATGAATTCATCCAATGGCTCTCCACGCTATCTCGCTTCTTGGCACGTATCATTATACATCATGTGTCTGCTAGCGGGGGTGCGGGTGTGGGCTTGTACGTACCGTACTTTTTTCTTCTCTTGTATTCACCCGCAGGGACTCCAACGATTTGTGATTTTAATTATTTTGTATCATCTTTTCAATGGTGATTAGTACAACAAAAGCAAAATTATAGTTGGGGTTTATCAAAAGTCTTGTCATGGTTCACTAATATTCAGTTATAAGCAACTGTCCAGTAAGGGGTTTGAGGGAACAATTCCATCAAATCCCCACTTAAACCTTGTCATTTCAATGTGATTATCGATCCCTTTAAATCATTTAAACCCACCTTTGGTTGACTAACTCAATTACACGAACACGTGACCAACTCGTGTTTGATTTATGCTTGGTGAGATTTCACTATCATTTTCGTTTGTTCCAAGCAAGCGTTCTTCGAGCTACTGCTTAAAGATTTCCGTTGTCAAAAATGCTTACAGATTGTAATAGTTTTTCCCCTCACAGATTCGTGGGCACATCTCGTACCATTTACAATGCCCAATGGACCCCTATACGGAGCCTGAGCACAAATGGGCTGGCTGAATTCCTGAGCAAGTGAATTAAGGGGTCTGACTTTAAAACAGGTCGCAGCTCATCTCCAGAGTGGCATGGTGCACGCGAGCTAACCATACTATAAACTAAATAATCTAAGCGATCAACGCTACGTTCCATGTGGGTAGGCGTATAATCCCTTGGCCAGCCATATATGCAGAGATTTATGTTTCGCTTTGACCTAGTTAACAGAGATAAACTTGAATGTGGCAACCAACAAGGAAATTGGCAAAACGAGCAAATACACAGTCAAAGCCAATCAAATACGAAGCACGAAATCGAGCAGTCCAAAAAGCAGATTGGCAATCAGACTCAACAAGAGTACGGCGCATCCCATTACAAATCTGATCAGCCTTTCTCAACAATCATGTCTCATTTGAATGAACCATCCTCTGATTTTCAGGGGATGTTACAAAATCAATAAATCTTCAAGGGAGTGGCCCTCCCGCAAGGTCAATCCAAATTTTTTTGGATCCCAAAGAATACTGTTGTCAATTGCTCTGTATTGAACTAATCCACTAGATCTACTCTTTGAGAATAATTAAGAAAGCAAGCCATGCATCGACTGGTGCTTGGCTAATAAGTATGAAAGCTAATCTATGTCAGCTTTATCTAGTTGGATGGGGATATAATGACATCATAACCTGGAGGTAAAAATCCCAAGAAGCACTACTTTCAGTGACAGCTTTTTGACCAAATGGGTTTTGCCCTATATATATTTGTACACTATCAGCTTCGGCCAATTGGTCCAGATAAACTCTAAGATCACCTCCTGCACCTGGCATGAGTTGGAATAAGTTTATACTAACTTGCCTCATCTTACAATGACAATATTAAATGTTATGCGTGACAATGTTAAACATCACGCATACGAGGAATGTCACAAGGGTTAAAGAATAACTAAATGGCATTCCATCTTATTATCAGCTGCAAAAAATAGAACCAGTGACAGGTCTCATCTCAATTTGTCTTACCTAGAGAATTGTCGTTCACATCCTGAAACTGGTATGGATAAGGAAAGATTGCGGTATGTGCCTGTAGATGAAACCAAACATGCAGAATTAGGATGTTAATCCAAATTTCAAAAGACTAACAAACAGAGGTGTCTTAAGAGGAGGAAAATGTTCATCTCACAAACTTACTGGATTAAGCAAAGCCTTGTGAGGGGAGTCATCCACTAACAAAGTATTTGATTCATTGTAATATCCCTTCTCCCAGGGAAGTTTAGGGTCATGTTTTTCCCAAATTTGCCTTAGTTCCTTAAACACCAAGGCCTTATGCCTGTTTTCAAGCGTACTGAACTGAGTTGCAGTGCAGTGCGACAAATCCTATAGAACAGTTACACATGATTGGAGATGAAAATTTTCAACAAAGTAGGGATGCATACATAAACATATTGGATTGAAAGATAGCATTGATAGTTCAAGTCTCGTAAAGAAGGTAAAAAAAAAAAAAAAACTTATGCAATTAATGACATTCAAACAAATTCCTGCACCACAGCAGAATTGCTACACTTGTCCTATGTGCAGTTGGCAGATCCATGCCGCAGCAAAGCATCCAACAAGAACAGAAAACCTCCTTCAATCTAATGAAGCACACAATTGAGTTTAAGGCATTGTTGCATTTTGAACTTTGTGCAATGATGAGGTGGTTCTCACTTCAGTTAAGCATCAATACATGCCTAGGCATAATGAAATTCTTTAAAGCATCAACTCGCACATGCACTGGTAAGATGCATTCTTTGAAAATTGAGGATATTGGCAAACACAGAAGCATAAACATTGGACACTAAAATAAATTGGTCAATGCAAATGTAATATTACAGAATAGCAGCACAAATTGAATAAAACGCCTAAACAAATGGAAGTGAACAGTCTAACAATGTTTACCCAGCAAAACAGTAACTTGCGTTTCATATCTCCCAGTAAATACTCAACCACTCTGTCAACATTCTTCCTGCAAAGAGTAACCCTGGTGTAATTATAACTTGTTACCAATTCAATAAAAGTTCAATTCCGGGTATACAATTACCTAGCTCTTGAGGACCAAATGCCCACTTCAAATCTCTCAAAACAGAACTTAAGAAAATCAAGATAGAAGGGTCTCTTAAAAACTGAAACATGTGAGACACTAAATCAGATGCAATTAATTTGAGCAAAACACTTGAAAAAATGTGATATATGGCAATAGTTCTCACTTGCACGACGTGAAATTTTTATGTCTGGCCTGCAATCCTTTGGAGGGTCTGGAACTATATCTGCAAGCAGCCCATTTAGATCAAGAATAAGGAGTTTTTTCCTGTAAGGACTGATGCTTGCTCTTATTGGCAAAGACAACAATGTCTCTGGGGTAGCTCCATCTTTGTCACTATTTGCATGAGGAACATGACCACTTTCCCTCACATTGGAGAAATGAAGTAACTTGTTGTTTCTTTTATCTAATAAACTTAGAGACAGCATGTCGCTCGAAGGATTTGTACCAGACAGGTCACCTTCCTCAGTGTGGCTATGAGCTGGGTCCCTAATATCAGGCACATTATATTTTCTTGTATTACTAATTTTTACTTTCTTCTGGCGAATGAAACTTGCTTCTGAATGATCACTGGTGGTTTCCATTCCTGTTTTGCAGGATCAATAGACAGCAGTTTCTGCCTATTGGCTTAACTATATCAGCTGGTTTAGTTCCACAACCCTTTGTCTCATTTCCCTTCCCAATTTTTTCCTGCAAGTTTCTGAAACAAAATCAAGAAATAAATTCTAGTTCCCCACTGCATTGCAATAAAAAGGAAAAATCACAAATACAAATTCAAAGGTAAGAAGAGTTGCATAATTTATGATCGGTGGCTGATGGAGAAGATAGCTTCCAAAGAGTATGCCAAAGAACAAGGACAAAGCAAAATGAGTATAGAGTATATCAAAGTTGGATGACATATTCTAAATTGTTGAAGAAACATCACTGTCTAGGATTAAGAACTAAGAAGAGCCTAGGTCAACTAAAAAAACTGAAAAAAACAGAAAGTTCTATGCATTCATATTATCCACCAAAACGTAGACAATTACAATGGGTTAGATATGAGTATAACCCATAAGTAGTTTATGCAATGCATCCTGGGCCAAAACGAATCTGCAAAAGGACGATTTTCCTCTCTAAACCAATGGGATTGGTTTTGAAATAGTGTATCAATCAGATATATAGAGAAAGGAGTTTCAAATTACATCAGCAGCAATTTGTGAGTAAAAACAACTACTTTGCCTTACTGTCGATGAAGTTAGATGGAGAGCATCAGATTAGCAGAAGCTTCCTCAATTGAAGCTCAAGGGTTCTACAAAGAGGAATACTTTTCCATGCTTCCTTCTAAAATCGATGGGCTTGCCTTCTAACTAAAGGAGTTATAATTCCCCTCAAGGTGGCCTGGTTTATACTTCCATGGGTTACAATGAAAGTCGGGAACTTCATAACTAATTGTGCCTTCACCTACCAGCCAATTTACTCAACAGAACCAAAAGGACAAGAAAGTCAAAAATACACACTCTTTAGCCCTTTAATCGCATGAAAGTTGTGCGTAAAATACGGGAAAGGAAAAGCAATAGCGAATTACATATTAAAGGTGACATGGAACAGATAAATAAAAGATGGAGAAAGCCATGATGGAATTGCTACCCATAGTGAAAGCTGCTAAAATGACTTGGTCCTTTAGATTCAACACAAAACGCAACCAAAGCGAAAAAGTCAGAGCCTTTTCACTCATCATACATGGGGAAAAACAGACAAAGGCAAGCACTAGAATAGATAAGAATAAACAAATAAAAAAAAAAAGTGAAGGAACCCCAGAAACCAAAAGCAACTAGAAGAGCATATACCATAGAGAAAACAGAGAAACATCCAGGAAAATCAACTGGGCAGCTGACATGTATTGTAGACCATTAAACTAATACTAAAAAAAAAAAAAATTTCTTTCAAGGAATTGAAAACAAGATGATGAAGACAATTACATCAACTATAAGGCTGGTAAAAAGACAGAGAGAAAGACGACTGGGGAGACGACAGAGATTTGAAGCTAACAGAGATATGGCTCGGGAGAGGCTTCTGTAAGGACACGAGCATGTTTTTTTTTTTTTTTCCGGTCTTAGTAGGAATGGCCTCAACCACGTGAAAAAATAGATAGAAATAATGAGACACTAACAAGAATTCGAAGAAAAAAAAAAAAAAAGAGAAAAAGGTCTCGAAAAGAGGAGAGGGGAGAAGACAACCCGCCTCAGAGGAGACAAACGGGAAGCTTATATCCTACGACATATGGATGTGGTGGTAAACGTCCAACTCCCACTTCTCGTGCATATCCCAGGAATCCCTTTGACCCAAAAGGTCAAAAAAAAAAAAAGAAAAATTGCCCAAAATGGGATTCAAGAAGACAAAAACGGAAAACGCAAAAAAGAAACTGCAGGTGGGTCCAGGTCAGAACAATTCGTTGTCTGATCTCAGAAGCTCCCCTCGAGTAGGGTTGGGTTTTGGGCTAAACCAATTGGGCCGAAGAAAACCTTCAGCATCAACCCAATGGAATCTGTGGTTCAATCATTCATGGACCGGTTGTCCAGCTGGGTCCAGACCTTGATTTGAAACCATAATAAAAATTTCAAAAAAAAAAAAAAAAACAGGGAAGACCAAGCAAAGCAACCGACGCGTCGCCCCAGGCCTTTCGAGTTTCCAACAACCCTATCCTTTCCTTCCTCCGCGATCCCGATTCTTGCCTCCCATAGCATGGCCGCCGCCGAGCCGACCACCTAGAAGCGACTCTGGGAAAAATAAATAAATCAAAGATCAGAATTCCAAAATCCCTAACCCTACTCAGCCGAGTACGGAAAAACGGAGAGGATGAGCAGGAATTCTGAGAGGGAAAGGGATGGGACCGACGATGATAGGCATAGGCATAGGGATAGGGATAGGGATAGGGATAGGAGGAGAAGGAGTAGGAGTAGGAGTAGGAGTAGAGAGGATGAACGCCGGCGAAAAGATAGCCATCGGAGGAATCGGAGGGAGGAGGAGATTAACGGAAGAGCGGCGGAAGAAGCCGATGATAGGCGTAGGAGGAAGGGGAACAGGAATAGAGAAGATGAAGACCGCCGGCGAGAAGATAATCGGCGACGGAGCTCTGCGAGGGAGCGAGAAGAAGGGGAGATTGATGGAAGAAAAGAATCTGACGAATACTCGAAACCTCAGAGGCGTGATGCACCGGACGGCGGTGATTTGGGGCGAACCGGAGGTGTTTACATTCCGCCGTTTAGGTTGGCTCGGATGATGAAGGAGGTGCAGGATAAGAGCGGTGTGGAGTATCAGCGGCTCACTTGGGATGCTCTTCGTAAGAGTATCAATGGGCTAGTCAACAAGGTCAATGCCACCAATATCAAGAACATCATCCCGGAACTGTTTGCCGAGAATCTGATTCGCGGAAGGGGTCTTTTCTGCCGATCATGTTTGAAGTCTCAGCTAGCATCTCCTGGTTTCACCGATGTTTTTGCTGCTTTGGTTGCTGTTGTCAACACCAAGTTCCCTGAGGTTGGCGATCTTTTGCTCAGAAGGATAGTTTTGCGGCTCAAGAGAGCTTATAAGCGGAATGACAAGGTGTCCCCTTTTTTTATAAATATTGTTCAATCTTAATGTATAATAGTAGTTGATTTTTTGAGCTGGTTCTTATATATGTATTTATTTTTTGGTTGTTTTTGTGGATCGAACAGCCTTTATTGTTGGCCGCTGTTAAATTTATAGCACATTTAGTTAACCAGCAAGTGGTCCATGAGATTATCGTGCTAGAACTCCTTGCTGTTTTGCTGGAGAATCCCACTGATGACAGTGTTGAGGTTGCTGTTGGTTTTGTCACAGAGTGTGGCTCCATACTTCAGGATGTATCGCCGAAAGGCCTGGATGGTGAGTGTGCAATTCTACCTCTATCTTTTTGGCTGCAAGGTTCAATTGTGATCCTTTTCAAATACATGTTGGTAGTCTTAAACTGTTTTTCTTTTCTTTTCTTAAAAAAAAAAAAAATATATATATATATATATATATATATATATATATATATATCTTTAACTAAAAAGACCCTGACCCCTTCTGACAGCAATTCTATCAAGATATAGACAAGGGACTACTTAATGTGCATGCCATGGACTCCTCCTTGATTACAATTCTGGATCAACCTAGCATTACACACTCTGTAAAAATAACCTTTTCCAATGACTGGGATAAACCAGTGAAAATTTCTTTGATTTCTAAATTTTGTTGGCTGTGTTTACAAAACATGAATTCTGAAGCTTTCGATGGCTTGATTATGTGGACTTTTTTGAGGTCCTTAAGATCTGCTTTTCATAATATTGATGGTTGTGTATTTTGTGTTTCCTTTGGAGCTTATATATAAAGACTATGCAATCTGTTATATGTTGATCCTTTCTCCCTTTCAGAGTTTCTTAAACATATGACAGTTGTGGCTTGTGATCTTTGTAGGAGCCTTTGAGCGATTTCGTGGAATCCTTCATGAAGGAGAGATAGACAAACGGGTTCAGTTTTTGATTGAAGGTCTTTTTGCTATAAGAAAGGCTAAATTTCAGGTACTTTATTTTGTCTTTCTTTGATGTTTGAATGTTGTGGTACCTTCTGGGTCATGTAACTTTAATTGTCCTTTATAAATACTTTGTATCTTCAGGGTCATCCCGCTGTTCGTCCAGAATTGGACCTTGTAGAGCAGGAGGACCAATTAACACATGAGATATCTCTCCAAGATGATATAGATGAAGAATTGGGCCTTGGTATGTCTTATAACAATACCTGTCTTCAACTGTTTGGTTTTCGCTCAATGGCTCAGTATGGTTGTAAATGATCTTTTTGATCTCGTTGTTCAGATATTTTCAGAGAGGATCCTAATTTCCTTGAGAATGAGAAGCGCTATGAAGAATTGAAGAAAAGCATTCTTGGTGAGGAGTCTGAGGACGAAGAGGATTCTGATGCAGGCTCAGATGATGAGGATGATGATGAGGATGAAGAATCTGGGGAAGAGGAAGAAGAAATGATGAAAATAAAAGATGAGACAGAGACCAATCTTGTAAATCTTCGAAGGACAATATATCTGACGATAATGTCCAGTGTGGATTTTGAGGAGGCTGGCCACAAACTGTTGAAAATAAAACTAGAGCCCGGACAAGAGGTAAGCAACAGATTTTCTGCAATTCCTGGCATCCTTGTAACTCTTGTGCCATGAATCTATATTTGGTTTCTCTTGATCTACATGCAGTAATCCAAGTTTTTCTAGGAAATATAATTTTGAGTCAGTCTCTGAATAAGGTGCTGGAAGTGTTCTTTCTATTCAATAAGTTGATTTTTTTAGGGATCAAAATAATTTGAGGGCTGTTAAGTAAATCCCTTGTATTGACCATTATGTTGACCCTACTTCTCATGATACAAATTTTTCATTTGTTTTCTTCTCCTTTCCTTCATGGACAGCTCACTTCCTGTTATGCTACCCCCTCTGTTTTGTCTCCTCCTATTTCTGTTAGACCTGTTGTGGAGTTATTACTTACTGGCATATCACATTTAACTTTGCCATTGCACTGCATTAGACTTTTTATTATTTTTCCTGAGACTAGACATTTGCCTTTTGTTTTGCCTAATGTAGATGGAGTTGTGCATTATGCTTTTGGAATGCTGCAGTCAAGAGAGAACTTATCTCCGCTACTACGGTCTTCTGGGACAGCGGTTTTGCATGATCAACAAGGTGTACCAGGAAAATTTTGAGAAGTGCTTTGTTCAACAATATTCTATGATCCATCGGCTTGAAACAAACAAGCTGCGAAATGTAGCCAAGTTTTTTGCCCATTTACTTGGGACAGATGCCCTGCCTTGGCATGTTTTGGCCTATATACGATTAACTGAGGAGGATACTACTTCTTCTTCCCGTATATTTATCAAGATTCTTTTCCAGGTAAGAGGAGCCCTGCTTTGACACCATATGGATCTCTCTCTATTTCTTATGCTTTTTGATGTTGAATGATTTTTGTATCAGGCTTTTCCTTGTGACATGATTTGTGTGTTTGTTTGCTTCAAGTTAACATTTAATCTTCAGCTAGCCTGCAAAATCATAATCACGTTCTCAACAGTATGCATAAAAAGAAAAAAAAAAGTATAGAAGAATGGATAGGCAGAAATTGCTATTAGATTTTTTTTTTATCTTTTTGGTTCATGAATGGAAATGGGTAGGCATAAAAATCTTGATGGTATAGAGTTTCTTTCAGCTCATTTGTTTACTCAAGCTTTTTATTCTCTGGTGCAGGAATTATCAGAGCACTTAGGAATTCGGACCCTAAATGAGCGTCTTTCAGATCCTGCCATGCAAGAATCATTTGAATCAATTTTCCCTAGAGATAATCCGAAGAATGCACGGTTTTCGATCAATTTTTTCACGTCCATTGGATTGGGTGGCATCACTGAAAATTTGCGTGAGTACTTGAAGAATATGCCTCGGCTTATCCTGCAACAACCTGAAAGTCTACCGGACTCAGAATCTGAAGGTGAATCAGATGAAGAATCCGGAAGTTCTGGTTCATCTGACTCAGACTCTGGTAGTCCTGAATCTGAATCAGGATCAGATCCATCAAGCTCTGAGGAGGATGAGAGAGCTCGGAAGCGGAGTAGGAGACATCAAAGGGATGAGAGGCAAAGGAAAAGAAGTAGGCGAAGTTAGGGAAACTTGCAGCTGTAATGAATGTTGTGTTTTTACTGGAGAATTCTTTTGATTTCACTTTACTAGTGTGGCATACCAACAATTCTTTTAATTTCAGGGGCTTTCTTTTTGTATTTTTGACCCCCTTCTCTTTTTATTACTCTTGTCAGCTGTTCTTTGTGTTCAAACGTTGTATTCAATATCTAAACGCTGGAATAGTGCTCGGAATGCTATATGAGGTCGTTACTAAGGAGAAAGATGCAACTTTTATACTTAAAGCAATGGGCCGACGAGATCCAAGAATGCATGGAAAAGACAAAAGGCATGCCTACTAGAAAGCGGAGCCGCATGGAGTTGGGACTTTCACTTCAAATGAGCTTTTAGAAGGACTAACGCTGGAGAATAGCTTTTGTGCACAAACGGGATGGAGACAGCTTTGGAGCCAACGGCCTGTAGCCCTAATTGCGATCGATAACCCCAAAACACTCCAACCACGTCGATGGAGAGCCCACAAACAAGTGGACCTGGGAAAACCCCGAGTATTGGACTAACTATATATGTACAATTGGACTAACTATGTTGTAACCGACGACACCTATCCATCATTAATGAAAAACAATGCGACCTGATTAAAGAATCACCTCTGTGTACCCCTCGGCAAAAGTCATGACTACGTTGATAAGTTAAAATTTTGGCCGCATCGTGTGCCCCGTTCCCATTCTTTTGAGTCCTTTATCCCGTAAGTTTTAATCGAAGCGAATTCAAGTGTTCCACTGATCGAAGACAGAGTCAGAGAGAAAGAAACAGAGAGATACCATAATGGTCGCATTTGCACAATTGGGAAGTTAACTAAAAAAATATGTAATGGGACATGGGGTGTGGCCATTTAAAGAAAAAACCCGGCAACCCCTACCCTCCACCACCCCACGCCTTGCTTACATAGGGAAAAAGAAATGTACCCAAGTCCAGCACAAGTACAAACTTTTCATGTGACCTGCACAAGAATGAATAGCCAGGAACCAATATTTAAGGAACAAGAACACTATAGACCATATAACAATTATGTTGCTCATCATCTTGCCACCAAATGGAAGCTAAAAAAGATACTGTGTTGAGGCTTCATTTTCACTCGAAAGAAAAGGCAACGTAGGCCAAGAAAGAAGACTTTAATATCCATTATGGAATTGTACAATAAAATGGAGTTTCGTCCGTCAATAATGTGCAGCATGCAATGGGATATTACTTTTCTTCAGCACACAAAAAGCCAATCGATGGTTAGTTTGAGAGCTAAACCGGCTCGTCCTCTTAATTCACAATCTATCGTTTTCTTTCCACGCCAGGACCAATGATTAAAGCTTTAATTGTAGAAAAATATTATTTTTAGCATACTTGATGAGTTTTTTCAGTTAAAAATTTTTTATTATTATTATTTTTTAAATTTTTATTTTTTATTATTTTAAAACTAATATATATATATATATAATCATATTTAAAATATATTACAACTTTTTATTCACACAATTAATAATATTTATCATATCATTTAATTTATTTGAGATTGATCCCTTGAAACTCCCAAAGATAATGCCATATACCCATGAGACTACAAGAGAATATGATTAACTCTAGTCCTCTAGAAATGGTTTTCTAACTAAAAGGTTCGGATCACTCACCTTTATGGTCAAAGCCTCAAGCCTACATGAGTTATTGGTCGAGATCTCAAGGATCCCAAGAACTTGAAATTTCAGATATTAGACGTTTCTCGCAGTCCCCCCTGCTTCCTCGTGTAGAGCTTAGTCGACAAGGTATAGAATCACTGCTTGCGTTGGTTTCTTTGGCAGGTAATTAGAAGGAAGGATTATTGATGGTTATTTAGATTCTAAATTTGTGCTTTCATTTCCCAACAAAGAGGATTTTCAAACTCCTGCTGGCTTCATCCATGTGCATGTCCTCTATCTCTTCTTTTTGTATATATAAAAATATTTTTACTTGAAATTTCGTAATTTTGAGTTTTGAGTAAAACAAAAAGAAAATTACTCTTTTAAATAATCTCTATTGTTTTTTTTTTTTTTCTAATTCATCGTAGGCCCTTTAAACTGTGAGTTATACAACAGGGCAATTCTTTTAATTTTTTTAGATTTCACACTTTTGTTTAATTTTTTTAGATTAAGATTAAGATTAAAATTTAAAATTTTAAAGATAAAAATTTAAGTTTTTAATTAATAAGATTTTTACTATCAACAACAAAAGTTTTTCTTAAAATCTTTGGATCAAGACCAAAAGGCTTAGGGGCAGACCTGAAATAAATGCAAATTCCAAAGAAATAAGTGAGGCCCATTGCGCAATGAGACTGTATGAACGAAACTATTCATTCCAGTCTTGTCTATTTTGTAGGCAGAGGACCCCAATGAGCCTTAGTAGGCCTTTTCAACAAGAGGGCCAGGCCCGATTTATTTGGGTAAAATTTAACAACAGGCCCTAGATGAGTCTGGGTCGAGATTCAGGTCCAGCGGGTTTGAGCTCTATCAACCCAAGCCAACTATGAGACACGCCTAAAATGATTGATCCCAAATAAAATTCACGGACGGCCCAAGTTGCATCAGACCCATTTGAATATATATATATATATATTTTTTTATATATTTTTGTTTAAAAATAATTTATTAAAAATTTTATTGAACAATAAGAAATACCACAGAATCGGACAGCTCTCTGCAAGTTTATTTCTAGGCACCAGGGTCTCACTTTGACCTCAAAATGGAAGAGAGCCAAAATACTCGTCACATCCCGAAATAGAAAATGAGAGGAACAGAACAAACGTGAATCCCTCCCATGTTTGTCGCCTATTGCCCGTTTGAATGCCAACGTTCGAACAAACCAACAACAACGTAGCCAGGCCAGCTCACCCACCAGAAAATTGACCCCGTCAAACTCATCCCACAATCTCTTTCCCCCCTCAATCTGCGTCTCTCTCTGATAAAGTTCTTATCCAAAGATCGAATCTCTATCTATATAACCTTTTATATAAACTGGTTGGTGTTATCTTCGTGTCTTGCATTGCCTCAAATTTGTCCATTAACAGCAAAAGGCAAGCAAAACCCACTTGCAGAGATCTCTCTACAAGTGAACTTTAGATTCGTGTCTGTATTGTGGTCATAACACATTACAAATCCTTAACAGGTTAATTAAAATTTGCTTTTTCAACTCATGATGCGGTTGTTTTTATTCTCTTCTATTTATTGTAAACCCCATCTCAGGATCTTCAAGTTTCTTGCTTTATCTTTATCCCCTTCGCATGATCTTGCATTTTGTGTGTCTTGGACATTCGTATTTAGATCTGCTTAGATTTTGCTCGTGGGAAAAAATTAGTGAAGGGAAAATGCCGCAATGCGACGCATGTTTGTTACGTTAACACGTTAAGGTTTACATAGAGTTGAGCGTTTTATGTTTATTATTGTGGATAGATGCAATGGTAGTAATTCGATAGAGAAAGGGACTTTCCTTTGTGATATGTTATGGATTTTGCTGTATGAAAGTTTTGTGTTTGCTAGACAATGTTGAAGGTGTAATGGAGTTGGCCAATGTTATTGAACTTGCCTTGTTTTGAAGCATGAAAGAAGTTATTCCTTGTTTTAGTGGTCTTGGGTGACCAATTTATTTTCCTTTTGCAGGACAAAGAGAGTAACAAATATCTTACTTAATGTACGTCGCTAGCTATTGTATTACCAGTTCTTTGGCTAGTTAGAAGAACAGGTGATTGTCTCATTGAAACTCTGGACTAATGCACATGGTATTAACGTAGCTTGAAAGTATGCCCAAGTATATTCACTGGGATTTTTCTCGTTGTTTTGGCAATCAAAAGTGGTTGTTTGCTGGTTAGATTTCCCACAATCTGCGCTATAGAACTTCCGGTGATTAATAAGGAAATTATTTACAGGTTCCAATTAAAGAAAAAAAAGAGGGGAAAATGGGACGTGGAGTTAGCAGCGGCGGGGGACAGAGTTCTTTGGGATACCTATTTGGCAGCGAAGAGACTGCGAGCAATGCCTCGGCAACTAAGAATGAGGGACAAACTACAAGCAATGGTTCTTCTCCAAACCCTGCTGTTGTTTATTCACCAATTGACAAGCAGGTTCCAGCAGGCATTCATGGAACCCTCACAAACAATTACTTGAGGGCAGATGGACAGAATTGCGGTAACTTCATCACGGTATGATGCTATTTTTCTTACAGTTCAAAACACTGGTCATTTTCTGTTCAACTTGTTCTTAGCTTGTTTATCTTTGCAATAGTAACACTTTTTTCCCTTGTCCAGTATGCAAAACAGAACGATTCGGTACGGTTGTATTAAATGTTCAAGTTCCAAAATCCACAATTAGGCAGTGTGATGAACACGAGATGCTTTCCTGCATCGTCCGTACCATTTAGTTCCTTCCAATATGTTTTGATATGCTAGCCCCAAGGTCAAGGGTGTTTAATTATATCTTCTCATTTGTGCAGAATTCATGTCTTATAGCCATTTTGGAATTACTAGTGCCCTATAACTTCTTGTTTACAGTGATTACAGCTGACTTTCATCCCTGTCAAATGCTAATGTCTTCCATGTGCCCCTTGAATATTTCCTACCGTGCATGCGATCTAAATCTTGATGTAATGATTTCTATGAATGGCTGCAGGATCGGCCTTCCACCAGGGTTCATGCTGCCCCTGGCGGCGGATCTTCTCTAGATTACCTTTTTGGTGGCAAAGGAAACTGATTTGTTTGCCATTCAAGACTGCACAGTTACTCTGATGTTAGCACATATGATTCAAAGTTTAGGGAGCTTAAAATCTCTTCCCCAGGAATTTGTTCAGGGAATGTATCTTTGACCAGTGAATTGTGTTCCCATCAGTGGGATTGGTTATCCTTACATGAACCTGGCTATGAACGTTATGACGAAAAGCAATTGTCTAATGTACATTGATCTCTGTTATGAGATTTGCTCATTCATTTTCCTGGATTCATGTTTCTATCCATAACTTCAAGAGCTCATATGACAAGCTTTTGCAAGATCAGGGGGGCATCTCGTAACTTTTGATTGCCTAAAGTGGAAATAATGAAAAGATGGACCACATGTCTGCACGAAAGCCTGGAAAGTTGCCAATACGTAGAAATAAAAAATAAAGATTAAACCAAAAATTGCTCCTTATGTTATAATAATTTTTGATAAGAAGAGTTCTTTTTATTTTTTCAAAATTACTCATTCATATTGCAAAATTTTTTACTTTAAATTTTTTAATAATATTTTTTTATATTAATATTATTAATTAAAAATATTTCTATTAATATGATTGTAACTAAATATTAAATAATAAATTTAATAGAAATATGGTAGATATTTATAATTCACAATGTAATGTTAATATGATAAAATTTTAAATTAAAAAATTTTATAATGTGAAGAAATAATATAAAAAAATATTTTAATCAAAAATTATTAAGACGTAAAAAATATTTTTTTAATTAAACTTTAGAAATAAAAATACAGCATATATCCCAAATAATTTGTAAAAAGGGACACGATTTTAACCTTCCTACTTCCATTATTATGAGCTGAAAGGAAAAATAAAAAACAACTAAACACCACATAGAATATAGTTTGTGTGATTAATTTGTTATTACAATGAAGTAATTTTACCCTTTGTTTTTTTTTTTAGTTGTTGGTAATTGTTCACGCTCATTGTTTTGTCTAAAAACGAATTTAACCCTCGGATTGTACTAATCCTCAATTAGATACTAGAAGATGGTAATTACACGAAAAATGTCATCCAATTGTAATTTTAATGGTTAAAAATTTGATTAAAATAAAGTTTAAGGCAAGATTGCAATTTGGTAAAAGGTTGGGGTTTGCTTTTGCTTCCCCACATGTAACAACGCAACCGTCGGAGATAATTTATTTCACGATCACCATTTCATAGGGCACGCCATAATTAATATATATATATATATATATATATATATAACTGAAATGCAATATATTATAAAAAAATACTTAATATTTTTATTTTAAATACATTTTCATTTTAATTACTAACTTTTCCGTAATCCCAATTTATAGCTTGGAAAAAGGCCCAGCTAGGGTTTCTCTTTCTCTCTCTCTGTGTCTCTCTCTGTGCGCAACGAAAAGGCCGGTGACAATGACGACCATCGTACCCACCTCGGAGGAGGACCCTGCCCTTTCTGTCGTCCGCCGCACCTCCGAGTTGTCCTGGGCCGACGCCGGTCCCGAGGTACTTCTACGCGCTTACAGACACAGTTCAAACATGCTTCTCATGTATCTATATGTACATGGTACAAATCTGGGTTTGAATATTTGGATTGATTTTGATAATGGGTTGGCTTTTTTTCACTTTGCTAATTGAATATTTGCAAGAAAGGTTGATGCTTCTCTTGTTCTTTGTTTTCTATGGGAGGGGTGGCGCGTGTGAGATTTTTGGCTTGTTTTCTTGACATCGTGAGTGATGGTTCGTTGGTTAATTTGCTGATTTGCTGTGGTATTGATAATTGGTCGTGGGTTTTGGGAAAATCTGTTTGGCTGTTGAGAATATACAAGAAAGTGTGACTTTTATGGGTTTGAGGTAGATTTTTTATGGCTTGAATTGATTGGTAGTTGCCATTAGGATTGATGGTTTTGGTGGTCGATATGTTGATTTGTCTCTGTGGGTGGACATCAATTTAAGTTAGTTTGACCGTGTATGTATGTTGGTTTCTTTGTTGCCCAGGTTATGGATGAACAAGTTAAGAGACTTTTTCGGGAAGCTGAACTGTGTATTGTGGATGGTAGATGGCTGGACTTAACATCTTTGATGCTTACTTCAGCTGATATGGTTTTCTCCAGCTCCAAGTTCTCAGAGAAAGGTAGTGTTTTAGCCTATGATTGCTTTTCTTGATCTTAATTTTGTCTATGACTATTTTTGTCACACCAAATCATGGGAGTTTTCTCATTGATATGTAAAAGATTCTTATTTGCACTTCTTAGAAAAGGAAATGTCTTCCCAACTCTTTGCTTTGTTAGACCTCATATGAATGCCTATTTGGTTAGGGTCAACTGAGTCAAGTCAGATGGAAACTGATTTTATGAGCCAGAATGAGCCACATGTTTCTTAATCCAATCCCTTCTCTAGCCATTTTCTCAAATCCATTATGCTCCCCTCACAAGACCCCCACACATTAAGTTACTTCAAGCAGTAGTTGACCCCCCACACATTAAGTTACTTACTTCAAGCAGTAGTTTCTTTCTTTCACTTCTTTCAGTAGAGAAACTTGAGATATAATAGACAATGTAGCACAATTTTAAGTTGGTAGAATGGATCTGGTTGAAGCATCAACAATTGTGATGAGCAATTGGCTTTTGTGAGCATAAGCATAACATGCTGCTTGTTATTTGTTGCCCCAGATCTTGAATGTGTATTCACTGTTATCTGCAATCTTGTCACCAAGTCGGAGAATCTTGATGAAGTTCTTGAGATGACAAAACTTATATGTGCTAAGGTCACTCAACAGCCAACTGACAAGCCTGCACTGCGCCTTAAAATGTAATATTGTAACTTCATTTCAGCTGACAAATCTTTTAAGGCATTTTTCTAATGCTTGCATCTTTTACCAGCTTGTTCAATCTCTATAATCTTCTGGAGAATGCATATTGCTGCTTCTATGTTTACATGAGGGCCTTAGATTTGGCAGTGAGTGGAAAAGTAACTGAACTGGTTGTACCTTCATTCAAGAAGATTGATAGTTTTTTGAAAGAGTGGAATCTTGGGATCAAGGATCAGAGGCTACTTTTTCTCACCATTTCCAATGTGTTGAAAGAGAATAAGAGGTATGGCAGTATTACTTACTGAAATTGAAAACTACTTTTTCATCCATTTGAGTGCCATGTAAAATTTTTCTTGCTTAGTTGTGTTCGCAAACATTGTCTTCTTCTCTTATTGCATTTATAGTTCAGCAAAAGATTCCTTCAAATTCCTGGCAAAGTATTTAGCAACTTTCTTTGGTGAGGATGCACATACATTGGGTGAAGCCAAGGAGGAAGCTGTCCACACGATCATTGAATTTGTTAAGGCTTCTGACATCTTTCAGGTATCAGTGTTGCTGGATTTAAAGATATTATAGGTCACCACCTTTTTACATGAAGCTTGAATGATGGCTGGTTTTCTAGCTCTCCATGATGCATCTAATGCAAGAGAGTTCATTGTTCAGAATGAAAAAGGGGCAACCATCCTGAAATAATTTAGACATTTGCATGTTTTAGAATAAAATCTAGAACTGAGCCTTGCTTGGTCATGCCTGAGTGTCTGGGCTGCATTATGATTCTTTTCAAGTAGTCTTTTGGCCAGCAAACTCTTATGTTGGCATCCTGTAGGGATGTTGGAACTTTGTGTCCTTTCATTCTTTTTGTTTGCATTGATGCATGCTATCTTCATACACCTTCTGCCTTTTTAGCAGTTCTGTTGTCTGAATTTGGTGATTAGGAATTAATCTTCTCTAGATTTGTTGCAGTGCGATCTGCTGGACATGCCGGCTATAGGGCAATTGGAAAAAGATCCTAAATATGCATTGGTGTATCAACTTTTGGAGATCTTTTTGACTCACAGGCTGGATGCCTATCTGGAGTTTCATGCTGCGAATTCTGCTTTACTGAAAAGCTATGGTAATAATTATTCTTATGTACAACAATAATAATTGTTTTAAACATATTTTCTTGATGTAAATTAGTTTTGAATTTGCTTTCTGTGTGGCATAGGTCTTGTCCATGAAGATTGTATAACAAAGATGAGATTGATGTCATTAGTGGATCTTGCCTCCAATGCATCTGGTCAAATCCCCTATGCTGTTATCACTGATACTCTGCGGGTAAATTGGCTTGGTATTCTGTTCCTGTAAATATGTTTGTCATGTCTTGTTTACTTTGCTGCAAATTTCGTTGCAGATTAATGATGATGAGGTGGAATTATGGGTAGTTAAGGCAATAACTTCCAAGTTAATTCAATGCAAGATGGACCAGATCAACCAAGTAGTGCTTGTCAGGTACTCTCTCTCTCTCTCTCTCTCTCTTGCACAGACACAAAAAAAAATAAAAAAATAAAAAAATGGAAGGAATCATGACAATATTTTTGACTCAATGATGCATTTACTTCTACTTGAGATGCAGTTTTTCTATTGAGCGTGTATTTGGGCAGCACCAGTGGCAGGCACTTAGAGAAAAGCTAGCTACGTGGAGGGTAAGAACTTTTCACAAGCAATGCTGTGTATGTATGTATCAGGTCCATTTTCAATGGCCAATATATGCCCTTTTCTTCATGTGAGCTGTCTTTTTATGTTGTATGCAGCTAAATATGCCACATGTTTGATAGGCTTGGGAGGAATTAAATTTGTATTGATAAAATAGGCATCTAGTGGACTTAATTTATAGTAGTCTTGCGAACAATTGAATTTCTGTTGATAGAATATAATATCTAATGCAACTAATGTTGTGCAATTGTTGTTCTTGATCCCAGGGAAACATTCTACATGTCATAAACACCATCCAAGCTAACAAAATAACGGAAGACAGTTCCCAGGCAATGCAAGGCTTGATGATTCGGTAATTTTCCTTATTCATCAGTGATTTTGTTCCAAGGACTGCCTTTATCCAGAGATGGGTTGAAACTTGCTGTGCAGCTGAGCTACATCTTTATCTTTTATCTTGAGATGGGTTTGTATTTGATGTGGGACTGGGAAAATTTTGACAGATGACTACCTCAGTCGTTGAACACCGTTCTTGCTAAGAGCTGTTATGGATGGGTCATAGGTTGTATGAGCCATACAGGTTCCATTGTTACGTTTTAGTTGCGATGTTAAACCCTGCACTAGTGTTTTGCAATTTAGTCCGAGATTTCACCATTAACCTTTGGTTATCAATCGCGAATATTTTATTTTTCTTTTTCTTTTTTTTTTTTATTTTAAGTTTTTAAATTTAATTTAATTTATGAAAAAAAAAAACACCATGATTAACGAATGTTTACTCGCGCAATGCACTGGTATTTTAAAATGTTGGCAGGAATAAAATATATAAGAAAAGTACAAATAAAGATGAAAAACACATTATTGAAAACGACTAAAAATTCAATTGAAATTCTTCCCAGCATCATGTATCAGAATGATCATTCAATTTAAAGTTATCATCTTTTCTTTTGGATAAAAAAAAGTTCTGTCGTCTTTGCTTTTAGAAAAGTGAATGAGATGATTGAGGAGATGGGGCAGAGCAAGGGACTAATGAAGCAACTTCTGTTGCCCCAGACCCTGAATTCCAAAATCAAAGCGAAAAGGGAAAAGGTCTGCTTCAGACGTCAATAGTACAGGATGAGATGAACGACCTTTGATCACAAAAGATGAAAAAAAATAGTAAAAAGATTGTATTATTTGATAGGATATTAAAGGTCAGGCATCTACTTTTAACATGTTCCCATTGTGGGCCGGGTTTTTTTCCAAGCCGAGTCCCGTATATGAATTATGGGTCACATTTCATGTGAAAGGAAATTATAAGGTTGTTTCCAAGGAGTTGTCTTGGTCCTGCTGTATAAAACTGAATTACCCTGAGTTTTTTTTTTTTTGGGTTTTGCCATCAAGAATTGACGATTCTTGATTAAGGAAAAAAAGAAAAATTAAAAAAAAAAAAAAGGAAAAACCCCTCAAAACGTAATTACATTGCCCTGGCAAGGGAATTGTAACGGGCAAATTTTGATGTTAGCTGTCATTGGAGCGGGGTGTCTTGATTCATTTAATTTTAGGATCTCGGAAACAAGGTTTATCAAAGCAAGAAAATCTTTAGAGAAGATTCTGGGATATGATTATACACCAATCATATCTAATTTCAAAATCTTGGGGACTCCCTTCTAAGTTTCCTCCATCCAGACAATTAATCCCCCAGCGCTGCATTGCAAACTCTTAACCTTATGATACAAAACATTTCCATTTTTTCTGTTACGTCAGAATGAAACCCATTTTATTGTTTCGGCGAATGCTCGTATCTTGCGGAGATCAAACTAGGTCTGATCCAGTTCGAGAGGTCTAGCACGGTTGTAGTTAGGGTCTTTATTAAGTGAACTAAATTGGATCGAAATCGTGAACTGAGGCTTCGCGCTAATTAAAAAATTACGAACTCGCAATAAGTGGCAATTCGAACCCAAATCAAATTCAACTCAATCTGGTGTTAGCTGCCTTCAAGTTTCATTAGAGGAATTTACAAAGCAAGCAGTTTCATTTTTCCAACTCCCCCAAAACAAAAGCACTAAGACTAGGTGGGGAACCGAAATCATCAAATTCCAAGTCTAAAAGGCAGACCTGAGGTCTTCCACTGAGGACTTCGAGGCAAAAGTTCTAATTGCATGAGGTCACTGTTATTAATCTTTTTTTAACTTTTGCTAAAAAAAAAAAAACCTTTTCCGACAAACTTGTTAGCAAAGGTTTTTGCACTTACCCTGAAGGTCTCCAATGCTCATTGCCTTACTGTTAGATGAATATACCCCCTCCATATTGCTCGATTTTCTGCAGTTCCAGTAACCTTTCCTTGTTGCATTCATGGACAAAGTTTCATCTTCGAAACCTATCTTCCTCTTGGTTTTATTAAGTCTGTTGATTCATCAAATACCAGTTGCTGTCTCTAAACCTGCTTACACCCCAACTGATGCCATTTTCGTGAACTGTGGCTCCTCTGCTTCTGTAACAATCAGTGAACGTGAATGGACAGGAGACTTGGGTTCAAAATTTAGTCCCCTGGAATCATTTGAGCATAGCAAATCAATACCTGCTACGGCTTCTACACCAGAAAAATCTGTGAATGGTTTCCCTCGCACGAACGCCCGCATCTCTCGATCCCAATTCACGTACACTTTTCCTGTCACCGCTGGCCCAAAATTGATCCGCTTGTGCTTTTTCTCTGCTACGTACCAGGGCCTTAACAATGAGACTTACATCCAGGCAACGGCTTTCTTCGATGTCAAGGCAGGTTCTTACACTTTACTCAGGAATTTCAGTGCTTCCATGCGGGCTGAGAATTGGAAAGAAGAAGCCTTCTGCAACGAATACTGCATATATGTCGAAGTGAATCAGCCGTTGAATGTAACATTCTCTCCTTTCTTTGGTGATTCCAATGAGACATTTGCTTTCATCAACGCCATAGAGATTGTGTCGATGCCAAGTGACCTTTACTATACTCCACAAGATGGTCCAGCCCCAACTTTAGTTGGCCAAGAAAAGCAGTTCCCTGTCCAAAATGATAAAGCTCTTGAGATGTTTTGCAGATTAAACGTTGGAGGCCAAACCCTTTCACCAATATCTGACACTGGCATGTATAGAACGTGGACCGACGACACAATTTATGTCTATCCTTTTTTCGGTATAATCTCTGCTGAACCACATATTTCTATTAATTTCTCAAGGATTCAAGCATACACAGCGCCGGAAAATGTCTACAAATCAGCTCGGTCAATTGGCAGGAATAAAACTGATGGTCTCTTGCAAAATTTGACATGGCAAGTACCACTGGACCTGGGATTCAAGTATTTGGTAAGGATTCACTTCTGCGAATTGGATCCACGAGTGAAGGTCAAGGACAGGCTAATCATCATCTCTATAGACAATCAGACAGTTGATTCAGGTTTTGATGTATTCGGATCAAGCGCTGGTAGAGGGATCCCAGTTTACAGAGACTACATGGTGACAAATGCGGAAATAAGCAATGATAGTGATTATATGCTTTACATAAGTCTACACCCGAGTGCATCCAGTTTTTACGATGTTATCCTGAATGGCTTGGAGGTTTTCAAATTGAGTGATTCTAGGGACAACCTTGCCGGAACCAATCCTCCATCACCTATCACTCCTCCTCCTCCTACTCCAACACCACTATCACCAGCAGCTGGCGTATCCAACACTAATAAAGTATTGCTCACTGCGATTGGTTCTAGTCTAGCAGGTTTGCTGATTGTGATTTCTGTAGTGTGTTGCATAGCTATTTGGCGACTGAGGACGAGGAAGCACTATGGCTCTTCTTACGATTGGCCATTGATTTGTTGCTGGTGGTTGGGCCCTTACAAGGGAAAGTCCTCGAGATCAAAAGCCCCTTCACTGCCAGAGGACCTATGCCGCTACTTCCGACTAGATGAAATTAAAGCTGCAACAAACAACTTCCATGAAGACTTGGTCATTGGCGAAGGAGGTTTTGGAAAAGTCTATCGAGGTGAGATTGATGATGGAGCTATGGTTGTTGCTATCAAGCGCTTGAATCCAGAGTCTCAACAGGGTGAACGTGAATTTGAGACTGAAATCAAGATGTTATCCCAGCTCCGTCATGTCCATCTTGTTTCTTTGATTGGATATTGCCATGAAAGAGGTGAAATGATCCTTGTGTATGAATATATGAGTAATGGAACTCTTCGAGAACATTTGTATGATGCAGATAATGATCCGCTTCTGTGGAAGCAAAGGCTTGAGACATGCATTGGTGCAGCCAGCGGGCTGCACTATCTGCATAGGGATACAATACGCCCAATTATTCATCGTGATGTCAAGACAAGTAACATTTTATTAGATGAAAACTGGGTTGCCAAAGTTTCCGATTTTGGATTGTCCAAAGTCGGTAAAGATAACAGTGGAGTTAGTACCCAGGTAAAGGGTACTTGGGGGTATTTGGATCCTGATTATGCACGTCTACGGCAATTGACAGAGAAATCTGATGTGTACTCATTTGGTGTGGTGTTGCTTGAAGTATTGTGTGCTCGCAAAGCTCTAAACAGAGAGTTGCCCAAAGAGGAACAATGGAATCTAGCCAATTGGGCAAAAAAATGCATCAAGAATGGCACAATTCATCACATAGTCGATCCTGTTCTCATGGGGAAGATTGCCCCAGAGTGTTTTGACAAGTTTGTGGAGATTGTAGAAAATTGTGTGCGTGACAAGGGGATTGAAAGGCCAAGCATGCATGATGTGATGGAGACGCTTAAGTTTGCATTAGAGCTGCAGGAGGCTGCAGATACTAAAAAGCAGGAAAAGGATCAAGGTGTTGAGAATGTGCATCAAGAGGTATCATACAATGTTCCTCGATACACCAATGTTATTGGTAGTTCTGAGTCAGAATATTCAGGCAGCACAAGCAAGTTAAGTACTTTGGTTACTAATACTTCAGGATGGAACTTTAGTCTTGAATCTGGTAGTATCACGACCTGTCAGACCTCTTCAGAAATCATTAATACTGCAGCTTAATCAGTTGAGGTAGAAGGAGAGGGGGAAAAAGTAGTCGCAGGTTTCATCTCTTTTAACTGTAATAATATTGCTAGTTCTGGTGAAGTTGGATGCGGTGCCCCTAATTACAACTACCTCTCTTCCACGTAAAGAGTCCAAATTTAAAAGAAGTTATTGTATTTCCAACTTTGTGTACTAATCTGAAAAAGTGTATGAAAGCTCAATAATTCCATTTCTATTTGCGATATGTTTGCTTTCAGGAGAGTCCCTTCATATTTTTTTTTTTATCCAATGTTATCAGAAAATAATGTCCTAAACCATGAAGTCAGAAATCATTGAAAAAGTTGAGATTGCATGATCACGTTCTCATGTAAGGATAGACATAAAACCTCAAATTCAATTTCTCCATTGGCAACATACATATCTTAATGGTCTATTTTTACAGCAGTCAACTCACATTAATATACAGACCAAGCCTTAAGGCCATTCTATATCCCATATGGATCAGGGACAACTGGAGAAGGAAGGTTTTGTCCTTTAGACAAGATTTGGGTATGGTTTTTGACAAGTTTTTCCTGGTAATGACCTAATCTATATTTGTAGAGATTTAAAGGTGATGTAATGCCAATCCACTTCCTCGCAATATTATCCAGAAAATTTAAAATTTAGGTAGACCAGGTTTGCCTATTCTGTAATACTAAAATCACAGTGACTGTTCCACTCTTGAGCAGCTTATTACACTACAGGACATGTTCCAGCAACGTCAAAAGCTGTGAGCTTTTTGATAGTTAACTAAAAAGCAAGTCAAGACCTTTTGATTTTTTTCTAAAGGTTCTTTTATATCGGCCAATAATCTCTCAATTTGTTGGTTTTTCTAGTTGTACAGTGGACCAAAATGACCAAATACTCTGAAATCCCATCCTGATTGAAAGGAGCCAATCTCACTGATCTTGCAAAAAAGTAATTTTTCTTGCTTAACCACATGGCATAAATTGATTGTGCATTGAAGTCACTATTGATATCCAGTTCACTCTCCTAATAATCCCAAAAACTAAAAATCCCTGCACAACTGGTTGCAGATCAGCTTGTCTTTCTCAATGCAAACGTGCAAGTTCTACCTTCATCATCACTTCAAAATTGTAAGCCCTCCCAACATCTTATTCCTCTTCATCTTCCTCAAATGCCTAAAACTCACAACAACCTCTGGCAACTTGCCAGAGCCATTCACGCCTGCTGATAACATCCTCATTAACTGTGGTTTCACTGGCAACTCTACTGGCCTAGATGGCCGGAAATGGACTGGAGATATGGAGTCAAAGTTCATTTCATCAGAAGAAATGAGCAAAAACAGCGTAGCCTCTAAAGCCTTTGGCCCCTCCCCGTCTATTGATCAAGTCCCATACACAACTGCTCGGATTTTCCATTCTCAATTGACGTACACTTTCCATGTGAGTTCAGGCCTAAAGTTCATACACTTGTACTTCAATCGTATAACCTATCATGAACAGAAGCTCAATGTGTCTAATGTCTGTTTCAATGTCACTGTTGGTTCCTTTACTCTCGTTAGAAACTTCAGCCCTCCTTCCCTATCCATTGTTAAAGAGTTCTGTGTAAACATAGAAGGGAATCAGATAATGAGGATAAAATTTGGTCCAAGTGCTTCCAATGACTCATTTGGGTTTATCAACGGGATAGAGGTTGTGTCAATGCCTACTGACCTGTATTACACGAGATCAGGAGTTAAGGGTATACCATTCATCAACAGTTATACTTTCACTCTTCAAACCAATACTGCCCTTGAGACAGTTCACCGACTAAATGTAGGTGGAAGCTCCATTTTGCCCGGGAATGATTCAGGCATGTTTCGAAGTTGGTCCAAAGACACCGATTTTGTGCAAAATTCTGGGGAAATACTAGCCAACAAGACTACTGAAATCAGCTACACACAATTCCCTTCTTACACTGCTCCACCAGAGGTCTATCAAACGGCACAGTCCTCAGGCCAGGGGTTGAACCTGACATGGAGACTGCCAGTTGATTCGGGGTTCAGGTACCTCATAAGATTTCATTTCTGTGAGCTGCTATGTAATGTGGATAAGAGTGGTAGCAGGGAGTTTAAAATTATCATCGGAGGTGGAATAGCTGAAAATTTAGCTGATATAATAGCTTGGAATGGTGGGATTGGCATTCCAATGCTGAAAGACTACGTTGTCTGGATGCCGAGACAGAGAACTGGCGAAGAAAAGGATCTTTTCATTGTTCTCTTCCCTCTAGGTAAATCAAGGTCAATTCTCAATGGGTTGGAAGTATTCAAGATCAATCATACCAAAGGTAATCTTGGTAAATCTTCTATTACTATTGGTCTACCTAAGAGTCCAGATAATCAAGCCAAGGAATCCAAGATGAAGGAAAAAAGGTACATTGTTATAAGTGGAGCCACAATAATTTCTCTCTTGCTTGTCGGATTGGCAATTTTCTGGATGTGTAGAAGATCAGGCTGAAGCGAGCAGACAATTATCAGGCCGATGCCAGAAGGAATGTGCCGTCAATTCACAGCTGCAGAGATGAGAAATGCCACCCGCAACTTTGATGCCGATCTGGTAATTGGTGTTGGTGGCTTTGGTAGAGTCTACAAAGGCCACATTGGCAGTGAAACCATGCCAGTAGCCATCAAGGTGCTGAAGCCAACTTCAATCCAAGGGTCTAGAGAATTCTGGACAGAAATTGAAATGCTATCAAAGATACGCCATCACCATATAGTATCATTGGTAGGTTATTGCAATGATGATGGCCTCATGATCCTTGTTTATGACTATATGGCCAATGGACCACTCCATGATCACCTTTATCGCACGGATAGCCCTCCATTATCATGGAAACAAAGGCTAAGGATATGCATTGGTGCTGCTTGTGGAATACAACATCTTCATGTTGGTTTCAAGCCCATAATCATCCATCGTGACATCAAGACCTCAAATATATTGTTGGACAAGAAGTGGATTCCTAAGGTCTCCGATTTTGGACTGTCCAGATTAGGCCCCACAAGCTTGTCCCGCAGCCATGTCACCACGAATGTTGCAGGAACCTTTGGTTTCTTGGACCCCGAGTACTTCCAGACTAACCATTTATCAGAAAAATCTGATGTCTATAGTTTTGGAGTGGTATTGCTTGAAGTGTTGTGTGGTAGGTCAGCAGTTGACGTGGAACTGGAAGAGGAGGAGCACAGCTTAGTTCTATGGGCCCGGAAACATGTTAAACATAGTTCGTTTGATCGGATTATTGATCCCAATCTTAAGGGCCAGATTGCACCAGACTGTCTGAAGGTCTATGCAAGAATTGCCATTCAGTGCATCCGAGATCTTAGAAATGAAAGGCCCACAATATCACAGGTGTTGAAGAAACTGAAGTTTGGGTTGAAGCTTCAGGAAAGTGCTGATGCTGCTGCAGAGGAGGGTCTCATGAATGACGGGTCCCAGTCAGGGGAAATTTCATAGTGTGGGAGTGGAAGTTACACAATGGTTGCTAGGCCAGGTGAGACTGGTGGTCCAGCACACTCCTGTCCAATATTTTGGCAGAAAAGTAGACTAAACAACGAAGCCCACAGATTTCCCAGTGAGAAGGTAGGAGTAAAATTTCCTAAGCCACAGTCTCTACGTAGGCTTAAGGCATTCTTTTCTGCAGTTTCAGCATACAAGGAGCATACAAGGCTTTGCCACGCAATCAAGGGCACATGTTAGAGTCAAGCACGTGTGAGCAGAATTCAATATCAGGAAAGGGTTTAGTTGAGATTATGAACCCTGGAGGGCAATGTTGGTCTCAGGAAAGCTGAGATAATGCATATTTGATTATGCAAGGTGTCCCAAAATGATGTAAAGCTAAGCAATCAGTGGTTTTAACTTTTGAATTTTTTTTTTTTTTGGGCAGCTTTACTTTCTTGGCACATTGTTTATTAGCTTTACTTTGAACCTGTAATCTATTGCAATCATTCGATGTGAACTGGCCCAAACTGATAAACCAATTCCTGGACAATAACAGAGGAAAAGCCATTTATTTCTCAACACTTGATTGATACTTCCCAAAGGCAGTATTTGACATGACAAAAGAAAAGTCCAAAAAGGAAAAAAGAAGATGGACAGAATCTTTTTTCTTATTTGTTGCTTGTTCCTTTTAGCAAAGAGCCAGAATAACTATGCATTATCTTATTTTGGGCACACATGCCCCTGATACATTGAAGGGAATATCTCAGTAAAGTCTTTTTGTAAACAAAAGGAGAAGATGGAGAATTGGATGATGAATTGTGACTCTAGGTTTGTTTGGCTCAAAGTGGTACCACATAAGGTCCAAGTTTTCTTATGGCTTGTACTGTTGAACCAAATTAACTCGAAAAGTATGCTCGTTAAAAAAGGAATTCTCTCCATTGAAGAAGCAAAGTTTGTGCTCTCCAATGATGTGGAAGAGGATATGGATCACTTGTTCCTAAAATGTGTCTGGATGAAACTGTTATATGGGTAATTCCGTGCTCAGTTAGAGATCATTTTGATCAATGGCCAAGCTACATGGCTGGAGGGACTCAAAAGCGATGCTGGACGGCCATTTTCTATGCTACAATTTGGTCCATATGGCTAGCAAGGAATGAATTTATTTTGCTACCAAAAGTAACTGTGTTGTCTAGATTTATTCTTTTTGATAATTGTCAGGGCTGGTTGTTGGATTAAAGCCTACAATGAGGAGTTTCCTTAGACTGCCGTGGATTTGGTTAGATCAGTAGAATGCATTAAAAGCTTAACAACTATGAAATGGAAGCAAGCATTGGAAGCTTGAAGTCCACCAATGTAGGATTGGTTGAAATGTAATGTAGATGCATCCGCCTCAGGCAAACCAGGAGCAGAAGGAGTTGGGGATGTAGTTAAAAATTCGAGTGGTCACTTTAAATGCGTCTTTTCTATTCCAGTAGGTTGCATGGAGTCTAACGAAGTTGAATTCAAAGCTCTAAAAGTGGCGCTTGAAATTCTGGTATCAACAAAATGGCCAACACAATATAATCTCATAGTAGAATCAGATTCGTCAAATGAAATTAATTGGATTGCTAGCGATTGAGCTCCATGGATCTGAAACAAGAGCAGTATTGGATCCAAGTGCTATCAAAACAACTTAAGAATATTTGTTTCAAACACATTAGAAGGCCCAGGAATTTGATTGCAGATACCTTGGCTAGACACAAAATTTGTTGAGAGACACCTTTGATTGCTTGGCTGTAGACTAGTCTTACTTGTTATAGGGTAGTTGAGATAATTTTTTACCTATCGTTTATTCCAGCGATTGGAGATTGTCTTGTATTTCCGCCTCTTAGCTGATTTAAGATGTTTTGATCTACCAATTAAATTGAAATTCACCTTTCAAAAAAAAAAAAATCCCTGATACATTGAATTTAGAAGTTCTTGTAGAATATTAGCTTTCAGGGTCATGAACGATCTATAGAAGTGATAACGAAGGATACTGGTGGACGCCAGTATTGTGAATGAGCAATACAAGTACAGGAATCCAACTGCGGTCAGAACAACCATGTGTGGGATTTGGAGCAAATTCCCAGTCTCCTTCTATGTGTCCTTATTTTTTCCTATCTACACATTTAGGTGCATAATCAAATATACGCAATTAAGGTGCATCAAACCAGATATGAATCTATTCAAGTTCACAAACTGGGTTAATAAGCAACAAGGGATCCTAAGGAAGCATTAATGCCGGATAAATTTGAAATCAGCAATTTTCTGAAAACTTGGATCATGTTCGAGTAGCCTATGTCAAATTGGGGTTTTGGGGAGGCTCAAGCAAAGGAGCCGCCGACGTGCATTTTAGTAAATCCCTTCTCCACATGTGAGTCCGATAATTGACAAAAATACAGGGTCAGCTCATTTGACTTATTATCACAACAATGATCTGCTGCAAAATCATTGTGGAAGTAATACAAACACACCCTTCAAACTCGGCGACACAAACTGAAATGCCGGACCTTAGTTCTATGCTCTTTCATTAGACTACAATTCACTCTCGCTCCCATTACAATACATTTTCTTGGTCATACCCTTTCTCGTAGCATAGACCTTATTATAACTTCCAGTTTTAGATAACCATTGCCATACATCTCCGGCAGTAAAACTGAAGGACTTGGGATATTCAAAAGAAGGAACATTATCAATTACCATTCACGGATCGATTCACACATACTCTGGAAAGGAAGGAAGTGATCCCGGAAAGAAAAGTAGGGTATCAGTGGCAATCGCGATTGTAGAGGCCACACCTTTTTGCAGAAGATGCAGGATTCTTGGCAGGAAGGCAATAACGTTGACCCCGGCCGCAGGCAGACGGTGCGCCCATGCTGAGAGCATCATAACCGGAAGTAGAGGCGAGCAGTCTGCCAAACTCTGAGCCCATCATGAACTCCAAGTCCAAGTCGGACTCAGCCATGGACAGGCCCAGTGAAGTTGTTAAATTGCTGCTCGCCACGCAAGCTTTTGGGCTCACCAGCGTCAGCAGGACCACCAAGATGCCTGGAACTAAAAGAAACTTCAGACACTTCATTACAAAATCTTACTGTATTTCCCCTGCTCGATGATCTTTGTGTGACGGCTAAGTGGAGGGGCTTATCCGAATGATAAAAGAGTTTTTAATGTTGCGGTGGTGGTGGGGGTGGTAGACAGCTAGCAATTATGATATGGGTTTCCCATCCAGTGGGGTCACGTGTATCTGTAATTGAACATCATGATTGTTCTAGATGGATTCATACGGTTGGATTGGGAAGCATCCTACCCCTGGAGGGCAGTGGAATTGACAATGAGCCGAAACGCCAATTATTGAGTTGTTGAAATGACAATAGGACCCCTAGTAAGGTAACACTAATCCATTCCCTTGGGGGCCGTAAGCGCAAAAAGTGAAACTGGACACATACATTAGGGCCTAGGGGGCGGTAAGAAGAAAAGCAACGAGAAAAAGGGAATGGGCTAAAAGCCCAGTAGTCCATTTTCAAATGTAAAATATAATAGATTTAATTATCATTTTTTTTTTATTCTTTCATTTATTTTTATTTTATTATTATTATTATTTTTTTTTTCAAGCGACCTCAATTACGAGAAGTTAAAGATAGTCATCATACAGGCAGGCACAGTTTGTGCATCTAACGAAACAAAAATAAAAGTTTGAGAATTAATTATTAAATAAAATTTAAAATTATTAAAATTAATATTTAATATTAAAAATATAAAAATTATAAATATATATATATATATATATATATATAATTTAATTATATAGTTATAATTTTTATATAATAAAATTTAAAAAAATTAAATAATATAAAATATTTATAAATATAAATAATTTAAATTAATTTAATTTAATATAAAATATTTTATAATTTATAATATTTTATTTTATTTTATATAATTTTTTTAAAAAAATAAAATAATTTAATATAATTAAAATAATTTAAATTTTAAAAATAAGTGTCATTATATAATTTTATTTTTTATTAAAATATAATTAAATATAACATATAAATATTTTATAAAATTTTTATGATTTGTAATTTAAAAAAAATAAAATTTTAAAAAATTTTATTTTTTAAATTAAAATATAAAAAATATTTTTTAAAAGTTTTAAAAATTTTTAAATTTAATTTTTAAAAATATTTTTTATTTATATTTAAATAAATTTAATTATTAATTTTTAAAATTAATAATTTTTAAAATAAATTAAACTAAATTATAATTTAATTTTAAATTTTTTATTTTTATTGATTGATTTGATTTTGATTGATTGGTTTAATTTGATTTTAAAAATTTTAAACAAAACAAGACATAATAATATAAAAAATATTAGGTAAGAATATCATTAACAGGACAAAGGCCTTCGAATAAAAAAATTGAGTACAAATATAACACGGCAATTTTCGATTACGGTTACGACGAGCATGGAGATACCAAAGATGTAGACACCTCGAAGAAATTGATTAAATTCAATAGTTAAATAAAAAATGACTTTGTCACTTTATTCTTGCAGGCCCACGACAATATTGGATTTGGAAGGATGCAGAGAAATGCGAGCCAGTCCTTCGCAGGCTCCATCCCAGGGCGGACTTTGGGCATTGACTACAAAGCCTAATCTTCCATTTTCTCCATTCTCTGCCCCCCGCTGGAGGGAAGAAACTTCATCTGAGCCCTTTTCATCACGATTCTCACGTTAGCAAAACAGTTTGAAGTTTCCATTACATTGCCTACCGAGACCACTCTTTTCTTTTCTTTTCTTTTCTTTTTTCTAAAAAACAGTCAGACATCATTATATATTTGCAATCAACTTAATATGTGACAGAAACAATTTCATGTTATACGATATTGTACAAATATTTGTAACTTATGTAATTAATAATTATTATTAAATAATTAAAATTTTAAATATTCATTATTGTATTGTTAATTTTAGTTGTGAGGAGTGATGTACGAGAAAAACAAAAAGTTAAAATAATACAATAAATGTATGTTAATTAAAAAAAAAAAAAAAGCTGAAATTTGACAATTCGGGTCCACCGCAGTATTTAAGGCTCTGCAACGCATTTTCATGTTCTCTACACTCCATCTACTGCCAAAAATGAACGGCACTAACCACAAATCATTCTCCAAGAAAACACTGAAAATTACAACCCCTTTCTGTATCTTTTTCTTCTTCTTCCTCCACAGCTCTACTATCTTCATTGCTGCTCAAACCGAACCTCCTTATGTCCCTCGAGATAACATAACTCTCGATTGTGGCTCAGACAGCGACGGTACCGTACAAGGCCGGACCTGGACAGCCGAAACCAGATCAAAACTGCTGTTCGAGCAAAACAACGCATCAGTCATGTCCACAGCTGTTGAGCACCCGATAACGCTCAACGCCGTGCCTTACAGGACAGCACGGCTCTCCCGCTCCCAGTTCAGCTACGCATTCCCCGTTACTGCAGGTCCCAAGTTTGTTCGGCTTTACTTCTACCCTGCTTCCTACCCAAATTTCAACAGCTCGCCTGCCTTCTTTTCTGTCAAAGCCGGCCGCTTTACCCTTCTCAGCAACTTCAGCGCGGCCCTCCACGCTGGGGCGCTTCGCCTGGAAGGCATTTCTAAGGAGTTCTGCGTTAATGTTGAGAATGAGCAGAGGCTTAACATAACGTTTACTCCTACTCCTGCTATTCCCGACGCCTATGCGTTTGTTAATGGGATTGAAGTGGTTTCAATGCCTGACGATCTTTATTACAGTCGAGTTGGCGATCGAGGGGTCAATTTCCTTGGCCAAATCAATCCGCTGCCGATCGATAGAACCAGTGCTTTGGAGCTGATGTACCGTATAAACATGGGCGGCAATTCGCTCTCGGCTATGCGAGACAGCGGCTTGTATCGTAGCTGGTCCATGGACAACGATTACTTGACAGATGCTCAACCAAGTGCTCTTCCCGCTAACAGCACTATCCAACTTGTCTACAACAACCGGACCAGGTTTGCAGCCCCGGACCAAGTCTACAGAACCGCCAGGACAATGGGGATGAACAAGGCTGTCAATGAGAATTACAGTCTTACTTGGGAATTTCCAGTTGATTCTTTGTTCACGTACTTTGTCAGGCTTCATTTCTGTGAGTTTCAGCAGCCGATTTTGGCACAGGGGGATAGAGCTTTCGAGATCTATATGGCCAATCAAACTGCTGAGGATCATGCAGATGTGATCGAGTGGGCCGATGGAAATGGGATTCCAGTGTTCAGAGACTATGCTGTACTGATTGGAGCCAAGGGAAGCGAAAAGGTCCAGAATATCTCTATTGAATTGCATCCACTACCCGAGAGAGAGACCAGTTATTCTGATGCAATTCTTAATGGACTTGAAATCTTCAAGTTGAGTGAATCAGACAATCTTGCAGGACCAAACCCTGATCTGTTACCAATCAGTCCACCAACGGGTGTAGCAAACGTGCCGATATCATCCAAGTCCAAAAGCAACAGGATAACAATAGTCACAAGTGTGGTGGGTTCTGTATCAGCCATTATACTGCTTTCTCTTCTAGTGTTCTTCATTCTTCATCGAAGGAAAAAAGCCAAGGACTCACGTTCGAGTGACGGAGCTTCATTTTTGACTACTTCAGCCAAGTCCACTAAGAGTGGGAGATCATCTTTACCCTCTGATCTTTGTCATAATTTCTCACTAGCCCAGATCAAAGCGGCGACCAACAACTTTGATAGTGTATTCATTATTGGCGTTGGTGGGTTTGGCAATGTGTATAAAGGGTTTATTGATGGGGGCACCACACCCGTCGCAATCAAGCGGTTGAATCCGGGGTCACGGCAAGGAGCGAATGAGTTCCAGACAGAGATTGAAATGCTCTCTCAGCTAAGACACGTCCATTTGGTCTCTCTAATTGGTTATTGCTACGAAGATGGTGAAATGATCCTCGTGTATGATTACATGGTTCATGGGACTCTTCGTGATCACATTTACAAGACAGATAGACCTCCACTTTCATGGAATCAACGGCTAGAGATTTGCATTGGTTCGGCTCGTGGGTTGCAATACCTTCATTTAGAAGCTAAGCAGACGATCATTCATCGAGATATCAAGACAACAAACATCTTGTTGGATGAGAAATGGATGGCCAAGATCTCAGATTTCGGGTTGTCCAAAATAGGCCCTACAAGTACGTCCAAAGGCCATGTAAGCACGGCAGTAAAGGGTAGTTTTGGTTACGTTGATCCTGAATATTACAGGCTTCAGCAGCTGACAGACAAGTCCGATGTGTACTCATTTGGGGTCGTGCTATGCGAGATATTGTGTGCTAAACCGCCTGTTAATAAATTAAATCTTCAAAAGCCGGCAAGCCTAGCAGAGCATTTTAGGCAATGCTACCGCAAAGGAACGCTCAGTGAGATTATTGATCCCCATCTAGATAGAAAGATCGCGCCAGAGTGTCTGAAAACATTTGCTGAAATTACAGCCAGTTGCTTGTTAGAGCATGGAATCGATAGGCCATCAATGGCTGATGTCGTCTGGCAACTTGAGTTTGCATTTCAATTGCAGAAGAGTGCAGAGGAGAAAATTGAGCTTGGGGAGACTCAAACTCTCGTGGACATCAGTGATGCGAGGGCCATGAAGGACTATTCAACTGCTAGTAATGATGACTTGTTCAGCAATAACAGTAGCATTATGATCGGTTCGTGGATTGGCGGAATAACAAGCAGCAGCAGTGAGGAACCGCTGTCGAGCACGGTGTTCTCAGTGACAGGAAAGTCAGAAGTGAGATGATACCTGTTCTGTTTAGCTTGCCAAGTTAGTATCGTATGCACATCCTTTAAGAGAAAATTTTGCACGTTGATTAGCTCATTGCGTGTTTGTCTATGTTGTGAAATTTTTTCTTTTTTCCTGTACTTCTTTCTTCTCCCTTTTCATTTTTTTTCCCACTGGTGTAATGGAACGTGTCTCTCATCATTGCCTAAGCCAGGCTGATGCAGCGAGTGACAAAGGTTGACATGTTGTCCCTGCTGACGGTGACAGTATCAACTTCCGACGCAAGCAAGAATGTTAATTAGCCATCATGGCCAGATGATAAGAAAGAAATGTTACTCTTAATTTGATTAATATTTATTATTAAAAATTAATAAATACTGAGTACAAATAAAATTTTTTATACTAAATTTATATTTTACTTATAAGTTGAAAATAATTTTTAAATTTATTGGAATAAACGAGGGATTTGTTAGGTGGAAAAAAGTGCGTTCCTTCACACTTCGTTAATACTGCCTAGCCTACATCGCGAACATTTGACTAATTGACTTTGTTCGAAGATGGCAAACCAATTTTGAATTTTCTTTGGTTTGGAGCCTTCCCACGTCGGCTACTTGCATGTTCTGATCTACAAAGGGTTTGGTATGGATTGATTATGATATGACTTTTCTTCTCATCTCATCGTATTTGCCAAACATTTTTAATCAATCGTAGGTACTAAAATATGGTTAATAATTTCTGACCTTTGTCGCATTTTGTTTGCGAAAGGGCCGTATTTGTTTATATTTTTTTACCCGAAGTCAACTCCTGTTGGTGGTGGGTATGGATAATTCTTGAAAAACAACATTGCTTTCGAGGCGCAGAAAGCCGTGGCTACATGACCCTCCTGGCAAAAGAAAAAGCAAATGATATAAAATGTACTTGTAGAATTCACGGTTATACGACAATATTTTTTTCTTTTTGATTACATTAAATAAAATTCTTGTAAAAGCAACATTAATGATTTATAAATAATTTGAATTACCGTGGTTGATTAAGAAGATAAAGTTTCAAACATTAAAAAGTATTTATTGTATAATAATAGCATAAAATTATATCAAAATATTTAAAAGATTAAGGGCCTTCTTTTATGATTTGATGGGCCTGAATCCAACCGCTCTGGCCCCGAAAGCCCAAAAAGAAAAATGAGACGAAGGGCGGGACCACTGACGTTAAATTTTAGTGCTTTCCGCCTTAATGGTATCGGATAGTCCTACATTTCTTGTGTCTTGGGTAACGATTATACTAGGAATGCCACTCAATATACGTACATTTTTTAATCTCTTATGAATATTTTATCTAATAATTAAAAATTTAAATTATATATATAATATCAAATTTAAATTTGAAAAAAGATATAAATTTTATTAAAATAAAAAATTAGAATTATTTTGATTATTTAATTTATAATTTAATGAAATTCTTAATTAAAATAGAATCTGTTTTTTAAGATATACAGGATGGATTAAAATTCACTGGTGATGGATGGTACCCAACACGCCCAAACGCGGATGGAAAAGCTTGGGTTAGCGAGACCTATTCAAAAGGGACATTGGTCACGTCACTTGCTCTCTAACCCATCCCTGATACTTCCAATCAATTTCTCCACTTGGAAAAAGCCAAAAGTAAAAAAAAAAAAATATTAAAAAAAAAAAAAAAAAAAAAAAAAGGGGGAATAAATGAAAACTAACAATAGCATAGAGAAAGGAATGAAATCATCAATACCCGAGGAAGTTTTTACCAGATTCTCTGAGCATTAAGTATATATAATTTAAATTTTATGAGATTCGTACGCTCTTGAGATTGTTGCATAGATTAACGAAAAGAGCAAAGCCAATTTTGCTAATTTCATGAGCCGTCGGCTATCCTCCAAATGGGGTTTTAATTTTATAGGTTGTACTGGAGTCATATTTAATGTTGGGCTCCCGCTACTGTCTCCTATTTTTCGTTGGGTACTAGCCGTCCGGCAAGGAAATTGACCCAATATCCTGCCGTGATACGGTGACAGAGAGTCCGATATAATTCACAATTCGATCTTAATTGTTGTCCTGTTTTCTACGTTTGACATTTGCATCTCCTGCGTGGCAAAGGTCAAATATTCCAAACGCCTCTCTGATCTGATTGTTAAAAGTATTCTTCACGGGCTTTTGTCTCTATTGCATTCTTCAAAACAATTGCAAATTGTTGATATTTGGATAGATAGCATTTTGGAAGTGCTCGGCTAAAGCATTTCCACTTCGACTGCTCGAGCAAAAGGCCAATTTTTCGTCTCCAAATGCAATCACATGGACACCCTATGAAGCCAAATATCCGCCCTGGGTGTTGTTGGATGATTTATATATATCTATATCATTTGACTTATAACAAGAATTTGTATTTGTAATATGGTAAAAAGATATATATATATATATAATATTTATTAATTTTAAAATTTTAAAAGTTTATAATAAGATAGTTAATTATAAGAATGTTATTTTTTTAATAAAAAATAATTAATTTAATAATTAAAAATATAAATTTTAATTTATAATATTTTAAATTTTAATTTTGAAAAAAAAATATAATGTATAAAAAATAAAATAACTATTTTTAATATATAATTTGCAACTTAATAGGATTAAAATAAAAAGTTACCGATAAACAATTAACAAATTACGTCCTGGCAACTTTGGTCACACAATCCGAACATGGCTGTATTTCTTTTATTTTCCCACTTGCACACTCAAATCTACCTCTACAACTGACAGCCATTTTCCCAACAACTAATGCTATTACCCACAAATCACTGCATCATAATTGGACCTTCAGAATACACAAACTCTCACTTGAAACGTAGAAGAACATTTATTAGTTTACATTCAACTCATGAAATCGAAACCACGCTTTAATATCACAGACGGATCGAGGGAAGTAAATCAATCAGACAAGGTGGCCACAAAATAAAGACAAAGGGAAGACACAAATTACTAGCAGGAGCGATTGTAAGGACTACACCCCCCTCTGCGACGACGACGATTTTTACGTGGGAGGCAGTAGCGTTCAGCCCGACCGCAGGCAAACGTTGGCCCCCGTTCGAGGGCATCATAACCGGAAGTAGAGGTGAGCAGTCTGCCAAACTCTGAGCCCATCATGATCTCCAAGTCCATGTTAGACTCAGCCATTGACATTCCCAGTGAATTTGTTATACTGCCGCTGGCCGCGCAAGCTTTAGGGCTGACCAGCGTCAGCAGCACCACCAGGATGCCTGAAACTAAAAGAAACGTCAGAAACTTCATTATAAAATCTCTCTGTATCCCCCCTGCTTGATGATCTTTGTGTGATTAGCAAAATGGAGGGGCTAATCAAAATGATATAGAGTTTTTAGTGTTCTGGTGGAAGTCGCGGTCCGCAACTAGCAATGAAGGCAGTTATGATATGGGTTTCCATCCAGTGTGGTCGCGCCTATCTGTAATTAGATAACATGATCGTCTAGATGGAGCCATACAGTTGGATCAATCGTCGTGAGAAGCATCCTACCCTTGGAGGGTAGTGGAATTAACAATCAGCCAACGCCAATTATTGAGTTGTTGAAACGATCATAGGACCCCTAATCAGATAACACCAATCCATGCCCTTGTGCTAGATTCACTACGACTATTATCTAGTTTAGATAGTCATGCTGCCAACTTTGCCTCATGTGTGACCTCTCCCTGGGCCCACCCCATTTTTACTTCTGTAAGGAACTGTTATATATAGAAAGGAAAATAAATAATAGAAATACCAGGCAGCCTTTTTGATCTATATTGAAAACATAACTATGTGTACTGCTAAATTAATGTTGTGAAGATTTAGATTAATAACAATGTTAATTGATGAATAAAAGTGTGGTTATTTTATTACATTTTTTTGGACAAAAACTTTAATCGGCAACAATGACTTGCTTTTGAAATAATTATTGGTGTAACCCATAAAATTAGAAATCGGATGGTAATCTAATTCGGTCCATTATTAAGTTATTAATTTTGAAAATTAGTACTTAAACTGATGATCGAACTGGTTAAATTGTAAATTGATGAACTGTTTATAGTTTTTTTCAATTCAATTAATTTAAAAAATTTATAAAAAAATGAAGAAAATAATTTTTTTATATTTTAATTTTCTTAAAAATAAAAGTTATTTTATTATAATTTTTATATATTTAATATTAAATACTAATTTTATCAATTCAATTACATTTAAAACAATTAAATTAAACAGTTAACTTATAAATTTTTTTAATTTAATAACTAATTTGATTTTTAAAAACTTGGTGTCAAATTGACTAAATTGAAGCTTTGATAATTAAGATACATGTATTGCCCAAATACGTAAGAATATTGTTATTGTTATTGTTTTTTGTCCCTCATCAATTCATCTAACTAATTTCTCAAATAATTCTTCTTATACTCTAATTGATTTTACAATGTTTCCATTAATATAGCATCAGAGTTTATGCCACGTAAAAAAGTTTTACATTTATAAAAACAAAACATCATAATTTGTCTCATAAATAATTTTTTTAATATATATCAAAATTTTTATAAATACCTAATTTTATATTTAAATTATTATATTTTTACATTAAATTATAAATTTTTATTGATATTATTAATTTATTTTTTATTTACATTTTTAACCTTATAAATTTTTTGTGAGTAAATATATTAAATTATAATATATGATCAATATTTTAAATATTATTTAATAATTTTAATTTTAAAATAAAATGAATTTATGATTAGTACAAAAAAAGAATGAAAGGTGGATGCATAAACCAGGGACTTCTGGGGCGGTGGGGACATCTCTCAGGGCAGGAAGCAAGCAACAAGAAAGCGCTAATGGGCTGAAAGCCTAGTAGACCATTTTCAGGAGTAAAATATGATAGATTTAATTATTGTTCCTTTTTTCTTCCTTCTTTTGCTTTTTCCCAAGTGACATCAATTACGAAAAGTTAAAAGAAGTCCTCCAACGTAATGGAGCACAAATTGTGCACATGGCATGACAACACAGGACACGGTAAAAATTCTTATATTCAAACATCATCAAGAGGATAAAGGACTTAGCAAATAAAAAAAAAAAAAAAAAGCTACAGATATAACACGGTAATTTTAGATTATGGTCCAAAAACGACAACTATACTCTAAAAATGTGGAGACTTTGAAGAAATCGATTAAAATCAAGAGTTAAAGAAAGAATTCCGTGTCAATTTATTCCTGGAGGCCCATAACTATATTGGATTGGGATGGCTGCAGAGAAGTGCAAGCTAGCCCCTCAAGGGCTCCATCCCACTACGGATTCTGACCATTGACTACCAAGTCAAGTCTTCCATTTTCTCTTTCCCCTACCCCCAAGGGGAAGAAACTTCACCTGAACCCTTTCCATCTTTCATTTTCACATTAGCAACATGGTTTGAAGTTTCCTACGTCATTTTACGTTATATTATCATGATTAATGTACAAATATTAATAACTTACAAATTAATTAAAATTATTAAGTAATTTGAAATTTAAAATATTTGTCTAGATGATCTTGAATCTAATATAAGGGGAGAGATATGAGAAATAAAAAATAGTCACAAAAACATAATATAACCTGTGTTAAATTTTCATAAAAAGAAAAAAAAAGATAAGTTTTTACAATTTCGACCACACCCACCACAGCATTTAAAGCTCTGCAATAAATTTTCTATCTCTCGGCACTTCTTATCCTGCCAAAAAATGAAGAGCACTAACCACAAATCTTTCTCCATGGAAACACTGGACATGACAACCCCTCTCTGTATCTTTTTCTTCTTCCTCCACAGCTTTATTATCTTCGTTGCTGGACAAACCGAGCCTTCATACGTCCCTCGAGATAACATAGTTCTCGATTGTGGCTCAGACAGCGACAACACCATACAAGGCCGGACCTGGAAAGCCGAAACCAGATCAAAACTGCTGCTGTTCGAGCAAAACAACGCATCAGTTGCCTCCCCAGCTGTTGGGTACCCGAGAACGGTCAACGCCGTGCCGTACAGAACCGCACGGCTCTCCCGCTCCCAATTCAGCTACGGATTCCCCGTCACTGCAGGTCCCAAGTTTGTTCGGCTCTACTTCTACCCTGCTTCCTACCCAAATTTCACCAGCTCGGCCGCCTTGTTTTCTGTCAAAGCCGGCCGCTTTACCCTTCTCAGCAACTTCAGCACGGCCCACCACGCGCAGGCGCTTGGCCTTGAAGCCATTTATAAGGAGTTCTGCGTTAATGTCGAGAATGACCAGAGGCTTAGCATCACGTTTAGTCCTGCTCCCGGGATTCCCGACGCCTATGCGTTTGTTAATGGGATCGAAGTGGTTTCAATGCCTGACGATCTTTATTACAGTGGAGAGGCCGATCCAGGGGTCAATTTCGTTGGTCAAATCAATCCGCTGCCGATTGATAGAACCAGGGCTTTGGAGCTGATGTACCGTATAAACATGGGCGGCAATTCGCTTTCGGCTATGCGAGACAGCGGCTTGTATCGCAGCTGGTCCATGGACAACGATTACTTGACAAATGCTCAACCAAGTGCTCTTCCTTTTAACAACACTATCCAACTTGTTTACAACAACCGGACCCGGTTTGCAGCCCCGGGTCAAGTCTACAGAACCGCCAGGACAATGGGGCTAAACAAGACTGTCAACGAGAATTACAATCTTACTTGGGAATTTCCAGTTGATTCTTCGTTCACGTACTTTGTCAGGCTTCATTTCTGTGAGTTTCAGCCGCTGATTTTGGAACAGGGGGATAGAGTTTTTGAGATCTATATGGCCAATCAAACTGCTGAGAATCATGCAGATGTGATCTGGTGGGCCGGTGGAAATGGGATTCCAGTGTTCAGAGACTACGCGGTGCTGATTGGAGCTAAGGGAAGCGAAAAGGTACAGAATATCTCTATTGAACTGCATCCACAATCTGAGAGAAAGACCAGTTATTCTGATGCAATTCTTAGTGGACTTGAAATCTTCAAGTTGAGTGTATCAGACAATCTTGCGTCAACTCTGAAACAATGATGTCAGGTGCGGTGTTCTCGGAGATGAGGAAGTCAGAAGGGAGATGATACATATTCTGTTTACCGTGCTAAGTTAGTATAGTATGCATATCCCCAAGACAGTTTTGAAGGTTGATTAGCTCATTGTGTGTTCGTCTATCTACAGTGGCTCTTGGGTATTAGTAAAGTTGTGAAAATTTTGATATTTTCCTGTACTAATTCCTTCTCCCTTTTATTCTTTTCCCATTTGTTTAATGTAAAATGTCTTTCATCATTGCCTAAAGGCATCAATCCGTAATTGTCTCATGGGTGCCAAGCTGATGCAGCAAGTGGCAAAGGTTAACAGATTCTCTCGGCCGACAGTGAGAATATGAATTCCCGGCACGAGCAAGGATGCCAATTAGTCATCGTTATCAAATGATAAGAGAGAAAATTATTTTTACAGAATTGTTCTCTTGATTTGATTAATATTTATTATTAAAAAAAAAAAAATATAGAGTACAAATATAATTTTGTTATATTAAATTTATATTTTAACTACAAGTCTACAATAATTTTTGACCTTATTAGAATAAAAACACGAGGGAGGGATTCGTTAGGTAGAAAAAAATGCGTCCCTTCACACTTCGTTAATACTTCCCAGCCGACATTGCGAACGTTTGACTAATTGACTTGGTTTGAACATCTTGCTAGGATGGCAAACCAAATTTGAATTTTCATTGATTTGGAATCTCCCCATGCTGGCTACTTGCATGCTGTGTTCCAGAAGGGTTTGATCTGGATTGATTGTGGTATGACTATTCTTCTCCTTGTATTTGCCTAAAGCATTTGCCAAACATTTTTAATCAATCATAGGTACTGAAATATGGTTTAACAATTTCTGCCCCTTGTTGCACGTTGTTTGAGAAAGGGCCGCATTTGTTTATACTTTTTATCTGGAGTCAAGTCCTTTTGGCGATGGGCATGGATAATTCTTGAATGAATATTGGTTGCTATCAGGCCGCAGAACGCTGTGGCTAGATAACGTAAATTATAATTAATTATTATTATTTTAAAATTTTTATATCTAAATCTAATAATTCAAATCTCACTTCATCTTTCGTAACCACCTTTCCTATATTTCCATAATCAAGGCCTTTTTTTAGTAATATGGAACTGATCTCCCGAAAAATGACAGAAGTATAACGAATGTTTATCATTCAAAATTCCTCCTTGTGATGTATGGGCTAGAACTCAAATGGACCAGAAGGGAGAGCAAAGCCAATTTTGCTAATTTCATGAGCCGTCGGTTATCCTCCATATGGGGGTTTTAATTTTATAGGTGCTCCTGGAGTTATATTTGATGTTGGGCTCTCGCGACTGTCTCCTATTTTTCAATGGGTACCAGTCGTCCTGGCGAGGAAAATTGATTCGACGACCTGCCGTGATACGGTGGATGATGTCCACCCAATCATCCTGTATTTTATACTGACAGCTTTGATGATATTTTTCTGCCAATAGCTTAATCAGTTAACAAAAAAAAAAGAAGATACGTATTTATATCACTGAAATTTAATTATTAATTATATTTAATTAAATATTTAATAAATTATGAGTTAATATATATATATATATATATATAATAATGATAAATTATAATTAATAATTATAGTGATAAGTTGCAGGACAAAATGAGATGCCCTGGTGATTAGTAATGTTAAGAAGATTACAAATTTTACAAATATTTTAAAAAAATTATTGATAAAATTATGATAAAAACTAAAAATTACCGGTAAAAAACTAATAATTATCTCCTTACAAACTTGTTCACACAATCCAAACATAACTGTATCTCTTTTATTTTCTTATTGCAACACATAGACTTAAATTGACTTGTACATTCAAATCTACCTTCACAACTGACAACCATTTTCCCAACAACTAATGCTATTACCCCCAAATCACTGCATCATAATTGGACCTTAAGAATACACAAACTCTCACTTGAAACGTAGAAGAACATTTATTAGTTTACATTTTACTCATGAAATCGAAACCACGCTTTAATATCACAGACGGATCCACACAGAGAGGAAAGTAAATCAATCAGACAAGGTGGCCACAAAGTAAAGTCAAAGGGAAGACACAAATTACTAGCAGTCGCGCTTGTACGTAGCGCACATTTCCTTCTTGACGCAGTAGGGTAGACCCCGGCCGCAGTTAAACGGTGGAAGTCCGGCTTGAAGTGGGGATTTATAACCGGACATAGAGAGCAGTCTATGAAACTCTGAGCCCATCACGAACTCCGAGTCCAAGTCGGACTCAGCCATGGACATTCCCAGTGAAGTTGTTATATTGCTGCTTGCCACGCAAGCTTTTGGGCTGACCAGCGTCAGCACCACCACCAAGAGGCCTGAAACTAAAAGAAACGTCGGACACTTCATTACAAAATCTCTCTGTATTTCCCCTGCTCGATGATCCTTTTGTGATGGTAAAATGGAGGGGCTTAACCGAATGATAAAAGAGTTTTTAACGTTGTGTGGGCAGTGTCGGTGGGAGAAAGCAAGCAATTATGATCCAGTGCGGTCAGGCCTATCTGTAATTGAATATCATGATTGTTATGGATGGAGTCGTACGGTTTGATTGAGAAGCATCCTGCCCTTCGAGGGCATCGACAATGGTCCAACCCCAATTATTGAGTTGTCGAAATGACAATAGGACCCCTAACTGGATGGCACCAATCCATGCCCTTGTGCTAGATTCACTGCGACTCTTATCTATTTTGGATAGTCATGCTGCCAACAACTTGCCACATGGGCGATCTTTGGGTGGACTCACCCATTTTTTTCCGTCTAAAAGGGAACTGTCTTATTTAGAAAGGAAAATAAATTATAGAAATACTAGACAACATTTTTGATCTATATTAAAAAGTGTACATGTTGCGAAGATTTAGACTAGAAACTATGTTAATTGAAGAAAAAAAAAAAAAAGGAAAAGAAACACAATTATCGGTATAAAAGTATGGTTATTTTATTACATTTTTGGGAAAAAAAATATTAATTGAGGACAATGACTTGCGTTTGGATGGGACGATAAGCGCCAAAAAATGAAAGGTGGATACCTAAATTAGGGCCTACGGGGGCGGCGAGGACACGAGAAGAAAGCAACAAGAACGAGCGAATGGGCTAAAAGCCTGGTAGTCCAATTTCAAGAGTAAAATATGATACATTTAATTATTGTTCCTTCTTTCATCCCTCTCAAGCTTTTTCCCCGAGTGACATCAATTATGAAAAGTTGGAGGGAGTCCCAAGCACAATTTGTGCATATAACAAGACAACACAGGACACGATCCGCTAAAAATTATTAGATTCGAACATCATCAATGGGACAAAGGACATAGCAAAAAAAAAATGACTGCAAATATAACAAGGTAATTTTAGATTATGGCCAGAAACGACAACTATCAAGACTCTAAAAATGTGGAGAATTCGAGGAAATGGATTAAATTCAAAAGTCAAAGAAAAAATTGATGTCTCAATTTATTCTTGCAGGCCCATAACTGTATTGGATTTGGCAGAACGCAGATCCCGAGACGGACTCTGGGCATTGACTACCAAGTCAAGTCTTCCATTTTCTCCTTCCCCGAACCCGCGGGAAGAAACTTCATCCGAGCCCTTTTGTTCTTTATTTTCATGTTAGCAGCCTAGTTTGAAGTTTCCTTCACGGTGCCTGCAGAGGCCCTTTTTTATTTCCTAAAAAAAACTTCATTATACGTTTACAGTCAATTCAATATGATAAATTTAATTTTTATTATATTAGTATAATTATTTATTATACAAATATTCATAACTTATATAATTAATTAAAAAATATTATGCAATAATATGAAGGGGAGAGGTATGAAAAATTTAAAATAGTCACAACAATATAATATAAAATAATGTATATTAAATTTTTCAAAAAAAAAAAAAGAAAAGAAAAGAAAAGTCTAAGATTTGACAATTTCAGCTACACCCACCACAATATTTAAGGCTCCGCAATGCATTTTCTTGTTCTCAGCACTTCTTCTCCTGCCAAAAATGAGCGGCGATAACCACAAATCTTTCTCCAAGAAAACACTGGAAATTACAACCCCTCTCTGTATGTTTTTCTTCTTCTTCTTCCTCCACAGCTTTACTATCTTCGTTGCCGCTCGAACCGAGCCTCCATATGTTCCTCGAGATAACATAACTCTCGATTGTGGCTCAGATAGCGACAACACTGTACAAGGCCGGACCTGGACAGCCGAAACCAGATCAAAACTGCTGCTGTTCGAGCAAAACAACACATCAGTCGTGTCCACAGCTGATAAGTCCCCGAGCACGATCGTGCCTTACAGGACAGCACGGCTCTCCCGCTCCCAGTTCAGCTACGCATTCCCTATCACTGCGGGTCCCAAGTTTGTTCGGCTCTACTTCTACCCTGCTTCTTACCCAAATTTCAACAGCTCGGCTGCCTTCTTTTCTGTCAAAGCCGGCCGCTTTACCCTTCTCAGCAACTTCAGCGCGGCCCTCCACGCGCGTGGCCTGGAAGTCTTTTCTAAAGAGTTCTGCGTTAATGTTGACAATGAGCAGAGGCTTAACTTGACGTTTAGTCCTGCTCCAGGGATTGCCGACGCCTATGCGTTTGTTAATGGGATTGAAGTGGTTTCAATGCCTGACGATCTTTATTACAGTGGAGTGGGCGATCCAGGGGTCAACTTCGTTGGCCAAACCAATCCGCTGCCGATCGATAGAACCAAGGCTTTGGAGCTGATGTACCGTATAAACATAGGCGGCATTTCGCTTTCGTCTATGGGAGGCAGCGGCTTGTACCGTAGCTGGACAATGGACGATCATTACTTGACAGATGCTCAACCAAGTGTTTCTCCTTCTAATAACACTATCCAACTTGTTTACAGAGACCGGACCAGGTTTGCAGCCCCGGACCAAGTCTATAGAACCGCCAGGACAATGGGGATGGACAAGACTGTCAACGAGAATTACAATCTTACTTGGGAATTTCCAGTTGATTCTTCGTTCACGTACTTTGTCAGGCTTCATTTCTGTGAGTTTCAGCCGCTGATTTTGGAACAGGGGGATAGAGTTTTTGAGATCTATATGGCCAATCAAACTGCTGAGAATCATGCAGATGTGATCTGGTGGGCCGGTGGAAATGGGATTCCAGTGTTCAGAGACCATGCGGTGCTGATTGGAGCCAAGGGAAGCGAAAAGTTCCAGAATATCTCTATTGCATTGCATCCACTATCCGAGAGAGAGACCCGTTATTCTGATGCAATTCTTAATGGACTTGAAATCTTCAAGTTGAGTGAATCAGACAATCTTGCAGGACCAAACCCTGATCCGTTACCAATTAGTCCACCAACGGGTGTAGCAAACGTGCCGATATCATCCAAGTCCAAAAGCAACAGGATAACAATAGTCACAAGTGTGGCGGGTTCTGTATCAGCCATTATAGTGCTTTCTCTTCTACTGTCCTTCATTCTTCATCGAAGGAAAAAAGCCAAGGACTCACGTTCGAGTGACGGAGCTTCATTTTTGACTACTTCAGCCAAGTCCACTAAGAGTGGGAGATCATCATTACCCTCCGATCTTTGTCATCATTTTTCGCTAGGTGAGATCACGGCAGCGACCAACAACTTTGATAGTGTATTCATTATTGGTGTTGGTGGGTTTGGCAATGTTTATAAAGGGTTTATTGATGGAGGTACTACACCCGTCGCAATCAAGCGGTTGAACCCGGGGTCACAGCAAGGAGCAAATGAGTTCCAGACAGAGATTGAAATGCTTTCTCAGCTAAGACACATCCATTTGGTCTCGCTAATTGGTTATTGCTACGAAGATGGTGAAATGATCCTCGTGTATGATTACATGGCTCATGGGACTCTTCGGGATCACCTTTACAAGACAGATAATCCTCCACTTTCATGGAATCAACGGCTAGAGATTTGCATTGGTTCAGCTCGTGGGTTGCAATACCTTCATTCAGAAGCTAAGCAGACGATCATTCATCGAGATGTCAAGACAACAAACATCTTGTTGGATCAGAATTGGGTGGCCAAGGTCTCAGATTTCGGGTTGTCCAAAATAGGCCCTACAAGCATGTCCAAAGGCCATGTAAGCACGGTAGTGAAGGGTAGTTTCGGTTATGTTGATCCCGAATATTACAGGCTTCAGCAGCTGACAGACAAGTCCGATGTGTACTCATTTGGGGTCGTGTTATGTGAGATATTGTGTGCTAAACCGCCAGTTAATAAATCAGGTATTCAGAAGCCAGCGAGTCTGGCAGAGCATTTCAGGCTATGCTACCGCAAGGGAATGCTTAATGAGATTATTGATCCTTATTTAGATGGAAAGATCGCGCCAGAGTGTCTGAAAAGATTTGCTGAAATTGCAGCGAGCTGCTTGTTAGAACATGGAATAGATAGGCCATCAATGGCTGATGTAGTTTGGGGACTCGAGTTTGCATTGCAATTGCAGAAGAGTGCAGAGGAGAAAATTGAGTTTGGTGAGGCTCAAACTCTGGTGGATGTCAGTGACGGGAGGGCCACGAAGGACCATTCAACTGCTAGTAGTAATGACTTGTTCAGCAATAGCAGTAGCATCGTGATTGGTTCCCGGATTGGCGGGATAACAACAACAAGCAGCAGTGAGGAAATGAGTTTACTTAGCATCAACTCTGAAACAATGATGTCGGGCGCGGTGTTCTCAGAGATGAGGAAGTCAGAAGGGAGATGATACATATTCTTTTTACCTTGCCAAGTTAGAATGGTATGAATATCCTTAAGACAATGTTTTGCAGGTTGATTACCATGTCGTGTGTTTGTTTATCTACAGTACCTCTTGAGTATTAGTCGAGTTCTGAAAATTTTGATATTTTCCTGTACTACTTTCTTCTCCCTTTTATTTTTTTCACCACTGGTTTAATGTAAAATGTCTTTCATCGTTGCCTGAATGCATCAATCTGTAATTTTCTTACGGTTGTCAAAATGATCCAACAAGTGGCAAAGGTAGATATATTCTCCAGGCTGACAGTTAAAAGATGAATTTCCAACATGTTAATTTGTCATCATTATTAGATGAGTAATAAGAAAAATGTTTGTAAAAAATTGTTATTTTTCATTTGATTAATATTTATTACGAGACATTTAGTAGATATTGAGTACAAATAGAATTTTTTGCACTGAATTTATTATTTAACTATACGACTATAATAATTTTTGACTTTATTAGAATAAAGAATAAGAAGGATTTGTCATGTCAAGAAAAAATACGTCATTTCACACTTCATTCTACTTCCTAGCCGACATTGCAAATATTTGACTAATTGACTTTGTTTGAGCATCCTGCTAAGAGAGCAAACCAATTTTGAATTTTCATTGATTTGAAAACTCCACAAACTGGCAACTTCCATGTCCTGATCTGTAAGGGCTTGGTCTCGATTGATTATGATATGGTGATTCTTCTCGTCGTGTTGTCTAAACCATTTGCCAAACATTTTTACTCAATCATACGTACTAAATTATGGTTAATAATTTCTGCCCTTTGTTGCATTTTGTTTGAGAAAGGGCCGTATTTATTTATGTTTTCTATTTGGAGTTGAGTGCTGTTGGCGATGGCTATGGATAATTCTTGAAAGAATATTGCCATCAGGACACAGAGAGCTGAGGATATGTCACCCCCTTCTAAAAGAAAAAAACAATTGATACAGAATCTTCGATTACAGGACAATTTTTTTTTTTGTATTGTCACATATATTTGTTTGTTTGCACAATATTTGTATAATTGTTAAATAGAATTTTCATAGAAATAACACTAATATTCTATAAATGATTTCAATTATTGTATTTAATTAAGATATTAAATTTCTAAATATCGAACGATATTTGTTGTGAATAACGTGACATTGTATTTAATATTTAAAAGATAATAAATAAATAGATACATCTCTCCTATTGGCTATAATTGATAATTATGATTTTTTAGTTTTTAATACTCTATTCAACGTATCAACCTATCCCGTGTTCTCGTAACCGAACCTTTCCTGGCAATATGAAAAATGCTCCGCCGGAAAACGACCGAGAACAAAGGATAACGAATGGTTGCTATTCACAATCCCTCCTTATGGACCAGAAGGAAGAGCAAAGCCCTTTTTTTTTTTTTTTTCTCCCACTTCTGATGATAGATTGAGGGCCGTCTTTTCTAATTTGATGAGCTTGAATCCGACCCCTCCATTTGCCGATCCCCTCAGCCCCCTCAGCCCAAACAGAAAAATGGGACGAATGGCGGGACCATCGACGTTAAATTTTAGTGCTTTCCACCCCAATGTCTGGCAGTGTCCTCCTTTTCTTGTCGTCTTGGGTCACGATTATACTAGGATGCTAACTAATAATTTTTTAAAATCTCTTAGGAATAATTCATCTAGTAATTAAAATTTTATTTTTTTTAAATTTTAAATTTTAAATTTTAAATTTTAATTAAAAATATAAAATTTATGATAAAAATTAAAATTATCTTAATTGTCTAATTTATAATTTAATAGATTTTTGAAATAAAAATGTAATAGATCTGGCAGAACGCAGATCCTGAGACGGACTCTGGGCATTGACTACCATCCGAGCGCTTTTCATCTTTATTTTCATGTTAGAAACCTAGTTTGAAGTTTCCTTCACGGTGCCTCCAGAGGCCCCTTTTTTTTCCCTAAAAAACTTCATTATATGTTTACAGTCAATTTAATATGATAAATGTAATTTTATATTATATTAGTATAATATAATGGATGGCGAAGTCTCAGATTTCGGGTTATCCAAAATAGGCCTTACAAGTATGTCCAAAGGCTACGTAAGCACGGTAGTAAAGGGTAGTTTTGGTTATGTTGATCCTGAATATTACAGGCTTCAGCAGCTGACAGACAAGTCCGATGTGTACTCATTTGGAGTGGTGTTATGTGAGATATTGTGTGCTAAGCCTGTTAATAAATTAAATCTTCAAAAGCCAGCAAGCCTAGCAGAGCATTTTAGGCAATGCTACCTCAAAGGATTGCTCATTGAGATTATTGATCCCCATCTAGATGGAAAGATCGCGCCCGAGTGCCTGAAAACATTTGCTGAAATTACAGCCAGTTGCATGTTAGACCACGGAATAGATAGGCCATCAATGGCTGATGTCGTTTGTCAACTTGAGTATGCATTGCAACTGCAGAAGAGTGCAGAGGAGAAAACTGAGTTTTGCGAGGCTCAAACTCTGGTCGATATCAGTGATGGGAGGGCCATGAAGGACCATTCAACTGCTAGTGATAATGACTTGTTCAGCAATAGCAGTAGCATGGTGATTGGTTCCCGGATTGGCGGGATAACAACAACAAGCAGCAGTGAGGAAATGAGTCGAGCGCGGTGTTCTCAGAGATGAGGAAGTCAGAAGGGAGATGATACATATTCTTTTTACCTTGCTAAAGACAATGTTTTGCAGGTTGGTTAGTTCATGCTGTGTTTGTCTACCTGCATTACCTCTTGAGTATTAGTTGAGTTGTGAAAATTTTGATATCTTCCTGTACTTCTTTCTTCTCCCTTTCATTTTTTTCCCTACTGGTTTAATGTATCTGGATCGTACATGGACGATAATTGGAGTAGGCGGCTCTCCTAAGGTTCCCTCATCTGGGATCCCCGGGGAAGCGGATCAAGTTTGCCCTTGCGAAGTCGATCTTACCTGCTGATCTTGAATTGTTGTTCATATTGAAATAAAGCGAAATTGATATGATGAGGAGTTGTTCGATGATGCTCGGACATGTACTGCCTAAAGGCATCAATCTGTAATTTTCTTATGGGTACCAAACTGATGCAACAAGTGGCAAAGGTAGACATATTCTTTGTGGCTGACAGTGAAAATGTGAATTTCCAACACCAGCAAAGATACTAACTATAACAAAAAAAATATTTGTAAGTAATTACGACTTTTGATTTGATTAATATTTATTATTAGATATAAATAAGACATTGAGTATAAATAAAATTTTTTACACTAAATTTTTATTTTAACTATAAATTTATAATAATTTTTGATTTTATTGAAATATAAAAAAGAAAAGATATGTGATGCAAAAAAAATATATAATTTTTGCACTTCATTATACTTCTTATCTAACATTGTAAATATTTGATTAATTGACTTGGTCTGAGCATCTTGCTAGGAGAGCAAACCAATTTTGAATTTTCATTGATTTGAAGGCTCCCCGTACTGGCAACTTGCATGTCCTCGTTTGCAAGGGTTTGGTCTCGATTGATTATGATATAACTATTCTTCTCATCGTATTGTCTAAACCATTTACCAAACATTTACTATATTATGGTTATTTTATATATATATAAAATATTTATTTGTCTTCATAATTTTTACACAATTATTAATACTAACAATTTATAAATAATTTTAACTATTATGTTTAATAGAGAGGTTAAAATTTTAAATATTAAATAGTTTCTATTGTACATAACATGACATTATATGTAAATGTTTATAGGATAAAAAATAAGTAAATAACGGATAATTATGATTGTAATATGAAAATGATCCACCGAAGACGACCGAGAACAAGGATACCGAATGGTTATTATTCACAAATCCTCCTTGTGATGTATGGGCTAAAACTCAAATGGACCAGAAGGGAGAGCAAAGCCCTTTCTTTCCGCTCCATTTCTGATCATAGATTGAGGGCCCTCTTTTCTAATATGATGGGCCTGAATCCCACCGTTACATTTACCGATCCGCTCTGACCCCGAAAGCCCAAAAAGAAAAATGAGACGAAAGGCGGGACCACTGACGTTAAATTTTAGTGCTCTCCACCTCAATGGGATCGTATAGTCCTACTTTTCTTGTCGTCTGGGGTGACAATTACACTAGGATGCTCTTCAATGATTTTTTTTATATTTTATCTAATAATTAAATTTTATAAAAATAAAAGATTATAACTATAATTATTTAACTTTTTAATTTATAATTTAATACACTTCTTAATAAAAATATACCTTAAAAAAAAAATTAATTGTTATGGATTAAAATTCATTGGTGATGGATGGTACCGAATAGAAAAGGTTGGGTTGACGGGGTCAACTCAAAAGGGACATTAGTCACATCACGCACTCCTGATGCTCTCAATCAATTTCTCCAGTTGGAAAAAGCGAAAAAACAAAATAAAAAGAGAGAGAAGGAAAAAAAAAAAAAAAAAAGTGCACGAGAAATTGGGGAATGCCTCGCTTCATTGATGGGCAATAAATGAAAACTAATAATAACATAGAAAAAGAAAAAAAAAATCATAAATACATCAAGTCCGCGTATGAAGGAAGTTTTGCCAGATTCTTTAAGCATTAAGTGCATGTAATTTTAATTTTATGAGATTCATATGCTCCTGAGATTTTTGCATGGACAGAGGTAAATGGCAAAGCCAATTTTGCTAATTTCATGAGCCGTCGGTTATCCTCCATGTGGGGGTTTTAATTTTATAGGTGCTCCGGGAGTTACATCTGATGTTGGGCTCTCGCTACTGTCTCCTATTTTTCGTTGGGCACCAGCCGTCCTGTCGAGGAAATCAGTTCGACGTCCTGCCGCGATACGGTGACAGAGAGCCAGATATAATTCACAATTCGATCTTTCAACTGTTTGTCTCATTAAGTAAATTAGAGAAACATGTTTGCATGTCCTATTCTCTACGCTTGTGGCAAATGTCAAATAAATCCAGAAGCCTCTAATAATAGCTAATTAGTTTTGACATGATTGTTAGAAGTATTCTTCGTGGGCTTTTGCCCCTATTGCACTTTTCAAAACAATTGAAAGTTGGGTAGGTAGCATTTGGGAATTGCTCGGCTAAAGCAATTCGACTTTGACTGCCCAAGCAAATGACCAAATTTTCGCCTCCAAATGCAGAAGCCATTTAATATCCACACATGGTGTTTTGGTGGATGATGTCCACCCAATCATCCTGTATTTTATACCGACAGCTTCGATGATATGTTTCTGCCAATAGCTTAATTAGTTGAAAAAAAAAATAGACACGTATTTATATCACTGAATTTTAATTATTAATTATATTTAATTAATTATTTAATAAATTATGAATTCATTTATATATTTTTATGAATAATAATTTATTAATTTAATTTATTTATCCACGTACTATATTCACATAATACAACTCATAATAATAATTATTCGTACTTATGATCTAATAAAAATAACTACATATATTATTTATCAATTTCAAAACTTTTTAAGTTTATAAAAAGACATTTAACTACGGTAGTGTTATTTTTCTGTTGATAAGTTGCAGGAAAATAGAATATTCTCGTGATTAGTAATGCTAAAAAGATTTCGAAATTTATAAAATTTTAAAAAATTATTCATATTATATATCTTATAATATAATCAAATCAAAATAAAAAATAAAAATTATCGTAAAGAATTAACGATTACCTCCTTCCACACTCGTTCACACAATCCAAACATAGCTGTATTTCTTTTATTTTCTCATTACAACACATTGACTTAAATTGACTTGGACATTCAATCTACCTTTACGACTGACAACCATTTTCCCTAACTAATGCTATTAACCACAATTTAGCGCATCATAATTCGATCTTAAAACACACACAAACTCTCAATGGAAAGACAGAGAAACATTTATTAGATTACATTTCACTCATAAAATCGAAACCACGATTTAAGATCACGAACGGATCCCCGCGGTTGAGGAAAATAAATGAATCAGGGTCGACGGCAGCCGCGATTGTACGGATTGCACTTTTCTTTCGTGCTACGAGGATTTTCACCTGGGACGCAGGAGCGTTCAGCCCGGCCGCATTTAAACTGTGCCCCCGGTTCGAGGGGACTAGGAGCGGAAGGAGAGGTGAGCAGTCTGCCAAACTCTGAGCCCATCACGAACTCCGAGTCGAAGTCGGACTCAGCCATGGACATTCCCAGTGAAGTTGTTATATTGCTGCTCGCCACGCAAGCTTTTGGGCTGACCAGCGTCAGCACCACCACCAAGAGGCCTGAAACTAAGAGAAACGTCGGACACTTCATTACAAAATCTCTCTGTATTTTCCCTGCTCGATGATCCTTTTGTCATGGTAAAATGGAGGGGCTTACCCGAATGATAAAAGAGTTTTTAATGTTGTGTGGGCAGTGTCGGTGGTAGAAAGCCAGCAATTATGATCCAGTGTGGTCAGGCCTATCTGTAATTGAATATCATGATTGTTCTGGATGGAGTCGTACGGTTGGATTGAGAAGCATCCTGCCCTTCGAGGGCAGCGGAATGAATCGACAATGATCCAACCCCAATTATTGAGTTGTCGAAATGACAATAGGACCCCTAACTGGAGAGCACTAATCCATGCCCTTGTGCTAGATTAACTACGACTCTTACCTATTTTAGATAGCCATGCTGCCGACAACTTGCCACATGGGCGATAATTCGGTGGACCCACCCCATTTTTTTTTCCGTCTAAAAGGGAACTGTCTTATTTAGAAAGGAAAATAAATTATAGAAATACTAGACAACATTTTTGATCTATATTAAAAAGTGTACATGTTGCGAAGATTTAGACTAGAAACTATGTTAATTGATGAAAAATAAAAAGGAAAAGAAACACAATTATCGGTATAAAAGTATGGTTATTTTATTACATTTTTGGGAAAAAAAAATATTAATTGAGGACAATGACTTGCGTTTGGATGGGACGAAAAGGGCCGAAAAATGAACGGTGGATACCTAAATTAGGGCCTACGGGGGCGGCGAGGACACGAGAAGAAAGCAACAAGAATGAGCGAATGGGCTAAAAGCCTGGTAGTCCAATTTCAAGAGTAAAATATGATAAATTTAATTATTGTTCCTTTTTTCATCCCTCGTAAGCTTTTTCCCCGAGTGACATCAATTATGAAAAGTTGGAGGGAGTCCCAAGCACAATTTGTGCATATAACAAGACAACACAGGACACGATACGCTAAAAATTATTAGATTCGAACATCATCAATGGGACAAAGGACTTAGCAAAAAAAAAATGACTGCAAATATAACAAGGTAATTTTAGATTATGGCCAGAAACCACAACTATCAAGACTCTAAAAATGTGGAGAATTCGAGGAAATGGATTAAATTCAAAAGTCAAAGAAAAAATTGATGTCTCAATTTATTCTTGCAGGCCCATAACTGTATTGGATTTGGCAGAACGCAGATCCCGAGACGGACTCTGGGCATTGACTACCAAGTCAAGTCTTCCATTTTCTCCTTCCCCGAACCCGCGGGAAGAAACTTCATCCGAGCCCTTTTGTTCTTTATTTTCATGTTAGCAGCCTAGTTTGAAGTTTCCTTCACGGTGCCTGCAGAGGCCCTTTTTTATTTCCTAAAAAAAACTTCATTATACGTTTACAGTCAATTCAATATGATAAATTTAATTTTTATTATATTAGTATAATTATTTATTATACAAATATTCATAACTTATATAATTAATTAAAAAATATTATGCAATAATATGAAGGGGAGAGGTATGAAAAATTTAAAACAGTCACAACAATATAATATAAAATAATGTATATTAAATTTTTCAAAAAAAAAAAAGAAAAGAAAAGTCTAAGATTTGACAATTTCAGCTACACCCACCACAATATTTAAGGCTCCGCAATGCATTTTCTTGTTCTCAGCACTTCTTCTCCTGCCAAAAATGAGAGGCGATAACCACAAATCTTTCTCCAAGAAAACACTGGAAATTACAACCCCTCTCTGTATGTTTTTCTTCTTCTTCTTCCTCCACAGCTTTACTATCTTCGTTGCCGCTCGAACCGAGCCTCCATATGTTCCTCGAGATAACATAACTCTCGATTGTGGCTCAGATAGCGACAACACTGTACAAGGCCGGACCTGGACAGCCGAAACCAGATCAAAACTGCTGCTGTTCGAGCAAAACAACACATCAGTCGTTTCCACAGCTGATAAGTCCCCGAGCACGATCGTGCCTTACAGGACAGCACGGCTCTCCCGCTCCCAGTTCAGCTACGCATTCCCTATCACTGCGGGTCCCAAGTTTGTTCGGCTCTACTTCTACCCTGCTTCTTACCCAAATTTCAACAGCTCGGCTGCCTTCTTTTCTGTCAAAGCCGGCCGCTTTACCCTTCTCAGCAACTTCAGCGCGGCCCTCCACGCGCGTGGCCTGGAAGTCTTTTCTAAAGAGTTCTGCGTTAATGTTGACAATGAGCAGAGGCTTAACTTGACGTTTAGTCCTGCTCCAGGGATTGCCGACGCCTATGCGTTTGTTAATGGGATTGAAGTGGTTTCAATGCCTGACGATCTTTATTACAGTGGAGTGGGCGATCCAGGGGTCAACTTCGTTGGCCAAACCAATCCGCTGCCGATCGATAGAACCAAGGCTTTGGAGCTGATGTACCGTATAAACATGGGCGGCAATTCGCTTTCGTCTATGCAAGACAGCGGCTTGTATCGTATCTGGACAATGGACAATGATTACTTGACAGATGCTCAATCAAGTGCTCTTCCCGCCAACAGCACTATCCAACCTGTCTACAACAACCGGACCCGGTTTGCAGCCCCGGACCAAGTCTACAGAACCGCCAGGACAATGGGGATGGACAAGACTGTCAACGAGAATCACAATCTTACTTGGGAATTTCTAGTTGATTCTTTGTTCACGTACTTTGTCAGGCTTCATTTCTGTGAGTTTCAGCCGCTGATTTTGGCACAGGGGGATAGAGTTTTTGAGATCTATATGGCCAATCAAACTGCCGAGGATCATGCAGATGTGATCGAGTGGGCCGGTAGATATGGGATTCCAGTATTCAGAGACTATGCGGTGATGATTGGAGCCAAGGGAAGCGAAAAGTTCCAGAATATCTCTATTGCATTGCATCCACTACCTGAGAGAGAGACCAGTTATTCTGATGCAATTCTTAATGGACTTGAAATCTTCAAGTTGAGTGAATCAGACAATCTTGCAGGACCAAACCCTGATCCGTTACCAATTCGTCCACCAACGGGTGTAGCAAACGTGCCGATATCATCCAAGTCCAAAAGCAACAGGATAACAATAGTCACAAGTGTGGCGGGTTCTGTATCAGCCATTATACTGTTTTCTCTTCTAGTGTTCTTCATTCTTCATCGAAGGAAAAAAGCCAAGGACTCACGTTCGAGTGACGGAGCTTCATTTTTTACTACTTCAGCCAAGTCCACTAAGAGTGGGAGATCATCATTACCCTCCGATCTTTGTCATCATTTTTCGCTAGGTGAGATCACGGCAGCGACCAACAACTTTGATAGTGTATTCATTATTGGTGTTGGTGGGTTTGGCAATGTGTATAAAGGGTTTATTGATGGAGGTACTACACCCGTCGCAATCAAGCGGTTGAATCCGGGGTCACAGCAAGGAGCAAATGAGTTCCAGACAGAGATTGAAATGCTTTCTCAGCTAAGACACATCCATTTGGTCTCGCTAATTGGTTATTGCTACGAAGATGGTGAAATGATCCTCGTGTATGATTACATGGGTCATGGGACTCTTCGTGATCACCTTTACAAGACAGATAATCCTCCACTTTCATGGAATCAACGGCTAGAGATTTGCATTGGTTCAGCTCGTGGGTTGCAATACCTTCATTCAGAAGCTAAGCAGACGATCATTCATCGAGATGTCAAGACAACAAACATCTTGTTGGATGAGAATTGGGTGGCCAAGGTCTCAGATTTCGGGTTGTCCAAAATAGGCCCTACAAGCATGTCCAAAGGCCATGTTAGCACGGTAGTGAAGGGTAGTTTCGGTTATGTTGATCCCGAATATTACAGGCTTCAGCAGCTGACAGACAAGTCCGATGTGTACTCATTTGGGGTCGTGTTATGTGAGATATTGTGTGCTAAACCGCCAGTTAATAAATCAGGTATTCAAAAGCCAGCGAGCCTGGCAGAGCATTTCAGGCTATGCTACCGCAAGGGAATGCTTAATGAGATTATTGATCCTTATTTAGATGGAAAGATCGCGCCAGAGTGTCTGAAAAGATTTGCTGAAATTGCAGCGAGCTGCTTGTTAGAACATGGAATAGATAGGCCACCAATGGCTGATGTAGTTTGGGGACTCGAGTTTGCATTGCAATTGCAGAAGAGTGCAGAGGAGAAAATTGAGTTTGGTGAGGCTCAAACTCTGGTGGATGTCAGTGACGGGAGGGCCATGAAGGACCATTCAACTGCTAGTAGTAATGACTTGTTCAGCAATAGCAGTAGCATCGTGATTGGTTCCCGGATTGGCGGGATAACAACAACAAGCAGCAGTGAGGAAATGAGTTTACTTAGCATCAACTCTGAAACAATGATGTCGGGCGCGGTGTTCTCAGAGATGAGGAAGTCAGAAGGGCGATGATACATATTCTTTTTACCTTGCCAAGTTAGAATGGTATGAATATCCTTAAGACAATGTTTTGCAGGTTGATTACCACGTCGCGTGTTTGTTTATCTACAGCACCTCTTGAGTATTAGTGGAGTTCTGAAAATTTTGATATTTTCCTGTACTACTTTCTTCTCCCTTTTATTTTTTTCACCACTGGTTTAATGTAAAATGTCTTTCATCATTGCCTGAATGCATCAATCTGTAATTTTCTTACGGGTGTCAAAATGATCCAACAAGTGGCAAAGGTAGACATATTCTCCAGGCTGACAGTTAAAATATGAATTTCCAACGCCGGCAAAGATGTTAATTTGTCATCATTATTAGATGAGTAACAAGAAAAATGTTTGTAAAAAATTATTATTTTTGATTTGATTAATATTTATTATGAGACATTTAGTAGATATTGAGTACAAATAGAATTTTTTACACTAAATTTATTATTTAACTATACGATTATAATAATTTTTGATTTTATTAGAATAAAGAATAAGAAGGATTTGTCATATCAAGAAAAAATCCGTCATTTCACACTTCATTCTACTTCCTATCCGACATTGCAAAAATCTGACTAATTGACTTTGTTTGAGCATCCCGCTAAGAGAGCAAACCAATTTTGAATTTTCATTGATTTGAAAACTCCACAAACTGGCGACTTCCATGTCCTGATCTGTAAGGGCTTGGTCTCGATTGATTATGATATGGTGATTCTTCTCGTCGTGTTGTCTAAACCATTTGCCAAACATTTTTACTCAATCATACGTACTAAATTATGGTTAATAATTTCTGCCCTTTGTTGCATTTTGTTTGAGAAAGGGCCGTATTTGTTCATGTTTTCTATTTGGAGTTGAGTGCTGTTGGCGATGGCTATGGATAATTCTTGAAAGAATATTGCCATCAGGACACAGTAAGCTGAGGATATGTCACCCCCTCGCTAAAACAAAAAAACAATTGATACAGAATCTTTGATTACAGGACAATTTTTTTTTATTATTGTCACATATATTTGTTTTGTTTGCACAATATTTGTATAATTGTTAAATAGAATTTTCATAAAAATAACATTAATATTCTATAAATGATTTCAATTATTGTATTTAATTAAGATATTAAATTTCTAAATATCGAACGATATTTGTTGTGAATAACGTGACATTGTATTTAATATTTAAAAGATAATAAATAAATAGATACATCTCTCTTATTGGTTATAATTGATAATTATGATTTTTTAGTTTTTAATACTCTATTCAACGTATCAACCTATCCCGTGTTCTCGTAACCGAACCTTTCCTGGCAATATGAAAAATGCTCCACCGGAAAACGACCGAGAACAAAGGATAACGAATGGTTGCTATTCACAATCCCTCCTTGGGATGCATGGGTAGAACTCAAATGGACCAGAAGGAAGAGCAAAGCCCTTTTTTTTTTTTTTCTCCCTCTTCTGATGATAGATTGAGGGTTGATGAGCTTGAATCCGACCCTTCCATTTGCCGATCCCCTCAGCCCCCGAAAGCCCAAAAAGAAAAATGAGACGAATGGCGGGACCATCGACGTTAAATTTTAGTGCTTTCCACCTCAATGTCTGGTAGTGTCCTCCTTTTCTTGTCGTCTTGGGTCACGATTATACTAGGATGCTAACTAATAATTTTTTTAAATCTCTTAGGAATAATTCATTTAGTAATTAAAATTTTAATTTTTTTATATTTGAAATTTTAAATTTTAATTAAAAATATAAAATTTATGATAAAAATTAAAATTATCTTAATTGTCTAATTTATAATTTAATAGATTTTTGAAATAAAAATGTAATCTTTTTTTATAGTTGAATAGTGTTGGATTAAAAGTCATTGGGGAAAGTTGGTACCCAACATGATAGAAAAGCGGATAGAGAATGAGAGGTTGAGGAGACGAATTCATAAAGAGCATTAGTCACATCAGTTGCTCTCTAACTCATCCTGATCCCTTCAATCAAGCTGGTCTTTTTATTAGCGTGCAAGATAGACAAGGTATATTTTCTGACGCCTTCAAACCGGAAAAAATAGAACAACCATTCAATCAGGAATCGAAATTTTTAGAACTCTTTAGATAGGTCCCTAACTTAGTTTGTAAATTAATATTTATTTCTACCGTGATCCTATGAATAAAGTCCACCCTTGTACTTCTCATTAATTATAATTATATTCTTGAAATTATTTATGTAAAACACTTTGGCACATGGAATGAAAGATAGCAACCGATGTATAGAATTTTTTTTTTATTTTTTTTTTCACATTTTAATGCTTTTGATTGTCACCTAACTAGAAAAAAATTAATATTTTTCTAAGAAAAAAAATCATAGGCACCCCCCCCCCCAAAAAAAAAACTGCGCTAAGGTGTTCGAAATCAATTTTTTGGGACAAGATCATATTTCAATGTACCAAAATATTGCGTGATACAACTTCAAGAATATTTTTTGCAATTGTTTCTTATGCTTAACAATTGAAATTCACAATGAATTAGACAATATACATTGATTTTTTTTTTGTATATAATATAAAATATCTTATAATTAGTGTAAAATTTTTTTATACTTACACTTTTTTTTTTGTGTCCTAAGACTCTTTCACAATACGAATCTCTGATTTTTCTGCCTTGAATGGTTCAAATCTAGAGTAGGACAAAGTTGCATTATTTGCGCCTTGATTGCATGCTATTATTAATCCAGGCGTAGACTCGCGGCCTGGGATCCAAGACCACCAGCTGGCCAAGTCAAATAAGAAAGAGAAAAATAAAGAAATAAATAAATATATCTCTTCACGCGTTATCCGGACCCCAGACGTGCCGTTTATTTATGTGGCTCCCTTTGACCCTTGTATGGGAAGAGAAAAGAAGATGTTAAAAGGTTCCATAGCCGTTTTTCTGATTTTGATCGTCTCTGCTATTTCGAAGCCAACCCCAGTGAATGGCCACGCCAATTCTTCCTTCTCCTGCAGTGCCACAGGGGATGAGTGCAACGAAATTGCTGTGGACACACAAGGGTGTCCAATTCCAAGTCCAAGTCCTCCAAGTCCAAGTCCTCCAAGTCCAAGTCCTCTCCGGGGCGAACTAAACACATATATTGGTTACAGAAGCTTAGAAAAGCAACCCTTTTGCTATAGCCTGATATATGGCAGTTGCTTGAGGCGCTCCGGCAATGAACCTGGGCGTTGCACTTACTACAATCGATGTAGAGGTTGATGAATGTGAGAAAAGTGGCGTGGTGATCGAGTTTGAAGATCTGTATCAGTGATCGTACTGTTTTACTTAGTCGCTAGTTCAGTAATGTTTTTATGCAGATTGTTTGCATACTGTTGTCTCCTATCTTCTGTTTCTTGCCGTTTCTTTTTGAGACAGAAGGTCTCGAATTCCAATAGAACTAACAGCTAATCAGCAAAAACGAAAAAGGAAAAATGAGACTCGCATAAAATTCAAATTTTGTGCATGTGATGTTACGGGTAAATTGCCTTTCCTGCGGCTTTTTACAGCAATATTTCGGTCTGCATATTACATTTCAAAATGAATTGAAGCTGGTATCACTTGCAGTTAAACTGGCTTTACGAGCAGAAAATGTAATTAAGAGAAGGATTTCTTGATTAACATAGTAATCAAATTAAGATCGTTGAATCAAAACAGGGCCCCACATAAAAGCCAACTGGCAAAGCATCGAGTCGACGTGCGACGGGACAATCCCTCAAGTTAAAATAATAGATGTCCTTATTAGGGTCCACAACTCGTCCAAAATTCTTACATTAGATCATATCATATGGACTGGAATTCCTATTCATGATTCTACTGTATATTTGTAAAAACACACAATTCAAAAAATTTCCTTAATAGAATGATTACGCAAGCGTGATTCCGAGAGAAAAATGAAACCGCATGATAGCACAAGGCGGTATGAAGAAAAACGGTTGGGCAAATTTCGATGTTGATGTCTTTCACGGAAAGTTTGTGCATGACCCGTCAATTGCTTTACCTTAAATTTTGGGTTTGAAAGTTAAACCGCCCGTCATTGGATTAGAATTTGACCGAGTATTAGTAAACAAGATTCCATGATTACATATTTTCGAGACGAGTAAAATTAAAGGAAAATAACTAAATTAATGAGTATTATATAATATATATAACAATTATTTGTCATATATTTTTAACTTTTTAATAATAATAATCATAAATATCATAATATTAATATAATATGAATTCAATTTTAAAATACATGAGTTAAATATAACCAACCCGTTTAGAAAAACCCATCATTTCATTACTCTTTTTTAAAATTTTCCGAGTCTTGATTGCCTCAAAGTATTTAACGTTGTCGTCCCATGGGAAATTTCTGCACTTGACTTGTGTACCAGAGGTATCTTCCGCATATAACAAACATCAACAAACATTATCGAGGACGGCAGCTGTCGACATTAAACCGAATGCTTAGCCCTCTGCGTATGTTGGGACCTGTAAATATAATTTCTCTGATGTTCGTATGGCCAAACTCTGCTTTTCAATGTCTCTAAGCAATGAGCGCTCTTCCATCTCCTCACGCCGTCGCTGCCGCCGAAAAATCATCGGGGTACACTCCAACCGATCTTATTCTACTCAACTGTCGCACATATTCTAGCACAACTTTGGCTTCATTTGTTTATAAACCGAATGAAATATTATTAATTTCCGTTTCAATTACTATCTAATTTTTTTCCTCGTCCAATGCTTCCAAATCCTCAAGCAGTGGAATTGGCAATTGTGCATTGTTGTGTGAACTGACACTTGACGACGGTGACAACAAAAGTGCATGATTTGAATTTTCTCATCCACTTCTATTTGGCACTTGTATTTGTAATTAAACTGATTTAAGTCCCATATCTCATATTATTTATTTCAATAAGCTAGTTCATATTGGATACAACAAGCCGTGCCATTGTTGACTTTTGTTACTATTATTTTTTTTTCTGGGTTTAGATGTATTTTACCCATCAATGATAGCCTTCTTAGTATTGTGGAACTTTTAAGGCTTTGGCTTGCGAGTCATGTCCACGTAGTGCTCCTGCCATTATCAAGACCCAGAAACTGAACCAATGGCACTCTGTTTGATAGCTCTGCTTCTCATTTTACCAAGCACTAACATACCAACTGACGCAACAGACCTCGTCGACAGCAGCAAAAGCCGGTCATGGAGGAAAGAGCATGTAGCTGAATCCATCGGAGAAGAGGAGTTCTTGATGGAATCTGACGCAACTCAAAGGTTTCTTCCAGGTACTGATATGCGGCGCATTAGTAACTCCTCTTTCGAAAAGCATCCATTCTGTAAGGAAAAGATATATGGTTCGTGCATACGGGCGATCAATGGAAGGGGTAATCGGTGCCATTACTACAATAGGTGTCGACATTAATAGTGGTTAATAAGAAAAGCCAGCAGATTTGCAGCCTATGTATGTTTTCTCCAGTGTGTTGCTCTCATAAAATTAATATTAATGTCTGTTAAACCACTTAAATAAAGGCACAGATATGAGGGACAGCAACAAGCAACTTTGCTATGTACATGTATCTGGTGGCCATGATACTTTTGCTACCATTCAAATTCGAGCTAGTTCATCATTTCTCTTTTTCTCCAATTTTCAAGTTTTTGAGAGTGTAAAGGTTGCTTAGAGCCTTGAGTTACATCAGAAAAGCGGTCAAGATTTTCCAAATTAATTTAAGCTACCTATTTGCATGAAAACACGTGGATTCATGTAATCATTTGCATCACTTTGCTTCTCCCAGGCTAACACAGACGAAGAAGGTAGGTAGTTCTCCGCAATTTTACCTTTTTTTTTTTTTGTGTGTTTTGAAGTCGTGTCAATTGATACACTTCAATACCACAAATAGTACCTCAATCCTCTCATCTTCCTTCAATATCCGTTTAGCCTGTTTTGAATTTAATCATCAATGTGCTTAAGTTAGGATAATGTGGCTACGGCCGTGGCAAAATAATTTCATTAAGTGCGAGAAATGCTATTAATTATGAATTTTCTATAAAATTATTTACCATTTTTGGTGCATATAAAACTTATTAATTACTAAAAATAATATTTTCCTAAAAATGGGTGAAAGTGACACATCAATGATCCGAAAAGCTAAAAGAGGGAAATTAGGCTCAAGTGGGATGCTTTTATTCATAATCTGAATCTTAAAAAAAAAAAAAAAAAAAAAAAAAAAAAACAGAAAAGAAGAAGATGAAGAGGCTCCTCTGGGTGCAAGAAGTTCGAAAAACATCAATTAAAACTAGTGAGATGAAGTTGACGATTAGCAGAGTAAGTTTAGGTGAGTAAAATAAATTCATTGTAAAGAATTAAGCATGACATGAGAATTAATATCAAGGTATCCAAAACAAATTTTCAAAACAGAACAAATTTCCCGAGCAAAGAATTGAACCAAAACCTTGATATAGTCACCGATAACACTTTAACACTAAGCCAAAATCTAAGGTATGGAATACAATACCTAGACATCGAGTCATTGAACATTATGTCTAAGTGCCACATGGCTTTGTCGGAATTATAAGTGGGAAAGGTCGACATGTTTTTCAGACTGACAGTAAGAATATGAATTTCTAACGCTAATTAGTCATCATGATGTAAAAGAAAAATATTTGTAAGAAATTGTCACTCTTAATTTGATTAATATTTTACTATTAGACATAAAACAGACGTTGAGTACAGGTAGAATTTTCTACACTAAATTCATGTCTTAACTACAAGTCTACAATAATTTTTGACTTTATTGGAATAAAAACAGGAAGGATATGTCATGTAGGAAAAATGCTCATTTCGCACTTCATTATCCTTCCCAGCCTACATTGCAAATATTTGATTAATTGACTTGGCCTGAGCATCTTGCCAGGAGAGCAAACCAATTTTGAATTTTCATTGATTTGAAAACTCCCCATACCGGCGACTTCCATGTCCTGATCTGTAAGGGTTTGGTCTCGATTGATTATGATATGGCTATTCTCCTCATTGTATTGTCCAAACCATTTGCCAAACATTTTTGCTCAATCATAGGTACTAAATTATGGCTAATAATTTCTGCCCCTTGTTGCATTTTGTTTGAGAAAGGGCGATGGCTTTGGATAATTCTTGAAAGAATATTGCCATTAGGCCACAGAAAGCTGTTGCTGCTGTATGACTCACTTGGTAAAAAGAAAAAACAATTGGTACAGAATCTATTACTACATTACAAAATTTATTATTTTTTTATTTATTATATATACTTGTTTGTCTACATAATATTTACACAATTATTAATGTTAATAATTTATAAATGATTACAATTGTTGTGTTTAATCGAGACATTAAAATTTTGAACATTAAATAGTATTTATTGTACATAACATGACATTATATGCAAATGTTTATAGGATTAAAAATAAGTAAATGACAGATGATTATGATTGTAATATGAAAATGATCCACCGGAAAACGACCGAGAACAAGGATAAGGAATGGTTATTATTCACAATTCCTCCTTGTGATGTATGGGCTAGAACTCAAATGGACCAGAAGGGAGAGCAAAGCCCTTATTTTTTCTCCCTCTTCTGAAGATAGACTGAGAGCCCTTTTTTCTAATTTGATGGGCTTGAATCAGACCCTTCCACTCACCGAATCCCCCTGGCCCAAAAGCCGAAAAAGAAAAGTGAGAGGAAAGGCAGGACCACTGAAGTTAATTTTTGGTGCTCTCCACCTCAGTGTACGGTATAGTCCTACTTTTCTTGTCGCCTTGGGTCACGATTTTACTAGGATGCTACCCAGTAATTTTTTTTTTTTATCACTTAGGAATATTTCATCTAGTAATTAAAATGCAAATTTTGTGCCTCTGATGTTGCGGTAAAATGCCTTTCCTGCGGCTTTTTACTGCAATATTTCAGTCAATATGGTCTGCACGTTACATTTCAAATGAATTGAAGCTGGTATCACTTGGAGTTAGACTGGTTTTAAGGGCAGAAAATGTAATTAAGAGAAGAATTTCTTGATTAACATAGTAATCAAACTAAGGTCATTGATTTAAAACAGGGCCCCACATAAAAGCATTAATCTAAGTCGTTGCCTAAATTTGTCTTCAGAACCTAACAATGCACGGCATCCAAGCCAACTGGCAAAGCGTCCAGCCGACGTGCGACGGGACAATCCCTCAAGTTAAAATAACAATGTCCTTATCAGGGCCCACAACTCGTCCGAAATTCTTACATTGAATCATGCCATATGGACTGGAATTCCTATTCATGATTCTACGTATTTCAAAAAAAACACACACAATTAGAAATTTGTCCATAATAAAATGATTCGGAGAGAAAATTGAAACAGCAAGATAGCACAAGACAATACGAAGAAAAACAGTTGGCAAATTTCGCTGTGAATGTCTTTCACGGAAGTTCAAGCGTGGCTTCCTTACCCTAAAGTTTCGGTTTGAAAGTTAAACCGCCAAGATTCCATGGTTATATATTTTCGAGACTAATAAAATTAAAGGAAAATAGTTAAATTAATTAGTGTTAAATAAATTATATATATATATATATATATAATAATTATTTGTTATATATTTTTAATTTTTTAAATAATTATATTAAATAATTAAAAATTATAATAATATGATATGAATTTAATTTTAAAATGAATTACGTATAACTAACCCCATTTAGAAAAACCCATCATTTCATAGCTCTTGTTTGAAATTTTCCAAGTCTTGATTGCCACAAAATATTTAATGATATCGTCCCCATGGCAAATTTCTACACTTGACTTGCGTTCTAAAGGTGTCTTCCGCATGTAACAAACGTGAACAAACATTATCGAGCACGGCGGCTGTCTTGACCCTTTGTACAAAAACATTAAACCAAATGCTTACTCCTTTGTGTACGTAGGATCTGTAAATATAATTTCCCTAATGTTCGTATGGCCAAACTCTGCTTTTCCATGTCTCTAAGCAATCAGCGACGGCTCTTCCTGGCTTATCTCCTCCATCTCCTCCACGCCGTCGCCGCCGCCGAAAAATCACCAGCGTACACTCCTACCAATCTTATTCTACTCAACTGTGGCACAAACTCTAGCACAACTTCACTTGATGGACGCAGTTGGGACGGCGATGAGCGCTCCAAGTTTCTTGCTTCTAGCACGCCGCAGGCCTCCGGGTCTGCTCTTGCAGCCGAACAAGAAAACTCAATTCTCATTGTTCCATACATGACAGCCCGAGTTATTCACTCTGCAGTCACCTACACGTTTCGCGTTCTGCCTGGCCCGAAATTTCTCCGTCTCTACTTCTATCCGGCAACGTACTCCAATCTTTCCGGATCCAAATCCTTCTTCTCTCTTACTGCTAATAACTACAAACTCCTGAGCAATTTCAGTGCCTACCTTAGAGTTTCTGCCATGGAACCCTCGTTCGTGAAAGAGTTCATCATTCCGGTGACGGACAGCCAAATGCTCAACGTAACTTTCCTTCCATCTCCGGGATCTTTTGCCTTCATTAATGGTATAGAAATCGTCTCCATGCCAAATGATCTATATGGAAGCAGCAAAGGCGAACTGCTAACCTATGTGGGTGTTGATCATTCTTTCTATTTGGAAAACTCTCTTGCTCTTGAGAACCTTTATAGGTTGAATGTTGGTGGAGGAGTTGTCAGTGTTTTAGAAGACACTGGCATGTACAGGACATGGCTTCAGGATTCAGATTACATCTTTGCTCAGCAGTTTGGGACAGCGGCTGTTGGTCATGATAAGATTGTCTATACAAATAGCACGCCAGCATACACTGCGCCTCAATTGGTCTATGGAACTATGCGTTCGATGGGTCCACATCCAGAAATCAATAAGAATTACAATCTCACTTGGAACTTCTCTGTTGATGCTGGATTCAACTATCTTGTTAGGCTTCATTTCTGCGAGACTCGAAAGCAGGTTACAAGTGAGGGCGAAGTTGAGTTTTCTATATTCATCAACAATCAAACGGCGGAGGATGATGCAGATGTAATCCACTGGAGTGGGAACAATGATACTCCGGTGTACAAAGATTATGTTGTTTGGGTCCCAGAAGGAATTTCAATCTTGTGGCTGGCTTTAACACCAAGTCTTCATTCAAGTTCTGTCTATGCTGATGCATTCTTGAATGGTTTAGAGATATTCAAGTTGAACAAGTCAGATGGTAGTCTTGCCGGACGAAATCCTCACCCGTTATCAAATAGTCCACCAATGGGTGTCGCAACCATGCCAATATCATCCAAGTCCAAAAGCAACAGAATAACAATAGTCACAAGTGTTGTGGGTTCTGTATCAGCCATTATTGTGCTTTCTCTTGTTTTCTATCTCTACGCTTTAAGACAGAAGAGACAAACGAACAACTGTGACAAGAGGGAGGCCAAATCATCATGGATTCATTTCTCTTACCCTTCTAAATCCTTTGCTACCAGTGTTTGGCGATTACCCTCTAATTCTAATCTCTGCCGTCGATTTTCAATATTTGAGATTGAAGTTGCCACTTGCAGATTTGACGATGAGTATGTAATTGGTTCAGGAGGATTTGGAAATGTGTATAAAGGATATATTGATGAGGGGGTCACTCCAGTTGCAATCAAACGCCTACATTCATCGTCCGGGCAAGGGGTCAGGGAGTTCAGGACAGAGATAAAGATGCTGTCTTCGCTTTGCCATGTCAATCTGGTGGCTCTGATAGGATATTGTGATGATCAAGGAGAAATGATCCTTGTTTATGAGTACATGTCTCGCGGCACACTCCGTGACCATCTCTATAAAACCCATAACCCTCCACTTCCATGGAAGCGAAGGCTAGAGATATGCATTGGATCTGCAAGGGGGTTGCAGTATCTGCATACGGGCACAAGGCACACCATCATTCACCGTGATGTCAAGTCAACTAATATACTTCTTGGAGAGAATTGGATGGCTAAGGTTTCAGATTTTGGCTTGTCCCGGGCCGGTCCCACAAGCGAGTCCCAAACACACGTCAGCACTGTGGTTAGGGGTAGCATTGGATATGTGGATCCTGACTACTTCCGCAGAAAACAGCTCACAGATAAATCTGATGTGTACTCATTTGGAGTGGTTCTGTTTGAGGTGTTATGTGCTAGGCCAGCAGTGATGCAGGGACTACCAAGAGAGCAAGTAAGCTTGGCTGACTGGGCTCGAAACTGTCACCTGAGAGGTTTCCTTGATCGGATCATGGACCCTTACTTGAGAGGTCAGATAGCACCCTTATGTTTGAAGAGATTTGGAGAGATTGCTTATGGTTGTGTGAGTGACCAAGCAGCACAAAGGCCAGCAATTACTGACGTGGTATGGGGCCTAGAGTTTGCATTGCAGCTGCAAGAGGCAGCTGAGACGAATATAAACAGGAAGGTTATTGCTGATCTTAGGGTCTCTGTGGATCAAGAAAGCCCATTGTTGCTCCAACACAGAGAGGGTGTTATCATTGCCACGGATGATGATGACCCGTTTAGCGGTTCTGGCGTGCAGATGTCTGATTCAAGGAGCACAGTTAGCAGTAGCGAGATTGTCACTGCTCGCCAGGAAGCTAATGAATTGGGGTCCAAGGTTTTGTCTTTGGAGATCAGGAATCTGGAATCATAGGAAATGGCATCAGAATTCGCTTCTTTCGTTGTTACCAACGAATCTGATCACGGGACATAGGTGAAAATATTTTTAAGGTGCATTTACTCACTTGTACAGGCAATGAGTTGGAAGGATTAAAGTGGAATTGGACCCTCAATGTCCAATCCTGAGGATTATATTTTTATACTACAAAATGCAGATTGTCACTCTGTCGTCTAAATTCAAATAATGCATGTGAAGCCTTGTTCATGCATAAAACTCGAAAAAAAAAAGTTGCAAACATCGAATTTAAGAATCTCAAATTCGAATTTTACGGTACCTCGCAGAATATAGTATCATCTGTTGCAGAATCACAGATGCACAAAACAATTCGGCAAGGACTAAAAAAAATCTAAAAAGTTAATAAACCGACATCAGTTTTGTGGTTCACTACTTAACCAGAACAATTTGTAAACTTAGTTGAGTAATTGGAGGCCAGCTGGCCGTCAATCAGCATCAAGGGCCCTCCGAAACGTAGCCTCGAAGGGGATTGACAGAGAGCATTCGGTAGAGATAAAGTGACTGCAATAATAGAGGGTCTCACGAGGCGACAAGCGGTAGACCCTTTTTTTTCTTTTGGGTTTTTTGTCCATTATAAGAGGATAGCTCATTCTCTTTCCTATAAACACTATATTACTTCTCAAAATTAAAATATAAAATATCAAAATTTTTAATTATTAGACTGTCTGAAATACATGGACTATAGACTTTCAAATGTCGAAAAATGGCCTGCTTTAAAAGACAAACGACTCCAACAGCGAGGAGAGCCGAGTTAATGTACCATAGGGTGGTAAAAAAGAAAAATTTGCAGTCAAGGGCCCAACCCAATTCAATTTGCATGGGACAAAAACTGAACGGTTGAAGGCCATTGCGTCCAAAATGTTCCCACACCTTACGTCACGAGGCCTCCTTGGCCACAAATTCATCAGATAATATCTTGTTCTGTCCCCATCAAAAGCTAGTAATTTTTTTCTTTATATTTGGCTTCATTTATTTATAAACCGAATGAAATATGATTAATTTCCGTTTCAATTACTATCTATTTTTTTTTTCCTCATCCAATGCTTCCAAATCCTCAATCAGTGGAATTGGGAATCGTACATTGTTTTGTGAGTGACAACAAACGTGCGTGGTTTGAATTTTCTCATTCACTTGTAATTGGCATTCGTATTTGTAATTAAACTGATTTAAGTCCCATATCTCATTTTATTTATTTCAATACGCTAGTTAATAGTGGATACCGCAAGTCATTGTTGACTTTTATTACTACTATTTTTTTTTCTGGGTTAGATGTATTTTACCCATCAATGATAGCCTTCTTGGTATTGTGGAACTTTTAAGGCTTGGGCTTGCGAGTCATGTCCACGTAGTGCTTCTGAGGATAGATTGAGGGCCCTCTTTTCTAGTTTTATGGGCTTTAATCAGACCCTTCCATTTACCGAACCCCCTGCCCCCGAAAGCCCAAAAAGAAAAGTGAGACGAAAGGCAGGACCACTGAAGTTAAATTTTGGTGCTCTCCACCTCAATGTATGCTAGGAAGCCACCAATAATTTTTAATTTTTTTTATCACTTAAGAATATTTCATCTAGTAGTCAAAATGCAAATTTTGTGCCTGTGATGTTGCGGCAAATTGCCTTTCCTGCGGCTTTTTACTGCAATATTTCAGTCAATATGGTCTGCACATTACATTTCAAATGAATTGAAGCTGGTATGACTTGGAGTTAGACTGGCCTCAAGAGCAGAAAATGTAACTAAGAGAAGAATTTCTTGAATAACATATTAATCAAATTAAGGTCATTGAATCAAAACAGGGCCCCACATAAAAGCATCAAATCTAAGTCGTCGCCTAAATTTGTCTTCAGAACATAATGCACGGCTTCCAAGCCAACTGGCAAAGCATCCAGCCGACGTGCAATCCCTCAAGTTAAAATAATAGATGTCCCTGTCGGGGTCCACAACTCGTCCGAAATTCTTGCATTGAATCAGTCGTATGGACTGGAATTCCTATTCACGATTCTACATATTGGAAAAAACACGCACACAATTAGAAAAATATCCTTAATAGAATGATTCGGAGAGAAAAATGAAACAGCAAGATAGCACAAGGCAATATGAATAAAAACAGTTGGGCAAATTTCGCTGTTGATGTCCCCGTCAATTGCTTTACCTTATATTTTAGGTTTGAAAATTAAACCGCCCAAGTCTTTGGATTAGAATTTGTCGGAGTATTAGTTAACAAGATTCCATGGTTACATATTATTGAAACGAGTAAAATTAAAGAAAATAATTAAATTAATGAGTATTAAATATAATTGTATATATATATATACATATATATATATATATATATATATATATATATATATTATAATTATTATTTATATATTTTAAAATTTTTAATAATTATAATAAATGTCATATTATTAATACAATATAAATTCAATTTTAAAATCATGAGTTACATATAAGCAACCGCATTTAAATAAAATAAAAAAAAATTATCATTTCATAACTCTTTTTTGAAATTTTCTAAGCCTTCCTCAAAATATTTAGTGTCATCGTCCCCATGGCAAATTTCTGCGCTTGACTTGTGTACTAGAGGTATCTTCCGCATAAAACGAACATCAACAAACATTATCGATGGCGGCGGCTGTCTTGACCCTTTGTATAGGACATTAAACCAAATGCTTAGCCCTCTGCGTATGACAGGAACTGTAAATATAATTTCTCTAACGTTCGTATGGTCAAACTCTGCTTTTCCATGTCTCTAAGCAATCAGCGACGACTCTTCCTGGCTTATCTCCTCCATCTCCTCCACGCCGTCGCCGCCGCCGAAAAATCACCGGCGTACACTCCTACCGATCTTATTCTACTCAACTGTGGCACAAACTCTAGCACAACTTCACTTGATGGACGCAGTTGGGACGGTGATGAGCGCTCCAAGTTTCTTGCTTCCAGCACGCCGCAGGCCTCCGGGTCTGCGCTTGCAGCCGAACAAGAAAACTCAATTCTCAATGTTCCATACATGACAGCCCGAGTTATTCACTCTGCAGTCACCTACACGTTTCGCGTTCTGCCTGGCCCGAAATTTCTCCGTCTCTACTTCTATCCGGCAACGTACTCCAATCTTTCCGGATCCAAATCCTTCTTCTCTCTTACTGCTAATAACTACAAACTCCTGAGCAATTTCAGTGCCTACCTTAGAGTTTCTGCCATGGAACCCTCGTTCGTGAAAGAGTTCATCATTCCGGTGACGGACAGCCAAATGCTCAACGTAACTTTCCTTCCATCTCCGGGATCTTTTGCCTTCATTAATGGTATAGAAATCGTCTCCATGCCAAATGATCTATATGCAAGCAGCAAAGGCGAACCGCTAACCTATGTGGGTGTTGATCATTTTTTCTATTGGGAAAACTCTCTTGCTCTCGAGAACCTTTATAGGTTGAATGTTGGTGGAGGAGTTGTCAGTGTTTTAGAAGACACTGGCATGTACAGGACATGGCTTCAGGATTCAGATTACATCTTTGCTGGGCAGTTTGGGACAGCGGCTTTTCGTCATGATAAGATTGTCTATACAAATAGCACGCCAGCATACACTGCGCCTCAATTGGTCTACGGAACTATGCGTTCGATGGGTCCACATCCAGAAATCAATAAGAATTACAATCTCACTTGGAACTTCTCTGTTGATGCTGGATTCAACTATCTTGTTAGGCTTCATTTCTGCGAGACTCGAAAGCAGGTTACAAGTGAGGGCGAAGTTGAGTTTTTTATATTCATCAACAATCAAACGGCGGAGGATGATGCAGATGTAATCCACTGGAGTGGGAACAGGAGTACTCCGGTGTACAAAAATTATTTTGTTTGGGTCCCAGAAGGAATTTCAACCTTGTGGCTGGCTTTAGCACCAAGTCTTTCTTCAAGTTCTGTCTATGCTGATGCATTCTTGAGTGGTTTAGAGATATTCAAGTTGAACAAGTCAGATGGTAGTCTTGCCGGACGAAATCCTCACCCGTTATCAAATAGTCCACCAATGGGTGCCGCAACCATGCCAATATCATCCAAGTCCAAAAGCAACAGAATAACAATAGTCACAAGTGTTGTGGGTTCTGTATCAGCCATTATTGTGCTTTCTCTTCTAGTGTTCATCATTCTTCATCCAAGGCAAAAAGTCAAGGACTCGCGTTCTAGTGACGGAGCTTCATTTTTGACTAGTTCAGCCAAGTCCACTAAGAGTGGGAGATCCTCTTTACCTTCCGATCTTTGTCATCATTTTTCGCTAGGCGAGATCAAGGCAGCGACCAACAACTTTGATAACGTATTCATTATTGGTGTCGGGGGGTTTGGCAATGTGTATAAAGGGTTTATTGATAGAGGGACCAAACCTGTGGCGATCAAGCGGTTGAATCCGGGGTCGCAGCAAGGAGCAGATGAGTTCAAGACAGAGATTGAAATGCTCTCTCAGCTAAGGCACATCAATTTGGTCTCTCTAATTGGTTATTGCTACGAAGATGGTGAAATGATCCTCGTGTATGATTACATGGCTCATGGGACTCTTCGTGATCACCTTTACAAGACAGATAATCCTCCACTTTCATGGAATCAACGGCTAGAGATTTGCATTGGTTCGGCTCGTGGATTGCAATACCTTCATTCAGAAGTCAAGCAAACGGTCATTCATCGAGATGTCAAGACAACAAACATCTTGTTGGATCAGAATTGGGTCGCCAAGATCTCAGATTTCGGGTTGTCCAAAATAGGCCCTACAAGCATGTCCAAAGGCCATGTAAGCACGGTAGTGAAGGGTAGTTTCGGTTATCTTGATCCGGAATATTACAGGCTTGGGCAGCTGACAGACAAGTCCGATGTGTACTCATTTGGGGTCGTGTTATGTGAGATATTGTGTGCTAAACCGCCTGTTAATAAATTAAATCTTCAAGAGCCAGTAAGCCTAGCAGAGCATTTCAGGGTACGCTACCGCGAGGGAATGCTTAATGAGATTATTGATCCTCGTTTAGATGGAAAGATCGCGCCAGAGTGTGTGAAAAGATTCACTGAAATTGCAGCGAGCTGCTTGTTAGACCGTGGAATAGATAGGCCATCAATGGCTGATGTAGTTTGGGAACTTGAGTTTGCACTGCAATTGCAGAAGAGTGCAGAGGAGAAAATTGAGTTTGGTGAGGCTCAAACTCTGGTGGATACCAGTGATGGGAGGGCCATAAAGGACCATCCAACTGCTAGTAGTGATGACTTGTTCAGCAATAGCAGTAGCATGGTGATTGTTTCCCGGATGACTACATGAGTTTACTTAGCATCAACTCTGAAACGATGATGTTGGGTGCGGTGTTCTCGGAGATGAGGAAGTCAAAAAGAAGATTATACAAATTCTGTTTACCTTGCCAAGTTAGTATAGCATGAATACCCTTAGACAATGTTTTGCAGGTTGATAAGCTCGTTTTTGTCTATCTACAGCGCCTCTTGAGTATTAGTAGAGTTGTGAAAATTTTGATATTTTCCTGTGCTACTTTCTTCTCCCTTGTATTTTTTTTGGCCCACTGGTTTAATGTAAAATGTCTTTCATCGTCAGCCGGTAATTTTCTTGTGGGCGCCAAACTGATGCAACCAGTGGCAAAGGTAGTCATATTCTCCAGGCTGACAGGGGAAACATGAATTTCCAACATAAGCAAAGACGCTAATTACCCATCATTATAGATGATGTAAAAAAATTGTTACTCTTAATTTGATTAATATTTATTAGTAGATGTTAAATACAAATAAAATTTTTTATACTAAATTTATATCTTAATTGGTCTACAATAATTCTTAATTTTATTAAAAAATATATATATGTGATGTGGGTAAAATGCGCCGCATTTCGCACTTCATTATACTTCCTAACCCACATTGCAAATATCTGACTAATTGACTTGGCCTGAGCGTGTTGCTAGGAGAGCAAACCATTGTTGAATTTCCATTGATTTGAAAAACTCCCCATGCTGGCAACTTGCATGTCCTGATCTGTAAGAGTTTCGTCTCGATTGATTGTGATATGGCTATTCTTCTCATTGTATTGTCTAAACCATTTGCCAAACATTTTTACTCAATCATAGTTACTGAATTATGGTTAATAATTTCTGCCTTTTGTTGCATGTTGTTTGAGAAATGGCCGTATTTGTTTATATTTTCTATTCGGATTTAAGTCCTGTTGGTGATGTCTACAGATAATTCTTGAAGGAATATTGCCATCAGGCAGCAGAAAACTGTGGCTAGATAACCCTCTTGGTAAAAGGAAAAAACAATTGGTACCGTATCTACCATTACACCACAAAATGTATTTATTTTTTTTTTTTATTACTTATACTAGTTTGTCTATTGTACAATTATTGAATAGAATTTTTGTAAAAATAACGCTAATAATTTATAAATAATTTTGATTATTGTATTTAATTGAGAGATTAAAATTTTGAACATTAAATAGTATTTATTGTACATAAAATGATATTATATATAAATGTTTATAAAATAAAAAATAAGTAAATAACAGATAATTGTGATTGTAACGTGAAAATGATCCACCGGAAAACGACCGGGAACGAGGATAACGAATGGTTATTATTCACAAATCCTCCTTGTGATGTATGGGCTAGAACTCAAATGGACCAGAAGGGAGAGCAAAGCCCTTTTTTTTTTTTTTTCCCTCCCTCTTCTGAACATAGATTGAGGGCCCTCTTTTCTAGTTTGATGAGCTTGAATCAGAGCCTTCCATTAACCGAACCCCGCTGGCCCCGAAAGCCCAAAAGGAAAAGTGAGACGAAAGGCAGGACCACTGAAGTTAAATTTTGGTGCTCTCCACCTCAATGGATGCTAGGAAGCTACCAATAATTTTTAATTTTTTTTATCACTTAAGAATATTTCATCTAGTAATTAAAATGCAAATTTTGTGCCTGTGATGTTGCGGCAAATTGCCTTTCCTGCGGCTTTTTACTGCAATATTTCAGTCAATATGGTCTGCACATTACATTTCAAATGAATTGAAGCTGGTATCACTTGCAGTTAAACTGGCTTTAAGAGCAGAAAATGTAATTAAGAGAAGAATTTCATGATTAACATAGTAATCAAATTAAGATCGTTGAATCAAAACAGGGCCCCACATAAAAGCATCAAATCTAAGTCGTCGCCTAAATTTGTCTTCAGAACATAATAATGCGCGGCATCCAAGCCAACTGGCAAAGCATCCAGCCGACGTGCAACGGGACAATCCCTCAAGTTAAAGTAATAGATGTCCTTATCAGGTCCACAACTCGTCCGAAATTCTTACATTGAATCAGATCATATGGACTGGAATTCCTATTCATGATTCTACTACATATTTGAAAAAACACACAATTAAAAAAAATTTCCCAATAGAATGATTCGGAAAGTCTGCATTGCAGTTGCAAGAGGCAGCCGAGAAGAATATAAACAGGAAGGTTATTGCTGATCTTGGGGTCAAGAAAGCCCATTGTTGCTCCAACACAGAGAGGGTGTTATCATTGCCACGGATGATGATGACCCATTTAGTGGGTCTAGCGTGCAAATGTCTGATTCAAGGAGCACAGTTAGCAGTAGCGAGACTGTCACTGCTCGCCAGGTAGCTAATGAATTGAGGTCCAAGGTTTTGTCCTTGGAGATCAGGAATCTGGAATCAAAGGAAATGGTATCAGAATTCGCTTCTTTCGCTGTTACCAACGAGTCTGATTTCATGACATAGGTGAACATATTTGTAAGGTGCGTTCAAATAATGCATGTGAACCGTTGTTCATCCGTAAAACTTAAAAAAGGAAAAATGTTGCGAACATCGAATTTAAGAATCTCAAATTCGAATTTTACGGTATCTGGTTTCGGGCAATTCGCAGAATATAGTATCATCTGTTGCAGAATCACAGATGCACAAGACAATTCAGCAAGGGCTAAAAAAAAATCTAAACAGTCAATAAACCAACATCAGTTTTGTGGTTCACTACTTACCAGAACAATTTGTAAACTTAGTTGAGTAATTGGAGGCCAGCTGGCTATCAATCAGCATCAAGGGCCCTCCAAAACGTAGCCTCGAAGGGGATTGACAGAGAGCATTCGGTAGAAATAAAGTGACTGCAATAATAGAGGGTCTCACAAGGCGATAAGCGTTTTAGACCCTTTTTGTCTTTTGGGTTTTTTGTCCATTATAATTATAATGGACACTTAACAGTGCAACGAACGTGCGAATGGACACTTACAGTGACAACAAACGTGCGTGGTTTGAATTTTCTCATTCACTTGTAATTGGCATTCGAATTTGTAATTAAACTGATTTAAGTCCCATATCTCATTTTATTTATTTCAATCAGCTAGTTAATAGTGGATACAACAAGTCATTGTTGACTTTTATTACTACTTTTTTTTTTTTTTTTTTTCTGGGTTAGATGTATTTTATCCATCAAGGATAGCCTTCTTAGTATTGTGGAACTTTTAAGGCTTGGGCTTGCGAGTCATGTCCACGTAGTGCTCCTGCCACTATCAAGACCCAGAAACTGAACCAATGGCACTCTGTTTGATAGCTCTGCTTCTCATTTTACCACGCACAAGCATACCCACTGACGCTACAGACCTCGTCGACAGCAGCAAAAGCCGGTCATGGAAAGAAGAGCGTGTAGCTGAATCCATCGGAGTAGAGGAGTTCTTGATGGAATCTGAGGCAACTCAAAGGTTTCTTGAAGACTCTCCTACTATTCCGTACCGCATTTTAGAAAAGATGCCTTTCTGCAAAGAAGGCATTTATGGTAACTGCCTAGCGCCCAACCAGGCAAAGGGTCGTAATAATAAGCATTGCACGTACTACACTCTGTGTCGACAATCTGGTGGTTAATAAGAAAAGCCAGCAGATTTGCGGCAAATGTATGTTTTCTCTAGTGTGTTGCTCTCATAAAATTCATATTAATGTCTGTTAAACCACTTAAATAAAGGAGCAGAAGTGAGAGACAACAAGAAGCAACTTTGCTTTGTACCCATGTCTGGTGGTGATGACGCTTTTGCTACCATTCAAAATTCGAGCTAGTTCATCATTTCTCTTCTTCTCCAATTTTCAAGTTTTTGAGAGTGTAAAGGTTGATTAGAGCCTTGAGTTCCATCAGAAAAGCGGTCAAGATTTTCCAAATTAATTATTTTTTTCTTGCCAGCATTTTTCCAAATTAATTTAAGCTACCCATTTGCAGGAAAACACATGAATTCATGGAACCATTTGCATCACTTTTCTTCTCCTACGTGAGTATTTGCATCCCTTTTCTTCTCCTACGTGAGTATTTGCATCCCTTCTCTTCTCCCACGTGAGTAGGCTAATAGAGATGAAGAATTTAAGCAGTTCTCTGCAATTTTACCTCTTATTGTGTTTTAGAATCATTTCAATAGCACAAACAGTAGCTCAAACCTCTCGTCTTCCTTCAAAATCCGTTTAGCTTGTTTTCAAATTAATCATCAATGTGCTTAAATTAGGATTCGCGGACTTCTTTTCTTTCCAACTTTTGTCTTTAATTTTCGCAATCAAAAGCTTCAAAATGCAGGTGCAGTTGTGCTTGTGCGGTGAAGCAGGTGGACCTCTTCGCGTAGGTAAGTGTAGGTGACAAAGACTTTTTCAACTTGAACGGAGAAAAACTGTTTTAATGTGGCTACGGCGGTGGCAAAATAATCTAATGTGACAGTAATTTCATTGTGGCATTAGGATTTGACCTTTTTAACATAAAACTCCTAATCCTTGTATCATTAGTATTTGATATTTTTATATAAAAATGCTAATCCTTGTGGTATTAGGATTTTAAAAAAATAAATAAAAGAAATCAGGCTAAAGTGGGCTGCTTTTATTCATAAGTCTGAGTTTTGGAAGAGAAAAATCCAGAAAAGAAGAAGATGAAGAGGCTCCACGGGAGCAAGAAGTTCGAAAAAATTAATTAAAATTTCAAAGATGAAATTACTGTCCAATCACAGATAAAGTTTTTAACAGCGAAGTATAACGCGAAATAATAAAAAAGGCTTCAAGAGATTTTACACGGAATAAGCAATATTTAAAACCCTAATGAAGAAAATTAGTGGGATAATGTAAAACATAACTTGTTGAAATAATTTTATAGAAGCAAACAACTTTTGGAAATAAATTTCAGAAGCTCCAACCGTCATTCAATCATATTATTTTCAAGATTTTTTTTTTTTTTTAATTTGACTCTCTTTTTAAAAGAATTAAGTTAATAGAATTTTAGTTGTGATTGACAAAAATAATAATAATAATAAATAAATGAAACTTGATTTAAAAAAAGAAAAAAAAAAAGGGCAACATACGTGTAACATTCAAATAAAAAAAATGAGTAAATACGGTAAAAATCTATTTTTCTACTTTAAGCGTTTGCAATTCAGTGTGACCGCCCACTTGGAGAAATATCTTTGGAAAACCCCATGTAATTTCAAAGTCCCATAAACGAAGAAAAGTCTTCTTAGAGGAAAAGGAATCTTCCTACCTTTTTCCTTCGAAATTTCTCCTGCCCGCTACGGTCCCCTGACCATACATGACAATTGCAGCCCTCCATGACAATGAACACGGCAAATTATTAACCCCCTTCAATAATTCTTTTTGTTTTGTCTCTTTCCTTTTTGTTAATTGACTCTACTCACGTTCCAGACTTCCACTTTGTAGATAATTCTAAGTACTAATTCGCTAAAGGACCGTGATCACCCTTCCTTTGCCTTCTCAAGGCTTCAGGACGTTACTTCCTCCATTTTTCCACAAACAGAAACAGTAACATGGGCATTGTAATTCTCTGCATTCTCCTCCTCGATGTCCTCCTATCCACAACCATAGCCCAAACCCCGCAGCCTTACAAGCCAACTGACTTGATACTCCTCAACTGTGGTGAATCCTCTCCTAGAACATCATCAGACGGCCGGAAATGGGAAGCGGAAGCCAAGTCCCAGTACCTTCCTTCCACCTCTCAAACGTCTTCAACTTCCAGAGCTTCTGAACAGGATTCTTCAGTTGTCCTTGTGCCTTACATGACAGCTCGGGTCATTCATTCCAAAATCACCTATACCTTCCCTGTCTCATCCGGAGCCAAGTTCGTTCGTCTCTATTTCTATCCGGCTACATACTCGGGTCTCGACAAAACAACGTCGTTTTTCTCTGTTGCCGCGAATCGTTTCACCCTTTTAAGCAACTTCAGTGCGTATTTAACTGTTTCTGCTCCGCATGCCACTGCATCAATAGTTAAGGAATTTATAGTCACGGTTCAGGACAAGCAACAACTGGAGATAGCATTTACTCCAACTCCAAGCTCTTTTGCATTTATTAATGGCATAGAAATAGTTTCTATGCCAAATGGTCTGTACACAAAAGATATGGATGACCCTTATGTCTATGTGAGGCCTGGCAATCCTCAAACGTTCTACTTCGACAACACGACCGCTCTTGAAACTGTTTACCGGCTAAATGTTGGCGGAGGATCTGTTTCCAGGGTTAAAGATTCAGGACTGTTTCGGACATGGCTAGAGGATTCAAGTTATATCTTTGCAGCACAATTTGGGGTCACGCATTCAGCACCGAATTATGTCCCAATAGAGTACACAAACAAGACACCCGCGTATGTTGCGCCAACTGACGTGTACAAGACTAAACGTACCATGGGCAAAAATTATCGAATAAACCTCAATTACAACCTTACATGGCTCTTCAGTGTTGATTCCGGGTTCACTTATCTTGTCAGGCTACATTTCTGTGATACAGAATCAGTTAAGCCCGGTGAACTAGTGTTTTTCATATTCATCAATAACATGACAGCCGAGAAAGAAGAAGATGTTATGCATTGGAGTGGCGGCACTGGTGTTCCGGTTTACAAGGACTTCGTTGTGTCGGTCGCTGGAGGAAGCTCTGGCAAGGAGGATTTATGGCTGGCTCTACACCCTAATATTGATTCTGGGCCTACATATGCTGATGCAATTTTGAATGGCTTGGAGATATTCAAGCTGAACAGATCGGATGGTGATATTGCCGGACCGAATCCTGAACCGGTTGCTGCCCCACCAAAACAGCTGCCAATTTCAATAAAGAAAGCAAGAGGGAAAAGAACATTGCCTCTGCTTATAGCTATTGGAGCTGTCATTGCTGCTTTGTTTGCTTTCTCTGTTTTTTTTTGTTTCTTTGTCCGTCAAAGACGAAAGAAAATGCAGAGCACCCAAAAATCTGCACTGCCAACTGAACGTTGTCGTCACTTTACATTAGCTGAGATCAGATCGGCTACAAGAAACTTTGATGAGCAAAATCTTATTGGCGTTGGAGGTTTTGGCAATGTATACAAAGGGTATCATGAATCTGTATCCATGCCGGTTGCCATCAAACGGCTAAATTCGTCATCTGAGCAAGGAATCCGCGAGTTTCGTACGGAGATTGAGATGCTGTCAAGGCTCCGGCACGTACATCTTGTGCCTTTGATTGGATATTGTGATGATCGAGGAGAAATGATTTTAGTTTATGAGTACATGCCAAACGGGGCACTTCAAGATCATCTCTACAAAACAGATAGCCCTCCTCTGCCCTGGAAGCAGAGGCTAGAAATATGCATTGGTGCAGCAAGAGGGCTACACTATCTTCACTCAGGTACAAACCACACAATCATCCACCGGGACATTAAGCCAACCAACATACTATTGGACGAGAACTGGGTGGCCAAGGTTTCTGATTTTGGGTTATCGAAAGTAGGCCCCACTTCACAGACTCCTGTCAGCACTGTTGTTAAGGGTAGCTTCGGTTACATTGATCCTGAATATTGTCGCAGGCAAAAGCTCACAGAGAAATCTGATGTGTACTCATTTGGTGTAGTGTTGCTGGAGGTACTATGTGCAAGGCGACCACTTATCCCAACCCTGCCTAGGGATCAAGTAAGCTTGGCTGAGTGGGGCCGGAGCTGTTATCAAAGAGGAACCTTTGATCAAATCATAGACCCATATCTGAAGGGTGATGTTGCACCAGAATGTCTGAAGAAATTTGCAGAGATTTCTTATAATTGTGTGCATGATATAGGAAGTGAAAGGCCAACAATGGTTGACGTGGTGTGGGGGCTTGAATTTGCATTGCAACTTCAGGAAGCTGCTGAGAAGAATAGGAACGGTCCAGATAGAGTGAATTTTGATCAGGAAATCCCACTTCTGCCACGTGGAGACGTTGTTAGCTCGGGTGAAGATGATGATAACCCATTTTCAGGTTCCAGGATCACACTTGGAGCAAGCGGAACCAGTACCACTTCGAGTTATTCGGATGGAGCGAGAACAGACGCTGTGTTTTCAGAAATAATGAATTCCGCGGGACGATGAGACTGCAATCGGGAGCTAGCCTGCAAGATACCATGATTATATGTAATCTTGCATTTTAATTACTGTCTGAACTTCTTAATTTTGTCTCTGTATCCTCGGCTTTGTATAATTGTATACCATGATTCTAATTGGGACGTTTTTATTTATTCTGTTATGGGTATTAGTAAAAGAGCACCAATATGCTGCCACTAAAATCTCGTAGTGTTATTACACGAGATCTAGCGAATGCATTAGTATTATTACATGGGATCCAGCGAATTCCCATGTATCTGATGAAAAATTGATTAGGGGAGACAGATAACCCTAAATTAAAAATTGGTTACTGTTACACCAGCTGTTTGACCATCCTTGTGCTATATTTTGTTTGTCTTTTTGTGTGTGTTTGTGATTTAATGGGGCAGAGACACTGTAAAATTAATATTGAATAAAAAATTGGCAATTTTTTTGATGAAAAAAATTGGTAATCTGAAGAAACAAATTGTATTCACTATTGTCTTGGTTGTTCTGAAAAAACAAAAAAAAAAAACTTGAAATTCAAATTTGGGAAAATTCTTTGATTGTTGGATTCTCATGTTTTAATTATGAGCGTTAATTCTGTAAGTGTACTGATACATAGACCCTGAATGGGAAGTGGCTGTGCAAGGAGTGAGTACAAATGCAATGTTATTCTTTAATGTGTCTTACATTGGTAATTCATTTTCGTGGCGGTTGGAACGTCATACTCTCCAGTCCGTAGAGACGAAAAATAAAAATATGGGATTATGTCCTGTAGTTGATTCTAGTCGTCCTAAAAAGGAAAAAAAAAAAAAAAAATCTCTATGCCTTAAAGAATCTTAGCTGGATCCAATTGGCTTTTCAAAAATCTAAATCAATGCACGTAAGGTTTGGCTCCCCAGTGAAGGTATTGCAAAGGTCTGCAGAAAATCCAGTATAACAAAAGAACAATTTCTGCATGTCTATCATTCAACAGTAAGTTGAATATAATCAGCTTCCGATTACCACTGGTCGTGAAGCAGGAACATGATCTTGTCTATTCATCTTTTGCACACAGCCTCTCTGAATGGAAAAAACATCAAAATAATTGACTCAGTCAAACACAAAATAGAACATATATATATTCACAAAGAAAGAAATGGCAGCCTAAAAGACTTGCAAAAGCATGTATTTTGACCAAGAAGCAGAAACACCGACATTACCCACAACAAAAATGATGGCAACTAAATGGATGCCATATCCAAGGTTACTCATAACCATTCATGGGGGTTCCCAGATGATAGATATACTAACTGGACCATCATTGTGGTGAAATATCAGTTAATAAGATACGTGAATTAAAACCATAAAAAAATAATAATAATAAAGAAATATTTGAGTCAGAAGTAGGAGATTAAGAAACACAGGCAGTGACTGTAGTTCATGTGAGCCAAGCCCTTTGACATCCAATAGTATGGATCAAAAAATCTCATCCCCAGTTTCACAAGTGGATAATATGAAAAGAGAGGAAAGAATCCATACTCAAGTATTCATATGCTAAAATCATTGACGTTCCCCATGCTGACATGCTGAAAAATCTTGGACCCAACCCTCTATATAAACCTGTCCATCCATCATCTTTAATCAAGGTTTTAACAACTTGTCTTGTGGACCTTTTCCCTTCATGTCCCATCACCTACGAGTAAAAACAATTTTCCAATATAAAGGGAAATTAGTAGAAGAAGAAATAAGTAAACATGAGCAACAACTGGGCAATGAAATATAAAAATACATCAGGCTACATAATGACCCTACACCATAAACTATATGTTCTACCACATTGAAATTTTTGGCTTTTGTTTTTTCCAAATTTTCTTCCCGATGAGTTTTTTCTCCCCCTTTTGGGAAGTAGAGGTTGGAGGAGAGGGAAGGGAGAAGAAGAGGTTTTTTCTGGTTCTCAATGTTTCTAAGTCCAAAGATCTAAGCAAAACATGCAATGTCTCAGTTGCCATGAACATCTGAACATTTTGATAAACTAAGCCATCTGAGAGAACAATTGATAGTCGAGTATTAATATACACAAATGATTCAATGCAACACTTTGTCAAACCTCCAGTAATAGTTCCATCAGAGTACTAAGATGGTTAATGCTACCTGTACAAGAAAAATAAAGTATTATGTGAATTACATCCATTTCAGGATTAAAACATGGAACTTGTTGTCTGTCTGTCTACATGCACATCTTGCTTATGTATACATACATTAATAAAGGCCAATTGAATTTGCAATCTTATTCAAAAAACATAGATGGAGCAGCAACATGGAGCAATAAGGAAAAAAAAACACATAAAAAGAAAGACTATAGTTTAAACCAAAGGAAGCATAAGAATACCTGTAAGCGAGTTTTGATGGTATCCAATGGGGTTGTGATACAAGATGCTGTTGCTCCAGCAATGATCCCTCCAGTAGCTTGAACTAGCATTATCTTAAACTGGCTGGGAGGAGAGTCTTCCAGTTCAGTATCATGACCTAAAAGTCTGCCCAAAACAGTCAGAAGGTCTCTCACTGAGGAATCAAATGGTATGGACGTATGGTAAAGAACATATCAATTGGATGCCTAATATTATGGTGCCTAAGAAGCTTATAAGCATAAATGACAATGACCCTAGTAACCTCTGAAATCCTCAAACAGCTAGAAAATTTTCCTTTTGGATATCATTCCAATCTGCATCCTAATCAGTTCTATGAGGGCACCTAAGTCAGCAGTGCTTCCAAAATTTCCCAAAGAGAAACGCAATAAGGCAGTAAATTGGCCAGACCAGCTGATGGGAGGAGAAGGTCATGTGGAAATTGTTTCTAACAGCAGAAGCTGTAGGGATTCAACTCTCAATTACTGAAGCTAGCAGTTGTCAAGCACATTTCATTGATAATATAGTCCAAACCTAAAAAATTAACACAAATGCTCCAGAATAAAAAATTTTAATGTCGTGACTTAGATACACAGCAACTAAGGCTGGACATCAAAGCGATTGAGCTCTTCAATTGTGCTGAAAATACATAATATTAAGGAAAAGTAAAAGGTCACCTCCAGATAACTCGTTGGCTGGAACCATAACTTGCCCACCAAACAGCACTAGAAGGAGAATAAGTCATGACTGAGAGACCAAATCCCCTGTATAATCCTCTGATACCATCAGACTTTATAACCTGACGAGCGACATCCAGGCCCCCATCATACTTTGCATGCCCAGAATAACCTTGTACCATCAACTTCTGACTGACCTGAACAGCATCAATTTAAAGAAACTTAACGTCTATCCATGTGCAAAGGTATTGCTGTCAGTGACTTCTGGCAAACCAGAGCAGAATTGTTTGAAGAAATTCAACATCTATTGATATAAGTATCCTAACTAAACAAAATTTCCCAAGACACATCATAATATCCAAAACAAACAGAGCCATCACTCAAAATGTTTGCTAATGTAAATATGCTCAAAAGGGAATTTGCACTGCATACCACATCAATTGGAACAAATACAGCTTGAGAACAAAGCGATGCCATCATGCCAGCAATGCCATTTGCTATCGCTGCTTGTGTAGGTTCAGAAAATTTAAATGGCTCAACCAGCTGGAAGGCAGCCACTTTTGTGGTTTCCAAAGCAGTAAGAAAAATAATCCTGGCAGGAATTGCACCAGTGATAACTGTACCAAAACCTCGATAGAGACCGGGAATTCCATCTGTTTTCAGTATGCTTCTTATAACAGAAAATGCACTTCTCTCAACCGTATCCTTTGAAGCAACCTGAAGTCTGGTCTTTACTAGAGATACCGGATACAATGCCACTGTAACCCCAGTAAAGAGGCCTGCTCCTACAACATAAAACTTAGTTTTATCAAGCCTGCAAGAAAAGAAAAAAAGGTGGACATAAGCATACGGGAGAACTAGAGACAGCATTCACATGAATCAGTAAAACACAACCAAGATAATCGGGTTGCATTGAATTATCTCTCAATCAAATTCAAAATATAACATTAAAAAGAAAAACAACAACAACAACAACAACAAGCAGACACCATTTCTGAAACAATGCATGAGAAATAAATTGCATCTTGAAAATATATACCAAAAATGCAAAAAAAAAAAAGAAAAAAGAAACGGAACATTCTCAATCAAATGGGGAGTTTTGGGTTATTCAACAGCATAAACTCACAATTATCAGTTTCTCGATCCCCTAACAGCATCTTTCCATAAAACCCCCCAAATTCTTTACTTTTCACAACAATGACAGGCAGGCCTCCTTTAATCAAACAAAATTTAATTTCATGCTCCATTAACCGATTCTTGGATTTTTTTTTTTTTTTTTTTCAGATATAAACACAGAAAATGCACACACACACACACAGAGGAGATAATATCAGGATTGCAATAAATGAAACCAAATCAAGGAAAGTAAACAAACTTTACAAAACATTAAAAAAATAATCATAATAATTAATTTATTCTTGAAGATTATATTAACGGAAAGGTACGTACTTGTCCCAGTTAATCTCGGTCTGGCCGAACGAGTGGACTCGCGCGTTTGATGCCTCCATTGACAACTCGGTGAATCGGACTCAGTTATGAATATCAATCCCTCCCCACTCCACCCGGCCCCCAAAAAAAAAAAAAAAAAATCTAAAAATGAAAGTGGGAAATCGAATCAAGAAGGCATTCCGTTTATTGCAGATTTGGAAATAGAGAGGGAAAAAGAAACCATAAAAGTCAATTGAAAACAAAAATTAAAAGGAAAAAAAAAAAAAAAAGAGGTTTATATGGTTTGAAAAAATGGATTCGCCATTTTCGCTTTAAGGATTAGCTATCGCTTTGGTTGGTGGCTTTGGATTCCTTAAATAAAAAAATTATAAAAAAAAAACATTTTGAAAAATTAAAATTTCATTAATTATTTTTTTAAATAAACACTTTTTTTGTTAGGAATTTTTTTTTTATTTTAAAAAAGGTATGAAATTTGATTGGTGCGCAGCCGACGCGCCTTGCCGTGAGCGAGGAGATAGTTTGACTTTGACGGGGAAAACTTATAAATCCGATTTGGGCAACTAACAGAATATTCTTTTTTTTTTTTTTTTTACAGAAACTTCGGTGAATCAATGCAAGGTACTTTTATTTTCTTTTTTTTTTTTATACATAATTATCGAAATTAAAAATATACACTTAATTAAAATTATTGTAATCCAACACGAATTTTCACTAGAGTGCATATAATAAAGATATATTTATTGTTCTCCTTGTGGGGTTAATTTAATATTTCTCCCTCTGTGATTTTCTTTTGGTTTTTTGTTTTTTTTTAAGAATTAAATCACTGTCACAATTGAAAAAAAGCTTTTGACATATGCTTTGATTGTTGCGTGACGACTCTAAAGTTTGAACAATTTAATATTATTTATGCTAATTACTGATTGGTCAACTGGGGTCTCGCCAAAAATGGAGACAATGGATATTGATTGAGCAGCTCGCTGGTTAGAATAAATTTGAGAATTAAGGTTCTAATGGACTCAGTTTAAGTTTGATTTTGGGAGAAACAGAGATTAAAGATGCTTTTTCTTTGGACTTGGATCTTGGGCTACATGATTCTGGGCTCAAATTGGGCCGGCCTTGCACCACGAGATCATATTGGTCTTGGGTTTCTTAGCTTGTGATACCCATGTATCACATCCATAGTAAAATTTTTACCCATCTACATTTTTTATTATTATTATTTTTTTTTTGGATATTGACAAGTCCCTTGGTAATTTGCTGAAAAAAAATTAATTAAATAGTTTTACAATTCTAATTAAATTTTTAACTAAGTTGTTGGATTTGCGTTTTTAATGACTTTATAGGACATAATATGAATCATCAATTCAAACAAGCAGTTTATTAATCCAAAAACATTCGGAGAAAGTCTTAAGCTTTGCGAGTAATTATTATTTAATATATTATTATTATTGAGTTAAATAATATTATTTCTTTTTCTCAAAGAGAAAAAGTTATGGAGACGCAAAAACGAGGAACAGGTTGGTAATTAGAATTGTAAATTATAATTAATTACTATATACAATGTACCCAAGTTGGTCACAGGCCTGTTCTTTACCTTCCCCAGGTTCTGCAGCTTATGCCCTTCTCTCTCTCAGGTCTTGTCTTTTACAATTCTCGAACCTACCAAGAACACAAAAGCAGAACCTGAAAATCAGGACCACAGGGACATATTGGCTTCAAGAGAAGGGTTTTCGTGTCTTCCCCATTATGGGATTCCTCACTATACACACCGTTCTGCTTCTGTTGGCGTTTTTTGGCATTGGCTTCACTTAAGCAGGTGGAAAAGTTTCGATCTTTTTCTTTCCTTGGCATCCATTCTTTCCAAAAAAATGGAGTCTTTATCGACTCCTTTTATCTTAATATTGATGCATATTGGTTAGGCCATCAATTTTTCCTTTTCCATTTCCAATGGTGATTTCTGGGGTTCTTTTGCTTGATCAAACTGGAATATGAGGTACTTTCGATGTGTTTGCTTATGGAATTTCATAGATGAGAAAATGTGGCTTCTTTCTAAGCCCAGTAGTCTAAGCAGGCTTGCATTTTTAGTTCCTTGGTGGTTATGTTACAGTTTCTGTTCAAAATTATGCTGTTTTCATTTCCATGCAATGACTGGGACTTCACTGTGATGATTTCTAGTTCAAATTGTAGGCAAGGTAAACCTTTAAGATTTAAATTCTATCGGTGCTTTATAGCTATTCAGCATTGGGGCTTCCTTGATCATTGGGGAAATACAACTATCTCAATATAATATAGATGCTCAAGTAAACTGACTAGTGACTATTGCAAATTATTTTGGATTATAGATGAAGAAGAATTTTTTTCCTGTAGGGATGCAGCCAATAAATTTAACCTTTGAGCTCTTAGTTCCTTTCACCGTTTAAAGGTGACGCCAGGGTTTCTGCATCTAATATCTTTCCTTATACAAAATTCCCTGAGTTTCTAAATAATTGTTCTTTGAAGCATTTTCTTACTTCTATGATACCCTTGTTCATCGAATTTTCTGTTGCCAAATATCTTTTTTTTTTTTTCAGAAGCCTATGATCCTCTTGACCGAACCAGAAATATCAGAGTCAAATGGGATCTTATGAGCTGGACTCCTGATGGCTATATTGTAAGTACTAATTATCTTGCCTTGCCAGCATCCATTATCCTTTTATCTTAGTCCTGACTGAAAAAGATTCAACTTCTCTCAGTAATGTATAGGCTGTTGTCACAATCTTCAGCTTACAGCAATATCGCCACATTCAATCTCCAGGGTGGTCATTAGGTTGGACATGTGCAAAGAAAGAGATAATCTGGACCATGGTGGCAGGCCAAGCAACAGAGCAAGGAGATTGTTAAAAATTCAAGGGGAAAATTCCACATTGCTGCAAGAAGAACCCATTGATGGTGGATTTATTGCCTGGAACTCCTTACAACCAGAAAATTGCAAATTGCTGTAAAGGTGGTGTACTTCTTAGCTCATGGCCACAAGATCCAGCCAATGGAGCTAGTTCATTCCAGATTAGTGTTGGCCAAGCTGGAACTAACAGCAAAACAGTCACCATTCCTAAAAACTTCATCCTCATGACACTGGGACCTGGTTATACATGTGGTCCTGGGAACAATGTCACAACTAGTAGATTCATTATGGAAGATAAAAGGAGGATCAAACAAGCTTTGAGTAAGTAAATTAATTATTGCTTTAATCTAATGAAGTCCTTTATTAATTTTGCTCTCAAAAACAGTCCTAGATCTAATTTTATCATGCAGATGAATTTCCTCAAAGTATGTGTGTGAATGTTGAGGAATTAAGAAGAGCAGATGGGAATATTTTGAAAACCAGTTTCTCTTTAACTTGATTTATTAATTTGACATAAATACTTTAGGACCTTCTTTTTTTTTTTTCTTCCCCCTGTAATTGCAGTGACATGGAATGTTACATGCACATATTCACAATTCCTGGCAGCAAAGACTCCTACTTGCCATGTCTCACTTCCATCCTTCTACAACCGCACAATAGTGCCATGTCCAAAATGTGCCTGCAGTTATCAAAGTAACAATATTAGTTCTGGAAGTTGTGTAGAGTAAATATTATCAGCATAAATTTTTATTCCTTATTTTTGTTGTCTTTGATTCTTTGAAGACATATGCATGAGTTTGACAAATCCATCATTACTTATCTTTCTATTACTTATTTGCAGTCCAAATGCACTGTATTTAGCTTCAGTTGTTCATAGTTCTGGGAACAACAGCTTGATGCCTCTTGTCCAATGTACAAACCATATGTGTCCAATCAGAGTTAATTGGCACACGAAGCTTAACTACAGGGAATACTGGCATGTCAGGATCACAATTGCAAATTTCAATTACAATATGAACTAGTTGCAGTGGAATTTGGTAGGTCCAGCATCCCAACTTTGACTATCTGATAGAAATTTTCAGCTTTAACTACAAGTCATTAAATCCTTACTCAGTGATAAGTAAGTTTGATCTCCTCTCATGGTTGCGCTTGTTTGTTTCATGCATGTCTTTTATTTTGGACAAAGTTGGAAACAAGGATGCAGTGTTCTTAGCTCTTAGGACTCTCTATATTACTCTCTAGGCCTTGCTTCCTCCATTCATAAGTCACAATTGGAACAGAATAGTAATGATATCAGCAGAGTTTGATTTCATTTCCTTTTTTTGAGAAAAAAAAAAAATGATGTCTTATATAATGATCCACGTAATTAAACTATTGCATGATCAACAGGGTAGTTCATTGTGGTCAGTTGTAGGAAATTTAAGATTTAATATACAATGTTGACTGAGGGGCTCTAAAAGATCTCAACTGAACAATCTTGGACTTTTCTGACAGATGATACAGCTATGCTGTGGGGGGTTAAGTTCTACAATGATTTGCTTATTTAAGCTGGCCCTCTTGGTAATTTCCAGTCAGAGTTGCTTTTCCAAAAGGACCCAGCAACTTTTACCTTCAAGAAGGGTTGGGCTTTTCCTAAAAGGATCTATTTCAATGGCGATAACTGTGTGATGCCACGTCCAGACGCTTATCCATGGCTGCCAAATGCTAGTTTCTGCAGGCTTACCTCTCCATTAATTTTTTTAATGACTTGTCTTTGTACATTGGCTCCCTATTATAGCCATGCATGAACTGTTATAGGTAACACTGTTGAAAAAGAATCTACTATTTGGACTGATCTGCCCTACCACTAGAACTTGGGAACCAATTCAGAAGTTAACGGCTATATCATCAGCCTTGAGAGGGTTTGGGACACTACGCCGTGATGGTTTAATGCATGTGATATTGTACCTAATCGTCCTAGTTTGTAGAGTTTGCACAAAGAAAGTACCATGACAATGCAACAAGCAGAAAAATAAGATAACATTTGCAGAGAAATTACAGCTCAAAATTTTCCAATGTCTGTTAATTTTTCTTTCTAATTTATTCAATGTAATATATGTTCTACTGGTGATCATTTGCCGAAATAAAAAAAAAGGGCCAGTTCTGTTTTAGAATTATAATAAGCATTTGTGGAAGTTAAATGGCCGAAATCCTTGTTCAAGTACCCCTTATCTTCCCAAAACATCAAGCAATGCCAGAAATTTGAGAATATTTTGTTGGACTTCCAATTCTTCTATTGATGGTCTCGAATAGCACTCGATGCTTGATATTCATAATGCAAAACCATTTTGCTTCTTTTCAAAGTTGGAGTTCATATACATACTGCTGTTATTGTCTGTCAAAATCCTTGACTTCAAAAGTTCCAATTCTATTCATCGTAAACTATCATATGCAAATCAACAACAAAAGGGTTGCAGAAATCAAAGTTGACAACGAGAGTAGGGATCGTTGGGCTAAATTTGGCAGAAATGGGTATGTATCTGGTTGTGGTAGCATGCATTCATCGCCGTTGAAGTAGACCTTCCGGGGAAAAGCCCACCCCTGTTTGAAGGTGAAGGTGTTCTTATCCTTTTGAAGAAGAACCTCTGATTGAACATTACCTAAGGGTCCTGCTTCCATTAATTGGTCATTGTAGTACTTCATGCCATAGAACATCCCCGTGTCATCTGCATGTAATAGCAAACATATTATGTTAGATTCTTTTTCATCTACGTTTGTGCATGAAGATTGGTAATGTCTTCCGATACTCACTGATTGATTTGTAGGGAACAAGAGGCTTGTACTCAAAGCTAAAGACCTGTGTTACATTGTTGAGATTTGGATGCTGGACAACAAGTGTCCAAGTTGAGTAATTCATCCCATAATTGAAGTTTGTCATGGCGATCTTCACTCGCCAGTATTCCTTATAGTTAAGCTTCACATGCCAGTGCACTCGAACTGGGCACATATGATGGGTGCATTGTAGTAGGGGGCTGTTTTCTTTCCGTGTAGTGTTGTCTATGCCGTTCAATTGGAGAATTTTGGCATCATTCCTGCATCAGCAAAAATCAGTTCTCCGTTTGATACTCTTATGGGAAATCACTTGGTGGATTCAAGGTAAATAAAAACGGTGACTTACTGAACACAAGTGTTGTTGTTTTGGCAACCACAAGAACAAGAAGGGCACGGAGTGATCGTCTTATTGTAGAAAGATGAGAAAGAGACACAGCAATTGGGGTTTTTCCTAGCCAGGAACTGTGAGTAAGTGCAAGTCACATTCCAGGTCACTGCATCGAATGTGAAACCAAAGATCATTTGGCTTGCAAGTCCATAAACAGAGCAAAATTAATGAGCATAAACAAATGGGACAGGATACATTAAATTACGAGGCATGAAAACTTACTCAAGGCCTGATCTTTTCTACGACGGTCAGGAGTGAGAAACTTGGTGGAAGGAACAACCTTTGCAGGCCCACAAGTGTAGCCTGGTCCGGGGCCGAGCAAGGTGAATTTCTTGGGGAGTTTCACCGTCTTATTTGAAGTCCCAGACAGCCCAACAGTGATCTGGAATTTGGAGACAGAAGCTGACGGATCTTGTCCCCATGCTGCCATCACTCCACTTTTGCAGCAATTGGTGAACTGCTGGTTGTAAGGAGCATTAGGGAGCAAGTCCACAACTGCAGGGTTACGTTTGCAGCAATGAGGTATATTTGCTTTGAACTTGGAGCAGTCACCTTGTTCAGTGGTTTGAGCGCCGTTCACGCTCCATATTATTTCTTTTTTGGCCCATGTCCAGCCTAGAGTCCAGCCAGGGTACATTACGTGCCGGAACATTTGGAAGTTGTTAATTGTGACAGCTGCCTGAAACATTATGCAGCCAAAAAAAGCATCATTGATGCAATTTCTATGTGCAATAAAATGAACCTGCTAGATTCTATTCCATTATTCATTATAGATACTGGACTTGATTCTAAAGCTAGTTGAAGGATCAAAAGGAGCAAGCACGGGGCAGCCGGTGCATGGTTCAAGAAATTCTAAGAGTACATGGTGTGTTGGGATTCTTTGTCGCATAACTGATATTACCGATCGTGTTACTTACTGTATAGCCATCTACAGTCCACGACATGATGTCCCATCTCACTGTTATGTTTCCATTTGGATCCAGGGGATCATATGCAGCTGCAATCGTAACACAGATTCAAGGAAGTTCAACACACAGAATAAAGTTAAATCAAATTAAGTTCAACAATTCTATGTACCAAAACTTCACCTGCAGAAGAGAAAAAAGCCAGAAGGAAAATAGCCGAGATTATAAGCCTCATCTTCATAAAAGCTATTATTGACGATTAAAGGCTGGTTTTTTAATGGATGTGTTCAAAATATTGCAAGATGGTCAGCTTCTCAGAACTGGTTAGAGCAACAACTATGTACATTGGGTACATAGAAGGGTTAAAACTAAGGACATGCCTGCTGCTAGCGGACGGGTTAGTTGTTTATTTACACACACTTGCACTCATGTACCAGGCCATGTCTCTCGCCGCCTCTCTTTCATCTATCTCTGTGATTTTGATGTTCTGCTTGGTTCTTTCCTTGTCTTGAAGCGATGGTTAGGAGAGAAGTGAGAAATGGAGGGAGACTCGATGGACTCATGCGACCATAACATCTCAGACGATCCAGGTTGTAGCTTGTTGTATCTGACAGCGGTTGCAGGCTTATTCATTTTCTTCACTGCGATAAGTAATTGCATATCAATTAGCCAACTGGGTCTAGATGGTTACATCTGATTAACATAAATTCCGAAGATTATAGAAAGTTGCACGGTTCTGTTTCTGATCATCACTGCCCAACCAGCTTCCCAGTTTCCTTTTCCAGGCTCTTGCACTCGGATTGTTATTCATGGTCTGTAGGGCAATGGGCTTTGCAGTCTTCAGCCCGACGGTTTTGCCGCAAGATGGTGCTACATTTTCATCGGCTCCACTAGATGGGCCCATGTTGATTTGGGCCACATGGGTTTCCAACCGTGTCATTTCCCATTGGAATTTAGAAATCAAAGATAAAAACTGAAAAACCAAAAAGTCAACCGCAGACTTTGACGAAATCTTTATTTGGATAATCCAATCCAACTTGTCCATAAAAAAAGGTGCCACGTTAATTAATAAACAGTATTGGTGCAAAAGAGGAATATTGAATATTCCATTTAAAGCAGCGATTAAACGTTCTGAAATCGTGGGAGTCTTTCAATCAACACAACCCAGGGGCGAAACTAGAATTTGCTGATTGGTAGGGGCCAAGACGAAAATCTATATAAGGGATTGATTAATAAATTGTTATGGGATGTTCGAGGAAATTGGGGGTGGGAGGGGGGGAATTGAAATTATTGAGAAAGTTGGAGGAGCAGACACAATATTTGTGAGAAATCGAACCAAAACTTTTAGGAATCGTATGAAAAAGTCAACCGCAGACTTTGAAGAAATTTTTATTTGTATAATCATCCAACTCATCCACTAAATATAAAATGAGATTAATATAAAAAATATTAATTTTATACAAATTAATAACTATATTATAACATTTAAAAATTTATAATTTTAATTTTTAAAAATTTTTATAATAATATATCTAAGTAATGTGGCGACAGATGATTAAGAAAGAGTGCTGACATAAACTAAAAATAAAATATTCAGTATAATTTATTATATAAAAAAATTATTGAGCAAAATGAACCTTTGAATTCAATATACTTTAATTTCTTCAATTAAATTGTAAAAAAATTAATTTCAAACAAGAAGAAAATTAATTAATAAAAAAAATATAAAAATGAAACTAAAACCTACCCAGATTTGAGCCTGGATGAGTAAATTGCAAGAAGCATAGCCTCAAAATCAGCGTGGGGAGGCACGGAAGCGGAGTCAGAGGAGAGGATCCGAGATATGCAAAGGATGCACAAAATGGGAAGAAATGAGAGAACAACGAGACGATTATGGGGAATCGGAGGAAAGATCAGTGTTGTAAAGTCGCTGGCAGAGGGAATCGGAGTTAGCGCCGGAAGAAGAGGCGGAGAGAGCACACAAGAGAAGAGAGTGGGCGTCGAGAGATGAGACGAAGGAGAGGGCAGGGCAGTCAGAGTCGTTGATGGACAAAAGGGAGAAGGCGAAGAAAGGATAAGAGGGGAGGAAGGAGGAGGGGAAAAGGATGCAAGAGCGGGCTTTGGAGATGGATTCAATTGCGGCGGCGGCGGCGGCGGCGGCGGCAACGATTGGGTGAGGAGTGGGTGAGGGAAGAAACCGAGCAGTGGTTAATCTCTGTTACTTTTTTTATTTCAAAGAAATGGGAAAATTAATTGCAGAGCCCCCATGATTTGCTTAAGAGTCTCGTGATCTTTCAACAGTTCTTCTCTTCCTTTACTTCTTAACCTCTCTGTATTTTACCTTTGATAATTTTAGGGTTAGGCTTTAGTTTTATTTATTTATTTATTTTGTTTTAGATTAACTGAAATTAATTTTCTCTTTTTTTTTTCAAAATTCGTTTTTTGTATTTTAATCCAAGAAATTAAAGTCGATTAAGTCTAAAAGTCTATTTGACTTAATAATCTATTTGCCCAAGTAAATTTTATTAGGCATTTTGTTTTTTAGTACATATAAATATTTTTATCTTGTTATTGAGTCATGTTATTAGTCATTAGTCGTAATTTTGTTAAAAAAAAAAAATTGTAGAACTCGGATTGTAAATTTTTAAAAGTAGTCGTATATTTATTAATTTATATAAAGTTAATGATATTTTGTAATATTAATCTTATTAAATTTAAAGATGAGATTTGAATTTGACCTCAAACCTACTCATGATTAATTCTTTCTCCCCATTTCAATGGCAGCAAAAAAAATAATAATAATAATTTATCAATCAGTGAAAGTTTAAATTGTCTGAAATTATTTTATTATATTATTTATTTAATATGTTTTATTATTATTATTATTATTATTATGGAAAGAAATTCAGGATATTCTTAAGACCACGGAGTTAATTTGCTCTTACGGGAGAGAGATATGGACGGAAACAGTACTAAAATTTTCAACCTAATCTTCCGCGTCACCCTTGAAAGTAACGTATAAATTAAAACAAGCTTTTGCCTGGCCCGTTTGGAGGAATACGAATTTAATTTTTCTTGATTAAAAAAATATTTGTTAAATATATCAAATATTACAGATATAAAAAAAATGTGAATTTGAAAAGCTTCCACTTTAGGATATAAGTTTCCAGGAGCTTTAACTTGAGGATAAGTTTTCAAATTATAGACGCTTTCCCAAGGGGTTTTGCCCACAACAATTCTATGTCTCAAAAACCAAACTCGGCAAAGAACATTCGCTTCAAGTTCCGAAACAATCCCAAAACTTGTCAGCATGCATGCTAAAGATTTTAAAACCCCTCAAACTCGGCAACAAGGCAAGTGGGTCAATTTGACACTTCATTTTGCTAAAATAATAAAAACAAGAGGCCAGTGCCCCTGGTTTTTCATGTAATAGTCAACATGGGTTAACGTAGCCCACTGAAAAAGAGCACACCCCCAGCTCGCCAAGTCATCTCCTGAGCTGGAGATGCCGTTCTGTAGCATTAAATATGAAGATATATACGTTTGTTTACATGGCCAAAAGCTACAAACATCCCTGCAATAGAATAGTAGTTTGAAAAAAATCCGAAAGGAATTGATTTGATCTATTTGGATAGTTCGTTAAGGAGCATTCCGCAGCAGTAATAAGCTTTACGTTGCCGAAGCAAAACAATAATCTTCAATTATGGGGCGTTGGATCAGGCCAGAGGTAAGCAATGAATATCAGCATAGCATGTTTCCATTATGAAGTCAATCCAAATTTGCAATCATGCTAATCCTATGTTAGCAGTTTTTTTTTTCTGCTAGTTAACATACTGCAGCTCGTGTTAGAGAATATAATTAATGGCCCCATATTTGAACATTTAAAACGCCAATTTTGCAATTAGCAAACCTGGTTTATGAATTACCAACTGACTTGTTGAATGTTATGAGCGGTGCCAGGTATACCCACTATTGGGTGCAATGACATTTGTCACAGGCATGTGCATATTCCAGCTTACGAGGAACATTTTCATGAATCCTGATGTCAGGTAGTGACAAGTGTTATATGTATATAATCTTCTATATCCAGATTGAATTCCAGGAAACATTTTTGTGCTTGCTTTCCTATTTTCGGATGAGTTACTAACAAAGTCCTGTTTCCATGTTTTGGACTTGGAAACACTGGTTGACAGGGTCAACAAAGCTCATCGCAGCACGGCAGTTCTGGAAAACCATGACGAAGGAGAGAGGTATGCAGAACATAAGCTACGCAAATTTCTGCGTACCCGCCCGCCGGAAGTCATGCCTGCCGTCAACCACTTCTTCTCTGAGGACAAATGAACAGCTCCAAAATATAAACCCAACGAGGAAGCATCGATTAAATGCATGGAATATTTATGTTTATGCGGACTTGATTGATTTTCTGTTTTACGTATACAGACTGCTCAGTGCAAAATTGTGATTGTTCATAACGTTATACTGGCACTGGGACTGCCCTTGAGTTATACTAAATCATTACAAACAAGTTCATAGTTTAAGAATTGTTCTATCTTCCTGGCCATGGTTAGCGTAAAGGTGAATTCGATATTGTGTAGATTAGATGCACAATCTTAGATTTGTTTGAAAGAATTTATTATAAAAAAAAAAAAAAAAAATTGATAGAACTGAGAGGTGCCAGACTATTTTAACTAAATAAAACTAATAAGCTAATCTTATTAAAATAACATTATACTGAATGTATGTACGAGATCCTTGCTTCCTGGCAATAATTACTAAATGAAAATTCGGAATCTTGAGCACTTGATCCCTTTCTTCCCCTGAACCTGAAACAGAGAAATTCCCAATCACAAGTCTCCGGAACTTTGGAATTTGAGAATGAGTGCAAAATGGTTCAGAACGGCACAAGTCTTTTGGCCCCACAAAATGTAAGCCAGATATTTAATTCTGAGTATTCATCGGAGATGTTATTATTTGCAAAAGAAACGGGGTTTGAAAAAGGATATATGGAGAGGAAGCTAAAATCCTTGAGGAAAGTGAATTTTACAAATTAATTACAGAAATAAAAAAGTACAGAAGTGGTCCAACAAACGAAACAAACAAAATTTACTGTTGGACCATGTGAGAATTTGATGATAATTTAATGTGTGTGTGTTTTTTTTTTTTTTATACTTCAAATTTTAATCTCTAAGATAGTATTATTCTTAAATAAAAAAATTTATAAATATATATAATAATAAGTTCTAATATTTTTAGATTTTTTTTTTTTTCAAAAAGAAGGAAAAAAACCGATCAAACACAACTTAAGGCAAACTATCTTTTGCTTCAAGACCGAACCCTAGCCCACTAATTTTCACATTTTAAGGGGCCCATTTTATTCCAGTTTGGGTCGGGCTGTGGACCGTTGGTTCCATTTGATTTATGTAATGTCCAAATTTCAAAACGCAAAATGGACAACGTTAAAATATCCCCAAAAAAAAAAGGGACAACGTTACTCTTCGTTCTTGGGTGACATGGCCTTTTAAGTCTTCGGATAGTGCCTACCCAGTAACGGATGTATGCTTTTGCCTGTGTGTGGCTCTTTAGTGTGCATTTATTGGGTGACCCATTACGTATACGGAGACTAAACCTTCAAAGGAATATCATCATCCCTGGCGATTTTTTCTTCCATTTTTGATTTAACCCATTTGGGAGGTCTATTAATTCATTGTATTTATACCGCTTTTTCTTTTTTCCTTTCTGTGGGGTTTTTTTTTGGTGGGGGGGGGGGGTCCATTCCATTGTGTTTATGATAGGTGGTGAAGACAGACTGGTTGTGTTCTTTGAGACAACTTAGTTGAACATTTTTAGCTCACAGTTGGCTATTTACAGGTACATATTCAGCCATTAATATTGTTATACTGACCTGCATATCCATTCCAGATTGACTCTTAGTTTGCTTTCATTCAAATATGCAGTCGACCCTGAAACTATAAATAAGAAAACAACCTTCAAAATCTAATATTTAGCTTCTCCAATTGATCACAAAATTTGTTGTTTTGGACATAATCGGTGACGTGACAATGAAATATGGTAAATGAGTTTTTTTTTTTTTTTTTTGGTTATTTTATTCTTTTAAGATCATTCCCATGTCAAAAATTTGAGTTGCGTAAATAATCTTCATTCTTAATTGTTCTAATTCTATCATTTAAGAGCAATCGTATGCTTGTAGCTAGCAAAAATAACACTGGTGGGTTTGTGGATCGCATGGAATATTCATTGGATAATTCGATCCTTTTTTTGCTTGTCTTAAAGGACCCTGGATAACATATATACAACATAATATTTTCTTCTTGACGCGGTGATGGTGTGTATTTCTGATCTTATTGATAGAACAAGCGAATCAAAGGTGTTTCTTGTAGGCGTCAAGCAATTCAACTCTCTCGTTTACAATTTCCGCTTGACTTCTCTTTCGACTTCCTTGTCCTTGATTGGATGGCCAACCCTTGTCATTTTTGGTTCTGTTTTTGGGATATTCTCCATATTAAACGTTCTGGTTGTCCTGATAGTCTCTTGGAGTATATACTTTGTTTTATCAGCCACCAACAAAGTATAAAAAACCCACATTGGTTTTCCAGGAAAGAATACAACCATCATTTGAAAGCTGCAACAACATTTTTATATCCCAATAGTTGCTCCTTCAATCTTTCTCTACATGGGTACTTCTCAAAACTTGGTTTTGATCACCGCTACAGTGCTTTTTTGGCTTGCTGCGCCTGGAGGATGCAAGGTTTGTGACTCTTCTTGTTCTTTTCTTTTGGTTCACCGTTCATTGTTGAAGTTCCTGATTTACAGAACCCAATTCTATTCTCTGTTCCAATACATTTTAGCTGTTAGATGAATGCTCATCAGACCAAGATTGTGGAGCTGGACTCTACTGTTTCAATTGTGCAGAAGCATTCGAAGGCTCTAGATGTATAAGATCAGCCATCACAGACCAATTCGAGCTTCTGGTATGAACCTCTGCATGCCCCTTTCCCTGTTTCTCTTTTGCTTACAAAGTTAAACCAGAAAGATTTTTCTTTTCCTTGAAATCACAAAAGTTAGAAGGAAAATGAGAGTAATAAATCAATAGGTGCAGGTAATAAAATTGTTATATTTGGATGTATATTAGAAACACAACTATTGCACTATTATTTAACACAGTTTACTCTTTCTTGTTTATGCAAATAACCAGATAGAAATGAGTGTCCTTCCATCCCTCCCCTTGCTTGGCATTTTTTGATCTTTACCACAATGGAGTGTCACTTAAGTTTGTTGGATAATGATGCCATGAAAATAGATGGGCATATGATTTCACGATCCTACAATGTTAAGGGTATCGTTTTATTATGGGACTGCTCGTCACTTTACAAATATTATAGTTGGGCAGTTTCTAGGAAGGTCCCAAGTCGCAAACCATAGAAGGGTACATTGGATAGACGACAATGTAGGTGGAAAAAGGGCCGTGTCCTGGCCCATAACAAGAAACAAAAAGGCTTTGAGCCTTTCACAATACCTTGAGGAGTTTTTTTTTTTTTACCCTTTTTTCCCTCTATGTTCATCTATTATCCTCGATTATTTCCTAAATTCGATCAAATTTACTGCTTCAATCAATTCAATGCATGTCATAGACAAAAAAAAAAAAAAAACAGATTAGGGAATCTGTGGGTTTGATACTTTCGAAATGACAAGCTACTTGTTTTTGTTGGTAGAACAATTCTCTCCCTTTCAACAAATATGCATATTTGACAACCCACAATGCTTATGCCATTGACGGGTACCCATTGCACACCGGCATTCGACTCACATTTACCAATCAAGAGGACAGCCTCACTCAGCAGCTAAACGTATGTACAGTTCTCTAATAATTCATAATTGTCATTCTTTATATCAGCATATATTTTAACTATCTCTTAATTGTTAAAAAATTTAATTGTTTACAGAATGGGGTACGAGCCTTAATGCTTGATACTTACGATTTTAAAGGAGATGTCTGGATGTGCCATTCATTTAACGGCAAATGTCATGACTATACTTCCTTTGTAAGTTTGATTTTTAGTCCCCTCTACCGAAACTCTGCCTTTTTTTTTTTTTTTTTTTTGTAAGAAATGTGAAGATAGCACAAAATCTTTGGCGGGTTTTAGGGGCCGGCAAGTGAATATTTAGTGGAAATTGAAGCCTTCTTGTCAGCAAATCCATCAGAGATTGTGACATTGATCTTGGAAGATTATGTTCACGCCCCAAATGGTTTGACAAAGGTCTTTACCGATGCTGGGTTGATGAAGTACTGGTTTCCAGTGACAAGCATGCCCAAAAATGGTCAAGATTGGCCACTAGTGAGTGACATGGCAAAGAATAACCAGAGGCTTCTTGTGTTCACCTCAATTTCATCCAAGGAACAGAGTGAAGGAATTGCTTACCAGTGGAACTACATGGTTGAAAATCATTGTAAGAAGCACCATGATTGAGATTTCATCCAAATTTAATCACAATTTAGAATGTTACCAATTAAGCATGCCAAATTGTTGCTTTTCTTTTTCTTCTTTTTTTCGGGGTTGGCAGATGGGGGTCGGGGTATGCAGGCAGGAAGCTGTTCCAATAGAGGAGAATCATCTCCTCTTGATGACAAGAGCAAATCCTTGGTTTTGGTAAACTACTTTCCTACTATACCAGAGAAGGAAGTGACTTGTGTAGATAACTCAGCAGACCTCATTAACATGCTCAAAACTTGTAATGCTGCTGCTGGCAACAGATGGGCTAATTTTGTTGCGGTGGATTATTACAAGGTAACCCAGTAACTTTCAAATTACCTACAAAGCATGCTTGGTGAATTCTTTACTCTGTCAATCATTCTAGTCTGCAGTTCACTTGAATGTGCAGCAAAAGGAAAACAGAGAAAGTTAGCACCTTTTATTTGCGTATCTCACATTATATCTTTTCTACCATATTTCTGCAGAGAAGTGAAGGAGGAGGATCATTCCAAGCTCTGGATACACTCAATGGGAAGCTCTTGTGCGGGTGTGATGATGTGCACGCTTGTCTGGTAGATGCAACTAATTATTTATGATCAAGAAAAAAAATAATTCATTAATTTTTATTTTTTTTTTTACAATAAGGAATTTTGAAAACGTAAATATTAATTAAAAAAAAAAAAAAAAACCTCAAATGAAGTCACTCTTAAACATTAACAAATAATTCCTTCAAAAGACCAATCATAATGGTGGTAACAAAATATAATACAGTTACTTAGTTAAGTTTTGTTTGTTTCATGTAGTTTTTTTTTTTTTTTTACTTTAGAAGGAAATTAAATAATGTTCCTCTTTCTTTTTGGCAGCATGGGTCAACCTCTGCAGCCTGCAGCGCTAATTAACACATCTCATTGCTGGGAATTCGGATGTGAATTGTGTTGAATAAGATTGATACTAATCTCATTTTATGTACTGAAATTCAATACATCGGTGGATTAATAAAAAAAAATGAATGCAGTTAAAAGTCAATTTGGTAGCTCAATACTTCATCAATCCCCCTGAGAAAACAAGTATGATCGATTGACTTGTGTGCGTTGGGGCTGACTACGGACCGCATGGCTCTGTCTCGAACCCAAACTGTGGTAGGGTCTACTGTGGGCTAGCCATTGAGAAGCCCAACGGGTGCTGTTAACCAACATATTGGGTCACGTCCGCAACGAACAAATGCAATGAAGGCTTTGTGCGTTTTACTTGTTCGGCTAAAAAGAAAATGTCGATAGATTTTTAGATGTTGGAAATATTTACTTTCCACAAATCGTAGAGACTCGTGTTATTAGATAAAGGAAAAAATATTATAGTTTTTTTTTTTAAAATAAAATTTGAATCCTGGTTCAATGAGAAGAATAAGAATTAAACATTAGTAGAACTTTCACCATTGCAAATCTTTATTTCAATATTTTGTTAGATTTTTCAACTAAAAATAAAAAGATTATGTCATTTTTTTTTTTTTAGCTTTTTGGATCTTTTTTAGAAAAAAAAAAAATGATTATAGTAGACTATTAATTTCTTGGAAATTTCTATTTTATATTGAAGAGATGCAAATCCTTGTTCAACGCAATAATAATAATAATAATAATAATAATAATAAACTTTAAAATTCCCCCATCGAGCATAATTTGCAATCTCAAAGGCTACAGGACAAGTGCTTTGTTTAACAAGTCAAAGACATCCATGTGATGCATAAAAGTAGTGCATTAATTTAAATCGAGGCCAAGCACACGCATATGGCCGATATGAAACTCACACTGTTTATTATTTTATTTTATTTTATTTTATATTTTTTTTGCATAATTGAATGGTAATTGTAACTAATTGTTCGGTCCATTGCACGGTTATTATATCTAAACCATGCAATATAGGGCAATTTCATTTTTTTTTTTTTTAAATAAATCTCATATCCTCTCTTCCGCGTATCTAAAACCTTAGAATTAATCTCTAAAACATTGGGGTGTCTCCTTGAGGGCATTGTTTTAACTATATTGACAATTGCAATATTGTCTTGCTACTTTAAGGTGCACGTGAAGTGCATTCGAGACTAAGGCCATTACAACGCAAAGTGTTAAGGCTTGAGTTTGGAAAAGTTCTTGACACGGCGACTTGATTCTTGTCTCTTCTATCACCCCGAAAAAGAGCATGTGGGGTGGGTGGGTAGGTTTAGGAGGTACCTAAATAATTATAAGAATAAAAATTCTTATTACAACTATTAGTATGCTTTAATGATAAAAAAAGAAGAAGAAAAAGACATGATATCATATCTACAATATTACCTTTTCCTAGGATCAAGCTTCGATGTCGCTTGACTTCCGAGGAACTAATGGGGTTCACGTTGCGTATCAGAAGAAAAATACGAGGGAAACTTAATTACAATCTTAATCATTATTTAGTGCTCGTGATTAGCTTTTTAAAGTGATGATGTGTTAATTCATACGTTACTATTTGTGAAGGGAGACGAACGGGCTCCATGATCATTTTCTGGTTAACATTGATTAGAGTGCGAGAAAATTAATAGATATAGTACTCTATTGGCCGGCCTACATTCGTGGATGTTTAATCAATTAATAGGTGTCATCATTAATTTGTATATCTTCGTCGATTTATAAATTAGTAACAGCTCGTAGCACTCCTTTTTTATCTTTCAACACCGAAAATTAAGGCAATTTTCAATAATATAATTACTAGATACACCGTGATGTATTTGGCCGATGGTACCAAAAAGGTCTCCATGGTCTGGGACTCATCATCAACTGTTATCTACTTGCCAAGTGTCCGCAAATCGTACCAAGGACGATCACGATATGCCCACGAGGGGGGTAACATGCAATGAGGAAGATCGTCGTTTCCATCTTTTGTTGTCTCCCGAGAGGGCAGGCCTCATTGGACCCCCACCAGTGTTGGATTTTGATCCCTTGTTGTAGCCACGACGGTACCTGTTCACATGGGCTTTGGTAATCAATTCAATAACACAAGGTTAATACCTAATGTGGAGTGAGTGGAAGAGTGACAAAAGGGAAAAACTTTGATAATTTTTGTTGCAAAGAAGGAATGAAAGAAACAACAGCAAAGATAAGCACTTGAGCGTCACAACAAAATGTAATGGGGACCTTAACACATGGGGGGTGTGTTGGGTTTTTTGAGCTTGTCAAGTGGAGCCAACTAAAAGGGAAAGGGAAGAATCTTTTGCAAAATGTTGTTGGGAACCACACACATTTTCAGCTAAATCTTATATTCAAGTTGATGACCTCCAAATTAAAATAAAAAGAGGTTTTCATTTTTCTTTTTTTATTTCCTTCTATCTTCTTGTTCTTCTTATTTTCTTGTTTGATTATTAGTTAATAATATAATTATTTAAATGCATTAAATTTAATTTAATTCAGGTTTAGGGTTTATATACACACACACTATAATTTCTAGTTAGCAAATTGGTGCTTCCAAGAGACATAATCACAGTGTTCACAACAAATCTGCTAGGCATTCATAATATGTTTTAATATAAAATATTGCTTTTTTTTTTTGTTTAAATTAGATATGGTATTGGTCATGGGCATTATTGAAATGACAGCAATTCCATGATTACTTTAAGAGTTTAATAGATTTCATGTAATGTAAGTTAGCTTCCCAATAAGTCAGGTTCAAATTGTAAACTACATTTATAGTTTTACGTATATGCTCCACATCTTGGAAGGTAATTACTCAATAATCAACATGTAAGAGCACACGAAACCAGAATTACGCAATTATTACCAATAAACTCTCAAATCGCCCCAAGAGGATTCTAACTACTCTAACAAACCACGCTGTGGGAGGCCCGGACAATGTATGTTGAATGACATGACCAATCCAACCACATGTGATGGGGCAGTTCTTCTCTAGCTGACTCTCTCTCTCCCTTTCTCTCTCTCTCTCTCTTTCTCCTTTTTTTCCCTTTGTCAAACGTTTATTGCCGCAGTGGACAAGTGAAAACAATTTTCCGTGAGGAAAAATCAACACGAAGGTACAAGCTATAGATACTAGGAAAGAATAACGTTGCATGTGTTCGACAATTTATAGCCATTTGTCTTTGTGGCAACAGAGTTCTTCAAACAACAATACGAAGGGATTGGAAAACCTGCTGCTGGAGCCTGTAGAAACAAAATCGGCGTGCATATGGGGTAACTCTAGTGGTCGAAATGTTCATAAGATTGCGTCGCGTAGACGCACAACATTCCAAGAAAAGTTCTGCGAAATTGGGAAGCCTTCCCAAGTACTAACCACTAACGTAGCTTATTCCTTGCCATGTAAAATACACTCATTGATCAATTGTAACACGCACATGTGCACGTATGGAAACTGGGTAAGGAGGGCAAGCAACTTTTATCACTAGTTAGATGAAACCCCTTAAATTTTAACCAGAAAAGAAACCATGCCCCCTGCCCGACGTGTACTCGTAAATGCAAAAGGGAGTTTCGAGGATTTGATAAAGGGGGTTAATATACTACAACTGCTGTGCCGATGGATGCAATTGCTTCCCATAAATACGGCTGATGGCAGTTTATACATGGTAAAAGTTAACTTCGAAAGCCACAAACTGTGCTTGGAAAATCGTGTGTGCATGCATGGACAAGCAAATGGTCAAGCACACGTGAAGCCTCTCTGGCTCCACTGCCACCAACAGCCATGAGTAGAAACATTTCCCCCACCTTCCGATCACATGTTTTTTTAGACTGTAATTTGTACTTATTATTTACCAAATATTTAGAGTTCCTTCTCTGGAATGGGCCACAATATCGCAAATTAACTTAACTTGGCCGGTTTGAAGATGGTGCGAGTCAATTGAGTTAAGGCAACATCAGAATCCTCTTTGTGTAGAAAACATGAAAAGAAAGAAAATTCTAACAAGGAAAATAGAGAAAGTGAAAGTTACAAGAGAGACAACGATTTTTCTTTGGATTTTCTGAATAGTCCGGAGAGAAGTTTTTAGATCCGTGAAGAATCTTGGATTGTAGTTGTAGGAAATTAATAAAAAAAATGACAAGAGTCCTGCCGCTCATCCCTCCTCGATAAGAGAGCAGAGGGGTTCAAAGCGAGGGACCTTTGTCTTTGGACACACTAAATCTCATGCTATTATTAAAAAATTATATAAATAATGCTCATCTCTCCCCGTGAATCGAGGGATTTTTGTGTTAAAATATTCCAGATTTGATATTATTGTTAAAAAATTTATATAAATATTAAATTTTTAATCTAGACTAACATTGACTCTTTGAACCAGATCAATAACCCAAAAGGTAGGGAGAGAGAGAGAGGGTCGAAAAATAAAAGAGACCCACATTAGATAACTTTGTCATCGTTGAATTATTGTCATGACCCTCGTCAACCTTTAATTGTTATTGATATTATTTTTTACGGTATTAATTATCATAGAATTCTACAAAAGGGGTCAAAAAATTTTGTTGAATTTCCCCAAGTTGTTACTTTAAATTCACAACTTTGTCTTGATTGAAAAAAAAAAAAAAGGCAAAAAAATCGCAGCTTTGGTCAAAGATGAAAAGCAAGAATCGGGACAAATTCCACGGAAAGTGACAAACATCAGAGTTCCGATTAGTTGGACACTAAGTGTAGTAAATTTGAATAAATATAAAAAAATTGTACGTATATTTTTTTTATATTTATTTAAATTGATTGAATGTATCCCTACGTAATTTTTTATTTTTTATTTAGGAAACCGATAAGACAGAACATACAGAGACAGATCAAACAATTCGATTGTGAATAGAAACAGATGCGCGTGGACGCGGCCACCCACACGTGCACTCAATCATCGCCTGCGTCAAACCCCACTTGACCCAAGTACCCCACCTCACCCTCTGTCTCTCTCTCTCTCTCTCTCTCTCTCCTCTGCAGCCAACACCTCCCCTCCAATGGCAAACTGACATTCTTTAATCATGTCGGTGGACTTGCAGGGTGGGAGTACTTGCTGTAGAATTAAAGTGCAGTTCTTCCAGAGACGAATCTATTGAAGATTTTGTATCGAGGCAGTCAATAAAGCAATTTCAAGGGCGCCTTTGATGGTTGATCAGCCAAATGATGGGAGGAAAAGCTAAACGAGTGTGAATGGAGATTGAAATGCAAGTCATACTCTGAAGACGGGCAGACAGAAAGGCGGGGTGGGGGAAGGGCATCAAATTCGAGCACCGGAGGAGAGCACAAGAGGACAAGAAAGAGGCCCTCGTGCAACCCATAAAGGACATTTTACCGCACGTCACTGCCTTAGCGGTATGTTTGTACGTATTATTCAAGGAAGCACGCCGCACGATATACGGCTCATAATTGACTTGTCAATGCCATGCGTCCGCGTGGATATACACATTCCTTCCCGTGTCGTGAGCCCTTTGTCCAAGATGCTACGAAAATTCACTTAATTCGAATAATTTTATTTAATTTATTTAAAATTTTACTTAATTTAATTTATATCAACTAAAAATTTTACTGATCTTTTATTTAAAAATTTTGAAATTTAAATTATTCTTAAATTTACTTAATCTAAAATTTGATTAATTTAAAATTTACATTATTCGAATTATAATAATTTAAGTTTAAATTTTAATAGATTTAAAATTTATCACATTTTAAATTTTAATTTTTTAAAATTTAGACAAGCTAAAATTTGATGAATTTCTTAGACCACTTTTTTTTTTTTTTTTTTTTTAGTTAGGTGAGAAAGGAGAAAAAAGGGATGAAGTTTGGAAAAACAAGGCCATTAATTAATATCAACTAATTGCTTTTTTTTTTTTCCCTGTTTTATCATAGGTAATTTCAAATTTAAGTTTTTAGAATCGCAATGCAAACTCGTGTCCATGTTACTCGCTATGGCCATTGTCCAGAGTTACGCAACAATGTTCAAAAAGGGTTACAGAGAGTTGCCACAGTGTTTTAGTATAAAATGTTCAATTTGTAATGCATTCAATCTTATGTGAGTGAACCCATATAGACGCGTAACCATTGAATTATCTTACCCAACAGTCACGAGTAAAAGAGAAAAAAGGAAGAAAGAAGTTGTTTGGGCTCAAGCATCAAATTTGAAATTGGTTTCCTGAGCACTTCCCAGCAACTTCAATGAACTCTTAAAGGCACAGGACCATTTCGTTTAGATGCAACATTAATGATTAAGGACCATCTTGGTTTTGCATGCAGAACAATGTACTCTCGTGGCCGTGATCTTTGGATAGACGATTTATGGCTTCCATTAAAGTCTTTTTGGTGAAACACCTCTGCTCCAGGCTCTCTCTATGTTAAGATGCTGGATGGACAACTTTCGCTGCCTTTTTTTTTTTTTTATCTTTTTAGTTTTGGCATCATATACTTGACATGGCCTACGAATCTTCATCTAAAGCCACACCCAACATTTTTTTTTTTTTTGGAATAGTTTTGTAGTTTTAATACATGCAATTGTACGAATCACACATCAGAAAAATGTTCTTTTTTTTTAGTAAGTTATGGATGCACCTTTTTCTCTGTCCTTTATGTGCATAGTAGGTTTATCTTATTCAATTCAGGCATCCAAGAAAATTTCCTGAATTGTGGTATTCATTGACGGTAAATGGGTGATTGATAATTCTGTGGAAATAGTCCACTGGGAAAAGGATTGAGTCTAAGTCATATGACTAAACTTCAAGGGTTCAAACAGTAGTGTCTACTATTTGTGCCTCTTCAGTTTTGCCTTGTGTTTCTTGATATGTGTGATCTATCTAATGTTTCTTTCTTGGCTGTAATGGAAAATAATAATAATAATAATGTTGTCCAAGTAAAGTCAATGGCATAGAGCGTGGCGGTCTTCTGGGAATTACAGTTCAGTCCAAGTTTCAAACCTGAAGTTTAGAATGGGAACACTCTCTCTGGGCTCCCTCTCTTTCTTCACTTATTCACATGGTAACCAAGAGCCTGTCTTGTAGTGGGGTTTTGTAATTCCATTTGTGCAGATATTGTTGACAAACATGTGAAGGATACTGCCCTTTTTTCTTTTTTAGACCCAATGGGGTAGTCTGCATGTGCTGTCTTCACAACCCATTTCTAAATCATTATTTATGGTCTTTCCTCTCTAGTTTCCATAGCAATAATTACCCAAATCATTCCTTGAAAGCACCAATACCCATCATAAAGAATTCTTCCCCCTGCACATATATCATGCATTACACACTCTGGCTAATAGCATAAAAACATTCATCCTCTTGAAGAGTTCTGCTCAAATCAAACCCTTCTTTAATACAATATTTTTCATTGATTTTTTTTTTAATGACATTCTTTTATTACACAGGGAAATAGAGTGGTAGTCCCTGCCTTGTAGAGTTTGCACTTTCTGTACATATGCTTACTTCAAAGGCCGCCTATAAATATGCAAATTTCTGGCTAGCCTCAATTCAAGCAAAGGCCCATACCATTAACAGCACTTTGGGAACTGGGCTTTGGATCATTTTCCTGGAAGCAACCATGGCTCTTTTCGTGGGGTTTCTAGTGGTAGTTCTCTTGTTGCTCTCTATCTCCTCTGCTTTGCTGAGATGGAATGAATGGAGATACAGGAAGAAAGGCTTGCCTCCAGGTACCATGGGTTGGCCCTTTTTTGGACAGACTACAGAGTTTCTAAAGCAAGGACCAAACTTCATGAAAAACCAAAGAACAAGGTGATTGTTTACATTACTTTCAATTCCTCCCTCAAATGGTTGTTACTTTGTGCTTCCCAGCCTCTGTTATGTTTAGCCCCAATGTTTCTAAAGTGTTGTTTCTTAAGCCCCAATGTTTCTACTTTGTCTTCTGTCAGTCTTGCAATTAATTGTAATGAAAATTTAATTTTATTCCTCTTTTACATTGTAGGTATGGAAGTTTTTTCAAATCCCACATTCTTGGTTGCCCAACTATTGTTTCCATGGATCCAGAGATCAACAGGTATATCCTCATGAATGAGGCAAAGGGTCTTGTTCCTGGTTACCCTCAGTCCATGTTGGATATCTTAGGAAAATGCAACATTGCAGCGGTTCACGGCGCTACCCACAAGCAAATGAGGGGTGCACTTCTATCTCTCATTAGCCCCACCATGATCAGAGAACAACTACTTCCAACCATTGATGAGTTCATGAGAAGCCACCTCAGCAATTGGGATAACAAAATTATTGATATTCAACTCGAAACCAAAACGGTACAAAAATAAACCACTGTAATAGACCATCGTTTGATGAAATGCTTGATCAAAGTTATTTATTCAGTTTTTTTTTCCCCACCTTGTAGATGGCACTGCTCTCATCACTTCAGCAAATTGCTGGCATTGATTCTAGCCCAATCTCTGAAGCTTTTATGCCTGAGTTTTTCAAGCTTGTTTTAGGCACATTATCGATGCCAATTGACCTCCCTGGCACAAATTATCGATGTGGGTTCCAGGTACATTGGCTAAACAAATGACACTGCCAATTAAGCTGGTTAGCATGGATTAATCTTCTTAATTTCATAGCCTAGCTCTTTGATCATGCTAGCCTTTTAACTTTGTGTAATAGTTATGTGTTTTGACCATCCGCCTACACAGGCCAGGAAGAACATTGTGAGCATGTTAAGGCAACTAATAGCAGCGAGAAAAGCATCAAAAGAGCCCCATCAGGACATGCTTGCTGGCCTCATGAAAAGTGAAGAGGAGAGATACAATTTAACTGATGAACAAGTAATTGATCAAATTATCACAATTTTATACTCTGGATATGAAACGGTTTCGACTACATCAATGATGGCAGTCAAGTATTTGTATGATCACCCACGAGTTCTCGAAGAACTAAGGGTCAGTTTAAATAAAAATTCGATGCCTCTATTGAAGTGCTTATGTATTTTCATGGGTGTTTTTTTTTTTTTTTTTAATATAATTTTTGTGGTACTGAGCCTATTTTTTTAAGTTTGCAGAAGGAGCATTTAGCCATCAGAGAAAACAAAAGGCCCGAGGATCCAATTGACTTAAACGACATTAAATCTATGCTGTTTACTCGGGCGGTAAGAGAATTTTGGTTATGGCTTGTAGTTCTAAATTGTGAAGGAAAGTTGAATATATAAATTGACCATTTTTTTTTTTTTTAACCTGCCGGCAGGTGATTTTTGAGACCTCAAGATTGGCTACAGTTGTAAATGGGGTTTTGAGGAAGACAACAAAGGAAATGGAACTAAATGGTGAGAATTTGTAAAAGCACATACTATATTATTTCTTTTAACTATGACTTTTGTTGTTTTTATTGGCTCAAGAAATGTTTTAGGAACATTTTGATTTATTAAAAAAAAAAAAAATGCTGCACATGTGATGCGAATAAAAGCCTCTTCCTTTGTGAACCTTACACTATTATGATTTACATAGCATACTAACCTACCATCCAGCTGGGCCATTCTGCCTCGGTGCCCTATGTTTTATTTAAATTATTCTTGACAAGAAAGGGAACCCTTTTTTTTTTTAAATTTTTTCCCATTTTCTGTATATTATTATTATTTTTTTTTTTTTTATCATCTTTAAGATAGTAAGTAATAGTTAATTTAATGCTCGTTACCCCCTCCCCCTCCCCCCCCCAAAAAAAAGAAAGAAAAATAATAACTAAACAATACTTTTCTTACTGTTGTTTTCAGGATACTTGATTCCAGAAGGATGGAGAATCTATGTATATACAAGAGAGATAAACTATGATCCATACTCATATCCTGAGCCATTATCCTTCAACCCATGGAGATGGCTGGTTAGTAACCATAACAAATATCACTATCCTGGCTGGCCATTTGGTACACAGTAGGGTTCAATTCAAGTGCTCAGTTACTGAAAAGTATCTGTTTGCTGAAATTCAGGACAAGGGTTTTGAGTCTCAAAACTATCTCTTCATTTTTGGAGGCGGCACCAGACAGTGTCCAGGGAAGGAACTGGGAATAGCAGAAATTTCAACTTTCCTTCACTATTTTGTAACCAGATACAGGTAACTTGAAAAACCCCACCAAGCCTAATCTCTCTTAGTTGTGAATTAATTAGGAGGAACACTGCACTTAACAAGTTAACATGAAATGTAAATTTACTGATATGTTCTTGGCAGATGGGAAGAAATTGGAGGAGACAAACTAATGAAATTTCCAAGAGTTGAAGCACCAAATGGGCTACACATTAGAGTCTCACCATTCTAGCTGTGTGTGTATATATATGTGTGTGTGTGTGTGTGTATGAATGTATGTATGTATGTAGCAGGTCCAAAAGCATAAGGATGTAGATAATGTTCTGACAGATTAGAAAGTGAAAGGCTTCCATTTTCAGCTATATGAAATGGTGCATTTTTTATTTTTCCTTTTTCTCTTTTCACTCGTCATCATTTTCCGTAGGAGAGATTGGACAGAAAAGAAGACTCCTCCTGCCTCCTCCTTTGACACAAGACCCTTAGACAAGTTGCTTTCAGCAGCAGGTCCAGCAACTGAGATACCTGATGGAACTCAATGCAAACATGTTGGCCCATAAAAAGACATAATCCAAATATACGTCAAGAGAGTACAATTAATGGGAACCAAATACAAAGGCCCATTATAAATTATATGTAAAGGAACCGTAAATTTTTCGGCCCATAACCCACTTCTCTGGTCAAAGTTCAAGAGAGCCAGGAGCCACACAGTGGGCTTGTTAGAAGAAGGAGAAGCAAGGCCCATATTTAAAGTCTCTCTACCCAATATATTTGGAACAATTCAGAACGAAGATGCCCAACCACTCACCAATGACCCATTAGGCCGAACAAAGGCGAGAAACGAATGCAATGGAAGGCCTGTCCAGTGGCAACAAGGCTGTACCATTGTTGGTCCCGTGCACGGCGATGACGATCATTGTTGAAGGAGGACCCTGCCAATGAATATTGGGTTGGAAACCAACTTTGTTTTACTGTTGAGAATACAGAAATTTAGCCTCTAACCTCCAGCTGCAGTATCATTGATAGAATTTATCCATGCAAAAGTATGATCACTACCATGACGATCATTGTTGAAGGAGGACCCTGCCAATGAATATTGGGTTGGAAACCAACTTTGTTTTACTGTTGAGAATACAGAAATTTAGCCTCTAACCTCCAGCTGCAGTATCATTGATAGAATTTATCCATGCAAAAGTATGATCACTACCATGACGATCATTGTTGAAGGAGGACCCTGCCAATGAATATTGGGTTGGAAACCAACTTTGTTTTACTGTTGAGAATACAGAAATTTAGCCTCTAACCTCCAGCTGCAGTATCATTGATAGAATTTATCCATGCAAAAGTATGATCACTACCATTGCATGCAAATTGTCACGTCATGGGTGTCATTTTTGCGTCAACAAAATCTCTCTAGGAAACATTTATCCAAATAAAATTGTGATAAATTTATTAAATTCTGACCTTACTAATTTCTTAGCAAACAGGGTATAATTCCACAAATTGACTCCATGACTCTGTTCATAAGTTCCCTTCGCCTGTAAAAATTTTTGGAGGAATTCAATATCATGGGTACACAGATTGGCTCAACCCAAACCAAGCCATTGACCCACCATTTGGGAAGATTGTTTGAGCATATGATTAAATGCGGCAATGAAAACAGGCAGCTCCAAGCTCTCAGCTTAAAAACATCAATTACAAAGAGAGACGCAAAGGGCAGAGAGAGAGAGAGAAAGAAAAAGACACGAGCTTCCATGCACGTGGGAACTCTCTGATCCCACGCTTTCTACTCTGTATTGGTCTTTTCTTGTCAACCTTTTTGCAACAGCTCACCAAGTTGGGTTCTCTTATTTGTCGGTGATATAGTCCTTAACCACGATCCTTAAACCCTAATCCCTCGAGCCCTTCGACAGTCTCGTTAGTGCGTTTCGTATGCATGCAATCCCTTTACCCTAATTGCAACCAATGGCATTTTTGATAATAAGGGAGTTTGACTCTTAATTTTCATAAATAAGATTTAAATCTTAGTAACTCCTCCACTCACCCCCTCTCTCTTCTTTATTGGGCCAATTAATAAGCAACTGGTAATAAAATAGATGTCATCATCCTCTTGACTTTTACAAAAATTTGAATAAATTTTTATTATTTACTCTAATTAACAATGTTCACTCAAAGATGCATGTGTCATTACCCATATTCGGCTAAAGCAAGCACTTCCCCCCCCCCCCCTAAGCTTCGCAACTAGTTGACGACTTACCTAAAAGCTCCCCTCAGTTCTGAGTGGGGTGTTCCAATTGGTGAAAATTAATTTTCGTAAAGAAAATTTTGAAAATTTTGATTTGGATGTAGAAAAATAAAATTTGATGTATTTCTAAAAAAAATTAACAATTGTCATTATGTACACTAGAAATAAGTGTTCTTTTAAGCTATAATTTTATGACATTTATTTGACATACATAGTTATACTAATACTAATTTTTATAATTGTTATTAAATATTTATATTATAATAATATTTCGATTGATTGGATCATAAATTGGTTCGATTTGCCAAAGATTCCGTCCATGGAAGAGGACAATGTGAGATTAATTTTATCATATCTTGGGGGTGTCTAGCAATTCAAGATATGGTTAGAATCGGATTTCATATCTCCCTTCCAATTAGAATCTCAATGAAATTAAATTTTGCAGCAAAGAAACGGAAAATAATGGTCAGAAATCCAAATTGGATAGGGAATCCAAATCTAACAATTACTACGAGTGTAGCACCCCGAAAAGAAAAAAAAAAAAAAAGGGAAACGCCAATCTCACGCAGCCATTTTGCTTTCACAAGACAAATCTAGACAGCCAATGTGATGCGGCCCCACACACAAGCTGTTTTGTAGGAGGTAAGAACTAGGAACTGCGATAAAAGAGGGACAACGATCCGCTAGCACAGGCGAAAACCTCACAATTCACAAACAAATCCTCCCACAGGAAATTGCAGTCACTGCCTCAGAATAAAAAGGAAAAAAACAATTCTTCTCCTACAACATCGACTCTGCCTTTGAACGAGTCCCTCTCTCCTACAAAACCAAGCCACGTCTCCCTTTTTCCCTTGTATTCCTGCCGCTTATTTGGCCTCTGCACATGCTGCTCCACAAACACCCAATTATATAAAACACACTAAGCCCCCCCACTTTTTCTCTATCTATAATTCAATTTCTCTGAAGAAAGATCACATCTTTACTTTTGATTCTGAAAAAAAGAGGCCTTTTTGGGTTGTGACAATGATCGAGCCTGCAACTGATACACATTTGGTGCCCAAGAACCCAACCCCGTTGCTGAAAGATGAGCTTGACATAGTGATACCCACAATAAGGAATTTGGATTTCTTGGAGATGTGGAGGCCATTCTTTGAGCCTTACCATCTCATTATTGTCCAGGATGGTGACCCTTCAAAGACCATCAAGGTTCCTGATGGTTTTGATTATGAGCTCTACAACAGGAATGACGTTAACAGGATTCTGGGTCCTAAGGCCTCCTGCATCTCCTTCAAGGACTCTGCTTGTCGCTGCTTTGGTTACATGGTGTCCAAGAAGAAGTACATCTTCACTATTGATGATGATTGCTTTGTAAGTTCTAACGATTTGCCACTATTTATTAGTGTAATTTGTATCCGGGTTTTTCGTTTTTTGGCCAAATTCTGGATCTTTACGGCTTGATTTGGGATTTCAGATGATCTAATCTGTTTGGCGATTTGAGTGTCATGTTATTGTACTTGGATCTGTACTTGTTTTGTACAAGTACTTACATCATAGTTACTCTAATTACGAGTGACGAAGGAGATACAAGGGAAGTGCATGATTGTGAAAACATTTCTGTAGCATCCTACGCGATATAGATCATGATTTCTATGAATGTTCCATCGGTTGATCTAAACAAGAAAAATTATGTGTAATTTCTGTTAGTGGATTTGTGAATATGACAGATCATATTTTCAGGTGTACCATCTTTTTTTTTTTTTTATCGTTATGCTACTGGATTTGAATGTTTAGTGTGCCGCCTACTGGATAAATAAATTGTCCCCATGTGTATAGTTAATTTCTGTCACCCTGGATGCATGTGAACACTTAGATCTTCAGCTTGGCCCAAGGCTTAGGATGATCAAATGTTTGGATGGCGTGATGGATCCATTGTTCTAGTCATGTGTCAAAGTGTTGAAATTATCAATGCCTTCACAAGAAATTTCTGCCGTTTAAGGACCCACATACACTTTGTTGGCTCTATATTTTCTTTGCAAGAGTTGCTGCTGGTGGTCGTCATTAATGTAGACTTCATTTGAATTCCAGCAGTCAATAAATCTATAAATTCTTTTAAATCACATTTTTCTGCCTTCATCCATGCACCCTTGTCTTCTCATTGCACTTCAATTATTCTTTTCACGACAGCTCATGTAATTTTGAGAATACCACTATGTTTGCTTAACTTCTTTTGGTGTTCATTAGGTTGCTAAGGACCCTTCTGGCAAACCAATCAATGCACTTGAGCAGCATATCAAGAACCTTCTCTCTCCATCCACTCCCTTTTTCTTCAACACCCTCTATGATCCTTTTGCAGATGGTGCAGATTTTGTGCGTGGATACCCTTTCAGTCTTCGTGAAGGTGTCCCCACTGCTGTTTCTCATGGCCTCTGGCTCAACATTCCTGATTATGATGCACCCACCCAGCTTGTGAAGCCACTGGAAAGGAACACCAGGTATATGTCTGACACCTGAATAAAAAGACTTGGAAGTGGTCCTTTTGTCTTCCTTTTCAGTTGAACTCAGAACTTTGCTCATAATTTATTAGGTACGTAGATGCTGTCTTGACAATTCCAAAGGGCACCTTGTTCCCCATGTGTGGTATGAATCTGGCATTTAACCGCGACTTGATTGGCCCTGCCATGTACTTTGGTCTTATGGGTGATGGTCAGCCAATTGGTCGCTACGATGATATGTGGGCTGGCTGGTGCGTCAAGGTATGCTTTACTGTATTCAATTTGATTGCAAAGATACCTTATTAGGTCATGATTTTTAATCTTGCGTAGCAACAAATTGTAGATCAAGTTCAAAGGCCATTAAGCACTTTTCAACCTGTCATTTACATAGAACCACTCATGGGCACTAAGTATGTGATTGTTGATAGGTGATATGTGACCGATTGGGACTAGGAGTGAAGACTGGTCTTCCTTATATCTATCACAGCAAGGCTAGCAACCCATTTGTGAACCTAAGGAAGGAGTACAAAGGGATTTTCTGGCAGGAAGAGATCATTCCATTCTTCCAATCCGTTTCTCTTCCCCAAGAATGCACCACCGTTCAAAAATGCTACACTGAGCTGTCCAAGCAGGTCAAGGAAAAGCTTGGCAAGGTTGACCCTTATTTTGACAAGCTTGCAGATGCCATGGTTACTTGGATTGAGGCCTGGGATGAGCTTAACCCATCTGGAGCTATACCTAATGGCAAAGCGTAATTCAAAACTAGATTACTTGCATATGCAATTTTGACGAGTTGCATGGGGCATGCTTAATTCTGACCAGCGGTCAGTTCTCGTGTCTTTAGACTTTTGGGTGTAATTTTATGCTTTCTTTATTATTATTACTATTAATATTTCAAACTATTGCTATTGAGCTTTATAGCGAATAAAATATAGTTAGTCCGGCTTTAACTTTATCTGCAACCCTCTTCGTGTGTTTAACAAAAGTTAAATGCGCAACAGCAAATTGAAAGACTGCACTATTATTAGACAATTTAAGAAAGAATCAGTCACACAACACTCAAAATTGAATGGCACAAAATTTGCTTACATATTTGTTTGTTCGCTGCATTATCAATTTGGCATTGGCAAACCATTATATATGCACGAAGCAACTGGGATACATTCTGCCATCTTGATATTGAATGCAGTCCAAGTTCAAGGTTAAATAAGCTCAATTCTCATGAAATTGAAGTGGGGTTCTCTGTATCATCTCGCTTATGACGCTTGGCTTCAGGTTCTTCGCTGTTTTCATGGTTAAGATGTCCATTCACAGCATCTGGACCCAAGAGAGAGACATGCTTGCTGGTAATTTGACGGCCTGCCCTCAGTTTTGGCCCCCAATGCCTTTCGGGATTAGGAAGGAAGCGTGCAACCTTCTTGGCTTGTGCCTTGCTGAGGGATGCAACCGCTCGAGCAAAATTTGCCTGCCCAACGGAAAACCAAATGATAAGAGAATTTGGCAAAAGGTCACTCAACAGCACAACAGAACAGACCTGCAGACATGCATTGCTGACCATTTTTTTCATTGCCACTAACAAGTTAGAGAAAGAAAAGTGTTTTATGTTAAAATCCTCAAATGGTAGGGTAAAAAGTACTTGTAGAACTGGTTCTCTGGCAAGTATCACGCTTCCTGGCTGATCAGGTGCTTGGGCTTTTACAGGATGATTTTTAACCTGAATGAAAAAAACATTAAAACCCATCAATTCACAGTTCCTTCTTGCAGGAACTGGCGCATTGCAAATAACAGTTTACCGAAAATCACTTAAAAAGAAGAAATAAATTTGAAAAGAAAAAAACAGAGAGATAACATGAAGCTCAATCAATGTGCCAACTACTCGTGCAAACATTAATTACATGCATCAGCAAGAAGAGAGTGAACCTTGACCATGAGTCCTTACCCAGCATCTCATAATATCCCAAATAACATCCATAGGAGCATCCGATTTTAGCCCAAGCGGATTGACATGTGTTCCCGATATATGATACCCTGCATTTAGCACAGCAGATCGGAAAATTACTGCTGAAGGTGAAGTGCACTTTAGTGTTGCGCAGAGGTTGTGCAGACTCACAAAGAGAGGAACATCAATCAATTCCTGCAAAGACAGCGAAGAAAAAGAACTGACCCAATGCACTATTGTAAAATGATCACCCTATTTATTTTGAACTGATAGCACAATCATGGTATCGACTGAAAAATAGAAAGACCAAGAAAAGACCTCAGATATTGTTGTCAAAACAGCAGAAATGCGGTTGTAAGCAGGATAGCTATCCTTATCCTGCTTCACATCTTCCAGTATGGAGGTCAGCCATTCTTGATCATGGATAGGAGCAGACCATATAGGTCCACCCATGTTAAATTTCTTCCCACAGTCACTGCATTCTTGAGCAACAGCAGGACCAAACCCAGGTAGATATCTTACACTGTTGTTCTGAAAAGTGAAAATAGAGAATACATACTAATCATGCCATATAAAGTTGGCAAGTCATGAAAAACCAAGTTATCATCCAGTTTATAGATAAAAGTTGCTTTCCTCCCCCCGCTCCTCCTTCTCCCATATTGGATGGCTAGCTTGCATATTCCAACATTCTCAATATTAGAAAATGTAAATTGTACAACAATGCACCACACTTTCTTAGACTGTATAGTCAATTTGGAACGAGGTAACAGCAATTCACATTTAGCTGTTGTGTTAGGACATAAGTGGGGCGCACATACAACCTATGAGTATTAGGTCATAATAGAGTAACCTTACCCTTACACTGAGGCTTGCCCTTAAACTTCTACAACCCAAACAAATTTAATCCCAAAATCTTCTTAAGCACAGACCAGCCATGCATCTAAGGTTGTGTATGAACATGGACCTGTTTTATATGTATCATGTTCCAAAATTTGGATTCACTAAGGCTCCATGGTTAAGAAATCATGTCTGCCAAATAGTTGCTAGCTTAAGGTGGAAATATATGAGTAATAGCTTATTGTGTCCAAGAATACGCCCATCAGCAAAACATTCTAAAAATGCAAAAGCAAATCCATGTACAAATGCCCATGCACATGCGTGCCAATGACCATGCAAGCTAAAGATGACATCAAACCACAACCCCAAGAAAAAGCTAATCCCTGCAAAACTATTATCTTCTGCTTTACAACGTTATTTTTCTTGATCTTTGCCAGGTGTCCATCATCTATGCAGACTATATTGCAAGCCATAAACATATTTTAATAATTAATATCACAAGTTCACAACTGAGATGCCCTTTTGGTAGCACATTTGAGCATAAAGATCAGAATGCAAACCTTGGAGATGGTCCTTCCAACAGGTTGCAGATGGAAAGAATCACAACCGGTGCACTGATATACATATGAAAGCTTAAGAGGAGTGTTCTTCATAGCACTCGCAGAGCTGAAGCCAAAAAGTTCAACATAAAGTCAAAATGAAATGAAAGTGATCTGTGGTAGAAAATACCCATACAGATAATAGAGCATAGGCCACCTACGTGTAAATGCGAACAAAGACACGGACATAGAAGTCCATTTGAACAGATAGGACAGGGACAATGTAACGCTTGTAGCGATTTGCATGGCTCTACATAGAAAAGAAATTATTAGCTATGAAAGAGAACATAAAAATGTGAATTAGGGTAACTATCATTTAAACTCCTGTCCAGTGCCCATGTGATAGGAGGGGAACCTAAAATGGGGTGCATCGGCAGATTGGTCCTCCCAGCCCATATTAACCATTGAAGACTGGTTTTACCAAAAGCGTACCAAAAACCCAACAGGAACAGAACTACAGAAAACTATGCCAAAGGCAAAGTTGAGCATAAAACAGAAACAAGAACAGTAAAATCATCAGACAAGTCAAATTGCACTTTGATGTCTGTCATGAGGTCCATAAGAAACAGCATAACTCAGAAAGACAACTTCGGCCCTTAGTTCATGAAGGCCACAAACAATCTATTCACCTTTGAACCATTTTGATGTTGGTCACTATTTGGCCTAATGGAATGATGAACTGATCACCAAGTCTCACTCATTGCAAACACTTTCCATTTATAGTTCTCCTTTCCATTTTGAGATGATGGACGTTGAAGCTTGACAGCAGAGGTGCAATAAAAACAAGAAGGATTATTCTCTATTAAAAATCTAAAAACTGATAATTATGACAAGAAGATGTTAGCTGCTGGATTCAATGTCATTTCTCAACTGTTCTAACCAACAATATTTCCACAGCACAAATTCTATGACAGAAGTTGCCGGCATGTCAGGTTATATGTCCTCAGTGATTATGATCAATGTTCACCCTCGTTGAAAAACAAAAAGGCACAAAGGCACATGAGGGTTCCACACTATAAAATCTGGGAAAGGGTCAAATGGACTCAGCCTGACCTTTTTTCTTAATGGGGAGACTGTTTCCACGACTCAAATTAGTGACTTCCAAATCACAATGCAATAACATCGCTGAAAAACAAAAATCAATGAAAAAAGATACTGGATTTCAAGTACATGATGTACCTCAATACAAGCAAGGACAATCCTCAAAGCCATTTCGTGGCAATATTTTCCTCTTAACGGGTAGGAACCGTACCTAATTTCAATAGCTATTGTTAATAAACTACTAAAGTCAAAATATTTTCAAATGCAGGTGAGGTCACATCATCTTACTTGGAATAGCAAACCTCGCCATTACCTCCGCAGAGCACAGCCATATCTGTTGCTGTACACATCAGCATGCCACCATCAACAACAGATTGGACTGCAGAATCCAAGAACATAGAAGGTGACCCATAGGGATCAAGATCAACCTGAAACAAAGATGACCAACAAAGAGACTTAAAGCAACTCTACCTGTCAGAAAAGAATGCCTACATGCAGAAAAAGCACATTGAATTAATAACATTACAAAAAATATGGGAAAACAGATACTGAGTTGATGAGTGTGATGATGATAGAATACTTTTCGCACCTCTATTACAGGGCAATGTCCAATTACAATACATAAACCTATTTCTTAGCAAAAATGTCCACATGCAGATTTTCGGTAAAGTAGTGAGTGAGTGTGCATGTGCATGCGTGCATGCATGCGCGCGCGCGCGCGCGCGCATGTGTATACAAGAAACAATACTTACCACATCAAATTCTTTTGGGTGGGTAAGCATGTAAACACGAGCATCAGCCAAATGTGATTCCACCTTTGAGATTGCCACTGAACCATTGAACTTTATATTTCTCCTGCAAGCCTCAACTGACACTGCAGAAGGAATTATTACCATAAATATTTTGATTTAAAGTTTACTAAGGCGCAAGAAAAGAAGCTCCTTCATCATAGCCAAACAAAGAAACATGCTGCATAGACTTCAATTGCACTTTTAAACAAATGATATTTTGTTGATAGGAAGCAGAATCTACTATCTACTTAATGGGCTGAATTCAAGCTAAATATAGCCTTTCAGAATGAAGTAACAGGACAAACAACTAGGAACATCTACAATCCAAACCAGTCACCTTTATCATTGTCCAAGGCGACAACTTGACCAATCCCTTCTACTTCACGAGCATACCTTAGAGCTCTTAACCCAGAAGCTGACAGTGCCTGTGTATCCAGAAGGAGATTTTTAAAGTTAACCAAACCACATCCACAAGTGATACTGAAAAAAAACTATTTTAATAGTAACAAAAAGCATGCAGGTATAAAGAAAGAAATATATTTACATACAAATGCATGTCTGTGCATGCACAAGAGGGAGAGAGGGCAAAGGAGAGACAGAGAGGAGGAGAGAGAGCAAAAAACCTCAAGAACTCTTGGTGGCTTCAGCTCTTTTCGAACTCTTCCATCAGTGCTTTTCATTGATTCTTCTGACAAGCTACAAGGTTCATCCTGAGATACGTCTTCTACCACTTCATATTCTCCATTAGGTTTTTCACCATCCACAATAGATTCATTGAATGCTTCTTCCAATGCAGATCCAGCAGACTCCTCGCACTCCTTTTCCTGTGATTTTTTCCTATTGGAAACCAGTGCTTCATCTTCCAAAGTAGACTCAGAAGACTTATCACACAACTTTTGTACCGATTTTGTCCTCTTGGAAAGCATTATTTCATGCTCTTCTTTACGTTTGGATATAAATGTCCTCAGGACAGCAATGGAGATGTCTCTGTTGTTAACCTGTCCATTTTACAGTTGAATTAATAATGATCATTTTATTGTGCAGGCAAATCAAAATGCTGTCAGGTAAGAAAAGATGCTAATACTGTAACATCATGTAGAATCACTGCAAGGCAATGAGAAAATGGTATCTAGGCAAATGAATGAACAACAAAACAGAAAAAATTGTCCTGCTAAGATTAGAAGCCAATCAGTCATCAAGGGGCAATGTCAAAGCCACCAGTTAAATAATGCTAGAGAACTAGCAAGATTTATTCCTTCAATGACTAATTGCATAACTTTAAGATAAGACTTCAAAGAAGTTCATGCCATGCAAAATAATAAGATCCAGCTCATTAAGCATAAAAAGTTCTGTCTCTTTAAATCACATATTGAGCAATATTCTTAGCAAGTAGTTTCTAGAGGATTTAGTCTTTGTGTTTGTGAGAGAGAGGGAGAGAGAGCAAGGTGTTCTCTGTGCACTTATCAGCGACTAAGCTCTCTCTCTTTGTGTTCAAGAGGTGGGCAAGAAACAAATCACTAAGCTTCAAATGCAAACTGACTTCTCATTGGGTGCACTATGCAGGTATGTCATTCAAACAAGTACCTGCAACCATGAGCACCAATCTGTTCTCCTAGGTCTAATCTTCTACTTTCCTTTCTATGAACTCTTGGGGGAAGGGAAGGAGACTGTACATAAAGAAACACCCGACTTACTCATGCTCTGATTTTAAATCCTTTCATCAAAGTTAAACAAAAACACCACTTCATCCATTGTCTTTTAACTAATACAGAGAACAGCAGGCAGGTGTTCATTCCATGGTAAATCTGATACCATTGACCTTAATGTCCTCCTCAATTTCATTCATTAATCTTTATTCAATAAAGTTCACACATACATGTCAAAGTCTATATAATTAGTCCAACTTCCACTAAAGTCCCATCCACAGCACCCATATATGCTTGAACCAACAGTCAAAGAGTCAAAAGTTAATTGAAAAAATGTGACCGTGGCTTGACAGTGAAAGTTAGTGGGCACACATGCGTGGATGGTGGTATTGTCCCAGCCAAACCAAAACAGTTCAGTGATCAAGAACCCATTTCCTTTCTTTTGTCTCCTTTACAGTTTAAGTAACCGCAAATTCAAATTACAAAAATTCTCTTCTTCCGTTAACACAGGATTCCTTTTTGATCCAGAATTCGATGAAATGAATAGAAAGTGGTAGTAAACAATTAAACACCAAAGAAACAAGAACACGACAGAAAAGATAAGATCTTGGCACCTGGGTCTTGTTAAAGAACACTTGGTTTTTAGGATGCATGAGAATCTCAGCCTCCCCTTCTTTGATGATTTTATAGCCATCAAAATCAAGATCCCCAGACATTGCTCCTAAAATTTCATGCACCAAAGGCTTCTCTTGGGTCAGGCCCTCTATCTTCACCTTACCTTCCGGTTCCTTCTCGCTACTGGAGGCCAAAGATTGAAAATTTTCAGGCGAGTCTCGTTCCTTCTCGCTACCGGAGACCAAAGATTCAATCTTTTCTGGTGAGTCTCGTTCCCTGTCGGTCCTGGAGACCAAAGATTGAAACTTTTCCGGCGAGAGGCTCCTGGGTTTCCTCGGAACAAGAAGTTTATGCTGTTTTAGAGCCCGTTTAACGGATGTCATCAACATACACAGAAGTGGGAGCCATATAAATGTGTGCGCGCGCGCGCATGTGTGTGAGAAATCTTATGTGTTGGTCTTTGGGGTCTTGCCCTTAAACCCTAGTTTGTCTCCGTCACAAGTTAGAATTTGTTCATATTTCTTTGCTACTATGAGCATAAGGTTTCAAAATTTTTGGATACGATCGGATCTCACGCGGGCCCATTTATTGACGCGGGGTCTTTCTGACCGGCGCAATATAACATAATGTGCGCACTTTATTGGCTCTTATTTTCAAGCTTGTTTACTAATTAATTGAAATCTGAAAATGTTAAAATTTGATAAATTAATTTACAAATTAATATTTAATTTTAAAGGTTATAACAAATATAATTAGATCTTTAAATGTAATAATTTTTTTATTATAAAATTTCTTTGTAATAAATTTATTATATTGTAAAATTTATTAGTATTTTTTCTTAATTTATATAATATGTCAAAAAGACATATTTAATATAATTATATAAATATAAAAAAAATGATTGATTTGGTGCAATTAGTTGATATAAACCATTAATGAGTTTTTGAGAAAGTGTTAAATGTATTAAATTTAATATGAAAAAGTTTTATGCTGAAAAATTATTATATTTTTAATGTAAAATTATATTTATTATAATCATTTAATTAAAAATTTATTTAAGTTTTAATTCAAATTTAATTTAAAATTATACTTAATTATATATGTTTATTATTTTATATTTTATAATTTTATTTATTTAATTTTAAACTGTACAATAAAAATAAAGATGATAATTTTATAATTTTATATATTATATGTTATATATATAATGTATTTTATTATTATTATTATTATAATACAGCTCTTGTGTGACAACAAATATGTATACAACAAAATGTTAATAGCCAATTACGGTTGTTGTTTTATGCTGATTAAACTACGTTAAGTCGATGAATAAAGATGGCAGCAGCATTTTTCATCAAGCAAACACACCTGTAATATGTACACATCGAAGATGTCCATGTCCATTTCCTTAATGTACGTACAAATCTGCATTTGGCAAAAATGGAGAAGGAAAACTTCAGAAATGGAAAGTGCCAATTAAAAAGTCCGTGCGGTTGCAGCATAGAGGGGGGACGCTCGTGCCAACAGATCATCGAGCTTGATCTCTTGTTGACAATCTTGTGACCATCCTCATCACAAGCATCAACCGACTGCTTGGGCGAGCCTAATCACCCACTTAGCGTACCTCTCGAACCTTTCCAATCCCTCAAACGCTATTATATCTTCAATCTCTTTTGCAAACATTTCCCCTAAGATGATATGTTCGTGGTTTGTCATACACCCTAACGTGGCATCATTTGAATCATGTATTGTAATATAATAATCTAATTTTAAACCAATGAGTTTAGATTGTGATCCGCTTTTATTACACTTAAATAACACTTTTAAGTGATAATGATTGATTTATTGCTAAGAAATCGCCCATTTGCTTACAATCTTTAACACCATCACTCTTGTTAGTAACCCCAAAACGAGCATCCACTCGATCATCTTCGGCTAACAAAACGTGAAGATTTAATATTGCGAAGAAAGCCAAGGCTTCTCCTGGTCTTACTCTAAGCATGTCTACAGTAGCTCACGTTCAGAGGATTAAATTGAAAGGGCACGCCCGTGGTTTCAGCTCCTTTCACAAGCTTTCGGCCCAATATCTCAAGAATAGCCTTATTGTTATGGACACAAGTGACCTTCAGATGGGGTGTGCCTATTTGTAAATCGGCAAGGCTCTGGATAAGAGGGATCCACAGTCCCGAGTCGTAAGAGCCCAAGTCGACAATGTGGATCATCTGTTCATTGGTCATGGTATGGAATAATGTTCGGGCTATGATGGTGTAAGCAAAGCCCAAATAAGGGAAGCTGAGAGCAAAGAGTGACCAAACCCGGTCCATGTCCGATTTTCCCTTTCCCTCACGACTTATAGCTTTGTATAGGCCAGGCCCGCTGAACAGCCAGAGCAGAGCCGAATCTAGCCGCTAGCCGTTGCATGGAGTCCCCGGTTGCCGATGACAGCTCCGGTATCTCCCTAAGGCATGCATCTACTCGGTGGAGGTAACCGGAGGAGACATGGTTTGTGCATTCTAGGAGAAACTGGATGAGACGAACGCTTCTTTGTTCCGATTTTAGAGTTTCTCGTGGAGTGGAGGGGGATGAAAGTGCAAGGGTCAAGGTCACATCCGATTTGGACAATGGCGTTAATGAAGTCATTGAGGCTTATGCAACGATGGGTGGCCTCTTGTCTCTTTTTCAAGTTATGGAAGGCTTTGGGAGGGATGCTTTGGAGACTTACAGGGGATTCAATTTTGAGGAGTGAGCGCAGGAGGTAAGGTAACAATAAGTCAGAATAAGAAGCTTGCTGTTGGAAGTTTGTAGGGTTTCCAAAGAAAGGGGTACAAAAGGTGAATTATGTCCGAAGAATCTCTAGCTAGATAAAAAAATAGGCGAAAAATTCATTGAATTTGTCCCTTGTGCAATGGAATAAGGGTTAGGAAAATTTTTGAGTAGGCTCTTCCAATAATTTCTATATTTGTATGATTTAGCCACTCACAATTTGTAATAATAAGAATAAATGTTAAAATTGTGTAAGTTAGTCACATAATTTTAAGTTTGAACCCTCTTATTGTATTAATATTTCAAGTGGAGGCACAAATAGTGGGTTAATTGCTAGCAATCCAATAAAGGCATAAAGGCATCAATTTTTTTTTTTTGCACAACGTGGCTCTCCCATCGGTTCTACGCTCTTTTTAAAAACAAAAAAATATATGATGTATAAATAAATAAAATAAAAGATACAAATAAATATTATATATATATATATATATATATATATATATATTAATAAATACTAATTACACATTATATATTTTCAGGAGAAAAAAATTACAGAAGGCCATATTACCAGGTCACTACATGGCAAGCCGTTGGAAGAGGTCCCGTCTGGGTAATGTGCTCTTTCCCAAAGCCAGAGTTCGCCTTTTGATGTTCGTGGAGGTTGCACACATTCTCAGAGAGACTGAGACATTTATTGTACAAAAGTTTTATAATTAATGAGTAGGCCTCTCGGATTTGGATGTCATGTCTGTACACATATATGTATGTATGTAATGTCTGCATGTTGGTATGTTTGTGCGAGCATCTGGACGGTGCACAGTGGATTTGGATGCGGTATTAAAGACCATGCTATGTTTACATGTCTTCGTCATTGAAATATAAGCCTCCCTGTTCCCAAAAATTCACAGTATACATGCCATTGTCACTTCCAACACAACTAAAGTTCCTTGCTTTTCAACTTGCGCCCAACAGGAACATGGCAGAAGGATTGCTGTTCGGTGTTGCAGTGGAAATTCTTAAAAAATTGGGCTCCTCTCCTCTTCGAGAGATTGGCCCGTGGTGGAGTGTCAAAGATGAGATTGAATTGCTGGACACCAAACTTGTCAGTGTCAAGGTCATGCTTCTTGACGCGGCTAGCACGAGGTGATAACCGCGCGAAAGATTGGCTCGGCAAGCTGAAAGAAGTCTTGTACGACGCAGACGACTTGCTGGATGATTTTTCCACAGAAGTTCTGCAGCGACAAGTCATGACGGGGAACAACGTGGCAAAAAAGGTACGCCTTTTTTTTCAAGTTCAAACCGGCTTGCTTATGGCCTTAACATAGGTCACAAAATTAAGGTAATTAGAAAGAGACTAGATGTTGTGGATGCTGGAAGCCTCTTTATCTCTCAGCAGCCTCCTCCTGACACGTCAAAGTCGGTGATGGCTAAGAAAATAGAGCAAACACACTCCTCTGTTTCTGAAGTAGTTTTTGGCAGGGAAAACGATATGAACGAGATTAGACAACTTCTTCTGTCAGAAAACTATGAGACTAATGTGACTGTGATCTCGATTATTGGAATTGGAGGATTGGGAAAGACGACTTTGGCTCAGCTCGCGTATAATGATGAGACAGTGAAGTCGCGATTTGAGCTAAGAATGTGGGTTTGTGTTTCCGACGATTTGAACTTCTTCAATCTAAAATTGATTGTTGAGAAGATTTTCGAATCTGTAATCGGAACAAAATCTAACACGAATGAGATGAATACGATAAAAAGTACTTCGCATGAAAAAAATAATAGAAAAAGATATTTATTGGTGTTAGATGATGTTTGAAACGAGAATTTTGAAAATTGGTATTCCTTAAAAAATCTGTTAATTAGTGGTGAAAAAGGAAGCAAAATACTAGTAACCACGCGTTCTAAAAAAGTTGCGGAGATTACATCTCCGCAAGCACAATATGCATTAAAGGGCCTATCTCCCGACGAATCTTGGTCTTTGTTTGTTCAAATGGCATTCAAACAAGGGTGTACGCCACCAACAAGCCACGCAGCAATTGGGAAGGAAATTGTGGCAATGTGTAAGGGAGTTCCCCTGGCAATAAGAGCAATTGGGGGTCTCTTGTATTTCAAGGAAACGATATCTGAATGGAAATCATTCAAACGTAAGGATTTGGCGAGGATGGATCAAGGAGAAAGCAGTATCATGGAAACTCTTAAGTTGAGTTATGACACTCTTCCTTCACACTTGAAACACTGTTTCCAAAAGACCATGTAATCGATGTGCACAGATTGGTAGCTCTTTGGATGGCGCAAGGTTATATTAAGTCATCGGAGCCAAGTCAGTGCCTTGAAGATATTGAGTGTTTCACGGATCTCCTATGGAGGTCTTTCCTCCCACATGCGGAAAAAGATGAGTATGGAAACATAGTGAGCTGCAAAATGCATGACTTAATGCACGATCTTGCTTGCTTAGTAGCTGGAGCTCAAAGTGCCTATGGGTCGATTCCAATAGAAGTTAGTGAGAAAACTCGACATATTTCATTTGACCATCCCCTAAACAGAAACCGTGAGGCTTGGCAAGTTCCAGTATCCGTGCTTGAAGCAAAATATCTGCGGACATTTTTGGCACTAGAGCCAAGATTTGGTGCTGTACATTGCAAAATAGGCGAAGGGCAATGCCATGCAATTTTTCGTAATTTGAGGCGTTTACGGCAGTTGGATCTACAATTTTCATATATTAAGACACTGCCAAATTCCACCCGTAAGATGAAGCAGTTAAGGTATCTTGATTTGTCTTGAAACGTAGAGATCAAGATGCTGCCACTGGAGAATACGTTCTGTCTGCTCCAAAGGTAAGGTAGACTTGGTGATTGCCCTTGATATGACCTGTGACTCCTTGTTGCCTGCATTTGGTTATTATGCTGAACGCCTCTACTCTATCATGACTATGCACAGGAACTTCTTGATGGCTTCCTTCCCTACTTCAAGTACAAGGAATACGGGTATTGGGGGAACAAAACTGGGTTTATGTAAAGATATCACGATATGCAGCAAGAAGGCTTGGACTCTTTGTTATAATGTTTTTCCTTCTTCTGAGCAAAGCAACGTACAGCACAGCATGCAAAAGTACACAGGCACATGTAAATGGTAAAGCAGCCTCAAATGATTGCTAATTTCCTCCATTTTTCCTTGGGAAAAGCAGTCAACCACTCAAGTTGCCGCGGGCTTCAAATTCTCTGGATAAACTGGAGTTCAATATAAAATTTTAAAAGTAATCTGGTGTCGAGTTCTCTGGAAAAATTGATAGGCAATGATTCAATGGTATGAAAGAGCAATTGGCAGATTTGTTTATCTTAATGCCAATTATTGTTATACGTAGTGTTCCGTGACTGTATATATATATGTATCAAGAGAAGCATGTTGGTTCTACTTTTCAGGATCATTTCGTAGTGTCTGCAAGCCTAAATCGATTGCATTTCTACAAGCTTATTGAAGAACGGTGGAGCACAAACTGATGTATCATTGAGGCAACGGCGCAGAAATCAAGAAACTGTCTATTAAGCCTATTGAAGTTCATCAAAAACCTAGAAACTTCAGCAAAACAAAACAATTAATAGATCTTGAACATGAAAAAGTGAGATGGGATAGAGTGACTAATGAAGTACCATAGTTAAAAGGATGCCTAATTTTGTCATAGGCCAGCCAATTTGCATGACCATGAACGTGTAAACAGAACCAGCGAGAGTGGAAGTCAAGCTTTGGAGCATATCAGGGAATTTGTCATTGAAGTATTATTATATGAGCTGGTTCGCTTCTTGATCACATTTTCCGCTCTGGTTTTCTTTCTTCGCCATGCACGGGGCATGTATCCAATGGGTCCAATCTGGAACATCAAATTCTTCCTGGCTTCCTGGTTGCATAGCCTCTGTTGGCACATAATCATATTTAGATGAAGAAGAAGAATGAAGCACCGATTATGGCCTGCTAAATTGGTAATCATTGATATAGTCGTTGCTCCCTGGAGGGAACACAAACGTAGACTTTGACGAGTTGCCCAAAAGTTCGTTGCTGCTGGTGCATTGGTACGTCTGACTTAACCGTACGTTGGAACAAATCTATGTGGTCATCCAAATTCAAGCATTTTCCCTGCACGTTGCATTCACCAAAATTAAGAAAACATTGATTGAGAAAAAATTGGCCATATTCCAAGTTGCAAACAGCAACGTTCCAAATCACTGTCTAAATTAACATATATTTTTTAATACTTTAAACTATTAAAATGTTAATTGAGAGATTCTTTGTATTTAAAAATTTAGACTTTTAATCTTAAAGTCTCACTCAAAAATAAAGCATGGGTTTATACCATTGTATAAACTCTTATTCTTTTACATGAAGCAGCAAATTTTAATTTATCTAATCTAATGCTATTACAATTAGTAAAAAAAAAGATAAAAATTGGTATGCGATAAAAAAAAAAAAAAAAAAAAAGTGAATGCTTTACGCCAAAACACACGTGGAGTGGTCCAATTCACTCAAAGCAAGAGAATTCTGTGTTTGTGCAATATTTTTGTTTGAGGGCCCATCTAACATTGACAGGGCTGTCTGCCTGTTTTAGCTCAGCAAAAATTGGAACGACATCAAAGGCTTTAACACGTTTCATTCTGTGCTTTCTCCATTCGCATCAGGCATAGAATGCGTCGTACATTAAACCCAGACATTGGAGTTAGATTGGGCTCAATTAAACACGGCAGAGCTCCTCCACGGTTGGTTTTTCTTCCGCCCAAAAATAACTCAGAACCACCCGCTCTCAAAGCAAATAATTGGGTCTAACCCGGCTCCTATATTTTTATTTTTTCAATCTAACATAACCGATGGTGAAACATAATACTATTTTTCTATGGCATTTTGACGACAAAATAAACTTACAGTTATTGATAAGTGTCCGTTTTTTCTTTTTCTTTTTCTTTTTATATATAAGTTACTCTATAAATAATTTATTAGTACAAAATAACATAGGACTGCGAGACGAAATAGAAAAAAAAAAAAAAAAATTCCATTGATTCAATGAACCAGTAGTACAAGTCATAGTGGGTGCAATTTTATTAGGTATAATGGAGTTGGTTATAATTATTCATTGGGCTTGCCGACTCCTATGAGCCTGTTTTGTTTGACCAGAAGAAAAGTTCATGGCACGTAACTCATAGATTTAGATAATAATTTATCAGTTCATATTTTAATTTTATTTTATTTATATAAAAAATTATAATATTTAAACATTAATAGTTTTATATTTTATATTAATTCTAAATGTTAAATAATATCAAATTAAATTTAAACAAAAGTGTAAAATTTAAAATTCAACTATGAATTCACTTGTAATTTTACTATCAAATGATATAGACATTTTATACAAAATGGGGTAAAAAAAAAAAAAAAAGATAAGATAGGCTTTATACTCAAAAGAATTTTATCTATTTTTTATGAAAAAAGTAATTTTACTTGTTATTCATTCAAAGGATTCAAAATATTTTGTACATAAAAAGATTATATTTTTTATTATTAGATTTATAAATTATTCCTAGTCTTATTATAAAAAACTAAATTAAAACAAATATTCATTCGTTGTTCATTGACTAAAGTCTAAACACATTAATCGATTAATTAGAAGGATACTGAAATGTAATCATATTTATTAAGTAATATAATAAATAAAAATTAATAATAAAATATTTTTTATATTTAAAATTAAATTAAATATAATTAATTTATATTTTTAATTATTTCCCCGAGAATTCTTATTTAAGTTTTCTTTAATCGAAAATGTTTGCGCGTTTCCTTCCAAGTTGGCGGCTTTGATAGACTCTCCACAACTCTCTCTTCACTTTTCTTTTCTTTTCTTTCTATCCATGGTTGTTGATAGGCCCTCTGCAGTTTCTTTCTTGAACTGGGTCATCATTCTCGCCTCTTGAATTCTCGTGCATTGACATTGAGTTGAACAAGTCAACAAGGCCTGATCTTTAAGTCCAAGCGGGGTGTATACAGATACTTGAGCACCCATTTGAGAGGTATGTGTTGCTATCTGTCTCTGTGTGTGCGCGTGCGCGTGTGCATTTGTGTGTTTTTATGGAATCTTGGTGGGTTTGCCTTCCTGGGAGCTGTTGTTGTGGAGTCTCGAGGAAACCCCATTTCATCTATTTGATTCTTGATATCTTCGTTGCGGAGGTTTTGATAATTAGGATCATGTTGGTTTTTCGTCTGCATTAGAAAATTTTCTTGATTTGGGTGAATATAGTTAGATCTTCCTTTTCTTAGGTAATATGATGGATCTCCAGGTTGTGAAAATTTAGAGTTGTTAAAAGTAGATATGATTGGATTAATTACTAGCAGTGAATTGGGATGAATCTTGATTGAATTTCCTTTTCCTAATTGGTTCTATTACTTGTCAGATTTGATTTTTTGTGGGACAATTATGCCTGAAAGGATTTCTTTCATTTGATCATGACAGTGAGCCTGCAGAGATTTCTTACACGGGAAATGTTTGCAACATACAAATTTCGAAAGAGACTAAAGAATGGTTCATAAAGTTGATTTGGTTGTAATTGGAATCTCTGTTGGTTTGGCCCTTGGTGTTTTGGTTGCTTTATTGATATTTTCTAGCATAAGGTGGTGTAAGAGGTGTGCTCACTTCCAACAGAGTGCAAATGTATGCAGTCCCATGACTCTTCCGATACGTGTAAATGGCCTGGATACAACCACAGATTTCAGTGCATCTCTTACGAATACAGTCACCAAGGGACCAGAACACCCTCAGAAAGGTTGTCAACCTTCTATGTGGAATCATCACAGGAAGGATCACTTTGCTTCATCATCAGGCATAACTAGATATTCGTACAAGTAGGTAACTCTAAATTTTAGGAACTCTGGTTTCTCTGATTTGTCAAGATAGTTCATGTGTTGAGTTTCTTTTGTTGGCAATATATATTGGCACTAACCATATACAACTTCAGCTGTGAGTATTTTTCCCTCTGTAGTTCATTCTTAAGGGAAATGAAAAAAGAGGAAAAAGGAATGTGGCACTTATAGCAATTGAAATCTTCGATTCCACTTCAGGATTTTAATTTGTGGGGTGGGGTGGGTGTGTTAATGGACTATTGATTGTAGCATCAGTATCAAATTCAGAACAGTTGAGCCAATTATAGGTCTTGAAACTAATTAATATGATAATTTTGGCTTCTATGTATTGTATGAGAATTTGCAGGCATGAAAGGATCAAGTTTGCAAACAAAAGGCATTGTTAGGAATGCTTTTTTTTTTTTAAAGGAATATGAATTTGTCATGTACTTGTGTCATAATGATTAGCAAATTTTTGAAAGAAGGAAAGCTGTAGCTGTTTATATTTGTACAACGGTTCATATTTTGCTTTACCCATTTCAGGGATATTCAGAAAGCTACCCAAAATTTTACAACTAGCTTGGGACAAGGTTCATTTGGCCCTGTATACAAAGCTGTGATGTCTACTGGAGAAGTGCTAGCTGTAAAGGTGCTTGCTTCTGATTCAAGACAGGGAGAAAAGGAGTTCCAAACAGAGGTAAGAACTAGGTTAACAACATTGACGCTGGAAGAAGGAATTTCCCGATTCCTTGAATGGAGAAATGCCTGTGTGGCATGTTTTATCCAGGCATGCTTTACCACTTCTTGTTGACAAATGCCCTTCTATATCAAAGACTCAAAGCTTAGCCCCCAAAACATAAAATGCTAACAGCATGGAGATGTTTCTACTTAGAACATCTTCCTGTTCATGGTAAAGCCTGACGAATTTATGATGCTCAAAGGCTTTTTATTTTTATTTTTTCTAAATCTCTGTAAAAACCAATGCAAATGCAATTTTGTGGAAATTAAGGGGGAACACGTATACAAAGAACCCTTAACAAAGCCAACACTTTGGTTTTTACAAAACCTCACATTCCTGGTTTTGCCATTTTTGCATGATCTGTTTGCAGGTGTCTGTGCTAGGAAGGCTGCATCACAGGAATCTAGTTAATTTATTAGGATATTGTATAGATAAAGGACAGCGCATGTTGATCTATGAGTTCATGTGTAATGGAAGCTTGGCAGGCCTTCTATATGGTTAGTTAAGAAGCCCAATTTATTTGAATTCTTATTCCTGGTGAGATAGGGCATTCAAGTTAATTGAAAGAAACATTCCTTGATGAAAACTGCCTTAAACATTGCACTCACATTTTTCATCTCTTTTTGTGAGAATTCACATAACTTTAACCATCGGTGTGACTCTTTTTTTTATGTTTATTTTCTCAGTTTCTTTTCCCATCAATAAGGAACCCATTTATATTGTGACTGAACAAAGCAGCACTGAAATATTTATGTTACTCATCATGCAGAGTTTAACATTCCTAATTTTCAGTTGGAATGTCAAATTGGCTACTGAGATAGGAAAACCATTAATTAATTGTCCTTCGATTACCTTTTCTAAACGTAATGTGCATTCAGAAACTTACAACTAAGCTTTCAGCCTAGGGCCATTGAATCTTTAACTTAAATTGGAAACAATTTCTTTACCATGAGGATCCTGCTGTACATGGAACAGAACAAAAAGAACATGCTTTGAGTTGGGAAGAAAGGCTCCAGGTTGCCCTTGACATTTCACATGGGATTGAGTATCTTCATGAAGGAGTAAGTTTAATTGAATGTATTGTTTGTCTGTGGCAGGGCACCATTGTGTTTCATTTGCATCAATTAAAATTACATTTTTTTATGTTGGAACAGGCTGTCCCAATGGTCATACATCGTGATTTGAAGTCTGCTAACATATTACTGGATCAGTCAATGAGAGCTAAGGTAAGCTAAGCCGCTGCATCTGATATAAAAGTTGTAACTCCTGAAAAATTAGCCCTAACACCTCAAAGTTAATCACCATTCACCAAGTGACCATTTCAACTATGCAAATGAAAGTTGTTGGGCAAAAAGGATATGTTTAGGTGAGTTTATTTTCTTATTTTTTCAATTGATCTTCAGTGCAATCATTACATTTAGGTTGCTGATTTTGGACTTTCAAAGGAAGAGGTCTTTGATGACCACAACTCTGGCCTAAAAGGCACTTACGGCTACATAGACCCAGTGTATGTATCCACAAACCAGTTCACCACGAAGAGTGACATCTATAGTTTTGGTGTTATCATCTTTGAACTCATTACAGCTATTCACCCACATCAAAACCTGATGGAGTATGTTAATCTTGTAAGTTTTTATGCCATCTTCAATAGATTTTTTTCTTTCAATTATTCAGCTTCCCTGACCTCCTTTTCTGTTTTTATTTTATTTAACCTTCTGTAATCACCAAAAGGCTGCCATGAGTCCAGATGGTGTAGATGAAATTTTAGATAAAAACCTGGTTGAAGAATGCGACATTAAAGAAGTGAGGCAGCTAGCTGCAATTGCTCACAAATGCTTGCAAAGATTTCAAAGGAAGAGACCTTCAATTGGGGAAGTTTCTCGGGCTATATCAAAGATAAAACATCAGAGACTAGCTAGGGAGAATACCATGTCTTTTGCTAGTCGAGAACTTTCACTTGTGGTAAGCAAAATTGAGGACCAGCAGGTGCAGATGAGTGAGATGATACCGGTACACAAGATGCCAAGTGAATAACCAGAAGATTTGTATCTACTTTTTGTATGCTAATGATCTTCACTTTCTTCTATCGTCTTTCATCAGCCAAAACTGATGATAGCATAGACTTAATACGAGCTAGTGAATGAGCCACATGTGCCCGCAACCGAACAATGTTCTAGGGAAACTAGCCATTCTGTAATCGACTCCAAAGGTTAAGAAGTATGAAGCATTGCTTTTATGAATCAAATTCCAGGTGCCCAAGAAATCCGTTTGTCCAGGGACAAGCTCGGCATGCGGACAGGAAAGAGCACAATTACATTGTTTTGGACCCCTAAACAAAGACTATCATTGTCAAACGTTTCAGACAAATGAACAGTTTCAAATAATCAAATACCACATTGAAACCGCACCCCTTTATTGTGACATTAATGATTCTGGCTGAGTTGTTTTGTTTCAGGGTTGAAGTATATTTTTTGCTTCAGGTTTCGTCTCCGCCGCGTCTCCTCTTCAAAGTACTAAAATTTTCCGCTTTCCATCAATCCCGTTAACTCTGTTCCGCTTTTGCGTTTCATCTTAATTCCTTTCTTCAAAATAAAGCAATTGTTTTATTGGTGACATTACCACAAGTGCTGGGGTCAGTAACACATTCCATTGAGGGGGGAATGTCTGTAAGAGAATTAATATAGATACCATAGAGACAAAGAGCCCATTAAAGGGTTTGGTCCACGTCCCTTTCATTCTACTTTTCATATTTGACAAGAGCCTATGCATGACCCAACTGATGTAATAACATTTGATGACAAGAAGGTGATATTGGAATCAAAGGAAAGATCTTGTTTTGGGGAATCCTATTTCAGTTTTTTCCATCGACAAGTTTCCTTTTCTTTTTCCCCTCACACCCCTCAAGAAAGTTTGAATTTGCTAGAAAAACCATTGCATATCTAGTCCCACGAGATAAAATTTTAAAATATGACGTGTATGGGTATATATATATGTGTGTGTGTGTGTGTGTTTAATTTACAAAGAGAATATAGAAGAAACATCGAAATGAAATTAATTAGCGAAAGATGAGAACGATGATTCTTGTATAAGTAAAGCAATGAGAATAAATGAGTTTTTAGGAAACACTAAAAATCAAAAACACCCATTTTTCTTTAATAGAGAAATATGGAACCAAAAGTTCAAAATACCCCTTAAAGCTTTCAAAGAGAAAATAAAAGGATAAGAATATCCGAAATTTCTCCTTTTTTACATATTGAAACTACACACGTTTTCCTTGATCTTGCCTCCGTTAGGAAGGAACCCATGTGTTTCTTTTACCATTTTAACCATACGTAATATATTATCAAGACAAAAAGGGAAGGCCAAAAGCTAATTCCGGATTTAAGAGAACCAAACAAGCATTCCAGTTTCTAATTATTATATGTTTTTGATATTTGTGGTAAGCTACACAATAATATTGAAAATGAGTCATTTCAGTACATGGGGCGGTGGGGGCAGGCGAGGGGATAAGCGTATGCTGTAGAAAATATGAGGTCCATGTTATTTCCTCTCTCACCTTTCATGATCCCTTTAGGCCACTTTATAGGGGCAACTTTATGACTGACTTCACTGTCATTCACTCTTGGGTTCTCCCTCTACACCCTCGTTTACAAATTTACAGTCTACACAACCAAAAAAAAAAACCTGACCAATGGAGAAAACTTCCATGAAAGGGGCACTGACCCATGTGAAAAAGACCCAGCAGGACCAAGGGGGCTCCCCTCAATGTCACATGGCAAAAAGACCCATTTCATGTGACCTTCTGGTCTTAAAAAAATCTTAGCTAGTTCCAAACATGGGAAATTTGAGCCATTCAAGCCATTTCATTGGTAGCCCAATATTACCCGATTGCTCAGACAAGTTGTAACTACTTACTATGCCACTTTTAAGGCAGTGACACGTGGATATCTGAGATTAGATACAACACTTTTGTTGGCACCGTGCGCCACATTTTACTTGGTCCGTTAATGAACAGTTTCTGCAAGGAGCGGTGCGTATGATACACGCTCCATAATCTGAGAGTGGTCGGGCCCGACAATATCTTATTTAGAAATTGGATGTCTGATTTTGTCACAAGTCATAGCTGATCAACACTCTCAGTGATAAAACAAAGACATGTCAGCCATTTATTTCCACAGCGTAACCTTCCTTTCTCTCACACACATTCTCTCTCTCTCTAGTCAATGCGACTCCTGACTTTCAAGACCCCAGCTTTCTTCGAGCATCTTTCACACGGATGGACCTAGAGCGTGTAGACGCAAAGATTTAAGTAAAGTTGTGTGCTTTGAGGGGAGGCTGGGGAGGTTTGGGGTTGATTTTTTCCTGCAATGAAAGGAGAAGGAAAGATAATAATGAAGTCTAAGATGAAATGGGTTGGTTTGGTGGGCCTGGTTTTATCGGCTTTCTCTCTCTTTGTGCACTTCTTGCTTGCTAGATTCTCGGAGGAGGGCATTTCAGAGTACTACCAGTCTTCAATCACAATCTTCTCTTGGAGACCCGTGTTTGAAAATGCCGACCTTGCCAGAAATGTGATATCAAGTTCACTCTCTTTGTTTATCTCCTTTGCATTTTGAATTTTCTGTTTGTGTTTTCTCTACGAGTTTGCTGGTGGGCTAGGTTTTTCTTTTTTTTTTGTCTTTCTTTTGGTGCTGGTTGAGAAATGGAGCACTCGATTTTATGTTTCAGGAACATGCTTGTTTTGCTTCAATGTTAATTGGTTTCCTATGGATCCGAACGGGCCTTTGAATAAGGCCCACATAACGTTACTTGTTTCTTCTGACGATTTTGCTAAAACATGTTTTTCATTAGTTTAGATCTGTTCTTTTTGATGAATTTGGGCTGCATACAGATCAAACTGATACATTTTCATTTTTCTTTTTGTAAACATTATGTGGGCTTTACGGTATCGGATTTGTTTAAGCTATGTGCTTTTCTGTGTGTTTTGTGCTTCCAAGATAATCTGCTTATGGCTTCTCATTGTGTTGCTCATAATCTATGGTGCAGAGTCCATCGTATAGAAGACTATGGGGTCCAGTTAGGACACTTGAATCTTTGCATCCAGAATCAAATCCCAGAGGACATTATGATGGTTAGCTCTTATCTTTATATTATATCCACGAGTCTGGCTCTTTTGGGAGCTATGTGATTAAGATTGCAATGCTGAATAGGTCCATAGTATCTAACCCTAGTTTAGAGTTATTGATTAACTCATCAGTGTCAATAACAACTGTGCAGGAGATGTAAATGTATTTACTTCTGATATGAACTAGGAAATATGTTGGCTCGTTTGTTTTTCTGTTATAATTTAGGCGATGTTGAGTTCTGATGTGCAGTGTACATTTAACAGAACCCAGTTTGCAATCAAATGGGTACATCTTTGTCAGGATACAAGGTGGTTTCCATGAAATTAGGAATTCGGTGAGGATAACTGGCCCAAGTCAAAGATGAAGTTATTAGACTTATGTGACACAATTAAAGTTAACATCTCTTTCCTTTCAGATATCTGATGTGGTCGTGATTTCTCGACTACTTAATGCAACTTTAGTTATTCCTGAGATCCAATCAACCACAAGCAGCAAAGGAATCAGGTGCTTAAGAAGTTTTCGTTTGGTTAATATCAACTAGCATAGAATTTCAACCAGTGGCACAGTGAACATTAAAAATTCATTGTCAACCCTTTTGGGACATGTTTGTTACAGCACTGAGTTCAAGAGCTTTGCGTACCTGTACAATGAGGATCAATTCATGGCAGCTTTAACAAAAGACATTAAAGTTGTGAAAACCCTTCCAAAAGATCTCAAAGGGGCTAGGAGAAAAAAGGCGATTCCTTCATTCAGAGTGCCTCATTCTGCTTCACCATATTTTTATTTGCACAAAGTTCTCCCAGTACTTAATAAACATTCAGTTGTTGAACTTGTCATTTCTGGTGGGGGATGCTTGCAGGTGGGGAAAATCTAATGGTCAATTCTGAACCTTTTCACTCACTGAGAAATTGTTTGTTGTAATGCATGATGGAAAAAGTTTATATTATATCATGTGCTTCATGTGCCTTTGGTGCAGGCAATCCTTCCTCTCCATCTTGAAGAATATCAAAGGCTGAGGTGCAGGGTGGCTTTTCATGCTTTGAGGTTTCGACAGGAGGTCCAGGAACTCACAACTAAAATTTTGCATAGGTAAAATCTTGCCTACCATATAATGCTGTAAAATCTGTTTTATTTACTTTTTCTTACTTGTGAGCTTCTTATTGCTTAAGGTTGCGTGCTCCTGGCCGGCCATTTATAGCCTTTGATCCTGGGATGACAAGAGATGCTTTAGCTTTTTATGGTTGTGCTGAACTCTTCCAGGTAGCTGCTTGAACTCAGGAGGCATGATTGGTGATTTCATTAGTTAAAGCTTACATTTGATTATTCAATCTGTCTTGGAGTTCTTTCAAAGGACGTGCACACTGAACTTATTCAGCACAAAAGAGCATGGATGATAAAACGTGGGGTTGTGAAGGGAAAGCTTTCTATTAATTCAATGGAGCAACGCCTGAAGGGTTCGTGTCCATTAATGCCAGAAGAGGTAAGACAATATGCCTATGTGGGTCATTATGAATGGATTTGACCAATTCAGCTTTTATAGAAAATGGCTGTTCAAATGCTTCTTATGTAATTGATATCCATTCTTGCCTGATAAATGCATTTTTTAGGACTTTCCATGTACATAAAAATGGTTGGTCAACTTAAAACATGTAAACTATGGAGGAAAGAAATTGTAGTGTGCATTTCATTAGAATTAAGTGGTTTGTCAACAGGTTGGAATTCTTCTTCGTGCATATGGATACCCATCGGACACAATTATATACGTTGCTGGAGGAGAAGTTTTTGGAGGGCAAAGGATTTTAACTCCTCTTCATGCTATGTTTGAAAATGTTGTCGATAGGACTTCCCTCAGTGCAGGATGGGAGCTCAACAGAATTTATGGCCGCGAGGTTAACCTTGTTGGTGGCTACTCATCAAAGACTCCACCAACTGTTGTGAAAGAAAAGAAGCTTGAAGAATGGAAAAATGCAGGACCACGCCCCCGTCCACTTCCACCTCCTCCAGCTCGGCCAAAGTATCCACATAACATTGAAGGCTGGTGGGGCTGGGTGGCAGAGAGTGATAATGAGCCTGAGAGTACTGTCATGGAATTGAGGACTAATGCCCATAAATTATTATGGGAAGCAATTGATTACATGGTATGTGTTGAAGCTGATGTGTTCATCCCTGGATTCGAACATGACGGGAAAGGACATCCAAATTTTGCCAGTTTGGTAATGGGGCATAGGCTGTATCAGTCTGCTGCGTCTAAAACATTCCGGCCTGACAGGTAACTTCATAATTGTCAGTGCATTTGGATAATTTGTCCTGTCTAATTTAGATGATTGTTAAAATACCTTAGAAAGTGCCTTGTCCCTTGCCTTTTCATGTTATATTTTCAATGACAACTATACAGTTGTACATGATTGATGTGATAAATTAGTTACTGTATCCTGCTTGCAGCTAACCATCATTATCTGAACTTTATGTCATAGATTTTGCTGGAAATGCTTAGGTTGCAAAATTTTTTATTTTGGTGTCTATATTTAACCAAAAAGAGCCCCTTTGTTTACAATATGAATGAATTCCAATGTTTAGTAAATGAAGCCTATAGGCATAATATCTAAGGATGATTTATGTTGTGAATTCTTCTATTCATTCAACTGCACAAGTTGATCCCAATTGAAAAACTTGACATTCACCTTTCTTTTGACCAGTTCCTATGGCTACCGACTTGTGTTTTGTTCTCTGTTACTGTAGGAAATTGGTGGCCAAGCTTTTAGAGCAAAACCATGAACACCTATATCGAGCAAACAAGACCTGGCTGACATCAATACGCAGGCATCTGAGAGGAAGTTTAATTGATGGGGTAAAGGAAGCATTCAAAAAATCAAAGCCATTATCTTTTCTGTCACATACAGTCCCTGAGTGTTCTTGTGTAAGACATGATCTTCCAGAAATAGCACTGAATGCTTCAGCCACTTCAAATCAGTCACAAGTTGATGCTCCTCTTGGAGTGGTGCACCGTTGCCCTGCATGGATGGATGGCAAAATAAGCTTGACTTCAAAAGATAAGGAAGTTGAAGAGGATCTTGACGAAGATCTTTCCTCGTCTTCTGGGTTCTTTAGACACGGTAGTGGAAATCATGAAACTGAAGTTGGAGAAATAAACAAAGAGGAAGCTCATTTGGATGATCCAGAAGATCTTGAGGGTGCAGATAAGTAATAAATGGCTTAGATGAGATCAGACAGTGGTTTCTGAGCTCTGTGCCCATGACCATCAGTGGCCTTGTGCTGTTTTGCATGGAAGCTAGAGTTACCCAGCTGACTCTGAGAAAGGTTCTGCAAAATGGTTTGATTCTGTGTAGGTGGATGTATCTAGTTTCGGATTGTGGCTGAAGGCTATGACTTCAGCCCCAGTATAACCCACATCAATTCTGATCCAGTGCTCTGGTATGAAGCATCTTGGGGCATATGCAGTCTTTCTATATTGCAATTAACCAACCAATTTTGATGTAGACTAGGCCTCTGTATGTATAACCCAAAAACTTGATTGAACTGTTGGAAATTCTTATTTCCCCATGCATATTGATCATGTTCGATGTAATATTATTTTAAGAGCAGAATAACAGATAGTTTAGTGGTCAATTTAATGCCTTTGTTTTTTTATTTTCTCTGAAAGAAGTGTTTGTTCAAGACTGTTGCATTTATTTTACAACTGTTGGGTTTGTTCAAATGTTACAATCGTTATTGTCCATTTTATCTCTTTTTCACTTTTCCAACGGGATGATGAATCCGTGTGCCAATTCTGAGCTTGTTCTTAAGCAAAGGGCATGGTTTACCGGATTTTCCAGGTTAGGCATGCTTCCACCATTTGTGAAGTTGCTTAGGCATGCTTCCACCATTTGTGAAGTTGCTGGCTCATGGCCCACATTGCAATATGCAATACGCATGTCTTGATCCTTCATTTCTTGGACGATGTCTGCTTATTGCTCTTTGTGTATACATGCTGTGTTCTAGTTTTTTATGCACGTGGTTATAAGCGGTTCCATATTCTTGGCTTTTCATTGACAAGGACCGGAAAGGATTAGAAGCATTTCTTGCTGAAGGGTTTAGCTGAGACCAATGGCACGAAGCTGCTTGGTGGCGACGGCAATTTCTGGCTTCCCATCCAAGGAATAGACAGAAGAAAGCCCTGTGAGCCGCTGGCAAGAAATTTCAGACAACGCATCATTATACCAATCGAAACTTCCTTGAAACCAGGGAAAGACCACCCCCGTCAACGACTGACATGGTCAAAAAGAGAAGCTAAAAAGTTCCTCGACGACCAGACCACTCACTACATGGTAAAACACTATTATTTTTCACGGGGGAGCGTAATCACCAAGAAATATCAGCTCTATAAGTAACGCATACCCGAGCAGCTGTTGTGTACAACCCAGGCAAAAACAAAAAACACATATTAATATTATATCAAGCAAAGCACTTACACTACAGCTTTCAAGCTACTTGGTGAGGGGGCAACAATCCGTTAAAAATCACAGAGACAAAGGGTCTGAAAAACTGAAAAATATGAGCATGGACGGAAGCAAAAAGAGCCAGCGTGCACCGCCACTTTCAAGTTGGCTGTTCTCATGCTTCCGCGACGAGTCTGCAAGAAATGATCATTATCCTGAGCCAATGCCTTCGTTTGAGATTGAGAATGTCAATGCAAGGCAACCCGTCCGGGCGGAGGCTGCAATGGCAGCTGCAGCAAAGCATTTCTCAGCGCCCCACAAGGTTCAGTTTGGTTGAAGCTAGCTCGCGACAAAAGCAACAAGAAAGAAGGACACAAGGCAAAGACCGACCAAAGAGCGACCGAATCCCCACGTGCGAGATGATCATGGTCATATGTGTCTGGAGATACATTGTACCTTTGTTCTTGAAATAATTGCACAATAAAAAAAAAAAGAAAAGAGGAATTGCAAGAATTTCTTTGAAATTCTGTTGTTTAGGATAAAGAATATTTAATTGAAATAAGGTACCACAAAACGCAACACGCGCATGCTAGCACCTCGTAATAATAATAATTATTATTATTTTAATAGGCATTATTATCAAGTTAAACTTTTTTCCATTTTTTTAATATAGTATTAATTAGACACGTGCTATTATGACTCAAAAATAAATAAATATATAAATATGGTCTCGAAAATTAAATAAAAGAGGATACACTAAAATAATAAAAAATCAAGAAATTTAACATTCTTCTCTAGGGCTGCTTCTCCCCCTCCCTGCACGCGACTGTCCGAAACTGACTCCTCCTCTCGCCGGCGCTCCACCAGTTCCCCTCCACCGTCATCTCGACCGCAGCCGCCGCACAATCTGCCAACTCTTTGCCTCCGACCGGTCGTCTCTGTCCATCAACCCATACAAGCACATCCTCTGTGCGTGTTCACTGGAGCTTCAATTCAACGGTCAAAAAAATTTTTTCTCCAAAAAAGGGAAAAAGAAGGAAGAAATGGCGAAATCCGCCGGCAAGGTTTCTCACCTCGACGACGATGACGAGCACGACGGTTACGATTCCTCCTCCTACAGAGGTATGTATATATATATATATATATATATTGAGTTGATAATTTTAAATTTTCTATTTTTTTTGAATAATTTTGGTTATTAATTGTAGGGGAAGTAGGGAAGGTAGATGGGAAGACAAGTGAGCGAAAGGCGCATCGGTCGAAGCATTCAGAGACGGAGCAGCGGAGAAGGAGCAAGATCAATGAGAGGCAAATCTTCTAATTATTTCCAAATTTAAATTTTTATTTACATTTTTGTTTTTGATGTTTGTTCAGGCTATGTGGTTGTTGTTTGTGGAGCTTTATTTGATTGAAGTCCATTTGGAATTTGTGAATTTTGGTGGCGAAAGCAGCTACTTTGTCTGATGTTTACTTTAGTTATGCCCTATTAGAGTGTGGCAAGTGAACAGTAGCATTTGTAGCGGCAATTTAGATGGTCTTGTTTTTGCTTGAAGAAGGTTGTAGAAATGAAAAGGAGAAAGAAAAGGGGATTCTTGAAGCATTTAAGAGAATGGAGAATCCATTAGTTCGAAGTGGGAATTTAGTGGTAATTTGCTGTCATTCTAAACGTTCGAGAAATTTTATGGGCTGTAGATCACAGCTCCGGATTTTGGAGCTAGGTATATGACCATCTTATTGAGGCATCTATCAATCAGTTTTTTAGATGATTGCCCAAACCCTTAACAGTTCCAGTACTATAAAGGGTGTATACCATATTATGTATATTTCATGGTTTTGAAAGAAACCATATAGTGGCAAGTTTTTTATTGAATTTAAATATGTCCAAGGTTCAAAATAAAAAAGACACAGAAATGCCAAATTTTCTTGTGCCATGATAGGGATCTGCTAGATTTTCTCCATGCGAGCTGGTGTTATTTTGACCTTGATTCTCACTGTATACTGAATTCTATGATATGTTTGCATGGTCAGAATGCGTCATTTTTATTTATCTTTCCAATTAGTCAATGACTTGCGTTTGCCCTTTTGAGAGCTGGACCTGCTGGTAATTAGTTGAGGATGGGTGCTCAAGTGATTGTATCACACTTTGATAGGCTTATGTTCCTTGTTTATTTTTCTTGGATTTTAAGTCTATTGGGGATGGTTCTGTGCTCACTTCTGACTGGCTGTATTTGTGAGGCAGGTTCCAGCTTCTGAGAGATCTTATACCTCAAAATGATCAGAAAAGAGACAAGGCTTCATTCTTGTTAGAGGTGCACCTTGTCCCTGCCCCTAAAAAATGAACAAAAAAAAAGAAAAAAGCCCATGAGCCATTTTGTTGAAAATAAAACATTTGCCAACATTGAAAAATTGATATGATGACATGCAGGTAATAGAGTACATTCAGTTTTTACAGGAGAAGTTGCAGATTTATGAGGCTTCATACCAAGGTTGGAATCAGGAGCCAACTAAGTTAATTCCATGGGTAAAATTTCTGGGCATATGCAGTATAGTGAATTGCTTTTGTTAGATATTTACTTTGTTTTTCATTTTTTGAGTTTGGTGTTTTGATACCCTCAGCCCCCTATTTTCCCCTCTAACAACAAAGAGTATACTTTCTTTTTTTAAGGTTTGAATTATCTAGTCAGTCACATGTACTAGTTTAGATAGATTGCACGCATGCTGACTTTTCTGATTGAAAGAGTCGCTTTTCTTGTTTTTTACAGTTTGCATTGCATGTGATGGATAAGCATAAGAATTGAAGCACTTAGTATTTGATATGAAGCAAGTGCAACAGATGTGGCTTCTGCTATCGTGTTTAAATGCAACTCAATTTAGGATTTTTGTTGGTCTTATGGGAAATGCATTATCATAGTGGCATAATAAGTAAACTATGGAATAATTTCTTATTTTCATTTGGACAGAGATGACAAGGCTTGTAAACTCAACATATGGAACTTTCTTGTTGGAAATGAATTCTATTTTGGAAAACATCCAGGGAATAAAATAGGAACAACAGAGCAAGCATGTCTACTTTTGCTTCTTGACCTTGTGGCAGATTGCTTTCTGTAGATTTTCTCATTTATGATGTTTCTTAATGGATTTGTCTTTGTTATGAACCAGAAAAATCATTATACACCAACAGAAACTGTAATGGATCATCCTCAAGTGAAGAATGCTTCTGCTCAAGAGAATAGTGCACTGCTCACAGATGTACAGAACCCAATGGAACCTGACCCCAGCACTGCTGCAATGTATAGACCAGTCACTCCAGCAGCTCATTTTAATGTGCAAGCAGAGTCAAATATGTTCACTGCTGCTGAGAGGAGCAGCATGCCTACACAAACTTTGCAGGAGTCTCTTTCTGATGCTGAAAATCTGGTGTACCAGCTGGAATCTCATCCATGGCAGGGTCAATCATGTGCTACTGATTGTGCTGCTCCAAACGTTACCTTGAGTGGACAGGAGGATCCGATGGGTGAAAGTGGATCATCTAACTTCTCAAGTGCCCATAGTCAAGGGTAAGCATCTGAACTGAATTCATGACAAGTTTATTGTGTAAACATTTAAAACCAGCTATTAACCATATTGATTTTTGTACCCCAATAATTGGAATGGGGCTGGAATGTGTGGAAACTAATCAATCTCAGCTCACCCCACTCTTTCTGATTTTGGAAAGATGTTTAGCAAGACCTCTAAATTACATGAAATTATTATGGTTTTCAGCTCCTTTTGGTTCTTGTTTTTTGTTTGTTTGGTTTGTTTTTTGGACAAAGAGGAACACTTCTATGTGAGTAAATCTTGGGTGTTCAAGCAACCACTTGATGGGATCATTGATCCATGCCAGTCTCGTCATCAAGCCACTGCGCCAGCCTCCTGGGTTTATTGTAGCTTTCAGTTTAAGTTTTCCCATTGTTTGCAGCTCAAAGTGGCAAAGATTTAAGCTCTTGCAATTACAGACATGGTCTTGGTGTTAACAGGGTACTGAATACACTGACCAAAGCGCTGCAATCATCTGGTGTGGATTTGGCACAGACCAGCGTCTCGGTACAGATCAATGTTAGCAAACGAGTAAATAGTGGAACCACTTGTACGACATCAAGTTCAAAGGTTAAACTACAATCCTGAGCTAACCTTTGGAACCTATTATGCTTCTATGCTGTGTCTTTTTTTTAATGCTGGCTAGTAGATATTTGCTTGCTTGATGCCTGTTTTTCCAAATGGTGTTTTTGTTGTCCTTTCTGACACATTATCCTTTTATTCATGTATGGTTCATCCAGGCTCAGGAAAACCAGTATGTAAACAGTGGAGCTATGGAACAAACTGGGGTTGGCCGCTCTGTGGAAGCTACTGGTCAAGCTCAGAAGAGACCGAGAACCCAAAAAATCTAGTGTAAATTCTGCTCTCCATCTCCTTGTCCCACTCTCTGAATTCCTACTCTGGACCTATGGTGTTCCTTTTCTCGTGCCTTGGGCCACAGACAATAGCTGTGCTCCAGTTTGCCAAGAGCGCTCAAATTTCCTGAGTAGAAATTGAAAATGAAACTGCTTCGTATTCTTTTTTTTCTTCTCAAATCTGGGTAGAGGCTTCCTTCCAATATAATGAAATCTGCCTTTGGTCTTGGCGTGGTGTCGTTTCACATCTTAAGTTTCTGAGCTGTTCCTTCTTTCTGATGTGTTTTTTTTTTATATAATTAATTGTAATTTTTTAAAAATGTTTTTGAGTAAACTCTTCCCAAAGGCCCCCACAGATTTTAGGTTTTGGAGTGTTAATTATGAAGCGAGGAACTTTTTTCTGGAATGGACGGATTAACGAATCGCTAGTGAATCACTATGCTTTGTTTTTATTTTTTTATTTTTGTTTGTTTGTTCTCCCGTTTTCAAGATAATGAAAACAATAGTTCAATGAATTCATTTTTGGCTTATTGTGGGTCTACGCCAGGGGTGACAGTCTTGGCATCTTGGCTTTTTGCCAGCATGACGCAGAATCGGCCGAAGTTGGTCCTTAAACTTAAGCGTTGTTTTTAATTCGGTCCACAAACGTGCGTAGCTGCTCCTCTGGTCCTCAAATCCAGTCTACAGAAGACGCCATCCGGACGCCCCACGTCGTTGTTTCAGTTTTCTTTTTCATGGCTAATCTCTTTGCTCCCGAGAGATTCTACAACCATAACTTTAATTAAAAAAAAACAGAGAGGAAGGGGGGGTGTGGAGAGGAAGGTTCAAAGTTAAAAATTTTAGTTAATGGGGCTGATGCATTATGTCGGGCCTCATGTTTCAGTCACTGGGGCCGGGGCCGAAGATCGAGTAGCTTGATATTATTTTCTCACGTTTCAAGATCAACGCATCAGCTGGTCCTCATCTTGGAAGAAAAGTCGAAAAAGCCAAAAAAAAAAAAGGAGAATGACAGCCTAATTGCTGACATCTGTGTCATTCACCAGAATTATTATTGATTGAACCTTGGATTGGAATCATTTTTCAGGTTTATTGGAAAAGAGAAGCTTATTGAATACCTCATTCGTAACTTCATTCCAACACTTCTTATCTTATCTACTTCGTGTTCTTTGACGCACTTCCTCGCGACCTTTTCAAAATTGAACCACAACCGACATCTTGGTACTTGCGTTGTGTGGCGGAGAGAGCTACGTGTCTGAAGTTCCCAAATAGTCTGACACGATAACTGATGGAGATGGAGGGTGGCGGTTAGTTATTACAGCCTCCTCACAAACAAAAATCCACTTACATTTCGATATTGTCTGTCGTACGGTAAAAGAGTCCCTCGTGTGTCCTCGACGTGCTATTTTTAAAAAAAGGTTGCTGCAAGTGCGTACTTGCATCTACGTTGCCCTGTTTAGAGTTCACCTAATATTTAAAGCATTGCTCGTTTTGAAGGGTGGTGTCTTGTTTTCCTGTTTTCTATGTAAATCGGATACTGACATATGCCATTGGATGCGTCTATGGTACTGCTAGATCGACACAATTGTTGCTTACAAATATAAATGCAGATGTACTAAATTTTTTAAGTTGATTCGCTTAAAATTAAATCAATTTAATATTAGATGTAATAAAAAATAAAAATTTTAAATAAAATTTAATTAAAATAAAAAAAATATATGTGATTTAAAATTTGTTAAACTCATAAAAAAAAATAAATAAGTATAACAATTATTACTTTTATATAACAGTATAAATAGATGTACTTTCTAATGCTTGTTTCTCAAAGAATAGAAATATGCTTAATATCTTCCAGGTATACCAAAATCATCGAACCAAATCTATGAAGGTGCAATTGTAATAATAAGGTCAACCAATTGTTCAACATCAAACAGTTGGGGAGAGAAGAAACGTGAACTTTCATTATATTTTAATGCTGCAAAAAATTATGAAACCAGGGATACATGGAGAGACCAAGAAACTCCAAGATCTCTTTTATTTAGTATCTTCTTTATATATAATTGGAAATTAGCCCTCCACTGGCCCTTTTTTCCAATATGTACATGATCTGATTATTCTTGAATAAACCGGTATAAATATTCTGCTTATGCTGTTGAGGGAAATCCAGGACTATGGTTTATGGACCTGTGGTTCCACCAAGACTGAGTTTTGGCAGACAGGTTGAAGTCCTCAGGATTTGAGCCCATGTGGTATAAACTTCTTATAGGCATGACTTGATTCATGTACTTCTCAGTGGTTCATCTAACAGTTGCAAACACTCGTGTGGATTGGCATAGAAATAGTCTTCTTCTTTCGGTCTATCTGGTATGACTGCCCGTGTCTTTGGACTCCCCATCCGATCGGCATGAGCTTCCTTCACAGTGGAAGACAACTCATCCCAGCTCAATGACCCTTGATTGTACTGATCTATCAAACCAACTAAAAGCTTTCTATCCAACAGAACTGTCTTCTTGAATCCTAAGAATCTGAAGATTACAGTGCTTTTTTCAGTTTTGCGTTTTTGTAAAATTATCATTATACAATCCTCTCTATTTATTGAGGATAATGCTGAATGAGAATGACTTTCAAGTACCAAGAGTGTTAAAGCTCTAAGCCATTAAATTTTAATAACAGACTAAAGTGGACAGGAAATTAGTGATTTGCTTAATATATGATCCTAAAAACAATGTGTTTCTGATATAAATGACAACTGAAAAGAAGTGCATTACCTGCGATGGCCTTCAACAACTTTAGCCATATTGCCATCGTATGTAGGAACAAATATGTCACTCTCCAGGGAGACCAGATAGTCTAGTGCTGCCATTTGGGAAGAGTGATTCAGAGAGAACCTTAAATCTGATGGTTCAAGCAGAGTCTCTTTCCCGACCTGCTTCGCAATAAGAAGGCAAAGCTATTTAAAGGGAATTCTTGCATGCATGTGTTAAGCAGGTGCCTGTCGACTCGTTTTCACTTACCAAATTAGGGAAAGCAGCTGCTAAAGCCTTCATTCTTCTTTCCCCACCGTAAATTTCTCCAGCAGCAATGTATACTTGGACATTATGATCAATACCTAGTGCCCTTAATACAAGAGCAGTTTCTTCAGGTGTCAAAGGGCACAAACCTTCTTTCCTTTTCATTTCAGAATTTATCACTTTTTCTTTCCACCAAGGATATGCATACCTGAGAATATTGAATTTTACTTGGTCACGCTTCAATTTCAGCACAAACTCTTGCACAGTAAAAGGGCCTTACCTCATTCTTGTCAATTCTTCAACCTCCTCATTGTTGCAACCACGAGTGCATCCAGAGAAAGCCAACATGTCCATTTCATATCTAAGATGAAGGACCAGGAAAGGACCTTTTTCCCTCAAAATCCTGACAACCCTTCTACCCAACTCCTGTATCTGAGATGTGAATTTCAATGCATTAAAATTTACACGGCACCGCAACTTTTGAATCTGAAGTGGTAGTCCATTGTTAGCAAGGCGAGCATCAGTTTTATTCAAATGTAGAACTTTGTATTTTTGCACCAGAGGAAGAATCTGTCAGCAAACAAATTCAGAAAATTAGTTCCATGAATGCAAACATAATTGTCTGGAAGCCAAAGGAAGGGAAAGAAGTTCTGTTATGCATTCCTTCGTAATTGCAGCAGACTAACCCGTTGAAGGTAGTAAGATATGTTGGACCAACTAATTGGGGGCAATGAGTAGTACAATCCTAATTCAACTCGCTTTTTGAGCCTTGGTGGTAGCTCCTTCAATATACGAACCTCATCTCTTAAGGAAGTGATGAAATGATCAACATCAAATATATCTCGGAATTCACTGTCTCACAAAGAATTGATTGGACACATTAAGCATAATGTAAATTGGCTTTGTCAGATTCAATGAGATTATGACGAGACTCCAAGCTAGTTAACATACCTCGGATCATTCCAAAATGAGGTCTTGTCCAACTCTGGGACAATGAGAGTGACATTTAGATATCTTGCTATTGTGACCATGTCACATATCTGCAGAACCGATTCAGAAATGAATTAATTAAATCAGAAACGGTGAATTACACAAAGATTAGAATAATCGTTGTATAAACTAACTCACCGCCGCTCGCATTTGGTTAAGTCCCCCATTGCAGGAAACCATAAGGTACCCATTATTCTTGTAAAGCCCTGCAAACACCAAGCACCAAATTTAGCATATTAAAAAGGGAATTTTAGCATCTCCTTGAACAAAAGGGAGCCCACGACAGCAATCACTAGAAATGGATCCACGAGGCAGGGAACTTATGTATGCTGGCACAGGTAAATCAACAAAAAAGGTACTGTTTTGCTGAACCAATGAAAACAACCAAATCGAAATCAAGCAAATGCTGAACTAAACTTACTCTTTGGAGGAAGGGCAACTTTGGCAGGAACAGAAGACAATTGAACAGCAGGATGGCTGAAACAAGAAGGCCAATCCTTCAACAATCTTGGTCCCCACATCTCGCCCAGTGCCACTAACTGAACCACACAAGTCCATAACAATGCTGTTGTGATTGCTCTTATCATCCACAGCTTCATTCTAGACCTTGAAACCATTGAATGTTTCAACTTGTCAACGTTACCATCTGCCAATAGCTTCACTTTCATCTCCCACTCCTCCACGGGGTTCCCTGTTTTGCCCATTTTCTTTACGAACTTCCCCTTTCACTTCACCAAACCCACTTGAACAACCCCCCTCAGTGGCAGATTCAAAACTAAGCACATCTTAGCACCTGATCTTTTGTCCCATTAGATATACATTCGAGACTAAGCCCCTTCAGCTTTACAAATGCTCCCTCTACAAGAGACAAGGAGATTCTTTAAATTTGACTAAAGATGATGCAGATCGCCTAGAAAATCCGGACACCTTCCTTTATTCCAAAAACTTTGAAGTTAAAATAATAAAAAGACGCCAGCTCTATGTTCTCATTACTTTAGTCTCCTGTTTCACCTAATCTTGTCACCTTACACGGGTCCGGAGCACAGAACTATGATGTCTAACCAAAACCCAGAAATCATATCCAAGAACTTGAGCTAAATCTTCATTAAAAGAAACTTGGACCATATCAGAACTGAACTCCCAACAAAAATGTTGTCTTGTAATGTAAAATAAGGTCGACCGACAGATCAAAAAGCCAAAAAAAAAAAAAAAGTGTATGAAGAAACAAAGATGAGAAGGTGAAAGGACTATATGACTGCTATTCACCCGACAAGATTCCGGCGAGATTTGCCGGAGATGCTGTCGGTAAATGCGAGTACTTGAGAGAGACAGGGGAGAGAGGAGAGCTAACGTTGGCAGTGGAGGACAGATAATTGTATAGGAAGAAGGCCTGTAATTAAGGAGAGAGTCTTGTTTGCATATTTACTACTACACGTGAATGCAGACGAGAAACCATACAGCACTATACAATCCGTATGAAGGAGGTGCTTTAATTCTTGGAATTTTATCACTTAAATTCGAGTCCGTGCCATTGAATCTTAATTATGAATTTTAATCAATTCATTATTTAGTATTAATTATAATTAACAATTAAAATTAAATAATGTAAACTTGTGTGTAATTCTCGCATCATTGGTAACAAAACTATGAAAGGAGGCTCTCTTCCTTCCTTTTAGTTTTGGTCATTTTTTCTTTTTCCTTGATCTGGGAATAAGTAGGTGGGGGCTGCTATTGCTATGTTTTGTGATGAATATGGGACATGGGCCCACAAAACAATCTTCTCTTCTTCTTCTTCTTCTTTTTTTTTTTCCTGAATTTTTTTATTTTTGACTCACAAAGAAAATTTCATTTTTATGTAATCAAGTTATTATAATATAATTTAAGATTCCGCATTTAGTGGGTATTAATTTACTTACGTCGATGTAATCTTCAGTCCATTTTTTTATCACCTTGAAGATATATTAATTTTAATTTTTTTTATAAAAAAAAAAATGGTTATGCCCATGAACAAAGCTAAGGCAGGGTACCCCACATCTTTCTTCATTCCCCTTTTCCAAAGGGAGCAGCCTGAATTCTTCTTTGTGTTGTGTTGGCCATCAACCAACTGTGTGTGCTAATCAATGCCCTTATTGGGTATAGAAACCTCAGGAGCCTGTTCCAGATAAATTTTCCAGGTCACCATGGCAATAAATGGTGGGAGCAGGGTTATACAACTTCACAATCAGCACTAACATGAAAGTTCAACAGAGCTGCTGTGCATCATCATTGTCGTTCCTGTGCGCCATGGATGGATATATTTTCCTAATCCTTCGATCATTCAAGTTGCTGATGAATTTTCTTTGTCATGGCATCCATAGGTGTGCCCTCTTTATTGCCATTGGGAAAAAGAAAAAAGGAAAGGGGGTAATTTTGCTTATCATGAAAAGGTAGAGAGACAGGAGATTTTGGGACATGACAAGCCATTTAAGGTATCTGATTATGTAGGCATTTTGTAGGTAGTGCGCAGAAGACTAATTACAAACTAGATTTTGATGACTCGTAAAGAAAATTTTACTTTCTGATCAAAAAGCAAGAAAATGACAGCAAATACACACTTCTGTGCAGTAAAAGCAATAATAGCCAAAGTTTTGATGCCAACCATGTACTGAGGATTACCGAGTTTATGGTTAAAAGATTCAATTAGAAAGTATTTAAAATGTGAGTTTTATTGTTTCTGGCTAAAACTCAATAAAAAAAATACTGTACCATCAGATATATTTTGACATTTTTATAACTTGTGACAAAAAAGTTTCTTACTTATTGTATATTTTAGTATTTTAATTGCAAATCAATTAATTGTGAACAAGAAACTAAAAGTTTTAAATATATATATTTTATTCAATGAAATTCACATCCAGAGTACTGAGAGTTTATTTTGGAGTTTCCAGTGGTGACAAATGCCCGTGACCAAAATGACATCTGTCCAGCCATGAAAATCTCGCAACCCCCCCCCCCCCGGGGAAATATCAATAAATTCACAGGACAAACATTGAGATCTGACAAAATGAAATCTTATTGGAATCTCTAAAATTGGATGGCACAAAAACACAAACATACAGAATGAAAATTCCACATTATACAAGGGCTCAGTGAGGTTGCACACCTTATTTTTAAATTGTAAGTTTTCTCTACTGCCAAGCTAGTCAGAAAATACCTTATGGTACGGCCTTACATTCTCTCGTGTAAATCGGGCACAGCTGGTCTAGCAATTATAATGAAATCAATCGCATGAACTCATACTCACATAGAGAGCATATTTCTCTCTAACATAAATGTTAGTGTTACACCTAAAAATTATACAAAGCAACTATCTCTGCCAGCTAATCAGTACTATGCTTCAGCCAAAAGTCGAAGAAAAACAAAAGGGGTTTCAGCACATTTTAAACAAAGCAACGTCTACGGACACGACTGTGGATATAATCAAGTTAATTCTCTTTTAGTTGGATCCAATATTCCATTCCCCTCATCCCATATCAGGAGAAAAAAAAGAATGGAAAAGGGAAGAAGGGAAGAAAAAAAAAAAATAGTGGCTTTTGAAACCAATCATGGAACTACAAAGTAATCTTTAACTACAAGTAAGTAATGTTGCATTCCTCGATTGCTTGTGCAATGTGTAAGGGAAGCTATAGCTTGTGATGCGTTGATACACTTCAAGAGATGAAAGTGAATGCAACACCCAACACTTTAGTGGGTTAAGAGAATTAGATCTGAGGGTAAAGTGAGTGTAGTTTGCGGTGACTTCAGAGCCTCCATAACTTCTCACATGGCCCTCTTCTTCCCTTCCCGAATTTTCCAGGGGGGGGGGTGCCTTCCATTGAAAAGAACACTTCATTACTCACAGGCTGTCACAACTTTAGTATTATTCAATTGGGTGTGATTTTTCACACCTACCAAGGTGATATATACATATATATACGTATATAATGGACTCGTCAGTTATGGGAAAGCAAAATGCAATAAAAAGCTTATGCTGCAGTAATTGCAAAAGAAAAAAAAAAAAAGGATTCACTCCTCAAATCTGTGCCAATTATTATTTATAGCAAATACAGCCACTTGGATGGTAAATTACAATAATATCTGGGGAGTTTTGGGAAGAAAAAGAAAATTAAAACTGTAAATATTCTTTCGATCGCAGCCATTCTAACTAAGTACTTTGGCAACTTCTTCCATAACATGTGTCAGCCAGTGGCAGCTGGTAAGCTAATCATGCTCGATGCCACATGACCTGGGGTATGAACATGTGACGAAAATGGTGGCATCGACCGGAAAATTTGAAAAAAAAAAAATTCCAAATAAATAAATGGGCCCAGAAGATGGTACAAAGGTTGGGTCGAATTAAGTGGGCCAACCAATTGGACAAGGCCGGGTTTAAACCCAAATAAGGGTTTTTTTTTTTTTCGTAGGGTTTTAGATAAACATCAACAAGAAATCGTCTGCCTTGATTTTAGGATTGGGGTTTAAAGTTCAAGGTAGTTTCAAAGGTTCTTACTTGATTTTGGTCTGGTCTTTGTAAAAAGGGATTGTAGAAGAATGAGGAAGCTAAAGTTTCACGAGCAGAAGCTACTAAAGAAGTTGAACTTCTTGGACTGGAAAAGAGAAGGCAACCACAGAGAAGCCCATGTTATGCAACGTTACCATGTCGTCGATCGCGACGATTACAAGAAGTCTGTACTTCAAAGTTTACTTATTTTATTTTATTTTATTTTTGGGTTCTTTTCATTATTTCTGTTCTTGAATTGGGTCTCCTTTATTTTCTCTGATTTTTTTTATAAATTCTTATTTTGGAATTGGAAACGGGCGAGTAGGTACTCGAGTTTGTGCCGGATGGTGCAGAAGTTGGTGAGTTTACTGAAGCAGATGGATCCTCGAGACCCTTTTCGCATTGAAATGACCGATGCTCTTTTAGAGAAGCTGTGAGTTGTTTTTTTTTTTTTTCTTCGCGGGGGGGGGGGGGGGGGGGGGGGGGGGTTGTATTGTTAATTTTATTTGTACCCTTGTTGATAAATTGGCATATGGGACCAATCTGAATCGTACCCATTTTTTGTTGTGTACGTTTATATGCCAAATTATATTTGGTGTAAAGATATTAAAATGTCTGATTGGTTTATTTGAGGCTGTAGGTTAGGTTCATTCAATTTGGGGAAATTATCACCCAACTGCATGTCAGATCTTGCTTGCAACCTCCATTTTTTAAGTTGGTAAATTTTGTGGTTTAGGCACAACGTGTGTGACTAAGAGTGTCACTAATTGTATCGAAGGTTTCTAGTTATCAATCTGTGTGCACACACACAAATGAATTGGTTGCTAATTTTGTTAACTACCATGGAAGAGTTGACAATTGTTTATTTGTGAATGGCAGCTACAACATGGGTGTGATACCAAGCAGGAAAAGCTTGGCATTATGTGATCGCTTATCAGTATCATCTTTTTGCAGGTAGGCTGAGAGTTTACCTCTCTCTCTTTCTCTCTCTCCCTCACACACACACACACTTCATATGTGGGCTAAATGTGCCAAAAGAGTGCAAAAAAAAAAATTCCAGTGGGAATTGTCTGAAAGAAGTAAGTCTTAGCACTTGAATTTTTAGGTTCTTCAGGAATATCATATGATGCCATGATGTATGGAATTTCTTTTATTCTTAATACCATATCAAGCAGTGGACTTACTTTTCAAGTTACTCTCCTTGCCCTTCTGTCTTTATATAGTTTATTCTTTCTGCTTATGTGAGTCTTCCTCCTTGCAGACGTAGGCTTTCAACTGTAATGGTTAAATTGAAGTTTGCTGAGCATTTAAAAGAAGCAGTCACATATATTGAGCAGGGGCATATACGAGTAGGTCCAGAGACAGTAACTGATCCTGCATTCTTAGTAACAAGGAATATGGAAGACTTTGTGACCTGGGTTGATACATCCAAGATAAGAAGAAAGGTGCTTGAGTACAACGAGAAGTTGGATGACTATGATGCAATGAACTGAGCGGAGTCTTGAGATTTGTTATCTAGTCTTTATTGCTCGAATCTAAACTGGTCCGAGACAAAATTTAATGTACCATTGATTTCTGTTACAAGGATCCTGAAGCGTGGTTAGAGTTTATATGAATTTATTTTGATAATATTCTCCACAATATCTACATTGTTGAAGTTAATCGACTTGTGTTATTCTGATTAATATTGATGATTTCTAGCAATAAAGACATTCATCTTTAGGCCATTAGTTCGATACAAATAGCGAATGTCTAGCCTACTGCTCATCCCCCGATATCCATTCTAGCCAAAAAAAATTAAAAGCACGGACAACAGGTTTTTTAAAAGTTGAAGTTTGATTTGTGTGGACCAGAACGTTGCATAAAAAACATCACTCATTAATTCTTGTGAAGCTGAGATCCTCAATCAGAATTGGTATGAACTTGGGACAAGCCAAGTTCTCGAGAGCAGACAACCAAGGCTGACTTTGTGCATCATTACCCCAGAAAAAGAATTTTACGAGGAAAATGATTTTATTACCTTGGAGCAATACACGTTACAACAGACACCCAGTTCTCAGAGTGTAGATATAGACTTAGCATACAAGATCACTAAATATTTGCAGTAGAGAAGAAAAAGTTTCGTAACAGCAGGCTCCTGGTTTGTTCCAATCTTCAGCTTTTCCCCGCATCAATTGCAGCATGCACAAAATCTTCACACTGTGTAATCCCACCAGACAGGACATCAGCAAGAACACCGATGATATCAAAAGCCTCCTGCAAATCAGTGGCTGAATTCATCTCATCCAACCACGAGATCAACTCCTTGGAGAATCCCACCATTTCTCTCACATTTAACAGCCGTTCTTTCATTACCAACTCCCAGCCCTGCAAACTCCCCCTCTCATCTCCCCCCTCTGATCCCGCAGAAGCTCCTTCTGATCTGACGGTAGATTTTTTGACCTTGAAAAAGCATTGCAGCTGTTGAATTAAGCCTGTGTAGACCAGCATAGGTCGCACTATGGAGAGCAATTCATCAGTACCATCTGTCTCTGTTGTTAGGCTTCTACTACTCCCTGATTCCATTTTGACAAGACTTGTTGAACTGGAGGAAGAGCGGGCTGTAGCCCGTCCATGCGTATGCTGCATATATGCATGATATATTCCACGTTGCAAGAAGACACGACGATGCTGCAACCATGATTCATATGACTCTGAAAGAAGTGAATTGACCATCATAAATTGCACGGTTTCTTCAGTTCCCAACGTAGATTGTACTGCAGGAGTGGAAGGCCTGCTATCCAATGAAGAACTTATATATGATGACACGGCCTTCGCCATACTACGAAGCTGGGATGGGCTTCCCTGCTCAAGAAGATAATGGGCCATTTGGATCATGAAGGGCAGAAATCGAGAGTTGCTTTCCCGTCCCCCACCTCTACTGTCTGCACTGAATGATGCCCCCGTTGCAAATCGAGCAAGCATCTAGAGCATGAATGTGCACAAATCAGGAATGCAAAGCATACTCTAAACAGAGGTAAAATTGTTTATGATGAGGGCTCATAATTTTCATTTAAACTATGAAATAAATGAAATAATATAATCAGATGAAAGATAATTTCTTACCAGCACAATGTCATAAGTTAATAGTCGAAGACGGCTACCATCAGCGCGTCCGAGAGCATTGAGATTGTCCCAGTACTGGTCTACATGGCGGACATACTGTGCTAGTGGAACAGATGGACCTCTTACAGGGAATAAAGAATTGCAAAGAGATTCATTATTTCGAAGTGTAGCCCCCTCCCACTCTTTCTTTGGATTCTTTAGAGCAGCATCTGCTCTTTTGGCCTCTTGATGGCATTGGAAGTGAATAATGTTGAAGTAGCTGACTGTGGTGTAAACACACTCCCCACGTGCACTCCCTGAAGTGCCAACACCTAAATTTACCCGCTTGCTGTAAGAGTAAACACCTAGCAAGTCAGTAGGCCTCAAACTGTAGCCCTCTCGACAGACCATGCATGCTAACCCATCCTCCTCCTCTACATCTTCTAAACCTTCCAGGACTGGCTGGGCAACTACAATTCGTTCACCACCATCTGGAGCTAGTTCTTGTCGCATGCCAAGTCCCTGTTATGTTTAAACAAGGAAAGAAAAGAAAATTGAATCTCTCCAGCAAATAAAATAAACAAGCACATGGTACCATCTAATTAATTTATTGGCTGTAACAATGTCTAACAACAAGAAGAAGCCTCAATAGAGTGTACAATAGCATATTGACAGTGTTCACAAGCAAAACACTCTTTCTTCTTCAAGTGAAATGCAGCCTTTCCTATATGCATAAATATAACATGAAGTGAGAAGTACCTGAAGTAACTGCTCTCTCTTCCGAAGAGCTCGACGCCTCATTTCATCCCTAGTGGCATGGCGCAACTTACATACCTTCTCTTCCAAGAATCCATCTCCTTTTCCCTCCTTATTAGATAATGTGTCCAACAAGTTTTCAGCCCTTGCTCCAATCTCATTTTCTCCAGGGACTCCTTCAAGTGCATGAAGCAGTGGTAAGATCCCTCCCTTGTCGATACACCTTTGGGTAGCTAAGTGCCCCATGGATAGTCCTCTCAGCATAGACAATATATGGGGCACAGATGGCTGTTTTAAAGCCAATGACCATTCTGCTCTTGATTTGAACCCAGTCTGGTGCTCTGCAACTGCAAAACTCTCCTTCAGATGCCTAACAGCAACATCAGTGATACCTTTGTCTAAGATAATGTCCTTTAATCGCTCTCCACAGGAACTAGTCCTTAGTGACTCTGATACTCTAACAAAATTTTCAACAGTAAACCTCTGCTTGGCTGCCCTTTGAGAAATGTTTTCATCTTTTGGATTCTCTTGATGCTGTCTCTGCAACTGGTCAAACTCCCTCCAGTCTTGCAAGTACGGGTTGAAATGTTGAACAAGTGCTTCCATTGCAGCAGTTTCACCATATGTAAGATATGGCAATATTCTTGCAACCATCTCAGTGTTCCTCTGCTGTTTGTTAGATTTTTTGAGGCCCAAAGGCTGGCACAATCTTTCTAGGAATGTAAGAACTATCTTTTTGGCTTGTTCTCCTGTGCCAGTTTCTTCACTAGTGACAGTCAAAGCACTCTGTGTGATGCTAATATTATCACTCTCGTTGGCCTCAAGTGTCAGGCTCTCAACAATCAGAAGGATGCCTTCTGCTGGCTCCATGGCATCTATAGAGAAAGCACGCCTTGCTGTTTCAAGAAGAAGACCCAAAGCTCCTAACCTTAATAAGGCCCGCCTGTTTTCTCTTATCTTGCAGCAATGCATGAGAAGATTAAGCACTGCAACCAACTGCTCTTGGTTTGACTTAAAATCATCACGCAACCGCTGCACATTAAAAAAGAAGTCATATGTCTTGGTAAAAACTGAGAGACTGGGAGGAAAGAAAAAGGACTAGGCTTATTTTAGTGAACAAGAAGTTAAGTTAGGAACTGCTTTTCTTCTTTAAAGAACAATCCTCTTCTTTATCGAATAGTTAAAACCAGTATCAACAATGAGAACCTATGTCTGGTGAAGCTAAAAAGGACACGCATCACACAATTAGTTGACTGAACAACTGATAATGAGTAAAAACATAAGCAGTGAGCATGGAGAAGAAAGGCATAAAGTTCCCATCAAACATGATCAAAACATCACTGAGACAAGAACAGTAAATTTCAGAACCTATTGGCACTATGTATGGTAACTAGCTGTTCCTTTATCTTCCTTCAGAAGAAAGTGATTAGGTGATTATAATTTCAATCATAAAAAGTTTGAATCCAATTTCCAGATTTTATGTGCTTCAAAACCTCTTGGCAAGCTTCTATGAATCATCCTGCCTTTTACTAAAGATTCTGTTCTACAGCTAGAGTCAGCCTTAGACTTGGAATTAAGAGCATGAGAGATGACCAAAAAAAAAAGCAATTATTGATCAAAACATTACCAAGAATTTTCATGTGTCAAGAAGGCTGTGCTACAGATAATGTGGTAAAAAGCTCACCTGGATCATGCCCAACAGAATTTCCAGCCCACCATATTCTCGAACTGCACCTGCTATTGCAAACTCAACTTCTGGGTCTTGTGATTCCTCTCTATCTTCCTCCAATTCTTTAATCATAGGCTCAGTAGCTTCACCATCTACTCCCTGTTGAGTAATGAAACAATGAATAATCACCTCTCCAGAAATGCACTCATTTACTGAAAATCCATGATCTCATCAAGTACTTGAGAAACAGAATCAGATATGAAGACAGAGTTATGTGTGTTTATAGTCATTAAACACATTAACGATCAATGTTTAATAATTTTTTAAATTAAACAACTACCTATTGGAGCAAAAACCATAAATTGCAAGTCTTGAAGCACATTCCACCAACCTCAACATAAAATTCAATGATAGGAAAAAAAGAAAAAAAACAAAAAATAAAAATAGGCAAAGGATTACAGAAGCAGTCAGAGGAAACCTGAAGCCTGTAAGTAACTGTCATAGGTGGGCAGTCTCTGGATGATGTAACAGCATTTGATGATAACAATACAGAGCTACCCATGGTGCTCGAAGATTGGCCATTTGACTTTTTCCAAACTTGCTCATACACTTGGGCAATGCTTAAATCAAGAGAAATAATATTCCCAGCTACCAGCAATTCCAGGCCATAGTCATCTTCAAGAAGGCCAAGCATATCCAATTGGTGGCAAATTTTATTTTTTACATCACGCATGAGAGGACCAATCTCAGAACTGGAATATGGATTCTTGGTCATTGAACCCCTGATGAACTCTTCTTGTGTGTGTGCTTTGCTCAAAACCAACAAATATACAGACTCTGGTTTCGATGGGCAGATCAAATTGCAAAGTTGCTCCAAGATAAACTGCACAAACAATTATAATTCAATGCAAATAAGCAGTTGGAGTCAATCCAGTCAGTAGTAATCTGTGGACTTAGAAATGAAAAATAGAGGAGTTAACTATAATGGAGACAAACACCAAAAGTAGGCATTAAATTTTTCCATACCAAACAAGTTCGCCCTTTTCTCTCCTCTCCATGGATTTGCAGACCATGAATACAGGCCCTAATAAACTGCCTTTTATTCTCGCTGCTTTCAAGCAGAAGGCCATCTAAAAGATCCTTTAGGAGGCGATTGCAGTCAATGATCAACTTTGTCTTCTGCACTATCAAGCCACGTATGACGATAAGAGCTTCGAGGACATCATATAGCAAATTGTCTCGCAAAAATCTGTCATCAGTATCAAATTTTTTAAATCATTGATGAAACAATTTAAATTGAATATGGGATTATAAAGCTAATTATGATACCTGTATCTGATATTTGGAACCTCTAAAAATTTGCCTAGGAGCTCTATAAGCTTGTGAAGGATGAATCCCTGAGAAATGTCAATATGCAAACTCCTTTCTAGAGACTCAACATTAGTCACTTCTTGGGTAATCAGCTTACAAATTGTGGTTATACATCCACGGACAGTCAAGAAGAGACGAGCATCTTCTGATTCAATCATATTAAAGAGCAATTCAAAGTATTCTGCTGCACTTTCACCAGCAGCAAGAGTTGCCGGAAGCAGGGCCATCAATAAGTTCAACAATCGAAAACGTCTTGATGAACTCTGTGCACAAAGTAAACTTATCAAATTGCACATCTCTGACCTAATAGATTGGGAACAAGCACTCAGAACAAGTTCTGTCACCCATGAACCTAGCTCGAATGCAAATAACCCGCCCTTAGTTGTCTTACAAGCATGCCGCTTCCACCGAAGTGCATATTTGAGAGCCAGGAATTCATGCCTCTGTGGTCGAGCTCTCTGCGCAGCAACTTTGATTGCTTGAGACACTTTGTACTGCCTTCTAACAAAATCAAGATATGATGCTCCCTTTTCCCACTCTGAATAACTCAACAACTGGATGTCTTGGGTCTTATGAGAAGCATCCCAATTTTTCTCCAAAGATTCTGGCACAGACTTATTACCAGTGCTGAGACCAACCAAGGATCCAGTTATATTAGGGTTATTTTCATCCTTCTGCTGGGCTGCAGATGTGGATTTACCCACACCATGCACTTTGTCCACTGTATCAGGTTTAGGAGGAGTGCATGCCTGAGATATGATTCTCAGACAAGGAAGAATGATATGCTCAGCTATTGCAGGGTGTTTGGCTCCCAATTTAATAGATGAAAATAAAAGCTGGAAAACAACACGCAATCGTGATTCCCAAAACTCATCAGCCAGGGAGCACACATCTGAAAGCAATAACAACTCCTCACGAGTAGCCACAGCAATATCCATGGATCGATGATGCTCAAGGCAGTACATGACTTTCTTCTGTATTAAAGTGTTCAATTCAGTTACAGCGCCAATATCACCTTCAGATATAGCACAAAGTACTGTCCTGGCTTGGACACGGGTTGTTTTTGGACCTTGATGAATATTATTTTCAAATAGCTCAGATAAGATGCCAGCTGCAACAAGCTGTTTCTTCGAATTAGAATGCTTTGATAGCACATGCAGAATCTCCAAGCACTGTGTCACAAATGTTATCGCACAGCCATAACACTTATTTGGAGAACGTGAAACTACAAATCGTGATGCTGCAACTGCATCATCTGAATTCTTTTGGTGCAAGTACCGCATCAAAACCCGACGAAGCCCCTGCAGTGTCTGAACACTTTTGCTGACAGAATCAAAAGCAGCTTTGCATTTCTCACCATATAAGACACCAAGCAGAGCAATCTTACGATTGATCTTACAGGAGGGTCCAGGCAGAGAGACCATCATTTGCTGGACAGTGTCCTTCTGTTGAGAATCCATTTCATTCTCACCAATGCTTGATACAATCTTAAGAAGGGGTTTTTTGAATCCCAAAAGCTGCTGATATCTCCTGTGAGCATTTTCTGATTCCAATTCTATGGCTGCCAACCCCCTCTTCATATCTTCTTCATTCTCCATGTCATCAAATGTAAAACTTGGCCTCGCTATGAAGTTGAACTCAAAGCGACCATACTTGCTGTACCCACATTCATTGCACAGGAAAGAATCCAAATTCTCATAATTAATGTTGCGGCATTGCCTGCACTGATATGCATTTTCATGGCAATTGCTGCAAATTCCGTGCTTATCAGTGACAGGTCGACTGCAGCGTGGACACTGCAATGGTTCAAGGGATAAAGCCTGAAGATTTTCATAGAAAGAATCCAGTTCAATCATGAAATTACAAGCAGTGATTGGAATGGGAAACTCCACTTTTAGCTCTGTTTGGTTGAAAGCAAGATGACAGCTCTTTGCACGCTTCCACAAGGTCCAATTATTTTTCAACTCTGACAAGTCAGCCACTGGCCGATTATTGTAGTACAAGTTCAAAACTTTCACTGATTTGGACTTGCGAGCATCATGAACATTCATTGTCACAGTCTGGATGATGTAACTTCCGGTACATTTCACTATGATGCGATTATCAGTGAACTTTGTTTCGGATTTCAGACTTTCTAACTTCATCCTACTATAGGGTACCTCAGGCGAGCTGCAGGCAACACACGGCTCATTCTCAAGATAGTAACCATCAAATTCAACAAGGCCACTCAATGTATTGTATATGCGAGAATTTGGATGATTAGCTATAAGCTCATTTTGTGAATGGAATGCCTCGAAGATGCACCTGATTACATCAGAAGTCAAGCAATGATCAATCAATTCAGTTCTCTGCTGTTTTGAACCATTATCAGGAATCTTCCCTATCACCCAAGTGACCAATTCAGTGCACTCCACAATGTTCTGACCATACATAGGCAGGCTTTTCACCTTTTGCAAGAGAGCCCGTAACAGTGTTTCCTTAAATGATTGCTTCCCATGATGCCATGCACCATAAAGAACACACCTGGCCTCTGCACGTACAGAGCTTGAATTCCATTCCAATAAAAAGCAGTCAACAAATTGCCTCAGAGAATCACCACCTCTTTCAGTAAAGATATTTACAACTGCCTCCATATCCAAATATGACTTCTCCAAACCAGATTCAATTCCATCTTCACCTTTCTTCTTCTTCTTCGAATCCAGGGACTGTGCCCCTGATTTGTTGGGACTTGTTCCAGAGTCCCCTGCTTCAACTTTCTGTAAGGAATGGCTCAAATCCTTTCCTGAATAAAAGGCAAGACTCAAAAGTTTGAGAGTCTGAATTACAGACTCTTCACCAAAATAAAACACCGAATTCATCAGAAAGGGTAAAGCATTTTCCTGCTTCAAACAGTACTCCTGCCAATTTTGTGGCCGTGCAGCAGCCACCTCAGCCATTGTAGATAGGCACTTTACTATCTTTACACTTCTCTCATATGGGACAGGATTCTGAAGCCCACCAGATTTATTTATGTGCTTGTAAAGTTTCCTCATTTCACTTGTGAACTGCCAAGAGTCTCGAACACTATAATAATGAGTTTTGCTACCACAAAGATGAAGAAAAAGCCTCCTGGCATATCTTCTTACAAAAGTGGTATGAGGATTGTTGATATAACTGCAGAGGACATCCTGGTATCGATCAAGCTTCAAATCCTTTATAGGAGATACCTTGCAAACTTTCTCTTTCTCCCCCATTTTTTCATGTTTCTCTGGTCTAACCAAGGTGTACGCCAGTCGAAAAACATTTTCCAACAAAAGTCGGTGGTAATCCATAAAAAGATCGGCACGATGGGCTTTTGCATACGAGTCTGAAAAAAATGGGGAGAAATTACCTGCAGGCAAGTCTCTCCGTATTGCTAATAAAGCCCCACATCCAGAACCAGTACTGGGATCATGTGTTGCTTCAACACTTGCAGTGTTAGACTTAAAGATGTGCACTAAATCTTGCAGAATATCCATGAGATAATTGATGAAAGCTTGGTTCCTTAGAGAAGTGCAGGCCCGAAGCAGCTGGGATGCCAGGTCATTTTTCTCCTGACCATCCAAGGAAGTTTGTGATGCAACAGAACTGAATTGGACAATGTTTTTATCCTGTGCATCTGCATTTCCACTTGACTTTGAAATAGGACCATCACTGCCAGGTTGGTGCCAGTTTCTAAGCATCAAGGTGAAGAACATGAAGACTAGAATAGTGACTTCCCCAAAGGAAGAACGAGTTCTTGCAATGAAAGGTTTGTTGAGATCAATCTCATCCAGAAACCATCTAATCAATTTCTCCAAATCCAACGTCTCAGGCTTGCAGGAGTCTACAAAAGGTCCACCAACTGCAGACGACAATCGATAGAACAATTGAAGGACATGGATAGCTCGAACACCAGAAGTCACTTGCATCCAACCTTTCAATTGCTGAAGTAGTTCAGAGAGAAGCAAGGAATTCACAGCTCGTTTGGAAGCAGAAATTGAGACAGTATCAGTCACTGTAGCAGAAAATTCTCCAGATTCAGTGGCTTCCAAAACATGAATTGAAGGAGCAGAGTTTGTTGTAATGACATCCGTAGTGACTGGCAAATGGGTGGAATCATTTACGTCATCAGTGGAGAAATGAAATTCATTGCCATCTCCACCCAATGATTCCACTTCAATTGGAATTGCTGTCATAGGGTGATCTCTAGAATGGGGAGGGGGAAGCCGATCAGCATCCAGTACTTGATAACAAGCCTCACACAAGTCAAAATCAGGGCAAACAGTGCAATGCCATCTTCGCCTCAGTATAGGTACAGTTGAGCAACCATCACAACAATATTGAACAGAAGAGGTAATAGAATCTTCTTCAATCATAACCTGCGTATTTCCACCAGCTGCCTCCACAGGCCCAGAAGCAGATACAACTGTATCTACTGCATCATCTGTAGCTAACATAGTTTGCTTTGGAAATGGAACCTGAAGAAATCTTGATGATATAGCAAGGCTGAAAAAGAAAGAAGGTACAAATGAATACCAGAGAAAGAACATATATCAAAGAATTATGGCATGAAGGACAGCTACCTGCTCGACGTTTGAACTGCTTCATTGGGATAAAACAGAAGTTTCTTTAAATAAGTTACAGCAGGGGCAACAGCATGCCCTGTTGTGTCCTTTCCATGCAAAGCCAGACATTCAGCATAACAATAAATAAGATCCACTGAGGATACTACAATGTTGTTCATAGTTTGGGTATCTGGCTGCTCCAAGTCCAAAATTCCCCACAGAACTTGCATAAGGCCATCTACCACTTCAGAACCTACAAAATTATAAGACAAGCAATGTCATTTACAAGAAAACAACATCAATGACACATGTAGACATATCTTACAAGGAGGGGAAAAAAACATCTTTCAAGACTATTCACAAAGTGAATAAAGTGGGCACCCCTCACTAGGCACTTCCCCTCCTCCCAAACACAAATATGAAGGCAACGAAGGATGAAGCTTGGGAGTATGTGCATCCACAGTATTACTGTCAAGAAGTAACAGCAGTAAATCCCAACTACGGTTCTAAAACATAGTTGCCACATCACCGAAACAGTATAAAAGATGCTTTCTATAACTGCCTTAGCTAGAGTGAAGACCTGTCTCACTTTTTTTTTTTAGGACTAGCAATTTGCCATTGAATGTACAGATAATTTGAGCAAAAGTATCAAGATACAGAAAATATAACAATAGTTGGAACCCAACAATCAAAACAAGACAAATAACAGAAGAAAGAAACCAGCCACATGGAATCCCCCATGAATCAAGGACCTGCTTCCCTAACCCAAAATAGAGTTCACTTAAGGAACAGAGAAACAGTCTCTCTATGCTCGAATCCCCATCAAAAAGGGGATTTACTTCATATATGTGCTTAACAATTGTTGAATTGCTAATCTGCCAGTAGATGAAATAAACCACCAAAACTATTACTCCTTTCTACTTCTCTTCACACAGAAACTTCTGAAAACATGATTGGCTAACAGAAATATCAGCACCAGAAAACTTAAGGTCAGTAATTAAAGCCCCTAATTCAATTCCTCTGGCAGTTCAAGCTATTAATTATGCCAACAAAAACAGATTCACTTTTATCCTTTTGGAGGAGTAACAAAGGAGGCATTTTAAAAATGTGCTTTGAAAAACATTTCAGCCAATCTCCAGCAGTCATAGAGCTCAGATGAAGTTGATATCAGCTTCGAGGTTTCAAATAAACCTTAAAAAATAAAAGATTAGACCAGTACACTTGCAGATGTAAGTTAAATAACATGAGCAAAGAGGGTACCATTTGTCTCCAGAAAATTGGCTAAATTAGAACGACGATGCAATGCAATCTTAGATACAGAACGCATATGGGCAGTAAACTCTTCAATGATCCATGCTCCAGTAGTTCCACCAGCTCCAAGCCTTGAAGAGAGCACAGAAGTTGATTTCACAACACCCTGAAGGCGCATGGTGTCTTTAACCTACACAACAAAATTAATATAAATAAATGAAAATGATTTTCTACAAACATAGGTTACTATATATAATGATACTTTCACATGTCCCCAGTACCGAATTATCCCAGCATTAAGGCATATTTCATTAGAGTAATACCTGATAATATCTCTCTTTCTTGGGAAAAAGAGCCTGCAAGACACGAAAAGCAGCAGCCTGCAACGATGGTTCTCGGTAACTTTCAAATATTGTTTCCAATAGAATCCTACATTTGAATTCACTTGGCTCCAGTTTTGCTTCATCTTCTTGTGATCTGCACAGTGAGTATAGTCTGGATAAAAGCTTGAGTCCATCGGCTACCACCTGCTCCTGCATGGGAGTGGACTGCACCAACTGGTACTTTTTCGCAGACCCTCGGATCAATGAGTTGGAGCCAAGCAGACGAGCCTCCATATCCAAAACTGCCTCCATTTTCTCTTTCCAACCAAATTCATCTTTAGCACGACCATATACTTCAAGAGAATCAATTCTAGGCAGTGCAGTGCCATTGAAGGTTGGCCCAACAGTGATTACAAATTCTTCATCAGCAAGGAGAGATTCAGGAACAGTGAATGGTATATCATACCAAGAACGCATGCCCTCGTCTAATTTAATCACCCTCTGGAAAATTGTTATATCAGAAGGTATATGGCTTGCAGATGTGTTACCCACGTGGATACGAAATCCAACCATTACAGTATCTGGGTTTGAGTTGGAGACAGATATCTGAAAAATCAGAGTGAATGTCAATATAGGAAACAGTGAATATTACTTATGAACTAGGTTAACAGCAACATGCAAGACTGGGATTGACAGAAACATAAATCATGCAGCACCATGATTCTTTAATTTTTACTAAAAAAATGTTAATTCTGACTGGTAATCAACAAGCTTCCAGTCAAATTCAACATCTTCACAGCACTTACTAACTAAAGCCCTAATAACATGCATATCTAATCGGATGTCAATACAAAGCTTAGTATCAACTAGGTGAAAATGGCTAGAACTTGAAAGACTCCAGCTGCCAGGGTCCCATGAAAGAATAAATTCACATGCTGGATATCTTGGCTTTAAATGGTAACTAGTAACTACACATTTGGCAAAAACTAAATCTCCTGTGGGCAACCATTAACCAAATATATATCCCCTCACAAACAAGGCACAATGACTTTCTCCCCCACATCAATGAATGTTTAACACAGACAAATAAGGCACACTGACCTCTCCACCCAGAATAAGAGCTTAATAAATGTTCAACACAGCCATGCACAAAAAGAAATTGATGATGAATAAAAAAGAAAGCGAAAAAAATTAAAAGAAATTGAAAATTAAAGGACAATTAAGTAATAAGAAGCACAGAAAGAACAATGTAAAGGCACCTTAAAGCCTGAAGGGCTGGAACTTTCAAGAAAGCCATCATCTGATGCCAAGTTCTGCTTAGCTCCTTCATAATCACCATTTCTGATGGCTTCACCACCCAATTTTACATCTCCTGTGATGCAAACAGTTTTTTCAAAAAAATCAAGGGGGAATTCTGGCTTCACACCTGCGTAAGCTTTACTATTGAGGATACCAGAACCCAATTTTTTTACTTTCTCAGCTGTCACACTTTCACCACCATTGGCCCCAGTGGGAATGTGCGAGTATATCTGCAAGCTTCCGTCATCATGTAAGAGAAAACAATGAAATTTGTCTTTTGACAAAGGCTTATAGGCTGTTATTCCAACCACATGTGAGGTTGAGCTCACTGCATGGCGCAGATTCTGTCCATGTAACTCATGAGTCCCCATCGAAATGGCAAGTGCAGAATTTGACTTCACACTGGAGAAACAAAAAAATAACCCACTGCCAACTAGCACCTCTTTCCAACGATGCAAACCGGCTGACCGTTTCTTACCATCTTGTTCCTCCTCATACAAGAAAGATATCTCAGTTAGAGATGTTGCATTGGAGTTCAGCCGACCCATCAAAGTAGTGCCATCTTGATACGATGCAAAAAGTAATTTATATGTGGAAGAGAAGTAAAGAGATGAACCCTTGGCATCAATTTCTATGTCTTGCAACTGAAGAACTTCCTTCAATGGTGTGGCCCAAACATTAACTTCCCCAGACAACTCTAACCTGAACAGGCTCCCGTGTTCTGAAAGAACAATAAGAAACATCTTCCCTTGAGAAGCCACACAAAGTGTACCATCCACAATTATGCCACCAGGAAATGTGAAGTAGTGCAAAGGACTAATGTTGTCCTGGGACAGATCATATATTTTGATGAAGCTACTGGTCACAACCATTAATTTAACCTGAGAACCTGGAACCCACTCAATCCGTCTAATGTATGCACCTTGCAGAGCAAGTTCAATTGCAAGACGATCAGTGACTTCACCTCGAGGATTTAAAGTAAGGATTTGGCAATCTTCATAGCCTGCTACAGCAAGATAGCTCTCAACTAATGCATTAAATGCCAGATGCACAATTTCAAAGCGAACAACATTTCTTGAGAGAGGCTTGACATTGGTCTTGTCTGCCATTACAGGTGCGACAGTAGCTTGCCCAATTAATTGCCCAACATCAAATATAGCTACTTTGTCACCTTCTCCAACAGCAAGTCGGCCTCGGTTACCGACACTAAGCAATGACTTTGCCAGAGAACCATTAGCAAGTTGTGATCTAAGCTCCTTGGCATTTGAATAGTCAGCCTTTATTTTTAGGTCTAATGATCCACACTTGAATGTCTTTTTCAACTGCAGCAGCTCAACTCCATAAGAAAGCACCTTCTCCTCACCCACAATTATTTTCTTTTCTTTTGAAAGATTAGACTCTCTTTTTCTGGCTAAAAAAGGAGACAATGAAGAACAAAGTTGAAGCACACGTCTCTCAACATCAAGTTCTTGCAGTAAAATTGGAATGCTGTCTTGAATCTCTCTTGGAATGGACAATCTTAGTGAGCTATCAGTATCTGCATTCACATCCTCATCAAGGTCAGAATCACTCCCTGGCAACTGATTTGCATCCTCACCCTCAGAGAAGGGCTGAAAGGGCTGAAAATTGCTACTATTGCGAATGGGCACACTGTCACTTCCAGTATATTTTCGAGGCTTCAAGCATTGACAATTGCTGCCCCGAACACCACCAGCTCCACAGTCACAAAAAAACCGACTTGACCGAGAATAAACAACACGATGACCACGATGGCAAACTTTAGCACATACAGAGCAACAGCCTTTTGAAACTGTCAGGTCACATGTATAACAAAAATACCAGTGCTGTTCCATAAAGTTGCTCCCACTGGATGTAAATGTACAGACTTTTGAGGCAAGGGCCCTTTCGCTGTTGGTGTCCTCTTCCTCATCTTTATCCATGCTAGCCACCTCACCATCAGATGTCCCATCGTCGTCATCTTCATCAACAGAAGTTGCATCACATTCAGGGGTTGTGAGTCCCCTTTCCTGATTCCCAGAAAGAATCAAGGTGTCAGAGTTCTTCCCTGATTCTGTTGGCTTCAAAGTGACCATACCCACTCCAAGATTGCTTCCAGTTAAATTCTTCTCTGAGGACTTCTCTGGCATATTTTTAGAGGACCCACAGTCATTTAAAACAGTTCCAATAAAGCCAAGGAGCAGTTTCAAACCTGGAAGCAAAAGCTCATCATCAGCCAGCTTCTCCATCAGCATTACCGTCCTCTTTAGAAGCAATTTCGTTGAATACTCCCCTCTGGCAAGTTGAACAATAAAATGGAAGTATGTCTTTGCTACATGAACATCAAATTGCAAAAAAGCAGTGTCAAGCAATGTGAGCAAAACTTCAAGCAAACGATTGTGTAGTTGAGAATCAGAAGTTGAGGATATTAGACAGAAGATGAAATTCATCATTGTCTCTCTCACAGAAGCAGGACTCCCTTTTGCACAGTTGCTCCCACTGGTAGATTCCACAATACAACCTAATAGTTGCCTCTCCAACCATTTGGACAGATGAAGCAAATCTCTTTCAAGGAATTTTTTCTGTATCTTGTGCTTGAGATCAGGGTAAGACTCTCCTGATAAGAGATCAACAAAGAAATTGAGCACTTTTCCATTTACTGATTCAGAAACACAGTTATCAAGGGCATCAATCAAAACTAACAAATCACTGCACTGCAGTCCAAGAAACTGCTTGGCAGGTTCCAGTGCATCTTCAGCACCAAGATAATATTTGAAGATGACAGACTTCATAGGGTCCTTCCTGAGGCTGTCTGCAGTTTCAATGATCTTAGTAATTATCCATTCAATGATACTACTATCACCCACTTCTTTGGCATTTATTTCCTTTAAAAGCTCTTCCATACTTTTCATGAAAAACAGGTCAATAAAGTTGGACAGTTCAAAGCCATCAACCAGTCTGTGGATAATAACATCACATGTCCCTTGAAGGCTTTCAAAAATTCTATCAAACCTTATGATCATCAGCGAATCAAGAATCTGACAGATTAACTCAGTCTCCATACATAACTTTTCTCTCCACTCTTCCACTCCAAACAACTTACCAAGAAGGGAAATGATACCTCTTATGCCAAGGATGCAAGAAAGAAGGATTGCACTCTGAGTTTGGAGATAAGAAGGGAAGCCATGCAACATACATTCCCAGAACACCTTAGATTGAATGCCAGGAGATCTTCTGTCAGCATTACCATCCAACTTTTGTATGATGCCACAAATAGAGTTCAGCTGGCAAGAAGACCTGTCAATCTTCTTAAGAAGCTTGTCCTGCAAGTCTTTGTCAAATCTGGAGTGTTTAAGTAGCAGCAGAGATGAAAATGCATTAGTATTGTGCTCACCATCATCAAGAGTAGTGACGAAAGCCTTCTGATAAGCTTGTAAATATTGCTGCAACAAGCATGACAAAGTCTTCAGCAGCACTGGTGCACGACCTGCCTTAATTAAACTGGAAGTGAGACCTTCAGCAACAGTGATGTAATGACAGTCCCTGAGAGTGTTCTCAATCCAGGATAGACTCTCTCCAGGGACCTTACTCTTCATATGGTGCTCACATATGCCTACATTAAACAAGGAAAGAAGCATAGACAACCATAATCCATTCCTCAAAAAATCCCATCCCAGTTCCTTGATGTCCTCTGGCAGATGAACATCACACAAATCATACAGTACACCAATCACAGCATCTGAAAAGCTCACACCTTCAACAATATCATAGCCTTTCTCTGTAAGAATGCGGCTGAAGTGCAAGAAGTGTGACATATTAGATAAGTCCAAAGAATGGGACTCCCTCCAAAATGAAAGCCGAAGATCTGATGCAGGGTTCATAGTAGGAATATCTGAACAAAGTGAGAACATGTATCTTTCAACTATAAGATCTTCAATCACTAGAGCCTTTCTACCTTTCCAGAATTCCAGAATATGGGAGAATGTTGGGCACAGATCATCCCAACGCAAGCATAAGGACCCAATTGGCACTTCATCTCGAGTAAGCAAAGGAGGCATAGATGAAATATCAACCAATTGATTAAGAAAAGTACTAAAAAAAGTCCCTTCTTCAACCATTGCTCCTAATAGATTCTTAACAACAATTGATGCCCAAGACAACAACTGATCACTTACAGTATTAGATACAAGTGAACCCCAAACTGGAGCTTCCCTCATCTTTGATCTTACATCTAGAAGCAATGATGAAGGACAAGAACATGAAAAAAAGATCATATGACGAAGCATTATGATCAGCCTTGAGACCAGTAGGGCCCAACATGACAATTGTGTGATGCTGAACCCAACAGGTGGAGTATCAACTTCTTGGAGAGAGGAAAATACTAGATTTGCAAGAGTTGCCTTCTCTCCTTCAGTTGATAGGTGGAATGTCATTAAAAGAATCTCAATATGAAACAGTGATGGAAGAGTCTCAACAAGTTCCTTGAAGTTGGGACATTTTGAAGAGACAATATTCACCTTTTCACGAATGAAAGACACATATTTCCCGTAAAGCTTGGTTCTCAACTGGCTACCCGACAAGCGCACCCTAGAAAATACAGCATGAGCTAGCAAGGCTAAGGTCAGATCATTGTAAACATACTTGTGATTTTCAACTTTCAGAATTTGTTCTATCAGATAGTCCTCAAGAGAATCAGACAGAGCATGGTCAATAAGCAGGTTGTGTAACAGTTCAAAGCAAAGTTCATGGATATGCCCAACCCTTCTGTCTTCATGCAAAGCAACAGAGCTGTAAGACTTATTCTCTGAAAAACAGCCCTGAGAGTTAAGTATAGACAGCAAAATATCAATATGATTCTCTTGCAGCCTTGTGCAGCCATCCTCAAACAGACCAAAAGACCATTCATGCGAGAACACATACTCCTTAAGAAAGTTCAACACTTCTGTAGCAGCTTGCATTGGTAAATTACCATGGCTGGCGCTAGAATTGACAGCAACGGGTAGCTGATCATACCCATCTGCAGATCCCAATGAACGGCAACCTTCAGAGAACAGGTTCCCAAAAAGAGCTTCATCTTCAGGAGAAACAGCATTTTCCAGTTCTGAGGAGAAATTAGCTTTTGAGCAACTGGAATATGATCTCTCCACCTGTGGCCTTAATTTTATTGCTTCACAGTGGAGGTAAAATATAAGATGCAGCAGATTGTCCATCCACTGAATTGATGGGGCAAATATAGTTTTAAATAATTCCTCAACAGTTAAGTTCTTAAGCAAAGGAACCTTCGTCGCATGAACCAGACAGGAAGGGCAATCACTTGACAATTCAGTGTAACTGCCTATTAAGTTTTTTTCCAGCTCCTTCAAATCAAGCACCTGATACTTTTGCCTCTTGAGTTCCTGAATGAGTTTCAACACATAAAGAACAATTTGAGGGGAGTACACCACAGAAGGCCCTTGGTTAGGATCAGACTTATTGTATCTCCAAATGGAAGAATCCCAGTTCTCCAAAATAGAAGCTACTATGGATGCTATGATGTTCTGATAGACACTGCCATTGCAGAAAATAACTTGGACAAGAAGAACAAACTCCTCCAACAGCACCATGATGTGATTTTCCAAACTAATATCAGCAGCACTGTGGTCATTGCCAAAGTCAAACATGGGTCTAAACAAGATAGGTAACACTTCAGCACATGAAGCAACTGCCTGTAACAGTAAGGCATCATACTCAACAAATGGAATATCCTTTGCAAACATCTTAAGTAACTTTAAGATCCTCGAACAGAAGGACAGTCTCCCACAAAATACTGAAGCTGACAATTTCTCGGGAGACATGTTTGGCAATTCAATCAATGCCTTGCAAAATGACATCAGGCGTGGAATGCATTCCAAATGGACAATAGCCCAATGCTGAGACAAAAAAGTCAAATAATTCAATCCTTTGGTGTGACCACAAAATGCAGAGGATTGTGACTCTGGTTGCCTGCATTCAGAAGTTAATGTCACTAGCAGCTGATCTGTTGGCTTCTTTTCCCTTGAGCAGCTGAACCCTTATCAAAGAAACAAAAAGGTAACAGAATATGACATTGCACAAAATCAAACCACAAGGAAATAATTACGGAAGCATTTATTAAGTAAAATACCTTGAAGACCGCATTTTATCAGTTTATCCAACTCAAAACCACAATAGTCACCAGGAATAATTGTCAATAATTCTACAAGGCTATTTGCAGAGCAAGGATGCGAGGGTTCAGAGATTTGATCAACACCACAAGCCAATGCAAACTCCATAAGCAGCACCATATCACTCTGTAGCACAAGAAACATAAAAGAAAAGGCATTACCCCATCTTCAGCAATGGAAAAGAAACATGAAAGCAAGATATCTTGACTGCAGGAAAATAATGGAAGGATCAGAAAGGACACTAACTATTTAAAACAAAAAAAAGGGTCAGCTACATTGAAAGTCAAAATCCTACTCATATAAATCAACTTCAAATATGATTTTTGGTCCTCTAAAGAAACATAAATTTAGAACCAACCTAAAATAATTCCATCCAAGAAGATATATGAAGTTATGAAGGCAACAGTCACTCATTGTTGCCAAGAATAGAGCATTGCATCTCAATGGTAACCCAAAGGCCAATCTCTTTTTCTCACATACCATTAGCTTATTAAAGTGCAACATTTTAAGTGATTCAGTAGCCAGAATTAATCAGAATGTGTAAAAATTCCACTGTCTCCACTAAAACAGAACACAAAAATATGGGTGAAAGCCAGAATACCCAAAAGCAACAGCAACAACATTATCTGGACTTTGAGGATATGAGCAAAGTAGACCGCCACATAAAAATAATTACCCACCAAAGGCATCACAGAGAAACAACAATCAAAATATCCAAACAAAATCTTTCTAGCCAGTCACAGCCAACCACAAAAGTTTAACATATTCATGAACTGTTTTACCTTCAACTGAGATTAAAGAAGCAATTAAGTTGAACATAGAAGGAGTTCACAATGCAAATTCTAGAACAACATAAAATTTGATGCCCCTAACCTGTGTACCCCAATCGTTGTTGCTTAAATCTGACTTCTCCAAATAACAAATGGCAAACTCCAGCAACTGATGCACAACTGCAACAACTATCGGCTGTGCTTGCTCCACTACACATTTAATTACAACCACAGAAAAAGGCAAAAGAATATCAAAGAAAAGGAAAAAAGAAAGAAAGAAAGAAAGAAAGAAACGATATGGATTAAACCCACATGTATCGCTCCACTGGCAGCCCCCACATAAGCTTCTCTATTGCCAGAAGCAACATACAGCGAGACTTTATAACATGTTGCGAAAAATCTTGGCCAAATTGTTGTGAAATATTTAATCTTGGTTTCAAAATTGCATAAAAGATACGATAAAAAAGAAAATTTTGGCCAAATTGTTGTGAGAAATCCAACTTAGTTTTCAAAATTGCAAAAGAAACTTTCAAATTGTAGAAAGTCTTTCCATTTTTCCTCTGTTAACAAGAAAATAGACATAAGATATAGAGAAAAAAAACAATCGAAATTAAAAAAAAAAAGCAAAAAAAAAGGTTACCGGAGAGGGATCTGGAGGCGGAGGCAATGGCGAGGCCCAATGAAACGACGGATTGAATCTGGGTATCGGTCCATAACTGAAATCCAAGCCTACTACTGCGATCGTGATTGTGATCGTCTTCTTGCTCGACCGAAACGCCGCGTTTCAAGATGAGATAGAACCGTTGGAGTCCAAGATTAAGAGAAGAATCGGAGCGGAGCCGGCGAAAGAAATCAGACGGAGAAAGCCTCTCTTCGAACAGCGATTGACAGAGTCCGGTCAGGTGCTCTGCCATTTCAGAGATGTTACACAGAGAGAGAGAGAGAGAGAGAGAGAGAGATAGAGAGAAGGGGGGGGGTTTGAGAGGGTATGGGAGAAAAAAGAAAAATGAAAAGAAATAAAGGTGACAAGAGTGGGACTGTGAGTTTTAATTGTGAGAAAAACAGAGTTCGAAGGCGGCGTATGCGAGCGTGCGCGCGTGTGCGTGTTTGGCGGTTCTGGAATGTTGGGTTGCTTCGTTCCCAAGTGAAAGTCGAAAGTGCTTCTTTTAGATGAGCCTTTTTTTTTTTTAGTTCTCAGCTTTTTCGCGCTTTTCTTTTTTAAACAAAAAAGAATCATTTCTCTTTCCCCCCCCCTCCCCCGGTAGTTTTCCTTTTTTTTTTTTTTTTCTTTCTTTCTTTTTTAATGGCTGGATAATCAACTATAGTTGAATTACTTTTCCAGAGAGTAGTAGCCTGTCGGGTTTTTGGTCTACCAGTCTTTGTTTATTTTTGTTTTTTTTTTTTTTATTTGACCAAATCATCAAAATTACAGGTTTTGATTCTGCTGCTGCTCATCTCTCGTACCATTCACGCTGGATTGATCCGTCTCGAAATAAACGGCAGTCCCCTCCATTTTAACTCTCCAGGCATTTTCATTTTCATTTTCTTTTCTCCTTTCATTCGTCAGACGAGAAATTGAAACCTTAGACTAGAATTAAGAGTTTATTTCAGCTCTCCACATATTTTAATTCCCTTTTTTTTTTTTCCTTTTATTTGTCAGACACGAATTGAACTCTTAAAATTAAAATTTAGATAATTCTAAACCTGGTTGGTTGTTTAGCCTTTCCATGACCAGTGACATAAAACGAAGGGCGAAGTTAGAAGCGGATAGAAGGGGGAACCCATTGCGCTCCAACACCTTCCTTCCAAACCCCAGAAACAGAAAGCTTGAGTTTAGACGTGTTCAAGCAGATTAACCTATACCAACGGTAATTTCCTACATACAGAGTCGCATTCCAGCAAGTGAGTAACCAAAATACACGAAAACATAATTAGTTAAACCCCGTTTTTGTTGAGATCTTCCGTCAGTGAGTATCAAAAAGACTCGTCCATCAATTACCCATACAAGGAAAAAGTTGACCAGAAGAGAGAAACTTTAAAGTGTCATCCTCCAACCAAAGTGTGTACTAAATAACAGGGAAATTTTCTCAGCCATCCAGCCACTGCAAAAGCTTGAACACAACAATAAAGCAAAAAGATTAAAATTATGAAGAACAGAATATTCAAAGGTTCCTCTCAAACTATGTAGTCTTCCCTCTCTTCTTGAGGATGCTCAAGACATCCTTTGTGCAGCCTCCTTGGCTAAGAGCTTCTCCTTAGCTTTGGTCTTGGCCTGAGACTTTGAACCCATGATACCACCACCCCACTTCTTGCGGTGCTCGTCAAACTTGTCGTTAAAGTTTGCCTAAAAATCAAGTAGCAAAACAACATTGAGATATTCAGACAAAAAAAAAAAAATGAAAGTATTCCCTTCAAAGCCACATGAGACCAAATCACAAAATTGAAAGTTAGGATGATGTGCAGAATAAATTGACATATGAAAGTGCATGAGGTGGCATAACTTTAAACTGTTTCACTGACATTAACCAGCTCGGCCTACTCCAAATAAAAACTACTTTATCTAGTAATTTGACAGTATAGTGTAGCACCATTGAATAAGACTCTTTATTACCTTAACTGCCTCCAGAATCTTACTGAACTCCAACTTATCTTCGTTCTTCACTGATGTAAGACACAGAGCTGCAGCAGTCTTCTTGTGGACAATCTGTTTATGATCATTGAAACATCATAAGAAAACCATGTTGATCTTTTCAAACAGGAGTCAATGAATCAGACAATGCATACAATAGGTGCAGAAAAATACCGCTCCGAGCCTCGACTTTCCCTTCACAATTGTGTAAGGTACCTCCATCTTACGACACAAGGCAGGCAACCAAATAACAAGCTCAATAGGATCAACGTCATGTGCAATAACCACCAACTGTGCCTTGTTCTGCAAGAAGCAAAGAAGATTATTTTAAAACAAATGGACTAATCTATTAAAGACTAGACTATCAACGCTACCATGCAATGGCAGACATTGAAGTGTTATGATAACATGAATTTAAAAAGACATTAAAGCTTCAAAGGAAGGTGCGGAACAAAAGAGTGGGTGTAGAAATATGTGTACAAAAACCACCAGGTATAGTCTAGTAGCCACCAAGTTCAAAACCTGAAGTGAAATATGGGATTTGAACCCTAGACCTCACTGATAGCTAAATGCTCCTCCTCCACTCCAACTAGACTAAATTAAAATAAGAATATGTGTACTAAGAGACACAAACATCTTTTGAGCAATCTGCCAAAGGACACGTGAGTCCAGATCTTTATATCGTTACAATATTAAAAATAAATCCTTAGCAATTCAATTTAAATATTCAAACTAATGCACCTGTTGTTATGTTATCAACTCAACTTGCAATTATTCAGTATTGATGAACATTGAAGTACAACCGAATATTATATGAATACCTGCTCAATGAGATAAGTGACATGGTTAAGCCCATATTTGACAACAATGGGCTTCTTTGATTCAACACTCTTTCCCTCCGCTTCAGCTTGAGCTCTTTTCAGAAGCCTTTCCTTCTTGGCAACCTTGTCCTCTGGTCTATATTTGAGTAACAATTTGAACAGCAGTGTAGCTGCAATTGACCATAAAAATAGTTTAAGCTCTGAGTCTTATTTACTAATTAAGATGATCTGCAGCCGCAGTGCTTGTGCAATCACTAGCCATACACAATATATTATGAAATATAAACAGATTTTAAACAGCAAATCAATGCCAAGCATTACAAGAGCTTGTAGTATACATTACCTAGGTTCTTGTCGAGCGTTTTTGTAAACTGATTAACAGCTGGAGGAACCTTCAACCGTTGTTTCAGAATCCTCCTTTGCCGTTGGATGCGAACAACATGTGGCCACTTGACAAATCTGGTCAGATCCTTCCTTGGTGGTAGGGCTCCGCCAATACCAAATTGCTTTGGCCGCTTCTCAAACAAGGGGTTCACAACCTTTTCCTATACATAATGCCAATACACCAATTACTTTCCAATAAATGGCAAAAGCTAGTATAGACTGAAAATCCAACAGAATCAATAGAACATGCAGTAGATTTAACCAAAGAAAATGAGCATATAATATAGAGCAAACCACAGTTAACTCAGTCAATGCACTAGCCAAATACATGACACAAATAAAACTCTTAAAATTTCAAAAGAGTAATGCTATTTCTAGCAAATTGAATTGCTTATTTCTCATCATACTTATTTTAGACAGAATTTACTTACAGGTTTCTTCTTTGCTGCTACAGGGGCCTTCCCAGCAGGTCTTTTGGGAGCCTGTAATCAGTACAAATAATCAAAAACAAACACAATCAGTCGTGCTCCCAAATTCACAAATTCAGTAATAGAACTCGCTCAAATCTATAAGCAGCCAACCCAAGGTCAAATCTTTCAGAAATGCAATAGGCCACGGCCAAATGAACGTTTCAAAAAAAATTCTCGATATGCTTTCGATCCCAAAACCTCATGAACAAGACTAACTTCTACCTTAAAACTCCCCATCTTAATTAAAACCCCTTCCCAACCTCAACTCAAAAATATGAGAGGCAATATTAGCCATATTTTTCGCTAAAACTTCGGTCAAGAAAACGCTATACCCACAAACACCCACCCGCAATCAAGCACACCCATCAACCATTTAACACCAGAAAACCCAGATCCTACTCATTCTAAGGAAACCCACATAAGAACTCGAAAGAAAAACCCAAACCCCCATCCCAGAAAACCAACAAAAACTTTGAAAAAGCAAGAATAACAGCGACAAATGAGAGACCAAAGGGAAACAACTTTGAATTACATCATTATACAGCACAATATCAGTTGTGTGCAAGAAATGGATGAGCTTTTAAGCAAGAAATTGAGACAAACATCGCACCATTGTATAGGAAGAGACGCCCAGACCGTAAACTTGCTGTTCGTGGTGTTTCAGGACAGAAGGCGCTGAATAGCGTAGTGTTTTAGGTTTTTAATATTAATATATATGAGAGACGGGCGGCTTGGGGCAAACCCTAGTTTGTTTCTTGTAATTCTTTTATTTTCGTTTATCGCCTATATTTTTTTTTTTTCCGGATTTTGACACGTAATTTTTATCTCATTCTCATTTTTGGTCCAATAATTATTAAATTTGGTTGTTTTGCCAAAAATAACATAGAAAAAACATGAGGGTAAAATATGATATTTTTACTAGTTTGCGCAGGTAATTGTGTATCTGACTCTGTCCTTTAGTTGTAGGAAAAAGATTAATATTTATTTTGGTTATAAAATCTTATAAAAAATTATAAAATTAGAAAAGATTAATGTCACAATGAATGCATTTATGTGTAAGACTTGTTGGCATCTGAGTGATTAACACAAAAAATCCAAATTGTGCACAGCTCACCCTTTTGGTCTCTGATTATGATATACAAGCTCTGAACAAACTTGAAGGTCATTAAAAGGGAATCTGGTTTCTGTAATGCTAGATGTGCATCTTTTGCCAATGTCCTAAACAATAAAAGGCCGCTGATAATTCTTCAATTGCATTGGTCATTTGATTTATGTAGTTATTATAAATTGCTAACCGAGACATTATTCAACACTGCCAATTGGTCAATCAAGGCAGATTCTTTTTATTTCTTTTCTTATGCAACTCGGGATTTCTGTCCTTTCTGCTCTAGGATTTCTATTCAACTAAGAAGAAAGAAAGTTATGGTAGATAAAATTCTGATTCAATTGGCAACAAATTTTGCAAATAAATATTTTGAATATGTACAATAACTATGATAAAATCATGTCGTGCGAATTGAAAACATTTTCAGGTTCATTGGTACTTGAGTCTACATACTTGGAAAAAGAAAGCTTTCTGGTATTAATTATTTCTTATGAACTGCAAATGGGGCCACCAAAAAAAAAAAAAAAGTAAATAATCCGGATTTTCCAGGTCCAACTTGACCAATGACAAAGAAACAATCTTAATGACAAAAATGGGAATGCATCATGACAAGGATGGAAATCCAAGGAGAAAGAATCCAGCTGCAAGAAGTGCAATTTAATGGATACCAAAGTACAATTAAGAAGACAAACCAATAATAAAAAAAAAAAAAAAAGAGTACAATTCAAAAGATAAACCCAAAAAAAAAAAAAAAAAAGTAATATTCGGAAGAAACAAGTATCTTTTGAGCAAGAGGGAGATTTCTATGTGAACAAAATCAGATTCTGCATTGATTGCAATCAATTTTAATTTTTTGCATTACCAGTGTCTGATTTCTCTACCTTGTCACTTGTAATCCCACTTTCACATGTCAACCTCTGGACACTGGACTGTCAATATAAGGCCGAGCAAGTCCCCATCAATAACCCATGGCATTCCAATTGTTCGGGAATTGGACAAGTAAACTCTTTTGAAAAGGCCAAAAAATGGATTCAGGTTGTCCCGAGCTCAGTTTGAGCCTTAAACCCTGTTATGTCCCACAGAGCATTTCCAACTTACTCAAGGATGTATCCAAGATTCACAACTATTCAGATAGGTTACTGGTGTTGAATGAGTATCTTCAGAAGTATCAAGAAGAACTTTCAAGGCTTAAGGAGTTAAAAAACGAGTTGCCTCAGTGCGCAATGCTTCTAATGGATGGTCAGCTTTCTCTAGCCATTAATTGGGCACTCCTTGCTCTCTCTCTTTCCATTTCTTTGTAGTTTAATACAATAACTTCATATATCATTTAATGGGTGTTTCACATCAATGTCCTTTATTCTTTTGACAATCCTTTTTTTTTTTTTTTGGGCTATAGCTATTGAAAAACTGGCGGAGGAGGTCATGAACATAAAGATTGGAATGCCTGCAACGGAGTCTCCGTCAAAGAAGAGCATTGAAATGCTGAGAATGGAGACCTTTGAAAAGTACTCCAAAGAAAAAAATAATGTCTTCAAGAGACCTCCTTCCCAGCTTCTTGAGTCTAATCATGGTGGCAATCAGCGGTTATCAACAATGTTGGGCACATGTAGGCTCCAGGTATAAGCACATGCACAACCCTTTAATATTAAAAACTCTAAAAATGGTGCAAAAATAGAGCTTGTTCCTTGGTAAAAATAGAATGACAATGTTCAGTTGTAAAAAATTTCCAGCCATGGAAAGCTGGGTTTGGAGAAGATGCTGTTTTGACAGCATCTATGGAAGCTAAAGCCAGAGAACCAGGCAAGCAGATTCAAGCGCTGAATGCTCTGTCAAGTGCTAAATGGGGGAACCAGAGAAAATCCTGGAAACAACCACTCCATGCCAGGTTTGTGGCGGCTGTGGAGCTTCTAGGAGGTCCTGAAGGTCCGCACTGACCAGTTAGATCGACAATTATTTTTTTCTTCTCCTCTTCTAAATTCTCAAGCATTTTAGCTTACCGTCTTTTTTCCCTTTTTTTTTTTTTTTTTAGTTCATAGGTGAATTCAGATTTCAAGTCATGTAACTGAACTTTTTTTTCTTACCGTCTTTTTTTGGTCTGTGAAGGGGCTACACCAAAGCAAATAAAAGAGCTCATGAATATTGAAGGACTCACGATTGATCACATAAAGAGCCATTTGCAGGTAATGGGTTTTGATTTTGAAATGTTTGGCATGCCGCAGTATATGACCAGCATACCTGAGAGATAGACTAAAAGATATTTCACATGAATCAAGCCTATTCTAATTTGCTAAAAACCTGAGCTCTATTTACTTGAAGCATTTGTAATCTGATGTTTTGGTAAATTTTTTTGGTGTTAAGTCCTTGACCACCGGGACACGATTACACATATGTATACACACAATTCTCTCTCATTCTCTCTCTGTATTTTTACCACATTTTGACAAAAGAGATGGTGCATGTACTCTATTTTCAGAAGTACAGGACTCATATGAGAAAGGCACCAGCAGCCAGCAAGGATATTCCAAGTCGCCCGGGCTAGAATCTCAACAATATGACGAGGAACCGAGAAGAAAAAAAGTTTTATTATTTGGATTTTCTTGGATTCAGTCAAATAAGTCCTGTTTAGAAGATTTAGATACAGACTCGTATCAGACTTTACTGTTCATCGTTATGGCCTCGAGGCCGTTTGATATTGAACTAAAGTCCATTTTGAAGACTTTTTTTTGTTCACATCCTTGAGCATGGTAAGCATAACGCTAATGCCTTTGAGACGGAACGTCCTGGCAGTACTAAGATTTAGTTAACTATCTTCTAATGAACTCATGCAGCGTTAAAACGAAACCAAAAATCCAAATTAGAGGTCAATATCTCGTAAAAAAGGAGCCTTAGTTCAAGAACCCAATAGGGGGTTAAGGACTGCTCCACAGAAGAAAACTGCCCCAGAATTTTCTTCCTTGATAGTGAACAAGAATGGATGGTCAGCTACGAGGGTCCGCCCTGCCACAGCACCATCTCATTGTTAGAGCTGTGCTAGCTGCAGCTTCAGTTCCTTCCTCATTAACTTCAATGAAAGACCTGTGGAATATTTCTGATAAAACAGGAGATTGCGGAGAATCAAGCATCTCCGTAAGCTCACCAGCATCTTCAAAAGCTTAGTTCCAGCCCTATTTCCTTCATAGTACTCGAGGCTTCAAATTGAAATGAAAACTTGAAACTGCGAAACCATAAGCGATTAAGTTCCTCTTCTGCCAACTTTGAATTGCAATTTAGTATCACATGATTGGTTTTGAACTTCTCTATCAGATTTTCCAGGCCATCTGTTGCATCGTCGAGAAAGAAATGCCTGGTATCTTGTCAACCTTGGTAGGGGAGTTTCAGGACTTTGTAACCTCCGAAGGATCCATTTAAGTTCCTTTCATATCTTCTCATAGTCATGAAGGGAGCTTGAACAACCTGAACATCAAGAAGGTAGAAGTCTCTGACTTCAGTTTCGGATACATCAAATTCTGTCTCATGATCCTTTGAAGTAAAGGGCGTTCCAAGCACAAGAGCTCTGCCGTTGCCTTGACACCCACGCAGGAGAAGGTCTTTAATGAGTCCTTTGGTTGCATTTTCTGCCCATGAATTAATTTCATTCACCACTTGATGAGCCTTCATGGACACGAAAACATCAAATGTAAGCTCTCATTCGCAAGCACAGGAACATAGAAAAGAAAGATGATTCGGTAATTGGGAAATTCGTTTTCTGACACACACAAAGTTCTCTGACTTATGTCAAAATCACTTCTTCTCCCTCCTATATATGTTATGAAGAAAAAAAAAGAAAGAAGAATTAGATGCAAATGATGAGTGAAACATCACCTTATTCACAAAATCAACTTCCTTGGCTGTGGCACCGTAAACACCTTCCACCACGTCCTTAAATGAGGGCTTCACATGGAAGCTTTGATCAATCCAAGCGCTGTTGACGAATGATATAATTGGACCTTCCTTTGTATCACTTGCGGGAGAGTGTACCAGAGCGACAATCTGCAATGCCAGAGAGTTGAGCTCATTGACACTTTTCAATCCGAGAAAGAAAAGCAGCTTCTCTAATGTAGACCCTTTTGAGTCCACAGCAAGTAGGCTCAACATGGAATGAAATAAAATAGGAGAGAATACGAAATTTTACCCTTTTTGGATCTCTCTCTGCAGAACATGGATTGCCATGTGTAAGCAGAAGCTGGTGTTGAGACTGCCTGAGAGGACCGGACTCCATTGTAGCATCTATTGTATCATAGGCCAATTGTTGTTTCATTTCTCGCTTCCCTTTTGCGTATGTGTGAATGCTCTTTCAAAAGGACATTATTTGTTTGTCCTGACGATGATAATAACAATGACGATAACGACAATAGGGTTAATGACTTGTATAAACAATTTATATACTCTTCGGCCTCCCCTGTATACAAGACGCATTTAGGATAGGCAGATTGCTTTCCCCTGTTAAAAGAGGAACCAAAATTTAATTTTATTTTACAAGAGAGTATTCCATATGTCTCCATCCGGAGAAAAAAAAAAAAGAAACAAAAGGGAATTTCCGTTCTGATGTAACATAATGAAAGGAGTGTTTTTTATGAGCACGTGTACTCATAAAGTATGAGGCAATGCAACCGCTTGGTACATATGGGTACTTCATCAAACGGCAGTTTGGCAGAATGCATGCCAAGGACAAACCCAGATTCATGAAACGGCAAAAACACAAGAAGTACGGAGGAGTCAGTGAAACTCTGTAACAATACAATTGGCCCAAATTGGAGCATAGATAGAAAATACCCATTTGTTGAAGGGCTGAAAGTTCCAATCTTTCGTGTTAGTCCGCCAAGTAGTTGCTGCCACATCTAACAATTTCCATGACATGAAGGCGATCCAAGTGACACTTAGCGAGACCATAATTTCTGGAAACCTCTATTATGAATTATGGTCAGACTTATTGAGTTTGTGACAACAATATTGTAAAATACTGAAACACAATAGCATTATTTTAACCCTTTTTTCTATTAAACTCATATGGCCCTTTATCCCCAAATACATGGATGATCTCATCACATTCCCACTCAATTAAAAGTAGAAAACCAAATCCAAGCAATCCAAGATAGAGCTGAGGAAACCAGGAATGGGTTAAGGACAGCTCCAGCAAAGAAAACCACCCCCGAATTCTCTTCCTTGATTGTGAACGTGAATGGATGATCAACTACAAAGGTTGGAGGGTTCATTCTGCCACTTTGTTATATGAATCGTGGAGCTGTGCTAGCTGCAACTTCGGTTCCCTCCTCATTCACTTCAGTGAAGGACTTGTGGAACATTTATAACAGGACAGGACAAGACATTGTGGAGAATCCACCATCTCTGTAAACTCCCCGACATTCTGGAAAGGAAGTTCCAATCCCAGTTCCTTCATAACACTTGAGACTTCAAATCCAAAAGAAAGCTTGAATCTTGGAATCCGAAAACGATAAAGATCCTCCCACCATAACTTTTCGTCTCCATTTAACGTTGCATGATTGGATTTGAACTCCTGAGAACTTTATAACCGTCGAAAGACCCATAAAAGTTTTTTCCATACCTTTTTATAGTCATGAAAGGAACTTGAACAACTTGGCCATCAAGAAGGTAGAAGTCTCTAATTTCAGTTTTGGAAGCCCTGAATTACAGTGCATTTGCAAGGACAAAGACTGTGTCTTTACCTAGACATGTGGTAGGGGATCTTTGTAAGTCCTTTTTTGCATTTTCTGCCCATGAATTGATTTCAGACACCACTTGGATTAGCCTTCAAAGGAAACTGAAGAGTCAAATATGAGAAACTTCATATTACGAAGCAATTTTTTGCATAGAAAGTTGTCAAATAGGAATGTAAATCATTTTCTTCTATTCAGTCTAATAAGGTTTGGTGGCTTTATCAAAACGACAACTAAATTAAAATTAGAAACACCACCTTATTTGCAAAATCAACCGATTTGATTGTGGCACCATACACATCTTCACGACCTCCACAAAAAAGAAGTCTTCAAGTGGGAGCTTTGATCGATCCAAGCACTATTGACGAACGATACAGTTGGAACTCCCGTGCCATCATTTGCCAGCGAAAATACCAACTCAGCAACCTTTGAAGCCAGAGAGTTAAGCTCGTTGTTAATTTTATATCCAAGAAAGAAAAGCAGATGTTCTAAAGTAGACGTTTGAGCCCACAGCAGTTTTCAATCCAAGCTCTAAACATTTTGTTGAAAAATAGTATAATATAATAGTATAACATTTTAGTACGCATTCTTCATGATTTTTAATTTATAAGAATTTCAATTACTATCACTAGAAAAACTCAATAGTTAAAAGAAAGATTGATTCCAAATTCATATGAAACCAACAACCTAATGTATTGTCAAGAACATGGCAGCAATGGTTTGAAGATATATCTAAGATAGAGAAATGAAACCAACATATTTATTTGACGCATCATAAAAGATGCTGACATTATAAGCTCAGAGCCATAGACCAATGCATAATTCCTTTAATCCTGTATTCTAAACTTTATAATGGATTGAAATAACAAAAAAAATGGAAATTAAATAGCCCCATCCTTGATTCATACTTGGATTATACCATCCATAAGAAGACGGATGCATATAATTGAGGGTAGATTAAATTGGAAAACTAGCAAAGAAAAGGGCATTGAAAAGCTGCTGGTTGTCAAACCGAAATTCAGTGCATGGCGGAAGGAAGATCTGGAGCCCCAGTTGAGGTGCGTTGCTCGGCTCATTTTCCTCGTCTTTTTAGTTACTGCAATCACAAACATTGTTTGCAAGCTGTGAGTGTGAGATATGAGAAGGCGGAGAAATGTCCAGATGTTTTCAGAGGAGAGATACTAAGAGAGTGGACGCGAGACAAATGCAAGTCTACACATCCCACATTTGTGATTGGTCATTGCATATTTTTAAAATTTTTATGTATAATCGTAAATAATAATAACAACCATAAACATTCAACAAATGGTCATGACAATGTGGATCTGCATCTGTTCTAGCATCCCTTTGACCCGCGTCCACGTATTGATGTGTTTTTTTTTACAGTCTCTCTTCTAGGAAAATTCGTTCGGAGTTCCTATCATGGCCTCGCTGCCAGAAAGTCCAAATTCACTCTTATTTAATTCATTTTGGTAGAAGATTATTATATTGTATCAATCAAGGACATAGCCTTTCACTCTTAGCTTGGTGTCTATAAATAGAGACATGTAATCCAGGGACAACTTGCAGCAGGGAAAAAAATATGGCTTCTTTTCTGTGGACTGCAAGCTTAAGTCTGCTACTTATGGCCTATGGAACAAGGAGTGCTCCACCGAGGAAGCCAGTAGACGTACCTTTCGGCCGAAACTACGTGCCTACATGGGCTTTCGACCACATCAAGTACTTCAATGGAGGTTCTGAGATTCAGCTTCTGCTCGACAAACACTCGGGTTTCTGATTCTCTACTACCCATTTTCAATTTCCAGTGAACATCTTAATTAGTACTGGTTTGGCTAATTTGTATCATCATGCATTCCGATTGATACAGGTACTGGCTTTCAATCCAAAGGCTCTTACTTGTTCGGCCACTTTAGTATGCACATAAGGATGGTTCCAGGGGACTCTGCTGGAACCGTGACTACTTTCTATGTAAGTTTGGCTGCTCGCTTTTACAGATTGTTAATTCAAAATTGTGAATGTGAATCAGAACAATCTTTCAGGATATTTTTGGGTAATGAGAATCAATCTGTTATATATACATATATATATGCAATGGATGAATGCAATGCAGTTGTCTTCACAAAACAATGAGCATGATGAGATAGACCTCGAGTTCTTGGGAAACAGAACGGGGCAGCCCTACATCTTGCAGACTAATGTCTACACAGGAGGAAAGGGAGACAGAGAGCAGAGGATTTATCTGTGGTTTGATCCCACCAAAGCATACCACTCCTACTCAGTACTGTGGAACATTTACCAAATTGTGTAAGCCCCAAATACGCAATTGAGCAAATTGGAACTTTGATTTTTATTTTCAATTTTTCTGTAAGATAGTCAAGTTTTATCAAATAAATAAGATTTACGGTGGAAAAACTAAGCATGACAAGATTGTCTATCTAGTGACACCATGTTTCGCTAAGCCATTGGCCACTAAAATTTAGATCTATCTTATAACATTCTAGTTTCATCTAGTAATCTTTATCTCACAATAACAATTGTTTCCTCTTGCTTTTGTTACCTGTGGACGGTTGCAGATTCTTCGTGGACAATGTACCAATCAGGGTGTTCAAGAACAGCAAAGACTTGGGGGTGAAGTATCCCTTCAAACAACCAATGAAGATTTACTCAAGCCTGTGGAACGCAGATGACTGGGCCACCCGGGGTGGCTTGGAGAAGACGGATTGGACCAAGGCCCCCTTTATAGCCTCCTACAAGGGATTTCACATAGATGGCTGCGAGGCATCGGTGAATGAAAAATTCTGTGCTACACAAGGCAAGCGCTGGTGGGATCAGAGAGAATTCCAGGACCTTGATGCTGCTCAATACAGGAGACTAAGATGGGTTCGCAGCAAATATACAATCTACAACTACTGCACTGATCGTGTCCGATTTCCTGCTCGCCATCCTGAATGCAAGCGTGACCGTGACATTTAACTCCTTCGTTGGCTTCGCATTCAGATTATGTTAGATTATAGCAAAACCAGTTAATATATGAATTTGAGCTACTTTTTGTCTACCCCTTTTGTCTGTGTGGTCATGTATCCCCAAATGTCACGCAGGGGTAGTATAAAATAAATGGATGATTTTACGAATTTTTTTTTTGTCTGTCACCATCATGCCACATGCCTACCGCTGAACCTACAAATAATAATAGTAAGGTTTGCAGTCACCCATTAGAAGAAATTAGGTTCTGAGAGGTAAATGCAATGCGCAATTGGGCCTGCTTAGATTCCCGTCCAAGCTCGTCTGTCTAACTCGCGTTTAATTGATGCACCTCAATTTTCGAGACACTGGGGTAAGTAAAATAAATCCACACAGGCTTCCGCATGTGCTCTTGTGCTCGGAAAACGATCCACAGGTTGTGTTCAAAGTGGCGTTGGGGGTGTGCACAGACTGGAAATTAAAGATCGATCCAAGATATTTTTATATTATGTCTGCTATCACAACTTCCACTTCAATTAGATACAAATCAATTATCACCCTCGAAGCTGTCCGCTGACGCCCCTTTCCACACGCAGGAGACCGTCAAAGCTTCCATATCCCAATGGGGTGCATCTTGTATCAAACATGGAACGTTTAGATGCATGGAAAGATGAACCCAAAACGACAAAAGTGCTTAATTGTTAGACCAGCAAACGGAATAATAATAGTAGAAACGACAAATGTTTTTAGGTAAGATGTACAGCTGTGCAAATCCTTGCAGCAGAGAATGCAGGCAGAATGAGTTCAAGTAGATCTGAATGATAATAAAACATATCTCATCTGCAATAATGTTATCTGATAAAAGATTTTTTATTTTTATTTCTGGAGTCATTTGATTAAAGATTATTTTTCAGAACCAGGAAGCCATGCAAACGTCCTGGCAACGTGAGAGCACATGGATGTGATGCATTGCTGACCCGCCCCTCGTCTCATGCCAGACACTCTGATACCCTAAAAATGACAAGACATATCTTATTATCTTATAAGGGTGGTCGTCTATTCTTAGTGTGGTCCTTGAGAGAGACCGTGCTTGAGTCCTGGACCATGATTTTTTTTTTTTTTTTGGCTCTTACCTAAACTTTGTTTTACTTACAAAATAAAAGTACAATCGGCAACCAAACCAACGCTGCGTTAATTCACATTCACATGCATCCCCGATAAAACAAACCAGCGTATCTAACCCTATGGCCTCCGTGCGTACAGAGGTAAATTCCCTGTAAATCAAATGGAACCTTCTCTCAATACTTTATTCTTATTTATATTTTTGGGTTTTGATTTGGGTGGCAGGCTCACACATGACTTTCCCAGTCTATTCTGTCTAATTGGCTCAGAGCCCAATCAGTCATATGGGCCTTTTGTTCTTGGGTCCCTTAATTTTCAAGAATCAAGACAGTAAAGCCATGCATTCTCACCAGGGCAGATTCATTATCTTCAGCCTCTGGAAGACAATAAAAGTGAGACTAAACTCGTTGCAAAAAGTAGCAAAATCGTATGCTTTCCACACTCCAATGGGCACCAAAATCTACTAAAAAATCCACAAAATTTCCAACTGTACCAGAAAAAAAATCCTACCTTCAAGGAGTAAACAACGTTAAGCAGTTCCGCTATATAGGAATTCATTAAAATTTGGAAATTGTCTCAAAGTCTTTCCCTTCTAACAGGTGTCAGCAAAGCATAGATTCGCCACCGACGATATCCACAAGAAGAAGGTTGCCCCCACATGCAAGCTTTCAGGATTCGGCTGTTGTATTGATGACAAATATAAGGAACAGACTTTACAATTTGGAGAGAGATTTGGGCAATATCTTTATTTATTTTTTAAATTAATTGGCTATAACTCGAAACATTTAATTTTAAAAACGACCTTAATTCTAATAAATTATAGTTTATTGGTTAGATAAGACCCTTTTGATCTAAGTTTTATGTCCAAATGTGAGTTTTTAGGATTATTGACGTTCCCCATCTATTCTCCTTATTGGACGTCTTGGTTCAATGCCTAGTACGTCTTGGTCTCTTTCAATTTTGGGCTGATTCAAACAAATCCTCCTAAACTTTGTCATCAAAGCCACTGTATTCCTTCACTAAAACTTCATTTTGCACTTTTTTCCCTTGCCGAAGAATAAAATTTTGACGGTAATGAAAATCAAAGTATGAAGAAACGTAAAGGAAATTTTCGTAAAATTATTTTCACGTAATCAACATTAACTAAATGCTTACTATCAAGCTTTGATGAAATAAAAACGCTTTTGTTGGCAAGCATTGAGTTTATTTTTCTAATTATTAAGCATAAATCAAACGTTTCACGGCCTTGGTTGATGATGGCCGCGGGCCCGTTGTGGAAAATCAGAGAGTTGAGCCTCTTGTACACAAACGGATACGCAATTTTCCGCAATCTTGAGCCCAATCATTTATGAAATTAAACAAAATCAACTCAAAAAATAAATAAATAACACCTCCTAATTAAAAGTCTAAAAACACTCATTTTAGAGTTCGGCCGTTTAAATCCTGGAAAAAGGGTCGTGAAATTTATTTAAAAAAAAAAAAAAAAACAGAGAGATTCATGGTTCCTATAATTTAGGACCCAATGAAACTCTCCATGAGGTAAAAAAAAAAAATGTCTGGCTACAGCTGGGACATCATCAATTTTCTTGCAAAGGAGAAGGTGGTAACTTCGTAATGTCTACAAGCTCGTTGGTCATGCATCATGCCATTGAGACTCAAATTCTACTCCACTCTTTCAATCTACAAGCTTACAAGGTGGCAGGCAGGCAATCTTTAATAAGCCATTCTAACCAAGGACTGATGCGAAAGTGAAAGGCATTTCAGATTGTAACCACTAGAAAATAATTGACACTGGTAAGCAAGGCCTTGAAAACTAACAGAACCATATTTTATTCCAGATGATGTCACATCGTAAGGACTCATGTGCTTGCTCTTACTGACAATTGCATGTCACAACTGATAAAGGAGAATATGACAAGGAAATTTAAAAAAAAAAAAAAAACCATGTCCTAAGGGATTATTGGACAATTGTACATTTATAGATAGCTAGTGGGGTTTACTCAAGGAGAGCTTTTTGTTGAAGATGAAGGAGCAGGAGGGATTCCAGGGATGAGAGGCGGAAGAGGTATGATAGGGTATGGAGGCAGTGGAAATGGAAAGGCAGGCGGCGGTGGTGGATGGGTGAGGCCAGGAATTGGTGGCAGAGGAATCAATGGTGACGGAGGAGGCTGAAAAGGGAATGGAGGAAGTAGTGGGGGTGGCTGAAAAGGGAATGGAGGAAGTAGTGGGGGAAATAGTGGAGGTGGCTGAAAAGGGTTTGGTGGTAAATATGGTGGTGTCGGCCAAAAAGTCTCGGGATTCACACCTTTCTGATCTGATAACTTTCTGCTCGCAGAAAACTCTGCAGGTTTTGTTTTTCTGTCCTTTCCAGGAAAGGGCGGAAAGGGTGGAAGAACTGGTAATTCTGGAAGAGGTGGAAGTGAAGGGAGTGGAGGTAATGGTGGCAACCGTGGAAACGTTGGAGGAAAATCAGGTGTTTTGGGGTCCTGAAGTGGAGTTGGAAATGTTGGGTTGTCAAAACCAGGTACAGAACTCGTAGAAGTTTTCTTGGCATTGAATTCCCTGGAATTCAGGATACTTGGTTTTTGATTGCAAAGGTATGGTTGCTTTTGGGGCTTGAAAGAAAATAACCCGGCTGAGAAAATGTCTGTTCCTTCCCTTCTTGACTTAAGATGGAGGGATGATGAAGTCGCTGTTGATGCCACTGCACAATGAGTTCCACCGTTGCTTAGCAACACCACTGAACATGTCTTGATTTTTTGTACATATTTGCTAACTGCGAATGGTAAATGAACTTGGAATACTCCATGCTTATCTGTTTTCACCTTTTTATGAAAGCTTTGCCTGGATTTCTCATCTTGGCATTCTAATGAAGCAATTGCACCTGCAGACAGGGTCCCAAACAGCTTCCAACTTCAATATGCACGGAAGAGAGAAAAAAACAAAAATTATAGGAAAAAAAAATGGAAAAATGATTGAGGGTGTTATTTAAATGCACCTCGAATGAAACGATGCTTCTTCGTGAAGACCTGCTCGAAACATGTGTCACAAGAGACGGTACCCATAACAACTGCAGAAGGAAGGTTCCCTGCTTTGGATAAGCTATTTAATGTGGAAGTAAGAAACAGAATGATGAAAAACCAAGGCATTTTTGGGTGTTTTTTTTTATCTGTCTCTGAAATGCTGCCAAACTCTTTGGTGGAGACTGAGACTTAAATCATATCAGCTTTTGTGTTAATCGGCCAGAGCTTGCACTTATTTTCTTCTAGCTGTTGTTTGGGTATAAATAGTGGCCTTATCAACTCTTATGGCCTGACCCACCAAAACCCTCTCACGTTTTTCACGCAAAAACCAGTCAGCTGTAAACCAGAGGCAGTGAATGTGGGGTTATTTCCTATGACCAAACAGCAAAAGGAAGGTAAACTTTGGTCTAGAAAATAAGCCCCTGATGTCCTCTAGCAGCCTCTTTTTTTCCACTTACACTTACGAGCTCGTTCCTTTGCCGGTGTAGAATCACTAAGGGAGGATGATTGGGTTCCTGTTACTTCACGAGGCATGCAGGGTGGCCACAAATCCCACGTACTACTGATGTCAGCTAATGAAATGGAATTTTAGTCGGAATGTTGTTCGTTTTGTGGGCTATAGCTGCTCAGAATTGGACAAAAATGTCCATTTGGGTCATGTGGTTATGTTGCCAGTGATAAAGAGTCCCTATTTGTCCATCTTCTCTGTGACCATGATGCATCCTGTCATCAGCCACCAAAAATCAATCTAAATTTTAGACAACCTCATTGGAAATTAAAACCTGATTGATACCCGTCCCATGCACTCGTCCCTTGACCATGACACCTTCGGTGGTGGTGGGAGTCCATCCTCAACCAGTGAACAAGACAGCCCTCCTATTAGATGACAATACATACGTGGCCCGAATACGAATTGTGAGTGTGAAATGTCAGATGTTAGCGTCCAAGATTCGAAGTCCAGAAGCCATCTCTCTTCACGGGTGCCTTTTGAAACTAAACACGTCACATTTTGTCCAAATCTTCACGGACTAAAACGGGGGAGGCTCATTGATTAGATGCTATTGTGATTCTGACAGTTATAATTAAACATCTTATACGAGGAAGAAGAGCACACTCCAAAATGAAAGACTGAAAGAAATGTGAAAGTTTGCTCCAACATAACTCATCTTTATGTGTTTTTCTTTTTTTTTTTTTTCGTCTATTAAGAAATCCTTAAGGTTATAAGTTATGCAATGCGAAAAAATTTCTAATTTTCATAAATCTAATTCTTCCTTTTCAGGATTAGAGTCTAAAATTTTTAAAATTTAAATTCAAGTTCTAACCAATGAGATGTTACATATAAATCATGCATTTCCTTTTATCATCTAGAAAATTGTAGCACACAAAACCAATGATATCCATCAGGCAAAAGATACAACACTGACCCAGAAGGCCCTCCAAAGGTAATCCGAAAAGGCCTAGCCTCAACCCAAATCCACTTCATAAAAGCCCCTGCCAATGAGACTAGTGCTCCGGTAAGATCATGCGAGAAAAGTACTAATTATACAGGTACAAGAAAAAAGTACTAATTATTATAATAATTTCTTATATAAATTCATTTCTATTTGTTTTAATATTCGCTAAAATTTGTTAGTGAGAAGCAATATCTATACTAGCTTACAAATTATACGATAGCCTTTAAAAGCATTTGAAAGTTACATTCTTTTAGTTAATACTAATTATTAAATAACCGGTATTTTTGCATAAATTTTTCAGAATGAAAATTAATTTAAAAAATTGATGGGTCAATGTCAAGTAAACTAGCTCGGTTGACACCAGGTCAATGGCCTGCCCAATTTTTTTCGATTTGGGGTGTGGAAAACAAGATGATATGTATGTTCATACGCATAATTCAGGTGAAACAAGGTGCTATAAGGAGAAGGAAAGTTGTGAAATTCACGCTGAAAAAAAAAAAAAAAGAAAAAACACTCAAGATAGTATGATATGCAAACCTAAATGTGATGTAAAGTAGCATATCCTATTTTACTACCTTGTAGATTTTCTTGTAACCATCATCACCTTGCACTTTCTGGAAACGGTCCCCATTCACCTTTTCTATTGATCTTCTCAATAGAATCACCAACTGATGCAGTTCCATGCCTGCAGACTTATTTGCTGGGGTCATAACCTGCAGTTGCTCTCCAAAATACATTGCCAATAAAATATTCTGGCATTGGGAACTTTATTTTGGTTGTCCCAGAAAGTGTGACATGTGTCAGGACACCTGCGCCTCCAAGTAGGCAGCACCCTGGTCCTTGCAATCAATGAAATTCATATCTTCGCTGATCCTTCCAGCTAGAGGGTAAAAGCAAGTCAAGGCATTTGTGAGCAAGTATTTTAGAACGGACAATCTATCTTCAATCCTAGGATGGTCATCGCTTGCATGTTAAACATCATGAACTGGAAGTAAATCACAAGACCAAGCAGGTGGTCCAAAAGAGCAAGCTTGAAGGTTCTTCAGTGATTCAGCATTGGTGAAGATGGTTTGATGGTTTCTTCTGAAAATCAATGAATTAAGAATGCTTGTCAAGCATAGAGAAATCCCATTTTAGATGTTGAAAGCAGTTGAGTGCCTGATGTCACATGTGAAGTTGTCCGCACCTTCAAATGCCTCTGTTAAAAAAAAAAAACAGAGATAGAGATGTTATCACTGGGAAAAAAAAGAACAGGAAACGTCCAAGATCCATTTTGAGAAGTCAATGAATTAAGCAACCTTAACAAGTATATTATCTCCGGATGGAACACCATGCTAAATGATGATAAAATAACGAGTTGACTGTCCAACAATAAAAAAATTAAATATACCAACCATATATTTTTTCTATGTATTACACAATATAGTCAAAAACTATTCCTCAAGGAAATTCTAGCCCGTGCATATAAAAGAGAAGAAAGAACAGAGGTCCTGGTACAGATCAAGCTTAAGTTAAATTCAAATGGTACAGAGGGAACACATAATCAGTCAACAAACCTCAATTTATATTGAACAAGGAACAGTAACCGTATGATAAACAGATTTAAAAGAAAAGAAACTATTGCAGTCAACACTCAACAGGGCCAAAAATTAAGAATGACATTCAATAATCAAATTTTTTTAAAGAAAAGAAAAGGACTGGCTTTCCATAGAAACGAACACATTAGTAACCACAGATGGAACTATAAATACACTGCTTTACAAAACTTTTGATGCCTCTTTTTGGCACTCAAACAAGTGATTCAACAACACAGAAGAAAGCCAATCATTTCTCAATTTATAAATTAATGGCCTAGATACAAGAAATTATTTTGACTAGCAAACATTTTTCTATGCAAATTTAGGGGGAAATAGAAAAAATTGCTCGGCCCTACCTCACTTTGAAAGAAAAGAGATCCCAAGCACCATATCTCTTGCCTTTCCGCACCAACGGATGACTCATTGAATTGCATGCCTATCAAATGATGCCACAATTTCTCCTCGATGAATGATGCACCATATATGGGTCCAAACCATTTCCCTTATCATCCCAACAAAATTGAATATCTGCTCAAAGACACCTTCACTTGCATTGCCTGGTGTGTCCATGCACTAAAACTGCCTCAAAAAGAAAGTCAGTTTAAGTAAATTTCCATATTGGCAAGTGACAAAGATACTCATAAGAAGACCAGGTTCAGTGGGTCTGGTAGTGCTGAGTGCACAAAGATCTTATTCACAAAAGCTCAATACCATAAAATGTAACAAGTTGCTTGACGTGATTTTGCCAGGCGGAAACATTTTGCCCATCAACTGTTTCCCAGTCAACAACAATGGATGCCGGTTGCTCCCACCAATCATCAAGCTGCTGTAACAAAGTTGAACTTCAGAAGTTTTGACAATAAAAAATTCCAAAACAGAGTTAACTAACAATCATACAATATTTACAAGTTGAGCAATGTACCCTTTTACCACCGTGAAGTTTGTGAATATGAACTCAACACACATGAAGATAGAGACAATAAAAGACTTACAGCAAGCTTGCACTTGGATATGTGGATTCATATACCAAAACAATTAAGTTTGAATATATTGAGTTTTGTTTTGGCTACAAAAACTGTGCACCATTCAGCTAGTAAAGAACGTGTCGGGTGGCTGACAATTAAAGAGATGGTGCATTATTCTTCACTTAATTTGCCACATAGACACAACTGGGCTTCATTTTCCAAAAGTTTTTTTCATCATTTTCTCTGTTTTTACTTTGTGAGAGGCTGGTGCCAGGCCATGATCTAAGAGCAAAGATTGGATACTCAATGAAGGTACAGATTCAAATTTCTAAGGTAATCTAGCTCAGGAAATTGAATTTGTGTCATTCACATGTTCCAGGCATTTCTGAGCATTTAGAACTGCAGTTTTCAGTTCAGGCATCCATTTCTCTATGACAATTTTCTCTTGCTTGGAAGCCAAATTCAAACAGTAAGTGACTACTAAGAGCATCAATCCCAGCGATGGCTATAACTTGCACATGTGTGCAGATGATAGGAGAGAGAGAAATGGACTGACAAAGACATCTATAAACACATTCTTGACATGCAGGCCTTTATTGAGCCAGATTGAAGTGCGACACTCTGGGCTAAAACATCCCTTGTATGAATTTGAAGGCATTACATTGGCATCACGACTCAGAGAGAGTAGAAAGAATGCCAATGACTTAGAAGTTTGTGCCACTAAACAATTAAAGAGAGGTTTTCAGTATTTATGAAGGGGAGCACCCAGCTTTGATTTTCTTGAAACATTATGCTCAAAAACAGAAAATCTCATTGGATATTACATGCTCAAAGCATAAAAAAATGCATGCATTTAACTTTACCTTTCATATTCTTGTTCAGCACGGTACGCATGGTTCAACAATGCATGACCGCTTTCAACAAGATCCTGCTTTATATGGACCAAATTGACTGCCTTTGTCAAGTCCTTGAGCACACTAGCCTCAAAACCACAAAGTTTCAAACAGAACTCCAAGGACTCTAAAACTGATGCCAAGCCAGCATCTGAACCATTCAAATCTATTGTATATTATAAGTCAGTTTGGATAATATAAATTCAAAATTAAAAAGAATTGCCATCAAAAAGCAAGTTAGATTTTGTCCTCATTATCCAAAAGCAAATAATAGATTGAGGCACCTTTGAATATCAGAGTGATTGTCTCCACATTTCATCTTGTTTAAATTAATTCTAAAATGTCCCAGACATAATCAAAGACATAAAAATCACACAAGAGAAACCCTGGCAAAGCCTTGAATATACCTAGCACAGGCAATACCGTCCACTAATGAAAACATATGGAGTTTATTCTTTAGTAGGCACTAGATAAACAGTCTTATTAAGTGAAGTAAACCCACGACTGCATATTACTGGCCCATGCGAAACGCTATATGCTGTCACAAGTCATTGATACACTATTAGCAAAAGCATAAAGATTATATCATATTATAAATAAATCTGGCTTTTTACCCAAATAGATTTTCGTCATACAGAACTCTATGCATAGGACAACCAGTTTGGTAACTGCCAAATTCTGTGTCATTCTTCCAGCTTGCCAAATGAAACTAGGTTGCAAACATTTTGCACCTAGAATTACCTTTTCCTGGAAGCTGGAGAAATAAATATGTTTAAGCACAATTATCTCACCTAATACCTGGCTCAAAAGAAGATACCCTTGCCTCTTATCTAAATGCAAGCAAATGGGGAACCCTTTCCATTTTCATTAGGGTAATTGCAAAAAGCCTGGTTTTACGCAACTATTGATAGCAGCCAGTTAATGCAAAAATGCAGAAGGATAAGGCAATATTCAATTATCCCTACCATGACACCATGTTGAATAAAAAATCAATAGATCAGGATTGCAATTACAATTCCTTGCTGTCAGTACAAGCCACTAGTGAATTAGGATCATAAAAACAAAGGTTACACTACTGCAGTTTCTACAAACCTGAAGAGTTGCAGCAAGCATATAAAGGCTATTATCCAGACTTTGAGAGAAAGCATTAACATCTTTATCAATGTAATCTTTTGCATTGTTTGCAATGTCCACAACAACAGCACAAGCCAGAATAATAGTACCTGATGTGTACTCCCTAGCTGCCAATGGCTGCTGATGCCGGAACGCAGCTGCATTCTACAAGGTAAATGAAATAGCTTATAATTGTAAGCATCCTCCACTAAATCTATTGGCAAGCTTATAACTGTCAGCATTAATCTGTGGCTGGCTGTAATTCATTCATGTTTATGTTGACTCAAAACAATATTAAAATAAGAGAACTGTGATGGTATCAATGTGGGATAACACTTCACAGTGCCCAGTGCATACATCCACAGCAATGAAAATTACCTGAAACATGAGCATTTGGCAAAGCAAACTCTAAGGATCTAATAGTATGATTAGTGTGTGTGTGAGAAAGAGATGGAGAGATGGAGAGATGGAAATGTGGCTCTTTTTTCTTTTGACTAGATGAAAGACAAATGAGCAGAATCCTGAGGATCTATTTTTCATTTAATTCTCTACAATTAAAAGCAACAGCACATCAACTCCCTGCTGTATGATCCTGTCCATCAGCCAATTGAATAAGTCAACTCAACTTGATAGAGCAGGTGGAGACCACGTGCTATGATCAATGACTTTTCAGTACCTTGTGTGTCAAGAATCACAAATGTACAAAAAGGAGGATGCAATTGGTTCACTCTATGTAACTAGTCACATTGAGACCGGATACAGAGAAGGGGACACATTACCAACTCAGCCTCCAATAGAGAGGTGTATATGGCTTCAAGTTCAGATCTGCATTCATCAAACTCTTCAATCTTCTTCCCCTTCTTTCTCAAAGTATCCCCAGCCTCTTTCTTTCTGCACACAATCTATTCAAACGTTGGATTTCAGACATCAGTGTATTCAAACTCGCCCTCAATCCAGCAGCTTCTCTCTCCTTGGCCCAAACTTCCAACTCGACAGAGAAAGTGGCAAGTTTACTAATTTTGAGAACATATTCTATACTGTAATTGCCAATGCAAACCCGGAACCTTAAATAAAAAGAAAAAGCGATATAAGGTATGCAACAACCATGCCAAGAATAATTTATGACCATTTTACTGTAGAGCCAAATATCTCTTGCACGTAAAAACCTGAATCTTTCCTCTTTTGAGGATGAGAACCAATTGGCTAAATATCATGACAGAATAACAAGATAGCAAGAGAAATCTATAATCATTTTGATAGGAGTTGATTGTCAGAAAATTCTTGATTCTATCAACTGAAAAAACACATAGCCAATTCTTAACAATGCCTAGGAAGGAGATTCATGATCCTTTAAATCTATTAACCACATTTGAAACAAGACAGAGCCAGAACACATAACATGTGGCAATAAGGCAACCAGAAAACTACCATTGCAAATCCAAATTTATTGGACCACTGCACTTCAAGCAAGTAAAGAAATGCACAATGAATAGTCAACATGCACAAATCAAACGTTCAGAACATGCAAAAACTGCAAAGCAAAAGGGCATAAACATGCAAGCATCTCCTTTGTGAGAATATTGGTGTTTGGTAACCGCAAAGACAGAAAGTTACCTCAAACTGCTTGAGACTGCCCATGCTCTGGGATCTGACTCCAACACCAAGTGAGACAGAAATTGCATCACCACTTCCATGCAATCGTTTAGGAAGCTTTTGACACAAGTCCCTAGCTTCGGCAGCTTTGTTAAGCACACTTTTGGTAGCCAAAAATTGCTGAACATGGGCTTCTGTGGACCACAAGGTAAACAAGGTGTTTTCAATAAAAGAGTCTGAAAAAGATGCTATTAAGTTTTAAACTTACAAGAACACAAATTAAGGAAAATATAAAATGCAAAGCACCCACTTATATACCTGTCTTTCAAGAATTTGATTTTGTGTTCCTCCAGAAGGTATGTCTATTCCAATCTTTCCATTCCCATAAAGTTTATGGTGCAAAAGTAAGCTTGCATCAGGAGAAGAAACATTCATTACTCTGTTGTTTTCATATTTGTGCCTGTTAGAGAATTTCAAATTTGCAATCCGACACAAGTATATCAATAGTAGTAAAGCAACAAGAATAGGAAACATACAGATATTCAAATTAGAAAAGTTAGTAGTAGTAGTAGTAGTAGTAGCTCTTCAAATCTAGTAGAACCAACATAAATCACTGGAAAACATGATCATACTTTTAAGGCTTCTGCATCAGCTCTAACATCAATTTTCTCCATTTCTCTAGTGATCAGAGATTTCAGCCATAGAGTGTGTGTCGTTATGTTGAGAACCTAGGGATGACCGTTCTAACCTCATCAGACACTTTCCCATCAAAACCAATGCCCAAGTTTGCTGCTTCTACCTGGATACCACTTCCCTCGTACGCTGGGAATGAGTTGTGTAAATTCTCTATCACATGAAGGGCAAAAGATTCAAATGCTTTGCAGATGTTTCTTTCCTGGGTCGCTTCAATAAGAATGAAGTCGTCTGCAGATTTTGTGCCCTAATCAGCCGGTTGCACCACCACCGAGGTGGAAGAGCTCTGCATTGTAGTAGAATACCCTAGGGTTTTCAAACTCGCAGCTTCCACAGCATTTTCCGAGTACGAGTGTCCCCATAACTAACCAAACGGAAATTATAGAGAATAAGCCCTGAATTGGGCAGTTAAAGCTAGGGTTTTAGGCCCAAAAACAATGCCCCGATGTTCAAATCTGAAAAAAGATTTGTCATGTTTCGGTTCTTAACTATTTTTATATTCAAATTTATTTTCTTTAAAAGAAATATCAAAAATGCCGAAAAAAAGAGTGTAAAAAAAAAAAAAAAGCCTTTTTATATTGAAACCTGCAAATTATCTTTTCTATTTTTCTTTCACATTTTCTTGGCTGCCAAACAAACCTCGACAAAGTCGCTAAAATTAAATTCCTATCACGACACTACACAAGAAAGAAAAACCTCAAAGTCCCACAATGAAAATCTTTCAAATCACATTTTTTTAAGGAAAAAAATAAAAGAAAACCCCATAGAAAGAGAAAAAAAAAAAAAGATTTTAACCAGAAAAGCAACAGTACGGAAATTGACCCTCCAACAAACTTAAAAAAAAACAAAAAGCAAAATAAAAAGACAAAATCAGGAAGGAGAACATTGACTCATCGAGAGACAGAAGAAAAGAATAAAAGATTGGCAGAATGACAAATCTTTCTGCAAATACGAAGCAACATACAGCAGAAATCAAAAAAAAAAAAAAAAAAAAGAATGGACCTTCAAATCAATAAAATATTATTCTTTCTGTTTAAAAACAACCCAAAAAAAAAAAAAAAAAAGGAAAACCTCATGAGATCGAACGATAACTCCTTGCAAAGAGGAGAGGGCAAAGAGAAAAGACGATTGCAAGGTGGATTTTTCTTTTCTTTTTTTTTGGTTGGAGGGGGACTGGTGAATGGCTAACGTTGGAGAAGAACTCCCTTCTTTTATAACGATGTTTTGTGAGCGGGAACGTCCATTTGACCGTTACGAGTCCAGGACTCCCTGCTGGAGACGGAGAACTGAATTTACTTGAATACCCCTCCCTCCCTGGTTTTAGAGATTCTAAAATTTTGAATGCAATTCCAACCACAAAGTTCGGCTTACGGAACTACTCAATTTTGTGGTTTGGTTCCTAATTAAAAAAAAAAAAAAAAGAAAAAGAAAAAGGTCATTTGTTATGATATTAATGATTATGAGTGAGTTTGAACTTTTATAGAGAGGTTTAGTAAAATTAAATTCATTTTAAAATTGTAAAATTCTACTGCTTTTTCATTCTTATGAATTAAAAAAAAAAAAAAAAAAAAGGTAAGCTTGTAGGGTAGATTGTGCTGCATTTATGAAAAATGAAAAAAAAAAAAAAAAACATGAGGAGGTCCGCGGGGTTGTAATTACCAATTACAAGATTTCTCCTTCCAAAAAAAAAAAAAAAATTACAAAATTTCTTACAAACAAAGAATATTTCATGAAATTTATTTTTCCATAAATTTAATATAGCAGTCCACCTCATTGTATTTTCTCGATAAGATTATGGAGCATTACCTTAATTTTTTCATTTTCACTTACTTAAAAAAAAAAAAAATACTTTGTTCCATGAACCAAGGAAAGATATTCATCCTTGGCTTTAAAATATAAGACATTAATACAAATGTAATTGTTTATGAAAAAAATAAATATTAAAATTTTTATAAATAATATTTAGAGATTCAAAATTAATTAATTATTAAATTTTAATATTTTAAAAAATTAATTTTTTTATTCATCATAATATCTAATTAAAAATCATTACAATATTAATATTCAATATAAAAAAAAAAAAAGAGAAACAAAATATAAAGCTGTGAATCAACTTTAACAGTTGCGGTGTTCAGGGAGAACGCGAACGTGTTCACACAAAATGAAAAAAAATACCCCTAATTGATCCGTTTTAATATTCAACAAAAATTTGTTAAAAATGATCTTTTTATTTTTGAAAAAAGAGTTAAAGTTGATTTATTAGTAGATATAAGTGCACAATAAATAGTCTTTAAAACGTTATTCTGACATTATAATTAATATTAATAAATATATATATATATATATATATATTTAAATACAAAAATTATGAATATAAATGTGGAACAGCGTGAGGAAATATATTTATTGTCAAATTCTTGTCTTAAAAGCTCAGAAAATATCCGATTTTCGAAGCGTCTATTCTTTCTCTTCCTCTTTCTCTTTCTCTCTCTCTAAATTAAAATACCGAATTTCAGGGGTTTCTCACCCGAAAGAAAAGGAAAAAATCGGGCTTTTTAAAATCTTCTTCTCCTCTACAATCATCTGTTTCTCTTTCCGGGTACTTTTTTTTTTTTTTTGGAAATATTGCTTCAAAACTTGGTCAATTCAAATGGGTCTCTTTGGTTTCAATGATCCACGTGCCTTTCTGGGTTGATCTTATTTTCTTCCATTGACTTTTCTCGCTTTTTCGTTTTTTATTTTTGGGTTATGAACATAATGTGATTGTTTTATTATTATTATTTTTTGGCGATTTGGGTGTTCCCTTGTTGCTTTGGATTCACCAGATGGAATTGCTTAGTTTTATTCGTTGCATGGTGCTATTTGTGGGATATTGCTGTTTGGCTTTTTTTTTTTTTTTGAATTTTTGAATTTGATTGTTGGAAATGTTAGTTTTCTCTAAGAAAAACAACCATGTTCCTGATTTTTAAGGACAAGCGTATGAAGGAAGACAAGTTTGTCATTTTACTGCGAAAGTAAGGAAATTTGTGGAGAAAAAGCTCTCAGTATTAATAATTATGGCAATTGCTTAGTTCTTTTCAGCTAGGTTGTGAGTAAATATGAGTTATTATCCTGTACCCATCACGCAATAACAGCTAGGAATCAAAGAAATCATCTTCCACTCTGTGCGGTGTATCTTCTAGTTTAATTTCCTTTTTCCGTTTTCTGAGTGGGAAGTTTGATCACAATTTTAGTGAGATGGATGTTTGCTAGTTGCTTAGCTTGGGTCAGGAATGTGAGAAATCTTAATTGCATGTTCTAATTTCTGCTGTGGATGTAATTTTTTGTGCACTGAGTTCTCTTCTAATTTACAGGTGAAGGAGAGTCATCCAGACATTTTGTTTAATCCAATTCAAAAGGCACTTGGAATTTTGTAAATAATAGAGGGAGGCTACTGGTTCGCAGGGTCAAGTGAACTTCTGCGAGTTAGAGTCCTCTCTCACTCTCTCTTCATCTTTCAAGAGAATAGTGCTTGATGTTTGTGTTAAGTGGCATTGAGTTTTGTTTGTGAGAGTGGAGAACTTTTGTGGAAGGCATTGAGCAGAAGAAAGGGGTTGGAGACAACTATATGGGTGCTGTTTGTTGCTGTTTGCATACCAGGGATTTTGAGGATTATATGAATCCTAACAGTTCTGTCTATAGAAACTGCATGTGTCTCAGTTGCTTTGTCCAGAATTTCCTTCATGTGGTATGTTTATTTTTGCTATCATGCCCTTCCTCACCAGTTTTTCTTTGAAACATTTCCTGTCACATCAAATGACATTTTGTGCTCACCCTTGTGACAACAGAAATGAAGGATTTTATGCAGTATCCCTTTGACTAATATTGTATATCATCATTGTCTAACTTTATTGATGGAGCTTTATCTCATTTTGTGTGCATGGGTGGTTTAACCAACACTAAAATGCTGGCTTGGAGCCCACAAATCACAGTGTGCCAAAGTGCATAACTTGTGGATAGTGCAACATAAAGATTTTGCCTCTAGTTATTCCTTTTTGGCATAATGGGGATCAGGGAAAGATGGTTCAGAGAAGATATTGGAACATTTTTTGGTTGAAATAGAAAAGGGATTTGCATAATTGCACTTAGTTCCTTCTTAAAGATTGAGATTTGAATGAGTATGATGTGTCAACAAAGGGGTTTGTCACTGATACTGCTTTAGAGGAAGGTTTTGAAGCATTAGTGCATTACTTAAGCTGCCGTTGCTGTCTACCCATTGCATTTGCAAACACCAAGTAAGGTTTCATTGTCAGGAATGTGGCTTGGACATTCCATTGTGCCTCATTCTCTACCATTGGGGCCCAATGGGTGGTCAATTTTCTTGGGTCAGATTTCTGAGAGCACTCAAGTGTAGTGTGAGAAGCAAAAGGGAATGAGGGAGAAAGTATTTCTAACTTTATTTCTTTCAGTATGGGAAGTGTCCATTATGGGCCCAAGTCTATTGTTGTTTAGGCTATAATAACTATGAATGGTGATTTCTTGCTTTTTTTGGCTCCCACTATCCATTACATTTAAATGCCAAAAAACTGTTGATGCCAAGTTAATTTGCACGAAAATGTGAATCTGTTATCTGCCTGCCTGTTGAATTCCAACTATTTTCTTTCCTTTTCTTCGTTGTTTGCAGTATATCTCATTATTTCATAGAGGGGAAGTGCATTCCGTCCCATCATCCATTCAGGGGGCAGCATCTATGACTTCTTCTGCCTCACTTGATAACCCTCTCTCTGACATGTATCACTCCCCTCCAAGGCCCTTGCCTTATGATGCCGACTCCGGATACTCCCACTTGCAGCGTGATGCTTTGGTTTCAAGACGTGAGAAGGGTTCAAGTAATTCACATGAAGAAACAGAACCATTAAGAAGTGATAATGATGCTGATTCAGAAACCTTGAGTGCAGGAGACAAATGGAACACTTCATGTGAAGAAGGATCCAAGGACCAGCGTACTGGATCCTCAATCAAGTTATCTTCTGCAAAAACAGCGGTTGGAATGGGATACATTTATTCATCAACAGAAGACGAGGATGTCTGTCCAACGTGCCTTGAAGGTAATATTTTGATTTTGATGTAGCTTGGAGCCAGGTTAGGATGGCTGCTCTTCTTCCTGAGGATGCCTTACCTCCTGCCTTGCTGGCCAAATTATAAAAACCATGATTCTCCTCTTCCTTGCTAGCTTTTGTAATAATAACCGAAATAAGGTGGGGCAGAGGTAATATAACAGCTTTTCTCCTTGGAGATGTCTGCTGACATGTCTTACAGACCAAATTATAATAACCAATTAACTATAATTCTCCTTTTCCTTGCTAGCCACACCTAGGTTACAGACAAATGATCTAATTGTAGTGTACACAAAAAAAAAATAAATAAATAAAGGAGGAAAAAAGAAAAAAAGGGATCTAATTGTAGAGGAAGCCCTGCCAAAGATCCAAGAACAAGATATTGTGGTCGTGACAATTGAAGATTTGATTGCAACCTTCACTATGATGTGGGACTCGAAAGTATCATCTTGAAATCTAATTCTAAAATCTGCCAGACCCTGGCTCTTATTATGGGGGACTTGAAAGTGTGCTCTTGAAATCTAATTCTACCTTCTGCCAGACCTGGGATTTATTTTATTAGATTATTTGGAAAGCTGTAAAACATGCTCTGATGGACTATACACATTGATTATTTTGTGTTATTATGTTTTTCCTTGGCCTTCCAATTGCAGAATATACTCCAGAGAACCCAAAAATACTGACAAAATGTTCTCACCATTTCCACCTTGGTTGCATTTATGAGTGGATGGAGAGAAGTGATAGCTGCCCTGTTTGTGGCAAGGTAACTTGTTTTGCTTTGTTTTATGTGAGATTGCGTGTTTTGTTTTCATTTTCATCCTGGTGATCTTTCATCTGTGCATTTCATGATTTTGTCTATTCCACCAAACAGCTTACTTTTCTGAGGACAGTCTAAGACTGTCTTTTACACTTGGTTGTTTCTCTTTATCACATGTAAGATTACAGGGTGAAATATTGCCCTTCCTTTCCCTCTGGAATTATGGTCTAATGGCTTTCACAGTGAGGGTTAAGAAATATTCTATCCTACATGGTTTGTAAGATCCAATCGATAGAAATATTATTGCTTGCTGTTGGCCTTTGACCCAAGGCCACAACTCATTGAATGTGTTTTGGAGCTATGTAAAGTGAAGACATAGGGTAGAGCTTTGCCAATGGTTAGTAGGTATTTGGTCTATCTGGTGTTACATGGCCTAAGATGACAACCAATAAGGGATAATTTCTTCTCTACAGTTTATTGACTTTGAATGATGATTCCACGTTTTAACTAGGCTTTAGTATTTGTCTATGTTTCCAACTATGATAAGTTATCTTAATTACTTAACAGAATTCTAGTATGATTTCCCTTATTGTTTTCTCAAGCCAATGTTCTGTGTTTTGTATGTCATTCTTGTGGCACTGTTTTCAAGAGGATTTCTTTCATTCGAAGTTGCATTGCAAACCTCTTACAGCATAATAAGAAAGCTTTGAAAGGAAATCATAAGGGATATAAACCCATTTGAAAGGAAATCATACAAGTGGATAGTTTGTCTGAAAGTTAGGCTTAGCACCTGATTTTATGATATGGCTAAATGCTATTATTTGTTAATTACTGTAGATGAAAATTACGCTTTGTGGATATTTTGGGTATAATCATAGTCATCAAATCCCCATACATTCTTATTTGCATCTTGACTTTGTCTTCCTTTGGCTGGCTGCTTAGGCAATGGGGTTTGATGAAACGACTTGATGTCTTGCTTGAATGGATCATTCGTGGATGAAACTGGCTACAAAAGAGGAGAGGAAAAGAATTCGAAAAGGGAGACTTGCAGAAATTTTTGTAAATACCACACGCTAATGTATTTTTGTATCTATAATGGATATGGGAAAATCGTTGCATACAAATTGTTGTCAATTACATTCTCCTGAAAATGCCCATTTCTTTTTGACATTTTTGGACGAAAATGAGTGGAAAGCCTTTTCTGTTCTTTTTATTCCAACGCACAGACTCTGGCTTTTGTGTCCCTGTTTAGTTGATGATTGAAGTCTTATGGTCGATGTAGCCTGGTGTCTTTAGGACCCCATCGGCGGGCAAAAATATTTATCGGCAACAGGTCAAGGGACCAACTTGGTGGGGCGGCATTGAAGAAATGATGCCTTGCAGCAAGTTCCACTGACTAAATTTTGTGCAGTTAGATTGGAGAAGAACATGTCGTTGAATTTTTTTTCCAGCCTGATGAATTTCCATCTTGGACTCTACGCAACTGGGCATGGTTTAAAACCAAAGTTGCACACATTTGGTCGACAGGTGCGTCCTCTCTAGCCGGGAAAGGAAGGTAAGGTACTGGAATACCCGATAGCTCACACAGGAAGCTAGGTGCCTGAATCTAGTGATTGCTGGTGGCCCTCAGTTGATACATATTTGATCTTTCCTATGGTAACAATTATTGTAGTGGCGCAAGTTGGGAATTTTGCTTTGCACCAAGCCTTTTCACAAACCACTTTTGTAATTATGTGCAATAACGAACAAATTTTTCCTAGGTGGTAGTTAAAATTTGTGATGAATTATTAGATAATTCATTGGTAACACCTGCGAATGAGGATTATCCTACAAGTAAGAATACATCTTGTGGGTAAAAGAATGAATTAATGACCCTTTATTTAATCGACAACTTCCTAAACATCGTGAGTTCCAACCTGCAACTTACGGACATGTGCCTTTCAGGGTCGAAGAATAAGCTAGATAATAAGAATGGAATTATTTGAAAAAATCGTAAAAGCATATAGTCGTGGGTCCCCCGATTTTGAAGATTGGATAGCTGACATGTATAACACAATCATAACCGTCCATCTTGGGGTTCAAAGGTTGATATTTTTACTTTTAACTAACAAGACAACTTGGAAAGTAATTTTGATAAATCAAATCCGAGAGGAAGATTGCCTTGCTCTCATTCAAAGCCATGGCAAACAGCATAGTAGCAAAATCTACAAATATGACACCATGATAAGAGGAATGCCAACTTGCTACTCAATTACACACAAGAAAGGAAATAAGTAACATCCTTATTACATGATCAATATAGAAGCTTTTCATGCCAGAGGGAAGGGCAATTACTTAGCAGCGGCTTCAAAAGCACTCTGGAAAACCTCAGTAGGCCGGCCACCACTCAACTTGTACCTCCCATTTATCTGTTGAGACTTGAAAGTGTTCCTCAATGAGAGACAGCAATCCAAAATGCAAGCTCATCAAAATGAATATTTTATCACTTACCACATAGTATGGCACTCCTGTAAGATTTGCTGAGTACTTCTGGAGCTCCTCGTTCACCTTCAGGGGCCAAAGATAAATTTTGAGGTCAAAATTAGGACACCAGTCAGAACATAAAAGCAGTACTTTTGTGGAGACTCTGAAAAAAACAAGTAAATCTTAGCGACACTATCAAAAGCAAGCTTGTATTCTGGCTTGTGGATGAATTATGGAGAGGAATGCAGAAGTCTTTGGAGTGCACATGCTGCTCAGGAATCAAATTTATTGCTTCTTTGGCGTGCTTGGCAATCTAAGATAGCATAACTTAAAAATTAGTTGATGCTCCTTTTAGAAAGCCAACATAAATTAAGGGGAAAATAATAATTCCAATTCTTGATCATCCAAATGAGAATAACGTTAGCAACCTTCAGATGTAGAGCAGATTATGACTTCTGTGATAACAGCAACTACAACAAGCCTGAAGAAATTAGAATAAAATGTATGGCAAACAATCAGAAGAGATTATACCTCCTTGACTCCATTGTTGGGATCTTCGAGAAAATCAGCAGCCCCTTCTAACCCAACCTTTCTGGCACATTCCAAAAGAAATTCCCTGCATTCAGTTGTGAATGTTAGTGTTTGCTATCCCATAAAGTAAATGACACAGGAAAAATAACATTTTCTTTTACTTTGACCTCTATCAGTAAAGCTGAATGTGACTGCCACCTTTGCTCTTTCATCGAAAGATGTTTAGCACTTCTGTTTCCTTGAGGATAATTTGAGTTTGATACAGTTTTTCACTTGCTTTCCAAATTTACGTATTCACTATCTTCGGTGAAGAGTACAATGACTATGATATTCCAGATAGGAATGCACAAGACTAGGCTAGTCTTGCTAACTAAAAGATATATGCCAAATGTAGAAGAAGATAGTTTCAACCATATACAAAATGAACAACGTTTTCCATCAAGATATAAGCCTACCTATCACCAATGTATTTAGCCTGCGTGAAGTAACCAAGGAAGAGTTCCTCTGTGAGATTATGCTGCTTGTCAAGATCGTGTTGGCCAGCAAAATAGAGTAGCCTATGGCTGTCCAGAGTATTGCCACTGTGCATACCCAAGAATTGTTAGTGGTTTTCCCATCAAAGAGCTCTATGCCTTTGCTTGCTTATGCAAATTCTCCATGAAGGAATTCAAATAAATTTAAAAAACTTACGTGAGCCCAGCCATGCTATATTCCAGACCAAAACCCCTGAAAATCTGCAATGTTCAATCTCATTCGCGTGAGACCAAGGCTGAATATGAGGTAACAATAAGCATGCTGGGAATAAAATGAAAAGGTAATAAAAGGACCTCTGCCATCCGAGCATGAATTCCGTCAGCTTGAGATCCAAACTTTTCCCTATAGAACTGTAACTTATTCACACCTTCTTTGGGAGCTGAAGGTTCCAGAAAGAATGGATGCCATCTGATCTGAAAATTAAAACCGGTAACGAAAGCTATATAACTCTGGTTACACAGGCAAGCACTGTGTGTGTGTGACGGTGAGGGGGAAAGAGAGAGAGACCTCAAAATCAAACCGATCCTTAGATGCAGCTATAGCTTTGTCCATATTTCTCTTACCAACAAAGCACCATGGGCATACAGTGTCTGAACTGACATCAATTTGGATGAGCTTCTTTCCACTGTTACTAACTGGCAGAGCCATGACCCTTATGTATCTGCAATCTTTCTGAGATAAAGTTGTTAAGTCAGGTCCAAGGTTCCCATGTAAATGTTCAAAACAATCTCTTCTTTCAAGTGCTATGTCCCACTTTCAGGCATTAAAACATGATAAAAGTTGATCACATAGCAAGATCTACTGAAAATTGCTGCAGAAAAATGCAAATCTCTGGTTTTCTTCTGTTGACTTTGTTCCTGAATTGTTCAACTGTTTCATACAAGTCCTTCATTGCAACTTTGAGGAAATTTCAAATGAAATGGAGAGAAGAAAACCCATGTTTTCTCTTTCAATGAATCCTCTGAAGGAACAGTCCTAACAAAATTACACCTGACTTGTCCTTTTCTGGCTCAATTAGGACTTAAGGAAGACACCCAGAAACTGGGACATCAACATTCACAAGCTCTCACAATATTTCTGCTAAAGCCAACTCTTTTCATCTTTGACCTAACACTAAATATTGAAAATGAACAACAAAACAAGTGGGTTTGCTTCGATTCGTAAATAAATAGAAGAATTCATGTTGCTAATGAAAGACAATTTAGAGAACACAGCCAAAAATAGAATAGAGCAAAAAAATATAAATAAATAGATAAATAAATAAACCGTTACCTGGTTGAAAAACAAAGAAGAAGAGACTTTGTCAACCGCTAGCCAACGCAAATCGTGAGTGAGCATTTGTGAAAGCATTGTCGCTTTAAAAAGGGAAATATAACTGTTGACTTTTTCTGTTTGACCAATCTCCACCGCAACTTAACCTTATCATCACCGTTGGATTCTTCAACCTTAAAATCTGGAAGATTGAAGTAGGACATAGACCCGACCCGACCCGACTCCAAATGTCTCAGAAGATTAACAAAAACGTCAAACGGTCGTCACTTGTCTAGTTTTCTTCTGTCCTTCTCTCTCTCTCTCTCTCTCTCTCTCTCTCTCTCTCTCTAACTCGGAATCATGAGCCAAATTATCTGTCTCTTAGCCTAAATTTTCTTGAGTAAATTGACTACGCTTCTCAAATCCTACCTCTCCGATCCCAAAAGAAGAACAAGTTACGGTCTTTCCTTCTTTCCTCAGATTCTTTTTATTTTTTAGGCCCATTACCCTGTCCTTCTCTGATGCTTCTTAGTGCAATAAATTTCTTGTCACACAAGGTTGTGAACTTTCTTGGAGGCCAAACAGTTTCATATAACATATGACTTACTAGAATGTTGTGTCCAATTGTTAAGAATCTTGCATTGGAAAATAGCTTGGTGTGAAAAAATCTTTAATGGGTCAGCGGAAATTTGAATTTTTGGCTGCAATTTTGATTGAAAGTTTGTTTTTTTTTTTTTTTTTTAGAATCTTGCATTGGAAAATAGCTTGGTGTGAAAAAATCTTTAATGGGTCAGCGGAAACTTGAATTTTTGGCTGCAATTTTGATTGAAAGTTTGTTTTTTTTTTTTTTTTTTTAATGTTATCACCATCCAATCTCACTTTTTTTTCTTGTTGGGTACGTTAAAAATAAAAAATAATAATAAAAAAAGGTCTGTTAGAGATGGATATTGATGAAATCATGGGAGAGACTACAAGGTCCAAAAATTTACCGACAAAAAGTGCAATTTATGTGTGGGGATATAACCAGAGGGGACAAACGGGCAGGAGGGGAAAGGAGCGCCATTTGAGGATACCAAAGCAGCTTCCTCCTGACCTCTTTGGGTGCCCTGCCGGGGCCAATGCTCTGTGGTTGGATATAGCTTGTGGTCGTGAGCACACGGCCGCTGTGGCCTCTGATGGATCACTTTTCACCTGGGGTTTGGTCTTTTTACTTGATCTACAATTCTAATGCACCTTATGGAAAAAAACCAAAAAAATAAAAGAAAAAAATTTATATCTGTATCTTTGGTTAGGTGCTAATGATTTTGGTCAATTGGGAGATGGCTCTGAGGAGGGTGGGAAGTACCCAGAGAAAGTAAAGCAATTAGAGACTGAGTTCGTAAAGTCTGTATCTTGTGGAGCACATTGTACTGCAGCTATTGCAGAGCCTCGTGAGAATGATGGAACCATTTCAACTGGTAGACTCTGGGTCTGGGGACAAAACCAGGTAGCAGATTTAAATCTAGAAAAGTTCATTGTTTTTCTTTCGGGTTCGAGAAATTGTTAGTCTTTCATTTTTCATTATGATTTAATGAGTTCACTACATCTCATCACAGGGATCAAATTATCCTCGTCTATTTTGGGGGGCTTTTTCTCCAAACACGGTATGCGATTGATTTAGATTGTGTGGACATTTTCAGACAGCGTACTTGTCAGCCACTGCTAGTCTTTAGAGAAGATGATAACACATTATGCGTTTTGTTATCTAGGTTAGCAGCAATAATTTGACCTCTTTCTCAAATTTTCCTTTGAAAACTGGCGAAAACAAATTGTGCTTCTCAGTGGGTTATTTTTTGTGATAACAGTGAACTTGATTTCCCAATGTCCATCCCTAGTCCCTTAAACTCTTTTTACAACTACTTGTTTCTTTATTTGTCTTCTCAGTACACCGCTTAGGAATATACTATCTTTGGCAAATTGATTCAGCCTTTGCTACCTGATGTTTAGTTTCAAATAAATTACCAATTTCTGTTAAACAGCATCAAAAACATCATCATTTTAATCTTGCTGTTGCTGATAGTACTACTCTACTTATAAAATTCTTCTTGCTTCAGGTTATCTGCCATGTATCTTGTGGCGCAGCTCATGTAGTAGCTTTATCAGAGGATGGCCTGCTGCAAGCTTGGGGTAATATTTCTCTAAGCATATACTATCTTCTATTGTCCCTTCAAATTCTGAATATCTTTAAAGATGCTACCGAACTTTTTATTGCATTGAGTTTTCACATGACCCCTTTTTTCTTCTGTCATGTTATGTGCTGATTTTTTCAATTGGTTGATAACTTGAGTACCATTCACCAAGAAAAGGTAGAGGAAGTATTTAAGCTAGATTCTTCCTCAAATTAGACAGTGACTTACTTCTGTTCTCATAAACCAGGTTACAATGAATATGGTCAGCTTGGCAGAGGCGTTACCTCTGAAGGACTACAGGGAGCTCGTGTTATAACTGTTTTTGCAAAGTTTCTTGATGAAGCTCCTGAGCTTTTAAAGATTGCCCAAATGTCATGTGGTGAATACCACACAGCAGCCATATCTGAAGAAGGCGAGGTGTAAGTTATCTGAAGGACTTATTATGTGGAGATAAGCTAAGCATTTAATCATGAGAATTGTTGTTATATGCATGACCCATGTAACCCTTTTTGAAGGTTGGAAAAAATCTCCATAATGGAATGTCAAATCTGGAGTTGGGATTCCATGGAAATTCGATGTATCCTGATGTGCAAGTCCCTTTTTCCCTAAGCTTGTTATACCATAAAAAGATTAATTCAGCTTAGTTTGTAATTTGCTAGTTTCTCTTTCTCCCACTCTCAAATGTTGATACTTGATGTTTATGTCCTATTTTGCTCCAGCATTAGTAATAACTTCATGACCTTCATTTTTTTCTTTTTTGATTGTTTTACCAGTCATAATTAATACCAAGGATTACAAATTAACTGTCATTGTAGTTCAAGCAGCAGTCTTTGCCTTTATACATACATCTAGGCATCTATAAGTCGTACCTCTTGTGAAAAATTGCTGAAATTCTGCACCAAATTCATTATTGGTAGGAAGAGTCTTAGCAGCTGAACTTTACCATTAAGCTGCCATCCATGAGTTAATATAAGAGGGCGTCTTGATGCACAAAGCTTGGGGTTAGATGTATGAGTTAATATGTGTTAAGTAATAATTGCTGACATTCTGAACCAAATTCATTCTTGGTTTATCACTGTTGTCAATAAGTGTTCATATAATAATTTGTGTAGCATCTATTGTTGATGCTTAGTTGCTTGCTAGTTCTCTTATATGCGTGAAGTTCTCTGATAAATTTTTTGTAGTAGAAGCTGAGTATAGATACAGAGATGCAGACATTTCTGGGTTGTTAGCCCCCACAACTTACCGAGACATGTTAATATACTTTACTCATTTTCTTTCAGGTTAGGATGGGGAGATTGGGGGTGGGAAAGGATGTTGGGACATTGGAGCAGGATTGACACTTTGACATGAGTGGCAATGCATTATGTTTGAAAAAAATATCTGACTTGGGGTTCTTTTGATTACCGTAAAGTTCTGTGGTTTTTTTTTTTTTTTTTTTTCCATTTTTCTTTAGAGAATTGAGTACATCTTGGCCCTTGACAACATTTCCCACCAACAAATGAGTAAAGTCAGGCATTTGGTCTGGATAATATTCTTTGTTCATCTCTTTGCAGTGCTCTAACTTAAGTTCCTTAATTTGCAGTTATACTTGGGGGCTAGGAAATATGGGTCAACTTGGACACACTTCTCTTCAGTCTGGGGATAAAGAGTTACTGCCAAGGCGAGTTGTTGCCCTCGATGGAGTCTTTGTAAAGGATGTTGCATGTGGAGGTGTACACACTTGTGCCATGACTGAGAAGGGAGCTCTTTATGCATGGGGTGGCAGTAAAGCTGGGCAATTAGGGCTTGGCCCCCAAACTGAGTCATTTTCATTCATTTCAACTGATTCAGAATCATATCTCCATAATCTACCTGTTTTGGTTATCCCAACCGGAGTCCAACTTGTTGCCTGTGGACATTGCCACACACTGGTTTCTCTGATGGATGGGAGAATACAAGGATGGGGTTATAATAGCTATGGACAGGCAGCTAATGAAAATTCCACATATGCTTGGTATCCTTCACCAGTCGATTGGTATGCTATATAGCCACAGTTCAGAAGCTTCTTCCTATTTACCCTGTCAATTTTGACCAAAGTAAAATCATGCAGGTGTATGGGTGAAGTGAGAAAACTAGCGGCTGGCGGTGGCCATTCAACAGTGTTGACTGATGCTTGCTCCTTAAAAGAGTTGTGTGAATTTAGACTCGCAGATACCGTGAATCTATCCAATGCCTCTGAGATTGAGGATGTTGCATCCAGAACAGGATCAGACGCTTTAGCCCGTCTTTGTGGAAGATTGAGGTAATGATCTTGGCACATGGCCAATGTATCTATTGCCAATCTGTTCTCTTCTAGGATAGCCGCAAATCATTCTTTGCTTATAGAATGTGTCATTATTATGTGATGAAGTGTTGGCCTGTAAGTTATGTAGCACCTGCGTTGCTAAATTGGATCTGCAAATTTTCCCCATTCATGCTCTAATATCACTGTTTTTATCCACAGAGAGCATTTGCTTGATGGTGTTTATTCAGATTATGAAAAATGGTGATGTCAGCAGTGGGAAGAACTAAGGTGATGGTCAAACTTGGAATTGGAGATGGCTCACCATCGAGTCCACTGCATGTCATATTTAGTGCAATCATTCAGGACTATAAAATTCATTATTACGTCATTCAGATTACCCTGGCGATTCCTGGCATCTTATTTAAGTTACCTAGTCTTCAAGTTCATCACAGCATATTTCTGATTAGTCAATCAATGGCTGATCTGGTCAACAATTTGATTCAAGACACCTATCCTTGACCACGGAATGGAATTTGTAATTGGCCTTGTGTAACCATTGATTTGAATATATGTCGAAAAATTCTAAGCTCTGAAAATAAGTACTGTCGAATGATTTATACCTGCATCGCATATTTCACATTTATGCATGCTGCAGACAAAAGATTTGGCCTTGTTGCACTTGGATTTGTTCTTGCCTAAGGTGTAGATGGAGGGTGATCTTGCAGCTCTACAGACATCTCTAACTCTAAACGAACCTCATGGCGTTGATCTTAGGATGATATTGATCATTCGATGATTGAATAGGCTCTACATCTTCTTCCCTATTCTAAGTCCACAATTTGTATTCAATACTATGATGAAGGCAAACGAAGCGGATTTTTGAAGCGTTTCAAACATCAAAATACGTCCTTATGCGGAAGCAGCTCTGTTGCCATGTTGCAGATGCTGCAATGAATACAATACTGGAAACCCGAAAGTCATACACAACGAAACAATGTTGGATCTATTTTTGGGCATGGGAAAGCATCCATCCTGGTATTGACGTGCCAGAACTAGGATGAGTTTGAGCTTCAGCCTCCTCATTTTGGGTCATGAGCGCTCTAATCTGCAAAGGGCCACTGCATCATCAAAAAATATATTTATTTTAGCTTCTATGACAAACTCTTCGCAATGTTTTCTATCTTGCAGTATCTTCGGTTTGTATCATGTCCATGAACTAATATGACGAAAAGAACACTGGAAATGTAATGTAAAGATCTAACTGGTGAACTTTGGGTGCAAATACATTAATATCTTTTCTATGAATTGGGGCGGCTGAAACCCGCAAAGCACCTGCTATGCGCCTTAATGGAGAGAGACAGCATGTGAGAGAAAGGGAGAGAGAAATGATACCCAATGGTTAGTGAAGAAAGTGATAGCAACGGCTGCAGTGGTTGCATGGAGCAGGATGAGTTTTGACCAAGGTTTTGCTGCTCCCACTGTGCATGCCCAGCCAGTCTCTTTTCATTTTCCTTGAGCTATTCATTTCATCCAATAAATTTGTAAAAGTTACAAGCTGAGGTGCAATTATCCAATTTTTTGCAATTATCCAACTTTTATATCTCTAGGGTATGACAGTTAATTTGAAACACAAGAATTTTACCTTCTTTGCCAATATTTTGTTTTGCTCCTCCAACGCCCTTTCCTGCCACAAGTTCTTATGTTAGGGGTCATATGAAATGTGCTATATTTGAATGTGCGGACATCAGTTTTCTCAGATTTTCAGTTTCTATATGAAGCTCACCAAATCCTAAATGGTTTGGATGAATTGGGTCAGGTCAGGAGGCAGTTTCATCCCGAAACATCAACCTTTTATAGCTCTAACAAATATCCCTCATGTGTTCTTGGAGACTACTAAGAAGTTAAATTTTTGATTCAATGCTCTTGGAGACTAGAGAAGTTTCATTTGGGCTCTCAAACTGACCCTTCTTGTGTCTCCTGAAGGAGCTAGTGGCTTTAGCTAAGCTTAACAATAAGTACTTTGGACCAAAACACCAGAAAAACCATTGACGAATATCTTATTCGGTAGTCAATTCCACATAAAAATTTCATTAGCATTCCCATGCAAAGTTGCTCAAATGCAATACAACTTTACCTTTTTCTGCAATTCTGAAATGGATTCATTGATGAGTTGGTTCTGAAAAATTGAAAATGTCAGTCTAATTCATTCCGTGATTAAGCATAACACTGTTTCTATCAATCAGGATAAACTGCAAGACTTTTAGAGCTACTATGGTTTACCTTTCTTGATCGTATGCGCTTAAGGGCAGTATCAATTTGTGGCTCCAACTGTTGGAGCTCTCTCAGACTCATGGTTTCTAAATCTTCTCCTGCATAGTTCCTGAATATTAATGCGAAATACGTTACATCATTCTGTTGATTCTTCAGTGTTGGTTAAAAGAGACCTAGTAGTAATGCAGAAGCATGCGAAGCCTTATGCCATGCAGCTGAAACAATCTATAAGCTTCTGGGAACCAACTACTTTGACGATCTATTGTGATTTTTTGAAGCAGAAAAAGAGAAACAGATGCTCAAAAGCATTCACTCAACATGACAGGCTATGGCCCACCTTATATTGTAGCTCAGAGAACATGTACCTTATGTTTCTTTGCAGGACTTCAATTCTAGCCGCGAGCTTTTTTTGTTCCTGAGACGAGCTTGCCTAAATACAACAATAACAATGAACCTTTAATCCGAACTTAATTGGAGTCAGCTAAGCTTCCCTAAATAGAATTAAGAAAAATGTTGGACGTGCATTGAGCTCCAGAAGTAAGAGGATTATTTATTTTACTCTGACAGTGTCAAATGCCTAGATAGCTTTAAAGCATTCATGATTCATTGTTTTGTATGTTCTGCATAGAAAATTCTTGGTTTGCAAATAAACATCTCTACTAACCAATCAACAAACAGGTGTTACTAGCATAAAATGCAATCTTGGTCAATTCATGGGATATTTCGCAAACAAAGAGTCAACTAACAGGTAGCTAGTGCCAAGAACATGCCAATCAATGCAAGAAGATTTTCAGATGTGGAGATTCGATTTATGCTTGGGGATAAGATCTTTCACCTTTTGGATAATTTGCCAAATTACAGTAAACCGTCCACAACAATACCTGATGGACTGAGTCAGATGGAATAAGCTGTCTTTCTGCCTGTGCATAGCTCTCATATCTTTCTATGATGTTCTCCATCCTGACAAGAATACAAAAGTTCTAAAATAAGGCCAAAAAACCCAAGACTGAACTATGAACTTTGAGTTACAAGGTGTGAGGATTTAGATCAAGTAATATGTCTCTCTGAGACCTGAAAATTCAGAAGGAAATAACCACTTGCCAAATATAAAATACAAGAGAACACAACTATAAGCACGTATAGCAATCGATCCTTATGCTAACTGGGAGACCACATTAACACTCATTTTGGTTTATCATTTTGAGAAATCCTACACCAAAATGTCCCTAGCAAAAAGTTAATGCCCAAGTCCGTTGGACCTTGGTTAGGCCTAACTCCGCTAGGGTCCGAACTCATGTTCGGCGTTGTTGGTCCCAACTCTAAGACAAAAGAGGAGAGCTGTGGTTGGTTGGCGGCCAACGGTAAATTAGTCTAATTTTAATGACATAAATCACGAAATACATTACAATAAATTTATTTTTTGATATTTGCTATATTTATTTATTTTTATTATAAGTGTAGCAAGCCTTTAGTTTTATGCCTTGTAGAATTAGATCCCACTTTTTTTTTTTTTTTTAAATGAGTTGCACTTAAATTTTTTTCCCTCTCACATTTTATTATTGAGTAATTTTAATGATTATCAATTTTTCCATATGGAAAGTGTTATAATTTAACTTCCTTTTTTTTTTTTTTTTTCTCTTTCATCATCTCTAAATGGGTAAACAGATAAGTTTTCAATGCTGAATAATGGCATTGAGTTTAAAGTTTACATGGTTATCATATAACACATGAAGACCTGTCAATTAACGATCACATAGCCACCATCAAAACAAGAATCCTTCAATGAGCCTGCGAGAGTGTGTGTGTGTGTGTGTATATATATATATATATATATATATTTTATTTATTTTTTTCTTTATATGCCTTGGAGAAATTGTAATACAAAAGGTGGATAAGGAGACTTATTTATGTGCTATCTTGAGATTCTTGACACCAATCCCTCATTAATGTTAAAAAACCTATAAGAAAAGTTCTGGCTGTGCTAATAAGATGTGATTTCACACAAAAGCCTATCAGAATTATTGATTGTATAAAGATGTGGACACAAATATGCAACTTAATAATTATAATTATAATTATAATTATAATTATATTTGTAGAGTTATGTCGTTCTTGTATTAAAAATCATCTATTTAATATTTTTCAAAATCTATTTCAGTACTGTTAAGATTCTGAAAGACAAGAAATGGCCCTTACTCGAATTTGTTTTGGCACTGTTGTGATTCCATATAATAATTAGTGGTCCATAATTAGTATGAAGGGACATTTTTGCAGAACAGCTTACTTTATGTCGTTGAGAAGGCATAATCCTGGGTGCACGACCCACATCAACCATAGATTCCAACGGCATGGGTTACCAAGCCGAAGCAAATTAAAGCTCCGAGCCCCATGACACAAAGCTCTAGTACCCTTTGGTCAGACATCTCATAGCCCTTCCCAGGTATCAAACCCCAGGTAATCAAAATCGATTCAGAGGACCCCCCAGAAAACCGCTGATTTTCTGGCCTCTTCTCTGAGTCTAAAAGTAATTAATAGGCATTAGACAATCAGGATAGGAGCATGCAGTCTACATGTATTAAGCCATTAATACTTCCAATTGTAAGCAATTGAAGCTTCCACTGACTTATTAGATTAATAAATGTGCTATCTGTGGTCTGAGGCATTATATTACTGAAAAAAACATAAAATTAAGCAAAAATAGGAAGAAGAAGAAGACAGATAGAAAGGACCAGGTGATTTCAACAATTGTAACCGTACTGTACCAAAAGAAAAAAGAACGTGTGTATAGTAAGTACTGTTAGACTTTTCTTATCTCTATCATGCAGGATCGTTATCTTGATACGAATACTAGCAATATAACTGTAACAAAACCAAAAGGAATAGGAAATCAGAACAACATACCGTTCTCCATTATTCTGATATCCGGTAGTAGAGATGAGAAAACTTCTCTTTCCTGCCCTGTACGCTTTCCTTTCTGTTTCTCCTATCTTCTCTCCTCCTACCTTTTCTCTTCTTACCTTTTCTCCTACTCTTCCCTTTCTGTTCTTTACGCTTTTCTCTGATGGTTGAGAGAGGCCAGAAAATGTCCATAATGAATATATATATATTCATCCATTTTCCAGCAGCCGTTGCCCTGAAGATAGGGAGATTCTCCCTATCTGTAACGGCTATCTGTCAGAAGGGAGAGCGGAGGGATTTCAAACCCATTAACCCAAAACCACCGTTTTGCTTAACAGACCATCACGTTAAGCCATCCATTATTTGGGTCATACGTTAAACAAGGGCCACTTTATGTCGATTAACTCAACAATCTCCCACTTGGCCCTTGTAATGATTTGATGAATCAACAACAAATAAGTGTGCACAATCCTTAAAGATTATCAAATCACAATACTTGATTGAATTAAAACGATTGGATCATGGCGGTCACATATCTCTCAGTGACATGATTCCTTCCATGTATCACATAATCATGATAATTCAGAATAACCTTACTGAGAAACATTAAAGTTTTAAATTGTCATGTCCATATATGCCATTAGTTATCTCACAAACTATAACTGTATACAACTAAATAGAGACAACAAAGCACAAGCAAAACCACGACCTTAATTGAATTCAAGAGTGTCTCAATGATATGAGCAGTACAAAATATTGACTTTCAAGAGAATGAGGACCTGTCCAATATGCCCATCCGATCAACATGTCCAGTGAATGTTTTCGGTGGCAAACCTTTAGTTAACGGGTCCGCTATCATCAACTCAGTGCCAATGTGCTCAATAGACACTCTGTGATTTTGCACTTCTTCTTTAACAGATAGGTATTTCAAATCCATATGTTTCGCACCTTTAGAATACCTATCATTCTTAGAGAAGAAAACTGCTGCGGAATTATCACAGTAAATTCTCAACGGCTTTTCTATACTGTCGACCAAACTGAGCCTTGAGATAAAATTCCGCAACCATAATGCATGAATAGTAGCCTCAAAGCATGCTATAAATTCAGCCTCCATAGTGGAAGTAGCAATGACAGACTGCTTCCCACTTTTCCAGGAAACTGCTCCTCCAGCTAGGAGGAACAAGTAACCAAATGTAGATTTCCTCGAGTCTACACATCCAGCATAATCTGAATCCGAGTAGCCTACTATTTCAAGATGACTTGATCTTTTATAAGTAAGCATATAATCTTTGGTGCCTTGCAAGTACCTAAGGACTTTCTTTCCGGCTTTCCAATGATCTATTCCAGGATTGCTTTGATATCGGCCTAACATTCCAACAGCGAAACTAATGTCTGGCCGAGTGCATGTTTGCGCATACATCAGGCTTCCAACCAGTGAGGCATAGGGAATTGATTCCATTGCTTTCCGTTCCAAATCATTCTTTGGACATTGCAGTTCACTGAACTTGTCCCCTTTCTGAATTGGAACTATTCCTGTAGAGCAATTTTCCATTCTAAATCTCTCTAATACTTTATTGATATACCCTTTCTGAGACAATCCCAACAATCCTTGTGATCTATCACGGAATATCTCTATTCCAATCACATAAGATGCCTCATTCATATCTTTCATTTCAAAAGTTTCAGAGAGAAATTTCTTAACATCATGTAACAAACCCATGTCATTAGCGGCCAAAAGAATGTCATCAACATATAGGACTAATATAATGAACTTGCTCCCACTAATCTTCATATAGATACACCGATCAACGGTGTTCTCTACAAAGCCGTATGACGTAATGGTATCATTGAACTTAAGATACCATTGTCGGGAAGCCTGTTTCAGTCCGTATATCGATTTCTTTAATTTACACACCAAATTTTCCTGCCTGGTGGTGGTGAAACCTTCAGGTTGGTCCATACATACTTCCTCTTCTAAGTCACCATTCAAAAAAGGCGGTCTTTACATCCATTTGGTGAAGCTCTAGATCATTATGAGCCACCAAAGCCATAATAATTCTCAAGGAGTCTTTCTTAGAGACTGGAGAGAAAGTCTCCTTATAGTCAATACCATCCCTTTGAGTGAAACCTTTGGCAACCAGTCTGGCTTTATACCTTTCGATATTACCTTTCGAGTTTCGCTTGGTCTTGAAGACCCACTTACAGCCAACTCGTTTTGATCCTTTAGGTAACTCTACTAGTTCCCAGACTTGGTTTACATCCATCGATTTCATCTCTTCCTTCATGGCATTGAGCCACTTTTCAGAATCATTACATTCCATGGCTTGTTGAAATGAGACTGGATCTTTATCAATGCTCAATTCCGACTCATGCTCAAGTGAGTAAACCACATAATCATTAGATACAGCTGGCCTTTTCTGTCTTGTAGACCTCCGTAATGCCATTTCTTGTGGTATCACTTGTTCATTTGTACACTGCACATTGTCACTTGGTTCATCTCCTATGCGTTCACTTTGCGTGTTTCGAGTATCAATTTGTTGCCCTTGCATGTCACGTGACTGTGATGCAACAAAAGGAACAACAATTTGAGTAGAAACACTGGGTGTGGGGATACCACCTTGAGTAGGAGTACTCACTGTGAATTTTTCATTATGTAATTCTCTAATATCCACCTTTCGTGACTCCCCACTCCCACTGAACCGGCCATTTTCAATGAATCGAGCATTACCAGACTCAACTATTCTTGTGCTATGGTTAGGGCAATAGAACCTATATCCTTTAGACTTTTCAGGATAGCCAATGAAGTGACCACTAATGGTCCTTGCATCAAGCTTTCCTTCATGTGGATTATATATCCTTACTTCTGCTGAACAACCCCAAACATGGAGGTGTCTCAAACTGGGTTTCCTGCCTGTCCATAACTCGTAAGGAGTTTTAGGGACAGCCTTACTGGGAACCCTGTTCAGCAGATATGCTGCAGTTCTTAATGCATGCATCCACAAGGATAAAGGTACAGTACTGTTACTCAACATGCTCCTAACCATATCCATAAGTGTGCGATTCCGCCTTTCCGCTACACCATTTTGTTGTGGTGTACCAGGCATTGTGTACTGTGCACATATGCCTCGACTTTCAAGAAATTTTGCAAATGGACCAGGACATTGTCCACTTTCATTGAATTTTCCATAATATTCACCACCCCTGTCTGACTTAATCACTTTTACTTTTCTATCTAACTGCCTTTCCACTTCATCAATAAACACCTCCAGGGTATTTACTGACCAGGACTTTTCATGCAGTAGATATAAGTAACAATACCGTGAGTAGTCATCTATGAATGTGATGAAATATTTTTCACCACCCCATGTAGGAATGTCAAAGGGGCCACAAATATCAGTGTGTATCAATTCTAAAGGCGCATTACTTCTCATGGCTGGGTACTTCGATGTGTGTCTTGTTTGTTTCCCTTTTATACAATCAACACACACATCCCAATCAGTAAAATCCAATTGAGGCAGGATGTCACTTTTCACCAACCTCAATATCCTTTCTTTGGATATATGACCCAATCTTTGATGCCATAAGAAAGCAGAACAATCATCATGCACATTACGTTTGTTACCAATACCATGCTCAACAAGAAATAGAGAATCGGCATACATAGCGTCAAGACTAAAGCGGTACAAATCATCAATCAAAGTACCAGATCCATAATAGTACGAATGTCTATACAATGAAAATGCACCATTTCCAATCTTAAGATTAAATCCCACTTCATCCAACTTTGCAACAGAAACCAAATTTCTAGCACATTCAGGAACATAGAGACACTTTTCTAGATCCAGATGACACTTGGTGTCCAAGATCAATCTGTACGTCCCAATTCCTTCTATTCGTGCCTTCATTCTGTTTCCCATATAAAGGAACTTCTCAGTTCCTGTTATGGGCTGGATTGAAAGGAATCCCTGCATAATATGTGACACATGAATAGTAGCTCCAGAGTCTAACCACCAAGTATTATTGGGCACTTCAATTATATTTGATTCAAAACATACTGATATACAGTACATACCTTTCCTTTCGAACCAAGCCTTTCTTTTTGGGCAATCCTTCTTGAAGTGACCCATCCTTTTGCAGAAGAAGCACTTCTGATCCTTTTGGATCTGACCTCCAGAGACTTTTATGGAGGCTTTGTCCTTCTTCTTATTTTTGTGATGTGGTTTAGACTTGCTACCACTAGCATCATTACGAACAGTGAGATGAATGGAGTGATCCTTCATCTTCTTTAATCTCCCTTCCTCCTGAACTAACATGGCCTTAATTTCCTGAAAGTTCCATTTCTCTTTAATAGTGTTATAGTTCACTTGGAACTGGCCAAATTCAGGAGGTAGTGAGTTGATGATGAATTGAACCAAAAAGGATTCACTCACATCCATACCCATCGTTCTCAACTTTGCTGCTAGATTAGCCATGCTAGTCACATGATCATGAATAGGCCGTGACCAATCAAATTTCTTGGTCGTCAGCTCACTCATCAGGGTTCCTACAATGGATTTATCAGCTATGTCTGATTGAGAGTATTCCTTGATTCTCATCAGAAATTCCCTTGCATTTTCCGTCTTGGGCATTGAGGGCTTGACATTTTCAGCCATCGTCATTCGCATCAAATTCAAACTCAGCCTATTGGACCGTACCCAAGCCTCATGAAAAGACTTATCAGATTCTGTACTGGTCCCAGTAATGGCTGCAGGCTTTTCTTCCGAAATGACTGCTAAGTCCAAGCCCAAAACACCTAAATGAAACTGAATATGCTCAGACCATTCTGCATAGTTCAGCCCATTGAATTTGATCATTGCATTGCCCAAGGCGAAAACGTTATTAGAAGCTGCAAACATAATCCAAATTTACATGTTAATGCTTTGAGTAAACTCTAATGGATTCAGACACATGCATTATAAACTTTGACTATATATTTAAGTTCACCTTTGGGTGATCCTCAAACACATAGCTGCAATCAATAATAATGCTAATTTAAATATGCTTTAATAGGTTAATCAATAATACTAGAGTTAACATGAATGTTATCTTTGGATATGCAATCATGTTTGCTCAGTACATCAATCAATCCCCTTTCAGTGTCATTAATTATAGGCAATGATCCATCTTTGGATGATCTCCTAGCCGTATAATTAATAACCACAATTGTTCATATATTTATATAATATTAGCATAAAAAATGAACAATTGAAAATTCACGATCAACAATTCAAATTCCTTCAGGCCAGGTCACTTTGGTGACCAATAGGCTTTCAATATTTGATTCACGTTGACGTGACTTTAATAAACTTTTTTTTTTTTTTTTTTTTTTTTTTTTTCTGCCGGCACAGCCCGCGTGTTGCCTCCGACCAGAAACCGACGGTGGCAACACCACCGTACTGCAGGCTGCCTCCGACCAGAGACCACGCACGGCCCGCGTGCTGCCTCCGACCGGAGACCGACGGTGGCAACACCACCTGCTGCAGGCGCTGCCTGCGTGTTGCCTCCGATCGGAGCCGACGGTGGCAACACCACCTGCTGCAGGCGCTGCCTGCGTGTTGCCTCCGATCGGAGCCGACGGTGGCAACACCACCTACCGCAGGCTGCTTCTGACCAGAGACCTCGCACGGCCCGCGTGCTGCCTCCGACCGGAGACCGACGGTGGCAACACCACCTGCTGCAGGCGCTGCCTGCGTGTTGCCTCCGATCGGAGCCGACGGTGGCAACACCACCTACCGCAGGCTGCGTCTGACCAGAGACCACGCACGGCCCGCGTGCTGGCCCCATTCTGCCATCGCCGTCGACTCTTCCCGACGACGTCCAGCGGCTTTCATTTGAGGGAGTCGCCGTCAGCAGCCAACCCCGGTGCGTCGGCTCTTCCCGGACGTCGCCTCTGACCAGGCGAACGTGGGTGAACCAACCTGTTCGGGTCGGATCTCCGACGGCAGCCATCCACCAGACCCACGCCCGACCCAGAGCATCAGCCTCACAGGGAGACTGTTCCGTCATGCCCACCAGACCGGACCGATTCGGGTCTCCCACTGACAACGGAGACACAGCCTTCATCGGAGCCGATCCGCCATACCCAGAACCGTTCGGGTTCCGGCGGTGTACAGTTCTCGTGGTCGGCTCCTTTTTTTTTTTTTTTGTTTTGACACCAGCGGTTTCAGCAGTGTAAATTTACATGGCCGACGTTTCCCCTTTCAACGCCGGCCGTTAAGTACAGCAAACAATAATATATAGAAAATACATTGAACATACGCTTTTCCGTTTGCCAGAAAACAAAACAAAATAATTCGGCGCAAATAACTAAAATCAAAATAAATTGCAGTATTCGTTAACCTGGCTCTGATACCAAAACTGTTAGACTTTTCTTATCTCTATCATGCAGGATCGTTATCTTGATACGAATACTAGCAATATAACTGTAACAAAACCAAAAGGAATAGGAAATCAGAACAACATACCGTTCTCCATTATTCTGATATCCGGTAGTAGAGATGAGAAAACTTCTCTTTCCTGCCCTGTACGCTTTCCTTTCTGTTTCTCCTATCTTCTCTCCTCCTACCTTTTCTCTTCTTACCTTTTCTCCTACTCTTCCCTTTCTGTTCTTTACGCTTTTCTCTGATGGTTGAGAGAGGCCAGAAAATGTCCATAATGAATATATATATATTCATCCATTTTCCAGCAGCCGTTGCCCTGAAGATAGGGAGATTCTCCCTATCTGTAACGGCTATCTGTCAGAAGGGAGAGCGGAGGGATTTCAAACCCATTAACCCAAAACCACCGTTTTGCTTAACAGACCATCACGTTAAGCCATCCATTATTTGGGTCATACGTTAAACAAGGGCCACTTTATATCGATTAACTCAACAAGTACTGTGTCCGAGACCACAGTGACAATGAGGTCCTTCTGTACTACTTGAACGCTACATCACCATCTCCTTGTTTGTGGGTACAAAAGTTTGCAGATTATAATTACTGAAAAAGCGGTGAGTAGAGTGGTTTTGATTTTTAGTGTAATCTAGGATTTGAAAAAGTGGAAGAAAAAAAATTAAAATAAACATACAATCAAAGACACTGAAAATTAACAAACACATTAAAAAAAAAAAAAAAATCAATGCAATATACACATAAACAATATAGCAAAGTAAGCAATAAAAGACAATCATGCAAGAAATGAAGAAAAAAAAAAAAAAAGAGTACAAAGAAAACCTGGAATTAGTAGAGTACTCAAAGAGCTTTCCTTTACTAGAGAAGACAATCAAAGCAACCTCAGCATCACAAAGAACTGAGATCTCACGGGCTTTCTTTAAAAGACCAGTCCTTCTCTTAGAGAAAGTCACTTGCCTGCTAATCTTGTTCTCGATCCGCTTCAACTGAACCCTACCTCTACCCATTTTCCACTACTCTTTTGCCTTTTTCCTTGGATTTTTGGCTATCTAAATAGGTAAAAGGAAACCCAAAAACAATATACAAGAAAACCCTAGCTACTAGCTATATTTGGTGGCTCATTTTGACGGAAGGCCACAACCACAAGAATAGAACAACAAGGAAGAAAAATAGAAGGAATATGTATAGATGGGGGGTTCCTATGTAGTTAGGTAGTATTGGAAGGTTTCTATTTTTGTGTTGGTTTAGGTGTTCTTGTTCCTTGTATGAAGCAAAAGTGGCCTGTGTATATATGGAAAGAGAAAGAGAGAGAGAAAAGAGTAGAAGGGATTGTTTACTGTATTCCAGGTGGGTTTCTTGTTTTTTATTTTCTATCTGTTTTTGCTTCTTCTTTTTTTTTTTTTTTAATTTCTTTTTCTTCTTGTTCTTGGAGACTTCTGTTTTTGGGGGTTTGTGTCGGCTGGGTGACAGTAATTGATGTTGGGATTTTAGTATCCAAAGGGAAAGAGTGCTCAACGGAGTTATGTGCTGTCGGGTTGTGATTGGAGACATTGGTTACTGTCCTAGTTAGAACCACAGGTTCTGGAAATCAAATGTCCGTACATGATCCTGTCAGCGTTTTGTGGGACCCCGAAGAGGTCCTTGTTTTCCCCCCTCCCCTGCATCTGGGTATGGTGACGGCGCTCCTTCTCCGCCGGCATCCCCGTTATCCTCGTGTTTTTTTTTTTTTCTGCACATCCTCATGTGTACCATGTACAACCAAAATGTTTTGTAAAAGCGAAAGAATTTCTGTTTAACGGGGCATATTCTAATAATATGAGTTCAACAGTTGAGAACCTTAATTAATCTTAATTAGATACGTTTGTACAAAATTATTCGCCATTCAATTCAGAGACATAGGTACGATATGTTGCTTAACGAAGTTCTATATCTCTTTTTTCGGGTCGGGTAAAATGCATTGTGGGTCATCTCTGGCTCGTACAATATTCAACAGGAAAAGGGCATCTCCCATTGCATCATCTATTTAACTAAGTGTTCATTTATACATCGGAATTCTTAGGTGAATTCGGGTTTCAGCTTTAATATTATTATATATATATATATATATAATATAAAAAATGTGCATGAATTTCAAAATATATCTTATACGTTGTCAAAATGATGCACGTGTCTCTCTTTTATTGATTGCTAGCAATTAAATTTAAAAAAAAAAAAGATAATGCACGATATATACTTACAATATTTGTTATTAAACATGGAGATTATTAAAAAAAAGTAATGTCACAAGGACTCTAATTGAACGCGTCACCTAGTAGACTGTCATTCGATTAAGAACCAAACTTGTGCATAAGTGAGTTAATTATTAGGTTCCAGCTATTATTTCTCTACAAATTGGAGAACCACAACGCTTTTAGAGATTCTAAAACAGTGGTCCCATTGTGCCAGTGAACGTTACTGTTTCCTAATCTATAGATTTTATGCATTTCTATCTCGTTTCTATGCTTAAAAGAACAAAGAGTCCCAAGGGGACCATCGTGCACGACCACGTCCTGGAATAAAAAAAATATGTATTATAGAGCTTCCACTCACCCCATCTCCACTATACACGTTGGGGGACCATTGTAACAATATTCAAAAGGTCCAAAGTTATTTGTGATAGAAAATGCCGAATATAAGATCATAAGGGAAGAGAGAATAGACTTATATAATAACTAATGTACGTGAAAATTAAGAAAACTATTAGTTTAACATATAGACGTACTTCTCGATAAAATATTTAACATTCAAACACATGATCTAAATCTCATCTTGTTATTGAAAGAGGAAAATTTCTTGGGAAGACAACTTGACCCCTAATCTACATCTATATCTACATCTATATATATATATGTCTATACCTATATCTGTATACATAATGTAAGAAAGCTGAGAACCTTTCTCTGAAAATGCTCAAATTATTTTTATATTATTCAACAAGTAAAGAGAGCAATATGTGACCTATTGGGAACTGTAACAGTGTTGGATCTATTTTAGGACTATAAATTCAAACGTGAATGTCCTCAAATCCTAATTTGATCACCTCTCTCTTCCCTCCTCTCACTTCATCTCATCTCAGATTGTACACAAGCCGTGGATATTTAGGCATTTTTAAAATATTCCTTCCTACCCCGTTGACACTTCGGTGATATTGAGACCAAAAAGATCAAAAGGAAAAGGAAATTAACAATCGGAAAGGAAATTTGCGTGTAGAATTAATGACCCTATTGGGAGGTGAAAACAGAAAGGTGGACTGGAAAATGGTTGAGTGAGATGAGACTTTTATGTCTTTTGTTAGTTTTATGGTGAGGGGTTAATGGCAGCTTACGCGCACCCTGATTAGGTCGTGATACTACAACATATTTGAGCACTTTTGATTCCATTGTCAATGACTGGCCAGGCTTTCTTAATTAAACACAGTGGGGAATCTTTGGTTTCAGGGAATTAATTAGAAAAACAAAGACAGTCGCTCAATATGGGTGTCAATTTCTCAGACATTGTATATATATATACCCCCACGGTACAAACTCAGAAAGTAACGAATCATGCATGCATCCCCACCAAAAAGATGGATTCTTGAACTAGTTGCGCGCAACAGAAGGAAAAAAGGGGACAATGAAAATAGCTCTTTAAAACGTAAATAAACAAGCAGCTATAATAGAAAGAAAATTTATTTAATCCATTAGGTAGACTTTATCATGAAGACTTTAATGCAAAGATGCTGGACTTTTGAATTAATGTGCTGTACTCCATGATTCTTCTAAACCTCCCTTTGTTAGAGCTTTATCATTTTTTTTTTCTTTAGTTCAGTTGAATTGGACATGAAGATGAGTAAGGTTTGAAATTCAAATCCTATATCTCATCCCCAAGCTTTAAACTTGATGGTGGTCACTAATCCATACTTATTGGTTAAGCCCTTTTTCCTTCATGTAAAGATTTCTCCCTTTTGTTTTGTTTATTGATGCTTCTTTGCTTCAAGAATATTAACTGCCTTTCTTTTGGAATATGGCTAGAATTGGACCTCTTGAGGAGGAAATTATGCCCACTCGCAGGTAAAGGTACAGGGGTTTCGCTAGCTTAGCTTTCCATATGTTTTGCTTATGTCTCTCTTAACTTATTTTTGGAAATTTTCCTGTCTCGAGTTAGTATAATGAATGAGTTTGATACCAGGGTCTGCGAAGCATTGGCTGCTGCTCTAAAACGAGATGACCTCTTATGCTACTTGTATTTGATCTTTGTGACCTAAATAAAACGTTGGAGTTGGAGATCCAGAGAATCAACAAAACAAAAATAATAATAATAATAATAATAAAAGACAAGAAAAGGAAATTCAAATCATTCCAACATTTTTTTTTTTTTAAGTTTTTAAGCTTAATTGGTACCAACTAAATTTTAACTTGAAACCTCAAGCATTAGGAATGATTTCAGGGCCAATGAAGTAAATCATTACAACATTGATAAAAGGTTAAAAGTATGAAGAAGCCCAAGAGTGAGGGAAATAATTAGGGCTTGTTTCATATTATATAGATGAGGCCCAACCAGACTCAACGGCGCATAAAAAACCTTTAGGCCTTTCTCCTCATCGTTTAAATTAGAAATTTCAACTCGAAAATGTTAACGATAGGTTCAGAGTTTCATTAAACAAGTAGGAGACATAGCAACTTCAAAAAAATGAAAAAAAAAAATAATTTCTTGTTTTCCATATTTGTTTCTGAGGGGGAAAAAATATTTGCATGACTCAAGGAATCCCGAGTATTTTGTGCTTTGTGGGTTGCATTAGGGACCCGACAGTAAGCCTCTAGATGTCCAATAGAAATTGACAATTGCTTGTTGAGAGAGAGAGAGAGAGAGAGGAAGAGAGAATGGATTATAAGGAATTTCTCAAAAATCAGCACTTTTTGGCTTGGCAAGGAAGAAAAAAACAAAAAAAGAACAACTCTGATCATTTTGTGGCTCATGCATGGGAATATGACAAGAACTTTTGTCCTCTTTTGCCATCACTCTCTGTTCCTCCTTGGCGTTTTCCGCCTTGTATTATGTTCGGGGGTCCTAGGTTGTGCCTAACAGCTGTTATGAAGTGTAGTCCGATGACTTGGTTGGAGGTAGCGTGTCCATTCTAAGAGAAAATGCATTCTAGCCCAATCTTGGCCCACCATTTTTAGCCCTATCTATCACCTATCACAAGGCAAACCGTAGGGTCTAGAGCCACCTCTTTTTTGAGGTTGACAGACATTTCTTTTCTTTTTTTTTTTTTTTGATTATTGTACGGGAAATCACTTTTATTCGTTTTCTAATTCTGACAGCCACCATAAAGAAGTCTAGCATGCAATTTAACATGGCTAAAGCTTTACTAATGTGTAATCTTTACGGTAGAAATGTCAAATATAACTCTAGTCTTCACATTCTAATAAAAAAAAAATTGGGATCAAATTATTTTAAAACGATTTAATTTTAATTTTTTAAATTAATTTAAATTTTAATTTTATTTCAGTTCTATTCTTTTTCTGGAAGAAATAAAAGGGAAAATTAGTATTTTTCCTTTTATTTTTGCTATTTAGGATATTTCAATTTCATTTTTATTCAGTTTTTATATGATTTTGATTATGTTTTTGATTTGAGGAGTGAACCATAATCAGTTCTATCTGTCTCTACAGTTCTTGTCATGGTTCCAATTTGACACCAACTAAAATTGTAGTCAAGATTGAGAGGAAAAGAAGAAACAGAGTCAAAAGGATTTCATCAATTCTGTCTTGTTAAACATATTAATGGAGGATGTGAGAAGTTGACAGGAGTCTTATAGGGAAACCAAAGCAACAAAGCGTGTGCACAGAACCAATTGTTAATGTATTAGATTCTTCTTGACTTCAAACATTTGTTCTTATTAAATATGAAACTAGTCCGTCACTTTCTTCCAATTTGACATACCTTAAGAATCGATCATGTGAAAAATACTTATGTTCTCGGACGTTACATCAATTCAACTTCTTTCCCTAAGCATACGCAAATACATGTACATCTACAATTTCTCAGTAACCATTTACTCAAAAGTGAACCACCCGAGGTTGGGAGACTGGTGATTATTCAACTTGTCTTTATGCATTTGGTTTAATTTCGAATTCCCTCGGTGTAAGATGCCCCATGTGAGTTGAGATATGCCATTGGCTTCACACATACCATTCTTGAGAATCACCTCTAAAATCAGTAGGTTGAACAGTCTCAAAAATATAGAGCAAAAGGGCGGTCTTTCCTAAGTGTTTTGCAAAACACTTACAAATTTCTCACGTGCCTTTGGACTAATGCCAAAGGTCCTTTAAATATCAGGTACTGATGCTTATGCCACCATAATCAAGTGCTTATATTTTGTTGAAAATTCATTTTCTACAACATTGCCAAAACCAAGAAGCAATCATCCAGTAGGTAGGTCTCTTTATGAGAAATAAGGCATAGAACTCAAAATCTCACAGCATCCATCCAGGGATGAAGCCATTAACTTGCTGTGCATGAGTACTTGTGGCAGTAGTTGGTCTGAGGCTGGAGGATTGTACCTACATGCATAATGTGTAACCAAAAGAGACACCGAGTTATCACAAGAGCCAATAGATCAATAATCAAGTGATATTTGAAAGGAATTAGCGAAGATACAAGAACTAAATTTTTATACTTTACCCTATTTGCAAGGTGGGATTACAGTCTAAATGATGGAGTAGCCCCCGAGATTGAGCATGCTGGTGACCGAATCACATGTTCGCCTCACAGCCATCCCATGATTGTTGAATGTTAGTTCTTGCACTCATTTCATCCAGCTGCCAGAAATAATCAATTCAGTTTCATCAACTACAATTTTTACTTATATTGAGGGAGGAAGAGCATGAAACGAACCAAGAAAAAGAAAATCAATTTTCTACGTTTAGAGACTCGCAGGTCCCGAGACACTGAGCCAACATGTACACAGGGAAAGATAGCAAAATGGTGTTTTGCACTTTTCTTGTTTACACGGCTTGAGAGCGGTTGAGACTCGAGAGATTATGCAGGTACCAAGTCTATGAATTTGCCATGCATGAGGAAACCACGCTATTGTTGCATGGGGCTAAGCAACTTACAATATTATGTGGAATCAATGCAAAGTCCTAACAATATGAGTACTTTGTCAGGTTCTACGATATTACCTTTATTGTCAAAGCTCTATTAGCTTCAAGCAACAGCTGTTCCTGTACTTAAAAGAGTAGTCAATTAGCATCTGAAGCGAGTTCGTATTGGATTACATAAAGTTCTTGTGATCATTTGTGTAAGTACCTTGTTTTGAAGATCAGCAAGCTGCTCAAGCATATACTGGCTCTGCCAAGCATTATGGAGCACTAGTGGCGTCAAACAAATAAATTGTAAAAGAGATAAATGCAGATAAGACAAAAAAAAAAAATCGTTGCCCATCTGTAGGATTGAAGGCTGATTGCATGAAAAGAACAGCGGAGTGGAGTAAACTAGATAAAATACCCCATGTACGTTAAACGTTGAAATGATAGACAAAATATTAGGCTTAAAATTGATACATCAAATAATGATGTGCCAGGCTTAATGAGATTGAAAACCCTTGCTTGGAGCAACGCCCTTGATTAGAATTTTCCACACGTTGGTTGTCACCATAAAAGAATTAAATGCATGGCTTGCAAACCAAAGGCAATTTTAGGAATGATCAGTTTCCATGGGATTGCATAAATTAAGAACCTTCTCAAGGAACTTGCAAGATAAAGGAGCCCGCCGTGAAAAACATTATCATGCTATTCCTATAGATTTTCTGAGACGTTAAGCAAGAGAACTAAAATATTGAACCAAATCTTAAAATTGCAATTTTCCAGCCATAATGTGATTGTGAATCCATTGCTAATACAAAACGCGTACTGTCATATGTATTATCCCAATAACTACTATTAAATCAATAATTGAACTGTAATTATCAGCAATTTAAGATGTTGGATTGAAACCCTTATAATACCAACTTAAAATGAAGCATGATGTTAATTTTTATAATCAGAAGTCCCATAAATTAAACAACGGTTAAAAAATCCCAAAGAAAAAGGCAATTAACTACAAACAATCATGAATCCTTTTGATAACACTTCTCAATGACATTATTTAATGCAAAAGAAATTTGGGCAAATTGTATTTATTGGAAGAAAAGTCACTTAGAAAATTCTTTCTATAATTATCAGATAACACACGGACATAAACAAATACTAAGGGTTTTAAATATTTGCACCTCTCTCACTAGAAAAGTTCAGATCTTGGCACATGGGTAGGAGCAAAGGACTGTTGATCATTTAATAGAATTTATCATTCCAAATTTAATACCACACTCACAAGAATACCTGAAATAAGGCAAGTCCTCTCTTCTTTTGTTTCTCTCTCAATTTTATTTTATTTTATTTTTTACCACCAACAATCAACCGAATGTTAAGCAACAAACAACATAAAATTCTAAAAAGAAGTTTCCGAGAAAAAGCAAAGATATGCTTCTGTCTTCAAATCGTAAAATACTAATGCAGTTGGTAACATCAATCAAATTAGTATTAATGCGGCTCTAACATAAAGAGTGAATAAAATAAAATAAAAGATTTGACATTTGATTCAGTGATCACCGAGCAAAAACGAAACACCTCAGAACAAAAAAAAAAAAAAAACAAAAATTTAAACTAGAAGAAATCACAGCAAACGCAAATAGGCAAATAAATCTCTCTGATGACAGGGCGTCGGGTCAACAGTCATCAAAATTCAAGAACGAATCACCGCCAACAAGCCAAAATGAAATATACAGTCAAAAATTTAAGAGAAGGGGGGAATTAATGAATTTCATGACACCCAAGGTCCATGAAAACAAAAAGGAGAAACCAGTAAAGAAAATAGACTTACAAATCTTGGAACGTGATACTAAAAATGTGCCTACAAAACACATATATAATCAAACTCAGACAAGATGCAATATACAAACGTGGAGTTAAGATCAGAAAGCAAGAAGAAAAGGGTCATGCTTAGAGGTGCTGCAGAATTCATAGAGCCTGCCACGATTGGAGAAAATGATGAGACCAACCTCAGCATGGCAGAGCACAAATGGCTCATAAGCTTTCTTCAACATTCCGTTTCTCCTCTTTGCAAAAGTCACCTGTCTGTTTATCTTGTTTTCTATCCTCTTCAATTCCACTCTCCCTCTTCCCATATCCGTGAATCTAAAGTATTCAAAAACCAAAAGGAAATAAAATTTCTAACACCAATAATTAAAAACCCTCAATCGTCCTTACTTCTAAATATTTGTATCTTTATTTATTGTATCTCCAAGCTCTTAATTATACATATATATTATAAACCTTTCTTGCTTGCTTCAACCTTTATTTTTACTTCTTTTGGTTTTTCTATAGGAGCAAAAGTGATTTTACTTTTATTTGCAGTGCTCAAATGCAACTAAAGATGTGAAAAACCACAGAAAGTTGGATACTTGAAAGGAAAAAACCAAAAAAAAAAAAAAAAAAAACCCTAAGACAGAGAGATAATTTAGGGCAACCTAAAAGTGATCAACAAAATAAAGCAAGAGAAATAGAGAGTTTATTAAGTGAGTAGTTCTTAAGAATTTGGGGTCTACTTCTCTTTTCATAATCTCTTTATTTTGTTTCTTTACCCCTCTCTCTCTCTAATCTCTATAGCCCTTTGTTCCTCCTTTTCTTCTTTTTTTTTTTTTGTATGTCAATATTTTTTTATTTTTTTTTTTTTTGCGTTTTTAAAAATTTTTTCTCAACTTCAAGAAGTAATTTTCTCAATCTCTTTTCCTTTTAGTCTAAATGAATTGAGTAACTTATCTTTAATCCTAAAAATAAAAGATGCAGTCTTAGGGTTGAGTTATCCTTTCCAATTTCATGAAATTTTCTTTTCTTGGTTTCACCGTCCTTTTTCCTTATATTTCAATACCACTGCCACGTTAGATTACTGTTTTACACGCGCCTTTTTCTTCCGCATTCGTAAGATGTCTGGTTTCGGAAATGTGGAAGGTGAGTGGGACGCGCTTGAGAGAAAGAATTGGGGGATGGTTAATGGGAGGAGCTCTGATGCCCGCATTTTTCACTTTGAATTTTCTTTCGGTATCATTTCTAGTTATCTTCCCAACCAGGAGAACGTCGTCATCTACCTGGGAAAACGAATCCCCACGTGTTGGCTTCCTATTGGCTTTGAATTCCTTCCATCCTGTCATTCTTCCGCCCCCGTCTAAAGAGTCCCATTAATTACAAAATTAGTTAGATTATTTTCTCTCTTTTTTTCTACTTAAAATAATAAAATGCGAACTTTGGACCTTTATGTTGGAAGTATGCATACCACTGATGTAGATTGTATACACAGTAAAATCTTTTGGTTTAAGAAATAAAAAAATAAAAATAATATTTTACCATTTTATCTGAAAGTATAATATGACATACAAAAACAATAATTATTAATAAATTGAATATACATTTAGTATGTCTTATTAAAAAATCAAATTTATAACTTTAACATGATAATAAATAAATTCTTTTACTGTAAAACCATAGTATTTGGTGGCATATACATTACTATTTGGCATTATAAAAGAAGTTAATGCCATTCAGCATCAAGGACAATGCAAAGCCATTACTAATTTAAAAATAAAAATAATAAAAAAAAACTCCATTACATGTATATATGATTTCGATGTTACTATTTGAAATTCTATTTGGGCTCTTTTATAAGTTTTAAGATGACCTTATGATAAGTCAAATTTATCATAGAAGCACGCGGCAACGCCATATCCTTTTTACGTCAACATAGGATGTCATGACAAATCCAACAATTTTTCGTTTTTTTCTTGGGAGTATAACCACATGTCAATGTACTAAAAAAATGCGAAATATATACATATCTAAAACTGTTGTCTATACACATCACGTCTCTCTCTTTTTTGTAATACGCATGATCCGTTCAATAAAAAATTGTTGCGTTACATGTGTAACGCATGCCAATTGACCCAACCCAGATGCAATGGCACAGAAGCATGGCAAAAGCATCAGTGAAGGTAGTCAAACATGGTCACTGCCCGCCCTTGATTGATCAATATATCATATGCATGATTTGATACATCCTATGGACTCTCACTCTTTTAAGCTCCCACTAGTCTTTTGTGCCATGATACTAAATCATACCAAACCAAGAATCGTCCACAACGACCCAAAGAAAGTCAAGGTAATTTCCTAACTGAGTTAGACAGAAGTGGGACATTTCTTGCCTAAAAATGGATTTTGTCAAGCGAATGCAAGCTCAATGGGCTTTGGCTTAAGTTTTGCATTTGTTATCAGTCTTTAACTTCTTTTGCCAGGGATTCTCTGCTACCATAGTTAATTAACATTGTAAATTCTTGCTGTTATCTCTTCTTCTTCTCCTCGTTCTTCTTCTTTCCATTTTTTTTTTTTCCCAGTGGAAGGATCCATAGGAAGGCAAATGGGAACGTGCCCTGTACTACTGGGTTAACTTGGATGCAGGGTGGGGTTCAATTATATGAGATTTATCAACTAAAACGCTCAACAATTTCTGACTGGGATTCAATAGTTATTAGTTTCTGGAATATCATAGTTTCACATCTCCATACTTTGGGAAAGAACACCATAACTACAATTCATGAACTCACTCATCAAACAAAGGCAAGATGCAGATCTTGCGTTTTGCAGCAACGTCCTGTTTAACGAAACAGAGCCCTTTTTGACAACTAGAAACAAGTCAAAATTGGGGCAAGGAACACCATGCCAGCACAGAAACTGGCATAAAAAGAAAGCTATAAGAAATTGAATTTTGGCCAATTTAGGGGCCACTAAATTCCCATTAAATTGATTACTAACACGTTGGATGGCACACTATTTTCTTAAATCAATGGGATTTAGAATTTTTTAAAAAAGATTCTGTATTTTTCATTTGAAATGATAAATTAACCGTGACAAGATAAGAATGCAAGAGGATGATGTTCTCATCCTCCCGCACAAGACAAAAAGAGTAAATGGTCACGGTAGAAAATTTCAACCATAAAGTCAGGTTAACGATTTAGATTTGGAACAAGTGAAAAGTTTGAGGAAAATTTCAGTCATTTACAAGTTGCTGATACAAATAACGTCAGGGCACTTTTACCCATATTTTGGATTCCACCAAAGCAAAGATTTGTTGCTTGATTTTGCATGGCCATCTTGCATTTATTACTTGTGTATGGTTCATCTAAACTCCACGGGCCACCCCAAAGTCCATCCTCTGTTACAGAATCTGCCCAAGGTGCAACCTCTGGATACATCGTAACCAAGCATTGATCCTCCAAGGTGGGGTACATAAAAAGCTTTTCTTCTGTCCTGACACATCACATGCACTATTGAAACTTTCATGTGGTTTTTTGTCTTTTGTTGCTCTCACTGTTGTTGATCCTCATTCTGTCGTTTTTGATTTAAAACTCAAGCCTTCTTGCTTCTCTCCTATTCAAGGGCATCTCTCTTTGTTCTTGAAATGGAGTCTCCAGTAGTTCATCACACTGTCTGTCCTGCCAGGCAAGCATTCGGCATAAAAATCATAGGAAATCAATATGGTTTTGTCACTGCAACTAGTCTCTCTAACCAAAAAGTGTCTTTACTAGCACTTTAGAAGAATTATGAATAGTAATTGTATCAATACAGTAACTAACTACAACTAGAACTTAAAATGCAATTTGAGAGAGATGCATTATTTGTTAATCTCAGCTTAGGCTGCAGCACTTGCCACTTCTGTTTAAACCTAGCAGTAACATAAGTCTGTAAATCAAAATCAGAGAAAAAACAAAGTGCAAAAAAATCATTCTTGTTAGATGATATATATATGCTGATGATAAATGCCTTACCAGCACACATGTCCACAGAACTCCACCTTCCTTCTCCATACAACTTCACATATTCACCGAGCAACTTATCCTCTTCAGAAGCCCAAGTACCCTATCTCCACCCTTGCTCAGAAAGCCCCCAACCCATCATGGCTACAGTTGTTATTCCACTTTCACTACTTTATACGATCAGACGGCAACAACATTCAAGCCTTTAATCCCTGTGCCTGCAAAAAATCTAGTAGAGTATAAATAATTCCCGCAATAATTTGATAGCCAAATTTGTTAAAAGACCTGCAAAATACTCATGAAAACTGAAATTAAAGGTTCATTAATATTCACCAAAGAGCGAGTATAGGCTTCTCTACTAAATTATATTGTAGACTAAAAAAGACAACTACAAACCTACGCAAAGTGCAAAGAGTTGCTGTAAATTTGGTAAATCCCACGAAACTGAAATTATGGCTCTCCAATTTGAACATTAGGGATGTGAGCAATCTTGGGCCGGTCCTCAAACATGAGTTGTTCTTTTCTGGCTTCTGTTGGAAACCAGAGGATTCACCATTTTGGAAGTAACTTCTCTTCACTACACGAAAGATCAAAACTACCTCAGCATTGATTTGCTCATAAAATGATTTGTGCTAATCTGAGGAAACGAAAAACTGAAATATCACAAGTTGTGAATCTCACAAACCCAACACACTTTTGGATATATGAGAAACTCTAGTGGATGAAATGTAAATGTTTTGCAAGATGATGATATTAGTTTTGATGATACAATTTGGTAGGGAAAGATGAATGTCAATTGAAGATGCCTACAATTTTTTTTTCTTCTTTTTATGAACAAGAAGAAATCTATTAATATGTAGGAGAAAAAGAGCACCACAGGCTCTCTTTTTAATAGAAACAAAAATGATGATACAATTTGGTAGGGAAAGATGAATGTCAATTGAAGATGCCTACAATTTTTTTTTCTTCTTTTTATGAATAAGAAGAAATCTATTAATATGTAGGAGAAAAAGAGCACCACAGGCTCTCTTTTTAATAGAAACAAAAATGGACGAAGATGGAGATAAAAAGAAGAGAGCAGTCGGAGGAGGAAGAACCTTCTGAATCTGGAATGGAAAGGCGGACGGATTCCTTTGTGATCAAATCAAAGCTTATAGCCGGATGGTTCTCTCATTGAGTATAATGGTAGGGATGTAGGCAATGTTGGGCCAATTCTCGCCGTTGCATGACAGTTTGGAACAATTCTTAATTTCTAAATATTGTAATGAGGTGAGGTTGGGCATCCAGTCCGGCAACGACGCCACGTTAGGGCAATTGAAGATGAGGAGATTCCGCAGGGCAATTGAATGCAGAAGAAGTCTCCTTGGGAGATTCACCAACTTTGGAATATCCTCAATTACAAGAGTTTTAAGGCCCTGCCCTTGCCATGGAATAGCATCGTTGTTGTTGCTGTTGCCGTCATCATCATAGGACAGATCTAGATTTTCGCACTGTAAAATCTCGAGATACTTGAGGGAGGTGAGAAGTAGCATTTTCGCATGAGGTAGAGAAGTTAACGTCGGGCATCTCAAAATCCTTAACTGCTGCAGAGAAGTGAGGGTTTGCAGCAACTGCACTGGCAGAAAATCTTCTGGCAGATCAATATTATCAATCTGCAGATGTTTCAAAGACGAAGAGAGACTAGATGGAAGAGAAGAAGACGACGGTTCATGTGCTGGAGGAATCGTCCCCTTGAGCATTTGCTCCAGTAACTCGATGCTGACTGAGGACACTTGCAGTTTTTTCAAGGATGGGGAGACCGGTGGCATTGAAGTCAGGTCTGGGCAGAACCGAATGAACAGCTGAGAAAGACACTGAAATTGGGGAAGCAAACCAGATGATGATGATGGCCGCCATCCCTTCAGTTTGGGACAGTCGCAGAGTTCCAGTTTCTCTAGAGAGGGGAAGAAGGAGACCATGCTATTATTGCTGCCGCTGCCGCTGGTAGCTGATCTTCCTCCTCCCGCACAACAACTCGACATGTCTATGTCTTGCAGATCATATAATCCCCAGATTTGAATTTCTTTTAGCGAAAGGAATTGATCCAGTGCCGGAAGACTTTGGCATTTCCGGCAGCTATACAAATCAAGCCTGACCAGATTCGTGAGGGAAGAAAGCCAACTGGCAAAATTTATTCCTCCGTAATTCTCCACTTTTAATCTTTTCAAATTTTGGTGTGGCCGCAGAGCTTTCAATGACATTTCATCTTCATTTATATCAACATCTTCCAATGGCAACCAATGTAATTCCAGCTGTTGGAGACGTGGCTTCTCTCTCAAATTGGCTTTGGCGGCTGCACAAGTTTCAGGGGCAGTGGGAGTAGTACCACCCTTCTGATGCGGCAAATTCTCAATCCGTAGATATCCTCCCAACTTGTTCAAGTCCTGCAATTCTTCTAGTCCACCACTCTCACTCTCCTGTAGCTTGAATGAAGTCAACGGTTCAATCCCATCTAGGCTGTGAGTCAAAACATCGCGTACAATGATGGCAAGGCGCTCGAGACGTGGCTTCTCTCTCAAATTGGCATTGGCGGCTGCACAAGTTTCAGCTCCACTAGCTCCTCCCAACTCCAAGCCATGTAATTCTCGCAGTCCTCCACTCTTGCTCTCCTTGTTTTGACTCCCAGGAAAAATGTCAATACATAATTCACCCAGTCCCCCATTCTCGCACTCCTCTTTTTCACTTTTAGGCAGCACGAATCTCGTTAATCTCTCCAGCGAAGTCAACTGTCCAATCCCACGTGGCATGTGAGTCAAAGCATCGCAGTCACGGATGTCAAGGCGCTTGAGACTCACCAGCTCTTTGATATTTTTGGGTAATTGTCTCAGCCCCTTGCAACATTTCAGGTTGAGCACTTGCAAGTTCTGTAGTCCGGTAATGGAACAGGGCAGCATCTTGATCTCACTATTGCAAGACAAATCAAGATACCTCAACTGCTTCATCTTACGGATGGAATTTGGCACTGTCTCAATACCGCATTCTTGTAGATCCAACTGCCGTAAACGCCTCAAATTACGAAAAATTGCATGGCATTGCCCTTCGCCTATATCGCCACCATATCCATCTGGTGCCAAAAATGTCCGCAAACTTTTTGCTTCAAGCACGGATTGCCAAATGTCATTGTTTAGGTTTAGGCGACGGTCAAATGAGATATGTCGAGTTTTCTCGTTAACTTCTCTCGGATTTGAAATCGACACATAGACACTTTCATCTCCAGCTACCGAGGAAGCAAGATCGTGCATTAAGTCATGTATTTTGCATGACACAATGTTCCCATACTCATCTTTTTCCACGTCTTGAAAGAAAGACATCCGTAGGAGATCCATGAAACAATCCCGACCAATATCTTCCAGACACTGACTTGGGTCAATATACCCTTGCGCCATCCAAAGAGCCACCAATTTGTCCACATTGATTACATGGTCCTTTGGAAACAATCTACAATAAGCAAAGCAATATTTCAAACGTAAAGGAAGGAGGTCATAACCCACCTTAAGAGTTCTCGTGATATTGTTTTTTCTTGGATCTATCATCGCCAATTCCTTACTTCTCAATAATTCCCATTCAATTTTATCTTCCTTGAAATACATGATACCCCCAATTACTTTAATTGCCAAAGGAACTCCCTTACACTTTGCCACAATTTCCCTTCCAATTGTTTCGTGGCACGGTGTTGGTGGCACGGACGCTGGTTTAAAGGCCATTTGAGCAAACAATTTCCAAGGGTCGTCGCCAGATAAGCCTGTTAACCTGTACCGGGTTTGTGGCACAGGGCTTGTAATCTTCGCAACCTTTGGCGTGTAGTTACTAATATTCTACTTCCTTCTGCTCCTCCAACAAATAAATTTCTTAGAAGATGCCATTGTTCAAGCTCATCATTCCAAACATCATCTAATACAAGTAAAAATTTTTTTTTATTAATTTTTTCATAAAGAGAATTTTTTAATGCATCCATACCGTTTATATTAGACTTTTTTTCAACCACCGACTCTAAAATCTTTTCAACATTAAAATCGTCGGAAACACAGACCCACATTCTCGGATCAAACCGCGACTTTACAATCTCGTCATTGTACGTGAACTGAGCCAAAGACGTCTTTCCCACCCCTCCAACTCCAATTATCGAGATCACGGTCACATTAGGCTCGTAGTTCCCTGACAAAAGAAGTTGTCTAATCTGGTTCCTTTCATCATTTCTGCCAACAAGTCCTTCGGGGACAGAGGAGTGTGTTTGCTCTCTTTTCTTAGCCATCACCATCGTTGACGTGTCAGAAGGAGGTTGCAGAAAGTTGAAGTGTTTTCCAGCATCCATAACGTCTAGCCTCTTTCTAATTGCCTTAATTTTGTGACCCATATTCAGGTCATATGCAAGCTGGTTTGAACTTGAAAAGAAAAGGCGTACCTTCTTTGCCACTATGTTTCCCGTCATGACTCGTCGCCGCAGAACTTCCGTGGAAAAATCATCCAGCAAGTCGTCTGCTTCGTACACGACTTCTTTCAGCTTACGGAGCCCATCTTTGACTTCGTCATCACCTCGTGCTAGCCGATCTTCTGCTTCATGAAGCTTGACCTTGACACCGAGAACTGTACTGTGCAGCAAATCAATCTCAAATTCGACACCCCGCCACAGGCCAATCTCTTCAAGAGCAGAGTAGCCCAATTTTCCAAGAATTATCTCTACAACACCTAGCAGTAATTCCTCTGCCATGTTCCTGTTGGGCGCAAGTTGAAAAGCAAGGAACTTTAGTTGTGTTTGAAGTGACAATAGTAGGCGATCTCAGAGGCTTGGGGCAGTGAGATGTATACCGAGAAATTTTGGGAGCAGGGAGGCTTACGTTTCCATGACGATACACATAGCATGGTCTTTGATATCGCATCCAAATGCTCACGTGCACATACCAACATGCATACATTCATACACACATATGTGCCACCATGGCTACATATTTGCATAGACCAGTCGTTGAGATGTCGACTGGTCAACTCCTTGGAGAAAGGAGAAAAATTAATCAAATGGGAAGCTTCAAGGAACAAGTAAGCGGCCCACCCCCACCCTACAAAGAACAATTAACAAATAAGAAATACTTGCCGGAAAAAAAAAAAAAGAAAAATCTAGCAGAAGGTGGGCAGAAAAAAAAAAAAAAACACATAAAATAGGTGTGAAAGTGAAACACATGGACGGTGGCAAGTGGGAAATCATCAACCAAGTCCGTCCAAACCGACCATCGCTTTTACCTGACTTGGTTGTCGGATCCTCCCATCTTCCCCCACCTAACCAAGAGTAACGAAATGTTTAGTGATTTAAATAGAAACGAATAATAAGTTGAGTGAACATAGTTTATCAAAAAATAATGAAAATAGGTAAATCAGGAACTTCGAGTGCCCCATCAGTAATTGCCGAGTTTTTTTTTTCCCTTTTTGGTTTTTGCTCGATGCCTCGAACAGATCACTTGTTAGAACGTAATACAGGTTTATAATTTAATTTATTTTTTTAAAATAATTAAATTTATTCAATATATATATATATATATAATAAAAAAATAAATAATTTAAATAAATAATAATAATAACAAAATTAATTAACTTAATAATATTATTAAAATATTTAAAATATTTTTTAATATATAAAAAGTATAATTTCTTTAATAAATTAAAAAAATAATAAATTTTATTCTAAATATACTTATAAAATTTATATAACTCTTATATATATTTTTTAATAAAATATATTTATAATACAAATGATGAAATATTGATAATAAATACTTATTTTATTATAAATTTAATTAAAATTTAAATTTTTATATAATATTATTTTTTTAAAAAAATAATAAATTAATATAATATAAAATTTAAATTTAATATATTAATAGTATTATCATTATTAAGTTAAAAAATAATATTAATAAATAATTTTTTATTATAAATAATTATAATATTCTATATTATTATTTTAAAAATAATAATTTTATTTTATAAATATTAGTTAAAATTAATTATATTTTTAACTTTAATTTATTTCTTGTTAAAAAAATGAGTAAAAAAAATTAAAAATATATTTCCTTAGTATTAGAAAAGTCAACATATCGACTAATACTAAAGAACGAAAGCAAAATGTACCCAAAAAAAAGTATAATAATAGTTGATTTTTGAGAAGGAGTCAATATACTCTCCGGTACTAATATTCACATTAAATTGATTCCGATTCAATTATCAATAATGATAATAAAATATATTTAAATTATTTTTTTAATTTACAAAATTATTGATATTTATATGAGAAAATGTTTGTTAGAAAAGTTTTATAGAGTGAGTTCATAAGCAAGACTTATAATATATAAAGTATATATATATTTTTTATCAAACATCAGCGTATTTTTTTGTGAGAAAGTTTAAGATTAAAAAAAAAAAATTGTTAATAAAAATGTAAGAGGCACCAACCAACTAATTTCTGATTTTTCTCTAATTAATTTTTTTACTTGCAAAACCACGCTTTATTTATTTTCTCTTATTGTTAAGAATAGACTTTGTTGGTACGTTTGTTTTGTTAGTCAATATATGCTATCAAAAAATAGTGTTATGATTAACAATCTAAATGTTAAATTGAAAAAAATAGAAATATTATTAATTAATATATTTACAAGTAAAAATCGATGCAGATGAAAGTCACAACCCTTGTTACCAGTTTACAGTACTAAGTAAGTTAAAGTAGCAAATTTTAGAATAATATTTTTAATTTTTATACACAAAAAAAAAAAAAGAATGTGATATAAAATCCTGTCGATTAAGTACATTGTTTTAGCAAGTTACATACCATAAAAAACATCGACTGTAACTTCAACTCCCAATAAAAATTAAAAATTTATATGTAGATAGACATATAAAAATTAGCAAGTTATACACACACACACACGTAAAAATGTACATATTTACAAATTTTTTACTTTATGTTATAATAACTATTTGTTATGTTTTTTTTTTTTTTTTTTCAAACAAGAAATGAAACGTCGTGTAACAGAATCTTCTCCGTGGGTTGTCGCTCTAGCATTTTAATTTTTTTAATAAAAAAAATAGTGCGATTGTGGGATACCATGTGATTCTTTTCGTGTTGAAATGTTGCAATAAAAAGACCATCATATACATACAGCTTCTACGTGTACAAGGAAATAAAATTGTTCCGGTTGAAGCCAACAAATATTGACTTTTTATTTTTTATTTTTTCAAAGAGAAAATAAAATATAAACGAGGTACGTGGACGATAAGGATTACAGGAAGCTCCTCCAAAGCTGCTTCAAGTTTTCCCACCAATATATTTATTGGCTTGCTCATTGGTTTCCATTCATTTCATCAGAACTGCTCTAATTTTTCAATACCTTCACACATGCATTGTCCAAAGCATGCAGAAAGAGTTTTATTCAGAGGTTGAAAGCATTAGAAAAATCCTTAAATGCCTAAAGGTATGTGTGAAATAAGATGTTGTATCACACTTACGATATTTTTGATATGTAAAATTAATATATACACATAATATTTGATATATTTAATCAAATTATAATAAAAAGTGTTAATTAAATATAGTATTACATAGTAAAATTTATAAGATATCTATTATATTTATAAACTTTAATTCTATTCAAAGCATTTCACAAGTCTATGCCTTGAGAGAGAGACACCCCGCTAGTTAAAGCTTCCAACTTAGAAGAAATTGGTTGGATCAAAGTTAATAATGTTGGGGCTGCAAGTGGCAACCCCGGGAAATTGGTTGGGAGGATTTTGTACACCTGGTTGGATTCTGCTCCGCCTTCATCGCTGAACTTTGGGGCATTTACCTCGGCCTTAATTATGCATGAGAAGAAGGCTTTCGAAGGGGGATATTTGAGGCTGGCTCCTTGGTAGCAATAACCATCAAGAGATTTTAGATCGAACCAAAGGCTAAAAAATGTGGACTCAAAAACACATCAACATAATTATCGTCTATAATTTTATGCATAAAAATCTGAGAAAATTAGTTTTATTTATTTTTTTAAAATTTTTACGATTTATATTTTGTAAGTACTTTATATTAAAAAATTACTAAATCAAAATCAAGAAACCTAGAAAAAAACTTACAAACGAAATAATTTGAAGAAAAAAGGGAACTCGAATACATCATTGGTCCTCCTTCTTGTGCTCCTCGAAAAGAACTGAGAGAAGCAGCAAGTGAAATTTTTCAGAAATCGAACAGCAGTTCCTAAATTGCACAGATGGCAAAAAGTAGAGAAAAAATAAAATAAAATAAGATCAGTACAAAGACTCAGGTAATCACTCAATGTCGTATGTATAAAAATAAAAAATAAAAAAATTAAGTGGATAATAACATCAACAACAACAATTGGTTGTCGGCTTCTCTCATCTTCCCCCTACGTAACCAAGAGTTTAGTGATTTAAATAGAAACAAGTAATAAGTTGAGTGAACATAATTTAACGAAAAATAATGAAAATGGGTTAAACCAGGAACTTCGAGTGTCCCATCAAAGAATCTGATCAGTAATTGCCGAGTTATTATTATTATTATTTTTCTCTTTGTTGGGCTTTGCTCGTAGAACTAACGGCCACTTATCAATAATTAATAAAAATATATAATTTAAATTATTTTTAAAATAATTAAATTTATTTAATATAATAATAATAATAATAATAATTAATTTAATTATATTAATAAAATATTTTAAATATATTTTTTTAGTGTATAAAATATAGACTTTTTTTATTAAAAAATAAAAATAATAATAAATTTCTTTGGAATATATATAAAATTTATATTACACTTATTTATCTTTTTGAGAGATGAAAGTTTAATAATAAATATTTATTTATTTATAATTTTGATTAAAAATTAAATTTATATGTAATATTATTTTTTAAAATAATTTAATATAATATAAAATTTAAGTTTGATATATTATTAATATTATTAGTAATATTAACATATTATTAATAATTTGATATGGCCATATTTTTGCATAGATCAGTCGTCGAGATGCTGACTCGTCAACATCTTGGAGAAACGAGAAAAATTAATAAAATGGGAAGCTTTAAGGAACAATTAACAAATAAGAAATACTTGCTGTACCTAAAAAAAAAAAACTAGAAATACTATCAGAAAATGGGCAGGAATAAAATCATATAAGATAGGCGTGAAAGTGAAACACATGGGCGGTGGCAAGTGGGAATCATCAAGTCCGTCCAAACTGACCATCACATCTACCTGACTTGGTTGTCTGGTTCTCCCATCTTCCCCCCTACCTAACCAATACCAGAGAAATGTTTAGTGATTTAAATAGGAACGAGTAATAGTGCCTTCAATAAGTGGATGGTAAAATTTGCCAAATGCCCCTTCTTCGTCCGGGAGAGGCAGTCCAAACACAAGAGAAAGACCCTTAGGAAGTGCCAAAGATTCCTAATGTCTCCCTCCTCTGTTTAGATCAGTACAAAACTTTGCCGCTCCTGGTGGTGGGACAGATACGTTCTAACACAAGAGTTAAATCAACCCTGCGAGGGTAATTTTTCCATTTCTAGAGCACTCAGCCTTTGCGTCAAAAGGCCTGCAAAATACTACATTGAAATTAGAGGTTCATCCATATTCATAAATATGTTAGCAGGATTCAAATCACGATGTATGACCATTGGGACAGCCCGTTCCAAAAGCAAAAGATGCCCTTTTAGTTGGATGCACATGACATAAACCATCGCCATAGTTTTGCATGGACCAATCGTGGGGAGGTTGACACGTAGGCAGAGGGGAAAAGTCATGCTTCATCGAATGGGAAGCTTCAAGGAACATGCATGTGCCTACTCAATAATAAGCAACGCCAAGACCAAGAAAATGGTGTCCACCAGGAACAGCAAGTGCCCCACTAGGACACCAAAGCATGCGATCAATAATTGCCGAGTTTTTTTTTTTTTTTTTCTAATTTTCCCTTTTTCTGACTTTCCGTGGATTAATCGGAGAGGCCTACTCAGCCTTGCGTCAAAAGGCCTGCAAAATACTAAATTGAAATTAAACGTTCATCAGTATTCACCAGAGAGAGTGCATGTGCTCCTCTATTATAAAATAGTGCGGATCGAAAAAGAAAAGTACAAACCTGCGCAAAGTGCAACTTGCCTACTGAAATGTATATTAAATATAAAAGAGTACACATATATAAACTATTTTATGTTAACAGGATTCAAATCACGATGTATGACCATTGGGACAGCCTGTTACAAAAGCAAAAGATGTCATTTTAATTGGATGCACATGGCATACATACATATACGTGTGCCACCATGGCCGTAGTTTTGCATGGACCAATCGTGGGGAGGTTGAAAGGTAGGCAGAGGGGAAAATTCATGCCACATTGAATGGGAAGCTTCAGGGAACAGCAGGGTGCCCCACCAGGACACCAAAGCATGTGATCAATAATTGCCGAGTTTTTTTTTGTTTTTTCCTAATGTTCCCTCTTTCTGACTTTTCGTTGATAAATCGAAGAGGCCTAGTCAGCCTTGGGTCAAAAGGCCTGCAAAATACTAAATTGAAATTAAAGGTTCATCAATATTCAAGAGTGAGCATGTGCTTCTCTATTATAAAATAGTGTGGACCGAAAAAGAAAAGTAAAAACCTGCACAAAGGCCAACTTGCCTACTGAAATGTATATTAAGTATGATGTATATTTTTATAATATATAAATATAAAATAGTTTATATATGTGTACTCTTTTATATATATATATATAATATAAATTTTATATTTTTTAAAATTTTTAAATTATTTTAAATTTAAAATATTTTTTTTAAAAAAATTTTCGATGCAATCTGGAATGACTTGTGAAATCACGTCAAGTTTGCCACCTTAATATGATGGCAGTGGAAGAAATTTGAATAAGTAAAGGCAGATAGAAATTGGAAAATTTTCTAGGCACATTCGAAGATCCGACGTCCATGGACCTGGACCGGCGCTGAATTCGGTTCACGAAATCATCTTCCGGGGAGGAGAAATATGTCCGGCCGCCCAAATTCAGGCCTATCCTGGCCGTGAAGTCCTCCTGGCGGGAGACTTCCTCGAGGAAATAGGAGGCCGGCCCAGCATTGGCGGAGGGCACGACTGGGTCGAGGGTGAGGAGGGATGGACGGGTGCAAAACCTAGGACATTTAATGTTTCCATTTGGACATATGTGGACATTGCCAACATGAACCACCCTGGGGACAATTCTGGTTCGTTCGCCAGAATATTCCTCTTCCTTAGCAGTATCCTAGTTTATAACCAATCTTAGAAACACGATTTGGTACATAACATTGAGCAAGAAGAACAAGAAAAAAGATTAATCGGGTCCCGGAAAAGGTAAAATGACAGTCAAGATTCATTCAAGGAAAAACACCGTCCAGATATCGGAGAAGCAATATGTAGACCTAAAAGAACGAATCTTTTGCATTGCTGTATATGAGTTTCTCGGAAATATGTGCATTAACCAGTCCTCTAGAATGGTGACAACATAATTCTCAGTTACCTTGCCACTAAATTTCCTCTCGAGTTCTCTCACAAGCTTAACATGAATCTTCCGGCAAGCTTTCCTCAATCTGTAAGGAACATGGATAACAACAGCCTTCTGCTTTCCAGACACATCTATTTGACTACAATACAGATAGAAATATAGTGAGTGGTAAAAACCACAAGCATTTGCAATTTGTAATGGCATAGTTCCACTAAAACCAAATAGTGCCTAAAACCACGCGCACGCGCACACACATGATACAGATAGAATACATGTAAGTTCAACCTGCCATCGATTATTTGATGTATGCTTCGACGATCAAGTATAATAAATGTGACAATCCTATTGTGTATGGCACAATACAGGCCTACTTGAAGGATGCAAAAGATAAAAGATTGTTATTAGTAAATAAAGCTGCAGACAAAATGGGTGTCCCATTGGGATCAAGTTGGTGAGGGGTGCATATACGTCGAGTGAAAGGAAATTGGCATCTTCCTTAGGATTTGAGTCTCCAATTCACAATGTCATTCAACAGAGACATGCTTGTTACAATGATTGTGCTTCTTTCATCCTTGAGAGTATTGCTAATGGCTCGGACGGAGTTGTTCTCGCAACCCATAACGTTGAATCAGGTAAAGAAATGCAGAAGACACACATACGACAACGTTAAATATGTAAATTGGACATTGTTTTTGTAATTGCACTGTTATGACGTGCTTTTTGTACGTCCCCTAGCAAATATTGGTTGCGAACAAGGCGCGAGACTTGGGAATTAGGAACAGAAATCAAAACCTTGAGTTTGCACAGCTATATGGAATAGCAGAATTACTTTCCTTTGCATTAAGAAATGCAGGTTTCCTAGTTAGCAAGTACATGCCATATGGACTTGTAGACATGGTGATTCCATATCTCCTGATGAGGGCTGAAGAGTACAGAGGATTTTTATCTGCTTCAGGACTTGACAGGGAACTCATGAGGTAAAACGGCCTTCCTTTAGACAAGTGCTTGTGCAATTTGTCTGAAATGGAATTGATCAAGAACTTCAATTGTATTTGTCAGCAGAAGGAGCTGAATAGAAGGCTAAAAGCTGCAATCTTCTAGAGTGAAGGGAAAGCAATATAGGCTCTATTATTTGTCATTGCTGCCCAAATATAAATTTTACATATGAAATTAAAGCAAGGTGCTCAAGAATATAAATTTGAAATTTAGAAGCACTTTATATGCAAACAAACCGTAATTTTTATTGTGCATGCTGACCCTCTGCCCCCAGACTCCATACTAACTCAAATGGGAAATGTTTAACATCTGATATTTGCATGATACTTGGAATCCCAGCGAGCTTATGTTGTAATTTTGGAAATATATATATATATATATATACTTGGAATCCCAGCGAACTCATTCAAGGCCCCCTCTCCACAAACCTCACCAACGAATGGCTCATTTGAGTTGTGGTCACCAATCCATGCGCCCTAACTCTTTCTTGTTTTACCATGTTCAAACTTTAAATGCTTTCCCCTACCTTCTCATCTTTGGATTAAACAGATGCAGTGTAGTTGTTAATACCAGAATGAGGCTGTGAATTCTTTTCTTTTCTTTTTTTTTTAAACCCCAGTCTAACCATAATTGCTCAAAATGGAGCAAAACCTGGAAATGCTTAGCAGCATATAATGATATCTGTGTAAGTGGTACCTGGAAAACACAAACAATTTATTAGAACCAGATACACCAAGATCTGAAGCTTGCTTATCTGGGACACCTAAATACATTGTAGTGCATGTATCGATCCTTTTTAAGAATCCTTATGTTATTCATACAGATGTGGATGGACTAAACATCAGGTTTCTAAACAAATGCACCCAAGGGTTTCCTCTTCTTTGAGGGAATCAAGAATTTGATTAATCCTTAAAATGGTGATTCTTTTATTGTTTTTTGTGAGTGCACTAGAGAGGATACCGATAAAGGTGATGACCAGATCGTGAATTTTTTATAGGAAAGATTATGTGGAAGTGGGTTGTTAGTTTCAGTATTGTTCCATGCTTTCTTGGGTCAACAGAAGTTTCTCTTTGGCAACCAGCTCAGGAGAATCATATCTGTGATATGGCATTCCTATCATCCAGGATCTTGGCTTCAATCATGCAACTAAATAAATAGCATTCAGGGGTGTACACTCAATTGGAAGAGATTGAATAATTGGTGGTATTTGGTTGGATTCTTGTGCTGATTAGGCTTTTTTGTGGTATGGAAGGTGTCAAGTGATGGCAAGAATTTTTTTTTTCCTATTAAATAGACTCAAGTTCATGTCTCTATGGCTAAAGCGGTTGATTTAGGTTGGATTTCAGATAAACAAAGACCAATTCACAACGACACGAGTTCGGAGTTGCAAGGGTGTGAAGGTTTTGTGAGGGTTCAGCAGAGCAGACAGCCTCGGAAACAGACAGAATGGTAACATCCGGACCCGAATGTAAGGAATCGAATGGGTTATACACATAAAGACTTCACTCCATTGATTGAAAAAACCAATGAAAGATAACTCAAATCACTCAAAACCAAAGTCTGAATAGCCCAAACCAGAGTGACTCGAAACCAATTAAATCAAAACCCAAACGTTTCAAACAAAAGATCTAAGACTCGATGCTTAATTTATATATATAATTTAAAATTTAAATTACTTAAAATAGGAATAAACAGAGATCAGATATACTTGAAGTTGGTAAACTCTTCAATCAGAATGACCCAAATTCGAATGTTTCGAGATCCGAAAGAAAATCTCTTCTGTTCTCCAATTTGTCTGTCGGTGCAAAGGGTTGTCGGGTAGTTCTTCTCGCCACAAGTTCGCGGAAGCCAAAGTGTACAGACACAACTGCACGTGAAATTGTTACGGTTCCTTGTCAAACGCATCCGATTCTAACCAATTTTGGGCCGTGGTAATTACGAATCCGATGCTTAGAATTATGCATGTAAATGCGGAAAATGGTCAATTGATTCCCACAAAAGAGATTTAAAAAGATGCTGTCTGCTAGCCTGCTAGAACACAACTCCGAGAACTATTCTGTAGATAAAAATTAAATTAATATAATCCTTATCAACAAAAAAAAAAAAGAAAAGAAAAGAAAGAAAAAAAAAAAAATATATGCAATTAAATCGTGACCCCAAAATACAGGAATTCGAATTAGACCGAAACAACTATTTTGGAAATGTCCAAAGTAGCCCTCTCGACTAGAGGAGCGCGTATTTGGCTGGCAACAAAGATTCATTACGCAATCTTCCGGAAACTACGCGACAGCTGGCATTTCTGCAACCGCCTCAATCCTCCTAAAATCCATGCCCCACGCGCAGCCTGGCACGCGCCTTCCGTCTTTTTCTCTCTTGTGTCTCCAATTATATATATATACAAGGCCCCCCGGCCCGTTACGTTCTCTGAAAATTTCATATTAACATTGGCGTTGGCCTCCTCTCACCGCAATCAATCTCAAGGCTCCTAAAGATTTGCGTGTTTGTACATTTGGGAATTTCCAATTTGCTTCGCTGCCTTTCCCTTTTGGATCGGTAATATCGAAATCTATCTATATATATAGATGCGAATGTGTTTGTGGGTGTTGATGATTTGGTTTCCGTGATTTGTAGGCTTTTTTGTTTTTTTTTTTTTAGTGTTTGATTATTCGTTATCTGTGCGTTGGTTTTCTAGGTTATTTATTTCAATTTGATTGGATTGGGGGGCTCCGGAAATCAAAAAGAGAAGGAGGTTTTCCTTTGAGCTTCTGGTTTAGGCTTCAAGATTGGAGCTTTCTTTATATTGGTACGTGTTTCTTCAATGTTTTTATTTTAACATGAATCTAGATGCACTTTTGTTTTTGATTTGACGAAAGCTTGAGGCTTTAAGTCGTTCTTGATGATTATTTTTGGTACATGAACTTCATATTTATTGTTTCATAATTTCTTTTTATTTTTTGTCCTTTTTTGGCTTAAAATTTTATCCTGGTAGGCTTTATTATAGATATATGTGTTGTACCCATCCTGCAATCGATTGAAAGTTTGGTCGTTGATATTACTGTTAGCCTTAACGGTCAATTTTTCTGTTTTATTGTTCTTATGTTTTTAATTGACTTGTAATTGTGTGCTTGTTATCCTTGTCGTGGATCTGTATCGTTTCCTCTTATAAGCAATTGAAGGATCAAGAGTATGCCGTGTAAGATGATTTGAGGAAGTAATAACTTCTTTCAACTGGTTGTGTTCAAGGCTTGCTGATTGTTTTCTGTTTTATTATGGTTGCTTGCTTTGAATGTTAGGCATAGTTATTAAGAATTTTATTGTTCTGCTAATATTCATGCGCTGATAACTCCAGTTGTAATGTCAAAATGGGTTGCTTAATACCCTATCTTATAAGCGAGGTTTGTTTTGTTAGCTCTTGTCAAGATTTTCCTTTAATGTTCTGACCTCTCGTTTGGGCTGTTTGCAGGGAAGATTGGATGATTTAATGGATTCCAAAGGTGGTAAGAAGAAGTCTAGCAGTAGTAAATCCTTATTCTACGAAGCTCCTCTTGGTTACAGCATTGAAGACGTTCGACCCCACGGTGGAATCAAGAAGTTTCGATCTGCTGCATACTCCAACGTGAGTTTGATTTTATGCAATTTTTCTTCTTCTGCATTGTATAATATGGTTGAATAATTAATTTCTTTTCATGTTTTTATTTGCAGTGCGTGCGAAAGCCATCCTGAGATTTTCCAAGCATCGAACCCGCTTCAAGCTCTTTCATACTGTTATTCTCTCCAGTTTTTACTTCTCTTCTCCTTTGCTCGTTCTCTCGTACTCTTCTTTGCAACTGTCATTTACCATTTGTGACCTAACATGGCCTTGCCAGTCTCAGCAATTGGATTTGAAGGCTATGAAAAGAGGCTAGAGTTATGTTTCTCTGAACCTGGATTGTTCACTGATCCCCAAGGAATGGGTTTACGTACCTTGTCCAGAGATCAATTGGACGAGATTCTCAAACCAGCCGAATGCACCATTGTTGATTCACTTTCCAACGATCATGTTGATTCTTATGTCCTTTCAGAATCTAGCCTCTTTGTGTTTCCTTACAAAATTGTCATCAAAACTTGTGGGACTACTAAACTGCTTTTGTCAATCCCAGCAATCCTTAAATTAGCTGAAACACTTTCACTTGCTGCATGCTCTGTGAGGTACACCCGTGGGAGTTTCATATTTCCTGGGGCTCAAACATCCCCACACCGTAGCTTCTCTGAAGAAGTAGCTGTCCTTGAGGGACATTTCCACAAACTTGGTTTTGAGAGTTTTGCATATATGATGGGTAGTCCCAATGAGGGTCAGAAGTGGCATGTTTATTCTGCTTCTACTACTAATACGAGGAGCCATGGAGGCAATGTTTACACTCTGGAAATGTGCATGACTGGTTTGGACAGAGGCCCAGCATCTGTGTTCTACAAAACACATGCTGCTTCAGCTTGTATCATGTCCAAGGATTCTGGCATAAGGAATATCCTTCCGCACTCTAAAATATGTGATTTTGATTTTGACCCTTGTGGTTACTCCATGAATGCCATTGAAGGGAATGCAGTTTCTACAATTCATGTCACCCCAGAAGAGGGTTTTAGCTATGCGAGCTTTGAAGCTGTGGGTTACAATTTTGAAGAAGTTAGTTTGATTCAGCTGCTTGAAAGAGTTTTGGTTTGCTTTGAACCAACTGATTTCTCTGTGGCATTGCATTCCAACATTTCGGGGGATAAACTTGGAAGTAAATTTCCTCTTGATGTCAAAGGATACTGCTGCAACGGAAGGAGCTCCGAAGTGCTTGGCAAGGGTGGATCAATCGTCTACCACACCTTTGTAAGGACTGGAGGCCATGCATCGCCAAGGTCAGTCCTGAAATGTTGCTGGAGCGAGGATGAGAAGGGCGAGGAAGTTGAAGAGAAATAGTTATTTTCCATATTGGTTTCTTGGTGTCCTAGTTTCAACTACTTTTATGAATAAAAAATAAAATCTATGTACTGTCATCTATGTTTCGCATGTTGGAACCGCCTGGTTCCTAGACCTTGTAGTTTTAAACCAGTATTTTATTATTTAAATAAATCCCATTTGAATGGGTTTTCTTTGAATACTTGAATATGACTTCGGCATGGCAACAAACATATGGCTTGATTTAATGGAAGAGCTTGATTAAGATACGGAATTAGCGATGATTAAACTTGCTTGTAATCTGGAGTTATATATTTATTTGCCTTTTTCCTTATGTCCGGCTAGTTTCACTTGTTCTATGCTCGGCTTTAGCCTTCCGGGTGGCCAAGATCTGGACTGTTACAGTTAGCACACCTGCTTTATGTAAGCGAGACGACGTCCAAAACTGGTGGGGTTACCTGTTACCAAGGTTTTAAGTTGATCATTGAGTCAGTTAATAAGTTTAATTATTTTAATTAAAATTAAATTAATATTAAATATTAAATATATATAAAAAATATATTTTTAATTTTTTTAAATTAAAATATAAAATAATATTTTTTAAAATTTTTTATAAATTTTTAAAATTAATTAAAAAATTTTATAATTAATTTATTAATTTATGGCCATCAATTTTCCTGTGGTCTTGAATGGCCACCAGTCGCCATCTACAGACTTGGAAAGATAACGCCAAACAAACACCACACATTGAGAATCAAGTTCAGATGGTTGTCCCCACCGTGTAATTCGTGGCTCGAAAGGCATTCGTGCATTACAATTGTATTTTTCTTTTTTTTTTTTCTTTTTTTCTTTTTTGTTTTTTGACCCTGTGATCACCATTTGCTCTTTAGATATATCCTCTGCTTGGATTGTGATCTAAAGCATAAATATTCTGCCTCCTCGATGATTCCATTTCCGTTGTGTCGTAACTAAAACTACCAAATGAAAAGGAAGGAGTGTGCTCTTTCAAGAATTTTCCTACATGTGCATACAATTGGCATAAACCAAATGTGACTGCTTTCAGTCCAGAACTCGATGGGTGGGTGTGGTTGCGTTATTTACATAACAATAACCTTCGGGTTTGACGTCCAACAGCGGAACACCATTCCCCGGAAGTCATTAATTTAAAGCGTCGCAAGGTGAAGCAGGGTTCAGAAGAACGCTGCAAATCATTGAGCCATACCAATAATCCGGCCACTTCCCTAACTATCTGAAATGTGTGCATCCTTGTGCATAAATGACAAGAACCAGTGAGTCCACCTTTTGATTTGTCCAATATATCCTAGTATGGGAACTGAAAAATGGGGAACGCCAATCGATATGCATCTAGTCCTCTCAACGAACATTCAAAATGACACGGGCTCACATGGCTTCTGCAGCACTCAGTAGGGTCGAAATTTCCTAGCTGCTCTGAGTTGCTGAATCCGCTTTTTATCCTGCTCGAATTTGCTTTGGAGTGTCAAAATCTCTGCAAGAAAATGTGAAGTATCAGTACTTTGTCTTGCATCTGTTGTTGGATAACAGACATATTCAGGCCACATAATTAATCAACAGATTGATGGTGATCCTCATTCCTTGACTCAAAACTAATAGCACAACAGACTAGTGTATGTGCCCATAGTTGGGGTTGCTTAGATGAGGATACAAGATGAGAGTGAAATCCCAATTTTTGAGTATATACAAGGCCTGCATGTTCATACAAGAAGAACATTCGACATATTATGTTTTCAAATCCATGGCTTAGTATTTGAGCCAACAGTGACATTATGCTAATGAATTGAAAGATAAATTTATCATACCATTCCTCTGAGCATCTTTTATTTGAAATCGGTAAAAATTTAGCCCAACTTCTTTTCGCTTCTTTTTATTCGTTTGATCTTCAACAACAGCCTGGGCAACAGAGCCCACCGTAATTCCGCTTTCAGCATCTGCACTTTTTTTCCTTCCCTTGTGTTGTTTGACAACTGTCCATCCCTCTTCTGCAATGCGGGCTTCTCGTTCTTTCCTCTCCTGTACATGCCATGACAAAATAAATGATTAGCTGGAACACAGCATTTTGCTAGCCAGCAAAATAGAGGATAAGAAGAATAAAGAATATAGAGCAAAGAAAATTGCAATGCAGATAGATATACATTACATAATCTGCCAAAACAGATGAGCATGTTATCTTCATTTTAAGGGAGCAAAATACCCATGGAGGGGAAAAATACAAATGCAGATATGTCTAGCAATTTTCAACAATAATAAAGATGTATATGAGACAGCAGGAAATTATTACCAAGGAAAGTAACCAAGATTGGAGAAGGCAAAAGTAAGATCCACATGGATGCCAACTATGGCTCCGTTGCAGAAATTTGAGAGAGAAATTACCTGTTCAATTTTTTCCTCATGGTCAATCATAAACTCATCTATTCTTTGTTGCAACACCTTCAGACCTGGCCTACTTTGATGATATTGCAGAAGCCATTCTGCAGTGCAATTAATAAATTTAAACTCAGCAATAAGGCATTTGTTTACATTAAAATCAGAGAGAAATGTGCTGATGAATCACCAAACAGGAGTAAATTATGCAAATCGGTCTCTTCAAAGAATTAATAAAATATTATTGCAAGCTCCAGGCAACCACCAAAAATAATAACCAAGTGCCAATAATAATCCTCATGGCCTTTTGTAAGAGATGGACTACCAACATATACCCCTGCTGACCTAGCTTTAGGCCAAGAGAAAAGAGCTCTGGCATCTCTCTAGTCACTTGCTGGAGACTACAGGAAACTGAAACCAAAGTTGATGCACAAATCCTGTTTCTGACAGTTGAGTCGGATAAGTGGGCTATGGCTAACTATTGAGTCTCTGCGAAAGTCATTTTCAAATAAAAATAGGAAAAAGTACAAAGAGAATAATATGACACAATTCACCACATAACTCAAAACTATTTATTGCATGTCTATGCTCACTATTAGAAAGAACTGAATCATCAAAATCACTAATTGTATGCACTTTCATACTTTTCATTCCCTTTGAGCTGTCCTCATCTCCAGAAGAAATAGAATAAACTTCACCCTGAATGGCCTCTTCTCTCTTTTCTGGCACAGTACTGTCTTCCTTTTCCATGTCATGTTCCTTCCTCTTTTTCTTAGATTTCTTTGATTTCCCTACAAACAAGAAAAGAACATTAAGGAAAAATATAGTACGAACCCAGAGTGCCATAATTTCTGATGAATCTGGTATGAACCAAACAAGGTGAGCAGCTATTTACGAGTTTTTGTATCAGTGACAGTTTTACTTTGCCTTATGGAATCATCCATATCCCTTTCAGCTATGATGGGTGTCCAGTCTGCTGCTCCATCATCTAATTAGAAGGAAAAACGACTTAATGAAGCTGAATATTATGAAAGAACAGCATGATTATGGAAAATAACCATTACAAGAAACAGTCCAACAAAAACAAACAAGCAAGAGGAAAGAAACTGTTGGCGACGATGGGATTAAGAATTCAGAAGTTCAATAAATGCCTAAAATTATGTCACAATGTAAAGTTGGGCAGTCAAACAGACAGGTTCAGGAAAAAAAAAAAAAACATCAATTTCATCTTTCTAGGTGCCCTAGTGCACAAGACTTCAACATCAAGGAGTTAAAGGAAGTGCCAAGTGTACGCAGCCCTACTCTTATCTTCACAAAGAGACTATTTTTGTTACTCAAACCTATGTCACACCAAAGCTCACTCTTCTTTTCTGGACGTGACATTCATAAAAAAAAGAATGGCAACACAGCAGATCCAATAAAGAGAGCTTGTACAATAGGCATCATCAACAAAATAGCAATATATCAAATAGCATTATGCCAAAAGAAGTTGGTGTTTGTTAACTATGCCAGAAGCTGCAAACATGAGCATACCATTTGGTTTGACAAAGCCATCCTCATCCTCAGTTTCACGCTGATCATATTGTCCAACCACGGCAATATTTTTCGCTTCACCTTTTCTTTTCTTCTTCCTTAGATTATCCCTTTTCTTTCTTGTTAGTAGTTCTTTCGATCTGTTTGCTGAAACAATCAAGCAACAAAAGCAAAAAATTAGACAAGATGATTGCAAATCCAAGAGCACCCTACAATCTGTGATGACTAATACCATCTTCAACCTCCCTCGTCTGGTCAGCTTCTCCAGCATCAACATTTTCAACATCTTTTCTCTTCCCTCCTTTCCTCTTCTTCTTGCCTTCAGAATCATCAATTTCAATCCTTTCTTCCTCATACTTTAATATTGAATCTGAAAGGAGAAAAAGATGGAGAACTATTACTTGACAAAACTCTAGATGCAAGCTGAGTTTTCAAGTGAATCAATTATTCAATCAACAATTCTACATCTATCAAAAAATTGAATTTTGAGACAATGCAAGCAAAACAAAGCAAAACCCATCACCGGCTTTGACTCTAGAAAATAAAATCACCGAACCCAAAATTCTAGATTTTCTCAACATCAGTATTAATCAAGACCCAGAAGCCATTTTCAATGTAATTCAACTATATAAACAGTACAAAACGTTAAACAATCAGAAAAAAAAAAAAAAATCGGAAAATTAAGAGTTATTAAAAGACCACAAAAGAAAAAGAAAAAGAAAAAGAAAAAATCATAAAGATACCTCTTTTGAAGAGCTCTGTATTGGCATCTTTCTTTCTCTTTTTACTTGCTTTTTTATCTTTACCGTCGCTATTTTTCAAACTTCCTTTCAATCTTCCCATCTCTCTCTTAAGTAACTATCTTTTCCCTAACGGCAGCAAGAACAGAGAGAAGAGAACAGCACGTCGGGGAAGCTAATAGGGCGGGCAGGGCTGCAACTCTAATTTGATATATGGCTCTGCATACTAAACCGGGTGATCCGGTTCGTTATTTCCTTTAGGGCTCGCTAATGTTTTTTTTTTTTTTTTCGCCCCAACCTCAAGTTCTTGGCTATTTCCTTTATCACCCCTCTGAATTCAACATTTTCGTACAAAAAATTTTTACCCCAAATAATTACTGTATTATAAATTTTACATTTAAATATTACACTTATACTAACTTGTTTTTGAAAAATAAATTTAAATTTTACAATTATTAAATATAAATTTACATTAATTATACATTTTATAATAATTAGATTTATGATTATAATTAAAAACAAAATCTTATTATACACGTGAGAAACTGGGTGGAAATACATCACCGCGTATGACCAAGACAGGAACATTTGGTAATTGGAAGCTTTAACGTATCAAAAGCTTGATCGGTTTGGACAAAGGCAAAGGTTTCCGCTGTCATCAGACAAAATAATCAGTTATCGCCTCACGCAGAATCGGATTGCTTGGTTAATATTGTAGCAGCACTATGCGTGACATAGTTCTTCCTAAAACAAGATGAAGATGATTAGATGTGATCAGGCTGCCAGACCCTTCAGGCAAATACTCCATTAAAACTGCTTGGAATTCCACAGGGACCGCAAAGCCTATGGTTGATTGGTATCCCTACAGAAGGGTTTATAATCTGGCTCGCTATACTAAATAGATAACCGTCGTGGCGTTAGTCAAGTGATTCAATTTTTTGTCTTATGCAATGCTGTGATGAAATTAGAGATCACATCTTCTTCACATTTTCATGCTCTAAAGAAGTTCGATCACAAGTTCTCGAAACGTGTCATGCCTGAAGATTATCTTCACACGCCCGTTGTTTTAAACAATGGTTTGTTTTTGTTGGCTCAACAGCAACCACCGTCGGATTTTGGCTAGAGAATTTTTCTCAGATGACTCCCCTGGTCTAAGGGCCCCAAAACCTCAACTCCACATTGATTTACCACCTCTTGTAGTTTAAGAAAACTACGGGGAGACACGTTCAAAAAGCAGAATTCCACGTAGTAGGAGGCGTGCCGAGCAGCGGACTGGTTTTATTCACTTTAAATAGAGGCGGATACACGAGCTTGTTCATTACAAGTGTCTGTAAATTAAAAAAAAAAAAAAATTGTGTTGTGTTATCCCGAAAACTTCGGAGAACAGCCAAGATGTCAGACAACACTGGCAACAGGATGAGCTACCAGGCTGGTGAAGCCAAAGGCCAAGCTCAGGTTTGCTTAAATATTTCTTTGGCTGTATGTTGTTCAGTTCGTTAAGTAATGTTAGTTAACCAGTTGTTACTTTCATTTCTTTTCAGGAGAGAGCCAGCAATATGATGGACAGGGCAGGCAATGCTGCCCAATCTGCAAAGGAATCAATGCAAGAGGTAATTTCCAAATCTTCAATTTTGTTCCATTTTTCCCTCCTACACGTGTTGACGCATCATGTTGAACTAGCAGTCAGCTTACGAGCAAATTAATATGCAAAGTGTGACATGGGTTTTGAAATTAGAAGCTTAAAATTGCATTTCGTTATGGTTTGAGAACAGACTGGTCAGCAGATGATGACCAAGGCACAGGGAGCCGTTGATGCTGCGAGGGACAAAACTGGCATGACCAAATGAAGCTGGACAGACCCTTCTAGTCCATACAACTTTGAAGACTAAATGCATAATTTTCCTATCTGGTTTTCCTTAGGATGTTATTGTTTTTCAAAGCTTGGTTTGTTTTGTTTGGACATCTTCAGGATGACACTTTTTGTCTGTGGTTTTTCCTTTTATTAATTTCTGTAAAGTTTGCAGGCACTGAGTTGCTGTTAGAGAATTCTGATACTTGGAAAGTATTTTAATGCAATTCCAGTAGTTGTTCTACCCATATGCAAACAAATATGTGCCTGTGTTTCTTAGTGGATCACGCATGGTAACCCCATTCGATTGGAATCAAATCTATAAATTCTCCCATCATAGTTTCAAAGAGACCTAAATAATTAGTCTCTGAATGGATGTAACATTTGCCAACAAATTTTCTAACTTGTTCCAATTAAAAGCAGGAAGATTTTTAATGCTTATTTCATGCGCTTAATAACAAAGTACTGCATTCACACACACACACACACACACACACACACACAATAAACCTTCAAGTTTACAACTTTCGGGTTTGAAATATCACAGGAATTGGAAAGGGGCTAACGTGAACATTTACAAGGGAATTAGAAAACGCCACCCACTTTTTTTTAGGGAGGGGGTATTTTTCCTCTGCTTTAGAGAGGGGGCAGCGGGGGTGGTGATGTCAAAAGATCGGCCTTTCAAGACATTTTACAGGCCAGATCATCGAACTCTTTTCTCTTCAATCGTAACGAGAATGGTGGCTCAGCCCAAAACATTGGGGCTGTCTTAAACTATACTGGGGCCAAGGTGTTTTAGCCTAAAAACCCTGTCTTTAGCTGTATCTATAGTTAAGCAGGGTTGGGCATGGGCCAAACTTGGTCGGTCTTCTCTTCGTCGTTGCCGGATTTGACTTAGATTAATTGGAAATCCATTGCATGTTATAAAAAGAAAAAAAGAAGTTGTAGTATTTAATTTTGTGCAAGTAACATTTTTGGTGAAAGAAAAATAAATTGTATTTTCATGTTAAAAACAATTTGCAAAATTCCAAAAAAAATAAGTCACAAGGCCAACCCAATCAAGAAAATTTCTTCTACAATGAAACCTTTATTGCAACTCCTAACTCCCTGTGCACCTAATAGTAATGTCATGTTATGAAAAAGGTAAAAAAATTGAGTGAAAAATCGACTGTGACGTTTACCCTGTCAGCAGATTTTTAAGTTCAATATTTGAACTTGACGGCATGAGTCAGAGAAGAACTGGGCTAAAATGAAACGAATCCAAACCCGACTTGGCCCAAATGCCACTTTTCAATACAGAGGAAAGCATGACCATTCCATCGTCGTTTTGACTGTGTTGGCATCAGCCGCAGGCAGTGGCGAATTGAACGTTGTTCCCCTAAAACCCTAACAAAACGAAGACCCAAGTAGAGATAATTATTCGCACCTGCGTATCTCCTCTTCTCGTTCTCTCACTGACATCAACCTCAAAGGAGAAAAATGAGACACTCGTGGCGATTTCTCCTTTTCCGGAGTTACTCTTGCTCATCTTCTCAAATCACAACTCAGTCCTTCCATCATTTCCAGGTACACTCTTCCTCCGTCTTTCTTCGCCGTCTCTCTTCATCTCACACACTTTTGCACACCCAATTGGCAAATATCGAAAACCCCATAAATCCCAACAGCCAAATTGCCTGTAGTTTCTCAACCGAGCCATTGGTTGAGCCCAAGAATGAGGACCCAGATCATTTGCTGTTAACTGACATGTTTACTAAGTCTTATGAAACACATGCTATCGACAAAGAAGTGGATTCGCATGATGTTTTAATGACCAAAGACCTTGTCTTGAAAGTGTTGAAGTCCCTGGAGTCTCGCCCTGATGCAGCGCGGTTGTTTTTTCAATGGGTTGGGAGCAGGGATAGTGTGTTGTTGACTTCAAAGATGTATAATTTGATGCTGAGGATTCTGGGTGTTAATGGGTTTGTTGAGGAGTTTTGGGATTTGATTGAAACGATGAAGCTGAAGGGTTATGGTGTATCGAAAGGTACGCGCGATAAAGTGATGGAGAAATTTCAGAAAGAAGGGTTAACTGGTGATATGGAGAGGCTTAAGGGGTTTCTTGCTTCAGGTTCTACTGATAATTCAATAGAGAAGATTGGATTGAGGGTGAGTAGGATTATTAGGAATCAAGTTTGGGGAGATCCTGTTGAAGAGCAGATTAGGGGTTTAAATGTTGCGTTTTCAACATATTTGGTGAGGGTTGTTCTGGAGAATTTGGCTATGGAGCCTATGAAAGCATTAATATTATTCAGGTGGGTTGAGGAGAGTGGACTTGTGAAGCATGATGAAAAGAGTTATAATGCCATAACTCTGGTCTTGGGGAGGGAAGATTGTCAGGACAGATTTTGGAAGATTGTTGATGAAATGAGGATTAAGGGGTTTGAAATGGATGCAAAAGTATATGGGAAGATACTGGAACGATTTTTAAAGAGGAAAATGCTTAAGGAGGCTGTTGACTTGTATGACTTTGCAATGTGTGGAGCAAATAAGCCTTCAGTTCATTGTTGCACCATTTTGTTAAAGAAAATAGTGGCCGCTAAAGACTTAGATATGGTTCTTTTCTCTAGGGTTCTAAGGATCTTTATTGGGAATGAGAACACATTGACAGATTCTATGCTTGATGCTGTTCTCAAATCTTTGACAAGTGTTGGTAGATTTGGAGAGTGCAATAAGGTTTTGAAGGAAATGAAGGAAGGTGGATTAGTTGTTAGCAGTAATATGCAGAGCAAGATTGCATTTAGACTAAGTAGTGCTGGCAAGGAGGATGAACCAGGTGAATTTGTGAAACATATGGAAGCAACTGGGAATAATTTAGATTACAAGGCTTGGGCATCTTTAATTGAAGGGCATTGTGCATCTGGAGAACTTGAAAAAGCATTGGATTGTTTCCAAACCATGGTTGCGAAGGAAGGTGTTTCGAAAGCTGGTTATGCCCTTGAACTGTTGGTAAGAGCACATTGTCGCAGGAATAGAGCAGTGGATGCATGCAAGCTTGTGCATGATTATGTTGGTGAAAATCAGTTAAGGCCTTTTTATAGTACATATAAGACATTGACAAGGAAGTTGTTGGTTAAAGATGGATTCAAGGATGCCTTGAGTCTTCTGGATTTGATGAAAAATGATGGCTTTCCTCCCTTTGTGGATCCATTTATTGAGTATGTGTCAAAGTATGGGACAAGTGATGATGCTATTGCTTTTCTGAAGGCTATGAGCTCCAAGAAGTTTCCATCTATATCTGTGGTTCTCCGTGTCTTTGATGCTGTTTTCAAGGCCAGAAGGTATCGAATGGCTCAGGATTTGCTGTCTAAATGCCCAGCTTTCATTCGTAACAATGCTGATGTTTTGAATCTTTTTTATTCAATTAAGTTCAGTAAGGATACTTCTGCTGCTGCTGTGGCTGTCTAGACTTTGTTAGAATGTATCATTTATTGTACTTTCTGATTTTGGTGTGGTATGGTATTTGCTAAAAAAATTTTGGTGTGAAATTTTTGACACCTTTCTCTTTTACTATTTTGTGTATTTTCAACTTTATTTAGTGAAAAATAAAATTCAAGCAATTCAAGTTTCTTGTTAGCCAACTTCCACATATTGATGTTCCATACTCTCGTGTGGCGTCGAAGTGACTAAATTTCTTAGTTTATGCATCGCAACTCAATATCATTTGTTCGCTTTAAGTTGTAGTTGCTTTCTGTAACAGATTTAAAACTTAAGTTGAAATAGATTTGGAGTTGAAATAGTTTTTACTTAAGTTACCATTGAAAGACTTTAACAGCTGCTTTTTGTACCCTTATTGTGTTTAGAAAAACAAAGAACACTGAATGGGTTGAGACTTGAGATTTAGGAGTCGCCCTGGAAATATAAATAATTTGAGGTAGACATGGGCTGGACCCAAACATAACACTGAAAGCCCTAGAGTCGGAACAGGTCTGTCTCGGTAAGCTTAAGAGTATTCATCCAAGTCAATTGAATATGGTCAATCATGGTCGAGATGGTTCTTTTGAATTGTACTTGGATTCTAATGCTATCCTGTTGGCTATCTACATATGTGAAAATTGAACTAATTAGCAGCACTAAAAATATACAGCTATTGCCAGGTGTGTTAGTTGTCTCGGTTCCCAGTTATTGGTTTTTGGAGCACTCATTGTTGTTCCAAACTGTTCCATTTTCCCATTTCCCCTCAAATGGTAAACCCAGAGATTCTGTTGCAAATACAGACCCTGTCATTCTTTCCAGGATCTCACTAGTCACTGGCCATTGCACTGTAGCTTAGTTTTCCGGGATCCAATTGAAACTAGGTGGAATGATTGCCTTCGTATTGCTTATCGTTTTTGCATAGGGGTAAGATGGAGCCGAGTGGCGAGCGAATTGGCTTCGGCCCACCACAATCGCAGTCCAAAAAATTTGTCTTGATTCGCTCTTGTACCAAAAACAGCAAATACTGCATTATTAATGCCAGGGTGAGCATTTTTCAGCACACAGCTTATAGACTGATTCCTTGAGAGCTGCAGGAATTGAATTTTAAAGTGGAACGAGATCAGAGGCACATGGTCATGGACGCCTTTTATCCTTCCTCCCCTAGTAGAGAATTTCCCGGACAAAAATAATTATGATGTGTTCTTGGGCTTAGGTCTACAAAACTACTGTAACATTGCCCTACCCACATGGTTGAGGACAGGATTCACCTGTCAGTACTTCTAGATTCCGCTTGAGTACAACTACATTTATGCTTTAGGCCTTTACATTTGCTCCCACAGTGTTTGTAAATGTGACCAGAAATTAGGGAGATTAGTGACTGCTGGGCAGGCATGTAAAACGGGTTGGACCGGTCTAAACACGGTCTGCACATAAATAATATCTGGTTGTGTCAAGCACAACCTACTACCTGAGCTCGGACTGGGCTGATGACTTCTAACTCGTGGCTCAGACACGACACAACACGCTCTGTTCTGAGGTTGTTTCTTTATTATTATTATTATATTAAGCCAAGTCAAAAAATTTCGCTTCCACCTTTAAAGCGACATTCATGCTTTCGAATATGCTCAATTTTCACCTGTTTGATGATGCCAAGGGAAGAAACAAAAAAAATTGGCATTGTTATGCAATTTACTGATCCAGCAATCTTATTAGATTTGAGATGTTAATTAGGCCAAGAAATGGATTCAATGATCCCTTTTTGGTTGCGGCTTTCCAAATAATTTTACTTTAACAATATTTGTGTGGGAAACCATCGTTTCCAACTCTCCTGCCTGATAACAGGTCAATGATTAGGTAACAAAAATCTGCATGCATGCCTTACACCTGAGAATAGGGTTTCAGAATGTGCTTCATGAGTGATCAAAACACTGCAAGCTTTGAGCAGAAAGCCTTTCAATAAAAAGAGAGACATTTGTCTTTCTTTTTAACCTTCTATGCGAGAGAGACATGAAGTTTAAAGCAAACTATCAACTGAGTTTTGGACTCTCGGGGGATTCTTCTCGCTTACAGGCTTCATTTATCAACATTAACCGTTGGCCTTACGCAGACCATCAACTTTCTTTACACCTAAAACTAAGAGCATAATAAACAACTTTGGAAATCTTAAACCCTTTGAACACGGTACCATTTATTGCCATAAGATTACTCTTTTCTGCTAGAATGGTCCTTGGCATTGTGTATTCTGCAGAATCTAGAATTATTCAATTTGCTTATTCAAGTCGGACATAAAAACCAATGTGGCAAATGCCCTTTTTCCATTTCCCCAGAAGGTTCTCAAAAGTCTAATATTCACTCATTGTAACACTACAATTCGGCAGCAATTGGCTCGAATGTGACCTGCCAATGACAAAACGGGATGATTGTGACTAAGCATACAAATTGTTTGCACACTTCATTGTCTTGTTAAAATTTATCACACTGAAATTGACGTTTACAAGGGGAAAGAAAGAAGCTGTGGAAGTTTCTTCTTGGCGCTTTGTTTTCCCAATATCTAGAATTTCATGCGATGCATTTTTCTGGCCTAGAGAGTGTAGTGTAGACAAAAGACAAGTGATGTTCTTTCGGCAAATATGACAAAATCTGCCATCGTCTTTTGATGATTAGTAGCTATTACTTGAGAATGCCTCAGTGAAATCAGTTGATCATGAATGCAGGGGACCAGAAACCCTGCCATTGCAGCATGTTTAATAGATTTTGTGTATATCCACCTTGAAAAGATCAAGAGAATAGCTGTAACTTGTGTTTTGGTGTCACTGTTTTGTTTGAGTTTTGATGTTCATATACAGATTGCAGTTATATAAAATTTTCTGACAGTATGGCCTTGAGATCTTGTACTGATGGTGAATCTTGCAGGAAAGTTTAGATTCTTGTTGATGCATGAATGCGTGTGTTACAGCAAATCTAAAGGTGGATATTGAGAGGTTAATTTTGTTGAAATTTTAACTAGCATGCAGACAAGTGGGTGAGCAGTGCATAGTTCCATGTAAACCTACTCCGAGAACAGGTTTTGATAGAAAATGGGTTATTAAGTAATCAAAACTTGGGGTTGCACGTTAGAGCTTTTAGTTCAAATAAAAGAGTTGGGGCCAGGAGACCCAATTCTGAAGAGAGAGTGAGAGAGAGAGCAAAGAAGTGTCATTATTCTGTTCCAGACAACATGGTAAAAAGAAGCAAACATGGCAATGAAAAACAAAGGCAAGGCCCTGGGGCCCAACAATTTCGTGAGCAAATAGGGAAGCATAAAGTGAAATTCTGACCCACCTTTTTTTTTCCCCTCCTTTCGTTTTTTCCTTCAATGAACATACAAAATTTAGATTTCTACTAAAGCGTGTTAATTTCTACGTATTTATTACCTCTCAATGCATCCACACGGCTGAATTGGAAAAAAAAAAAAAAAAACAGGTGGGGTGGGGTTGGGGGAGGGGGGAATCACAAGGTCATGCGTGAACTTAAGATCCCAACACCAATCTCCTTTTCCATTTTCTTTTTTTTTTTTTCTTTCTCTTGATTCTGCTTATATGGGGTACATACTATAGTGAATTGACACTACTGATCTTCTTTTCATGAAAGGTAATAATTCATTACATCTTTTAAAAAGAAAGGCCAGACCAATAGTTTGAGATTGTGCAGAATTATGCCCTACTGTCTCTTCCTGGAAGCATTCCCTCGAATCATCACAAACGTTACTAGTAACTTCACGAAAAGTAGACACATCACCACTACTATCACACGTCAATTCAGAAGGTGCAGGAATTATTAAGATTCTCGCAACACTTGTTATCGGCCAGTGGATCCCATCCCATGGTGGTGGGGCGGCACGAGATTCTCTTTCTTGGTGGGGTTTTGTATTTATTTACCTTTTCATGAATAGTGACCAATTTGCTGATTCTTGGAAGCTCCTGAAAAGGAAAATAAAAGGAGAGATTAAGTGGGAGTTAATGACTCGTGGGCATCCAAAGTACGACTAGTGAAGGAGAAAACAATGAGAGTTATGAGAGATGGGGACAAGGTGGGGACAAGGTGGGGCCTGAGAGTGTCCCAACTTGGGCTTGAGTGGCCTGAATTGTCTTATTATTTGATGCATTGCCGTTGTCCAAAGCAAATATCACGTGGGTCCGTGTGCTTACCCATTCAACCCGCCTGTAAAAATACCCACTACCTTTGTGAATATTATTAAATTTAAATAATTTTTTAAATTTTAGTACTAATTAATTTAGAATTTCACCAATAAACTTCAAACCATTTGTATTAATTTTTTCAAGGTAAGTGATAGTACCAAAAAAATTCAATTTAAAATATTTATAAATCAAAATCAGACTGTTTTACTTATTTTTTATGTCTTATCCAACTATTTTATCATAAAAATTCAATATTCAACTATATTAATTATTTCGAAATTTCTTATTATATTTTTAATACTTAAAAATAAAAAAAATTGAATTTAAATTATATAAAAATATATTTAAATATTATTAAATTATAGTCTCGAGTGATTCTTTTGATTTTTTTTTTTTTATTCCGGTCAATTTAGTCCTTATCCTCAGTGGATTGTTCATTAAATTGATGGGTCCACCTAACTTGTTTGACTCCATGGTTTGAACTCACCTAACCATAAATCTTGCATTTGATGTCTCCCCTCCCCTTCTCTCTCTCCCTCTCTCCCTCCCTCCCTCCCTCCCCGTGGATCCCGGTTCCGTTAATCTTCGCATGTCCTCTGTCGATTGAAATTGAGGGATGTGCGGTCATGCTCCGTGCAACAATTTGCTTTGGCTCCCTCTTTCTTCTCCTTTTCACTTTTGTATTTCCTTCTAGGGAACAGGATTTGTCATTTCAATTTGATTTTTTTTTTTTCAATATAATAATAATAATTAATAATTAACCTGTTAAATGTTAAAAAAAAGAAAAGAAAAAAAGAATAGTGGGTTCAAAGATATAGCATGGGTGTAGAGCATTTCAAAGAGACAAACACCCAAATGGAACGTACCGTTGTTTTCAAACCCTATAAATTGTATTCTCTCTTCCCAGGTCAAATGGTCACGTCTGTCTTTTTGTTGGGGGGGGGGGGGGGGGGTGGCAAATGAAATCCCACCACCCCAATTGTTGGTTAAATAAATAATTAGTTCCGCTTTTAAGAACCGTAAGATGGATTTAAGTTGAACAAAGATTGTCAGTAACCCTTAAGCCCTTCTAGAAAGGGATGACCCACCAGCTTGCATACACTACAATAATTTGCATTCTCTTTTGTTACTTGCTAGATTTTCCTTTGCTCAATCACTTCAAATCCGTTGTCGCGGGATTATGCCGGAACGTACCCTTTTGCATTTTTCGGATCCTCAATTGGGTGACAGTGCTCTACCCAAAGTCGTTCAAGGAGATCCAGTTGTTGTTGGCTATGTCTTGTTTCGGTGTACGCTTAGCCACACGTCACGTTTTTACTTGACCGTGCAAAGTCCAGGTCGGACCATGTAATACAGACATGTAATACATGTAATACAGACAGATCAAGGATTAGACTAGTATCTTGGAAAACTAAACGGAGAATCCAAAGTTTACATGGCTCCAAGGAATGAGTTTTTATTTTTTTTTTTCTTTTTCAACCTGTTTGAAAAAAGGAGTAAGCTTTCAATATATGAATTGCACATTTTTCGTTGAGGTGATGTGAAGGAGGGGACAATAATTCATAGCTGTTACCTGTTTTTTGGATCCTTAATCGATGGACATTCTTGTCATTTTCTAGTATTAATGTGACACGTTCTTTTTGTTTTTTTGTTGGTTTTTTTTTTTTTTTTGTTTTTGGGTTCTCTTAGGGATACTATGTGCATTCTTATCCCGTTGCCTAGATGTTGCTAAGATGCAAGCCTGATGCTCAACTTGGCAACGATCAAAAATTTTTAAGTGGTTAAAATGCCCGTCATCACATAAAGTGTGCAGATCTTGATTATAGATGACACCATCACTGTCCAAAGTGGTCCAACAAGCCCCCATCTAGTTCATGCACCATAGACACCAGAAAGCTGACCACATCACAGGTGCTTTACCCTTGTGGATCAAGGTGGTAATTACTATTATAATTCCATCAGCATTTTTTCAGTGCGGCACGTCTGTTTTTATTGGCAAATCTGATAGTTAATAATAATAATAAATTCATACAAATATGAAATATCTAATGCACTTGAATCTACTGTCGAAAAATTTTAAAAATTCTGCTGAACAACTTGTTTGCATGCAAATTATTGTACTTTTCCTATAAAGGGGACATGGGTTGCAGCTTTTGCTTTTAAAAGTTTCTCTCTTTTTCTTTTTTCAATAGATTGGGTATGGTGTGGAATGACTGTCTGCTGGTGGAGAAAAGGGAAGTGCATGTGTTATAGTTAGCTGAAAGTGGATAGCAATATGGAATCTTTAAAGCAATACTCAAGAGATTAACAGCACTAAGAGCGGCTACTAAGTACTAACACAAATTAATTAAAGTGAAGTAACTATTAATACAAATAAAACTGGTTATATGGTTACAAAAACAACAATATAAAACTGAAGTGCCAACAAAGGTACTCATGGGGTCATGGTCCTAATGGATGGTAGGTGACCAAATCCACCAGTGTCAATCTCGAGCACTTACTTTCAGCTTCGAGATTCTCACATTCTCACAAAATGACGATAAACAATTGGGGAAAAAAAAAAATAAATTGACAACAAATCTTGGATTTGGGGTCTTGGCTGTATGGCCAAGCTCAGAGAATGTTTGATTCCCTAATTTCTCTGTTAAAGCAATTTGATTTACAGCATAATCTGTCATTCTTTGTCTCTGCACCCACTTGATTTGATGCACTACTAACCATTCCTGACCCAATGATGTACAGATAGACGTGACAATTTCTTTTTCTGCTGTTTTTTCACTGTTCATTATACTTTTGTACCAAGTACATTCATATAATGCAAAACTCATTTCTGGCCAACAAGATGGTTTAAGACTCACTGACATGTATATTGTTCTAGTAAGATTATAAAATTCACATCCACATATTTTAAAGGCCACTGCATGATTAGTATTGAGAATTTCCTAGTCTGCCCATGTCTTGGGGAGAAGAATAATGCTTACATTACAGTTGCTTAATTTGGTTCTCTCAAGATAATGGATATATAATACTCCTATACTATATATAATCATTTTTTTTTTTTTAAAACAACTCAATGACAGGCATGCTGGTTCCCTTTATACAACCCAGAAAAAACTGATGCTTTTCTTGGGTCATACACAAGATTTCGATGAGTGGAATTGCTGGCATGGAAAGCAGCAGTTGGGTTATCACGAAAGGATTACCTTGAACAAAACTAATTCAATTTGAAAAGTTGGTTGCACCAGCAGGCAAAAGCTTTTCCTCCACCAAAATTTATAATTTTGTTTATCTGATTCTTGGGCTTTACCTTCAATGGCTATGAGAAGAAGAGAAGTTGCTACTTATTTGGCGACTTTCTCGTGGTTTTGGATCACTGCACATGGATTGTTGTCTCCAAAAGGAGTCAACTTTGAAGGTAACTGAAAATTTTCTTTTCTCCCATCCTTCAAGAAAATTGTTTTCTTCAGCTTCACATGAGAATGAAAATGGAAGTCTCTGAAATTGAGATCTTTGTTTAGTGCAAGCTTTAATGGCAATAAAAGAGTCCCTCCATGATCCGCGTGGGGTTCTTGAAAATTGGGACAGAGATGCTGTTGATCCATGTAGCTGGACTATGGTCACTTGTTCTCCTGAGAGCCTTGTCATTGGCCTGTAAGTCTTCAACAATCCCTACTTGAATAGGATTCAATTTTCATGAGAAAAACCAATACCATTCGACCAACAAAAATGGAATGTTTTAAAGTTGCTGACCTGGTCTTATTTGCAGAGGTACTCCTAGCCAGGCTTTATCCGGTACTCTTTCTCCAAGCATTGGCAACTTGACAAATATTCAAATTGTGTAAGTTACTTCAAACAGGAAGTTCTACATTGAATTATTTTCTCCTTGTTTGGTCTATAACATTCATGGTTGTTCAATTTACTTTTGTAGGCTCTTACAGAATAACAACATTTCAGGGCCAATTCCAGCAGAATTAGGGAAGCTTTCAAAGCTTCACACGCTCGATCTTTCTAGCAACATTTTCACTGGGGAAATTCCTTCCTCTCTAGGCCAGCTGAAGAGTCTCCAGTACTTGTAAGTATAATAATACTTCAGCAATCAAAAAATGAAGCTCAAGAATTTGCATCACATGCTTATCTCCCTTGCTCTCTGAATTTATTGCTTTAACTTGATTTAGGAGGCTAAATAATAACAGTTTCTCTGGAGCATTCCCATTGTCATTGGCCAACATGACCCAACTTGTGTTTCTGTAAGTCTCTTGACCCTATTCTGGCATGTTTATGACTTTAAGTCTTGATAAAATTTGCCGGTGAAGAGGTTTCTTTTTGGTGCGTGGATGCAGTGACTTGTCATACAACAATCTGAGTGGCCCTGTACCAAAACTTCCAGCTAAAACATTCAAGTAGATCTCTCTCCCTCCTTTCTTCTTTTTTTTTTTTAATTTCTCCTCCAAACAGTGCATTGGACTAACTTTTAACCTTTTGTTTCATTTCTTCATTGTTGCAGTATTGTTGGAAACCCTCTAATCTGCCCAACAGGCTCTGAACCGGAATGTTCTGGATCAACACTTATGCCAATTTCCATGAACTTGAATGACACACAGAGTAAGGAAACTGAAACCGGTTGCATTTTTCAATTAGGTTTGTTCCTGACCTTAATCTTTCTTCATCTTAAGCTGCTCTGCCCTCCAACAAACCAAAAAGTCACAAAATAGCACTTGCCTTTGGCTCTAGTGTTGGTTCTGTTTCACTGATCATCCTTGTCATTGGACTATTTATATGGTGGAGGCAAAGGCATAGTGAGCCTACATTTCTTGATGTCAAAGGTGTGCAACATCTAACAAAACTTGGACTAACTAACATTCAATCGTTAGACGCTAACTGTATGCTTCAAATCAATGTGTTTTGAAACATCAGATGGGCATCACGAGGAAGTTTCTCTCGGAAATTTAAGGAGGTTTCAATTTAGAGAGCTTCAGATTGCTACCCAAAACTTCAGCAATAAGAACTTACTCGGAAAAGGAGGCTTTGGCAATGTTTACAAAGGGATACTCCCGGATGGGACTGTTGTAGCTGTCAAGAGACTCAAAGATGGAAATGTCAATGGTGGAGAGATTCAATTCCAAACAGAAGTAGAAATGATCAGCCTTGCAGTACACCGCAACCTCCTCAGACTGCATGGTTTTTGTATTTCACCAACAGAAAGGCTTCTAGTGTACCCTTACATGTCCAATGGCAGTGTTGCTTCCCGTCTCAAAGGTAACCAGTAAACTTTCAATCTCAAAGATGGTAAAATCTGTTATGGTAAAGTGCAAAACTTCGATCAGCTAAAGCAGCCCTTCTTTATCTATGGCAGGGAAACCGGTGTTGGATTGGGCTACGAGGAAGAGAATTGCCTTGGGCGCAGGAAGGGGACTCTTATATCTCCACGAGCAATGTGATCCAAAGATAATTCATAGGGATGTTAAGGCAGCAAACGTCTTGCTTGATGACTTTTGTGAAGCCGTGGTGGGGGATTTTGGGCTGGCCAAGCTCTTGGATCATCAAGATTCACATGTAACCACAGCTGTGAGGGGCACAGTTGGACACATAGCACCAGAATATCTTTCCACAGGCCAGTCATCTGAGAAAACCGATGTTTTTGGATTTGGGATTCTCCTTCTTGAGCTAATTACAGGCCAAAGGGCACTTGAATTCGGGAAGACTGCTAATCAGAAAGGAGCCATGCTGAACTGGGTGAGCCTATTTCCTGATTAAAAATTCCTGACAAGTCATTGTTTTAGTCTAGTTCAGTCATTTGATATTAGCCGTGATTGCAGGTAAAGAAAATTCATCAGGAGAAGCGGTTTGAAATGCTGGTAGACAAAGATCTAAAGGGCAAGTATGATATAATTGAGCTTGAAGAAATAGTGAAGGTAGCTCTCTTGTGCACCCAATACCTTCCGAGCCATAGGCCCAAAATGTCTGAAGTAGTACGAATGCTAGAAGGCGACGGGCTAGCAGAAAGATGGGAAGCTTCTCAGAAAGTGGAAGCAGTAAAGTCTAAAACCTATGAATTTTCCTCATCAGATCGATATTCTGATCTCACGGATGACTCTTCATTACTAGCCCAAGCAATGGAGCTTTCTGGCCCAAGGTGAAATCTTTCTGGGTTCAGTATACTTAAACTCTTTTAGTTTTGATATTTGGAGTATTAGAAGGCCAGGTTACAGGTGAAACTATATCATTACAGCAAGCGATTGAAGTTCCTTTTGGTTGTACAACAGCAATATATCAAACCCAGAAAAGTCTTTTGACGATTTCTTCAATTGTACAGAGTCTTTTTCAAGAAACTGACATTTTATAGAATGAATTTTTATTCTACCTTGCGTTCCTATTGAGTGAAAGTTCTAGGAGAAATTAAGTTTGCACTAGGAACTACATTGGTCTCAAGGGTTGTCATGTACACTCTTTCATTTTGAGGTCCCCCCCCCCCCCCCGGGTCCTTTTTTTTGTGAGACAAGCCCCCGGCATTACTGTAAGTGAGTTGTGAGCAGCTTTAATGAACTTACTGAGTATGATAATTACAAGCAACAGCATGCAAGATAGGTCCATTTCATCACAAAATTTCCTCACATCTGTATTTTACAATTCTCAACTCTTATCTCCTGCAAAAACAAGAAAATGAATCGTATCAAACCCAATTCAGTTTCTGTGCCGAAGAAAAGATGCCTTTAGTCTTCATGGTCTTTTCTGTTGGTTAAAATGGAAGTTGGACGGGCACAGTGATCTCACATGACAGGTTTAATATACATTACCAGAGAAAACACGGCTATGGAGAAAACCATTTTAGAGACAGTCACTAAACCCTCAATGCAAAGATCAGGTCCTCAGTAACCTTCAGTTTCCTCTTGCAATGCACATAGCGGTTAGCTTAGACGAGGAAACTGACAATATGGAACAAGCAGGACCAACAAGCAGTTGAGCAGACATGGGAACTCTTGCTTGATTATTGCCTAGGGGCGAATTCCTTTCTCGGACTAGGCCTGACCAAATGTGGGCCGAACATTTTCAGTTCAGCCCAAGTTCTGCCCGGCCATTGGTATGGGCCTGGATTCTCTCCTCAATGCCGACCGACACAAATAAAGAGTAACTAATAGCTTAAGGTTGAACATGGCTGGACTTTGGATACTCGGGCTAGACTGAACGGGCCCGTTGGAGGCATAACATGGGCAAAAGAAATGATAAAAATTTGTGCTGAAAGTATTCAAAATTGACTGGCCCAATTCAGCCCATGAACAGGAACGACACCCATTCATATCCATTACCCCACCTTAGAACTACAGATACATCGGATCGAATGCATTAATGCAGTGTTTGGAAAATCGGACCTGTTCTGGAATAAAAAAAATTAGTAGTACAAAATTCAACTAATTTAAAATTTAAAAAACTTTAAATTAATAAAATTGATATTATATATATATATATATATATATGTATTTATAAAGTAATTAAAAATAATATTTACAAGTGATATATTTTTATTAAAAATAATTTTTTATGTTAAATTCAAACATTTTTAATAAAAAAAATTATGAAAAAAATTGATTGTATATTAATTTTTTTTTTTAATTTTAATGACCAAATTAGAAATTTAGATAAATATTATGATTAAATTAAAAATTTGAGTCATATTGAAAACTCAATTATCTTTCAAAGAAAATTTGAGGTTAAATTATAATTTTTAATATCTAAGCTTAAATTTGTCAAATTGGTCTGATCGGACCAATTTTCCCAATTTTTAAGTTAGTTTTACCGATTCAATTTTTTATCCTAATTTTAAGATCAAACTAAATTAAAAACTTGATCGCTTCATAATTTAATTGATTTGACTCGTTAGTTTTAACAATATTGCATTAATGTTAGAAGATCCACACCTTCTGTTCGTTACGCGGTTGCCACGCATTCGGTTTAGCTGGTCCTGCATACAAATTAAGAATATTATATCCCAATTCATGAAATCCACAGGGTATATTATGGAGAAGGATCAAACGTAATTAACCAATTTCTAAGACAAAAAGAATATATATATTTTTGCAATTAGAATAGCTTTTAGATCACAATCAAATAACCGTAACGTTTTTGTGTTCCGACAAAGTGAGAATGCTTGTCCCCACCCAGCCCTTGCAGTCTCTTGACAAATTGCCTGAAGAAATTGGCCAATGAACACATACGGGCTTTCCGAGGGACAATGGGATTGCACACGTAGCAGAATTTTGGTCCGAATGCTTCGGTTACCTTTTGCCTGATGGTCGGTCTGTTCCCTCTTCCCGCTCGGGAAAACGAGGGAGTTACAGCGGTGAATTCCAATAATTAACCGTGAACTTTTAACAAAACGTCGTAAAACACCTCTTCAAATGCTCATTGCACTAATCATCCCTTCCAGCTCGGTTTGCAATATTCGCTGTTGATGGTGACTTGGGAATAGGAAAAGAGAGAAAAGCAATGGAGACGTACGTGTATCTATTTGGGCCATATCACTGCTTTGCTTTGCCCCGCCCCGATTATTGTGATCCAAAAGCTTGACTTGGACAGGACCACTTGACAGGTGCAAATCGAAGCTCAATTCAAAAGTAATAAATGGCTGGGGGCAAGAGACAACGGTACATCACATTCACATGTATTTTGCAGCAAGCGATAAGAAGACACCCTTTCAATGGACCCACCCGGAAGCCATGGAAGCGGACCGCGAGGGGATCAGAGCATAAGTGTGTAGTTTTACAGAACTTGTGGCTGAGGTGCATCGTCATCCTGCGGCCTGTTACGTGGCAGTGCCTTATTGGTTTGCGGAATTTCCCACATGAGTCGGCTTTTGCTCTAAAGGTAAAAGGCCTTCTGCTCTTTTGCCTCCTCATTGGCTACCGCTTTGACAAGGCAAGGGACCGAAGTGATACAAATCAGCATTGATGATGCTGAGGTGTTTTTTTATTTTTATTTTTATTTTCTTCTCTTTTTTAACATGAAAAAAGAGTCATATAACTTTTATATATATAAAATGAGAATGAAAAAGAAAAAAAAATTCAAACATCTATCTTATCATTTGGCACAAAATTCACGGGGCATCTGCTCTAAGGAACCGGTCTTGTTAAGGCGTATTTTTTGGACCACAAATCGTTTAGGGTATAGCTTGAGTTAGTTCAACTCCTGGCGAAGACTTTCCTGCTGCGATAACCCATCACAGTTGGAAAATGATTTCATCGGATAAGATAAATCAAACTTTTTTTTTTTTTTTTGTTAAAAAATTGT